>CM066031.1:538108845-538817916 GCA_033557465.1 Ichthyophis bannanicus | reverse complement strand
ACAAACACAAGGATCAGCCTACAAATTGTATATATTGTATATTTTATGGTTGTACATAGTTATCCTGTTAGCCAAGTTGATTATCCTGTTCATATGTAACACAAAGTACTATTGGAAATGTGTATGTTCACTGTTTATTGTAAACCGCGCTGATGGCTGAATAGCGCGGTATAAAAGAGACTTTAAATAAATAAATAAATAAAATAAATAAATTGATGATATGCCTTGTTTGCGGTTTTGGTGATGTGGGATTTTAGGTTCAGGGCTCTGTCTAGTTGTGATGCCTAGATACTTAGCTTCTTTGACTACTATGTGTTTGTCTAGGATGCTGATAGTTTGTGGAGGTATGAAGGTGGGGTTCCTGGTGATGAACATTGCCTCAGTTTTTTCGTAGTTGACTGTTAAATTGTTGGCTATGAGCCAGTCATTCATGTCTTCAAGGCATTTTGTTATTGTTGTAGTGTTTAGTGCTAGTAAGTTGATTGGTGCGTACACCATGATGTCGTTGGCATAAATGTGGTAGTGTAGTTTATGGTGCTTGATGATGTTGCATATGGGCTGTATGTAGCTGTTGAAGAGCATTGATGATAGGGCTGAGCCTTGAGGTATTCCCTGCGTGACGGGGAATTGTAGTGATTTCTTTTGGTCGCATTTGACTTGTTTGCGTTCGCCCTTCCAGGTATGATGTAAACCACTTCAGGGTTATTCTTGCATAGTCATATCTGTTGTAAGCATTGCCATAGCTTAGCATGTGACACAGTGTCGAAGGCCGCCAAGATGTCCATGAACACTAGCAAGAAACCGTTTTTTTATGTAGTCCATGCCTCTTAGGAGATTGTCAAAGAGGGAGGTGAGTAGTGTTTCCACGCCATGTTGGGGCTTGAATCCATGCTGATGTATGTCCAGTGGGGCATTGATATCTATATAGTCCTGGAGTTGCCTTTGCACTGCCTTTTTCCCACGATTTTAGCAAGGAATGGCAAGCTGGAGATGGGACGGTATGATTTTGGTTCGGATGGGCTCAGATTGCTACTTTTAAGTATTGGTCATATTATTGCATGCTTTAGGGGTTGCGGAATGTATCCTTGTTGGAGTGAATCTTTGACAATTTTTTGAATGTGATGAGAGAGCTGGCTTTTAGTGGCTTTGATCCAAGACACTGGGCATGGTCCGACGGTGAAGTTGTTGTGTTTAGTCCATATATAATGTCTTCTACTTGCTGCTTTGTTGGTATGTTGAAACTCTCCCATGTTTGATGCATGCATGCATGCATTTGGGATGCTAAAATTCAAGGGAGGAGTACAGTATAGGGAGTGAAGTCATTATGCATTTCTGAGTTGTTTATAAAGGGAGGGAGGCAAAGAGGGAAGCTTAATTATAGTTTAACCAGATTCCTATGAAACTTACAGGCTCTGTTCACACCTACTATAGGTAACTGAGTGATGGGATTCATGCCTAGAGCATACGCAGAATTTTGGATCTAGACCACTAGGATGAGGCAAGAGGGCCTGAGTGAGGATTTAAGGGACCAAAGGGAATAAGCCCTTCTGAGCTAGTGACTAACTTTTGAAAAACTAAACAGTGGCACCAGAGGAGGGTACCAATCGGCTGCATGGGCAGGCAACCAGGGGATGGGTGGCTTCGGGAATGACTTTATCTAGGAAATGAAGGCTGACTTTTCATGCCTTCTCCCTGCAGAGCCAGCAAGTTGTCCCTCTCAATCTAAGTATTTATTGAGAGGAATTTGATATTGTTGCAGCTGTGGGAAACTGGGCCTATTTGTACTGATTGTACTGTCTGCTGGAGGCACAGTCCTAGTGGTGCGTCTGTTTCACTGAAATCCAGCGTTAGGGGAGGAAGAGAATGGTCTGGTCATTGCTGGGGTTCAGTGACATCCTGCTTGGAGTCATGGGTTCTGGATGTCCTGGACATGCGGCAGTAATTGGTTGGAAAGCAACCACAGCCTGTAAGGGAGGAGTGGCCTAGTGGTTGGGGCAAGGTACTACAGGCCGGAAGGCCAGTGTTTCAAATCCCACTAGAGGACAGCAACCTTGGGCCGGAAGGACTGGGGTTTCTAGTCCCGCAGGTGCTCCTTGTGGTCTTGGGCAAGCCACTTAACCCTCCATTGCCCATGTTCCCTGTAAGTATTAGTGTATGTGTCTCATATCCCCTTGTGTTAAATGTATCCCCCAACCGCTTTGACCCGGTGAAAAGCGGGATATAAATGCAGCTAAATGCAGCTAAATAAGTGGCTCATGGCTGGGATTGTAATTGGCTGTTCAGACACTAGATAGAGGAACAGTGTGGTTCAGCAGTTCCATTATCAGGATTTCATTGAAAAAAGTGCTTAGCTCTGTTTTCTGTCCATTTGCAATAAGAACATAAGATATGCCATACTGGGTCAGACCAAGGTCCATCAAGCCCAGTATTCTGTTTCCAACAGTGGCCAATCTAGGTCATATGTACCTAGCAGTTTCCCCAAGGGACACAGGTTCCACAATGCTTGTATTGGTTCAAGCATTGATATCCTGGGTCCCTTCTTAATAATGGTTTATGGACCTTTCCTCCAGGAACTTGTCCAAACCTTTTTTAAACCCAGCTACACTAACAGCCTTTACTACATCCTCCGGTAACAAATTCCAGAGTTTGATTACACGTTGAGTGAAAAAATATTTTTTTTATTAGTCTTAAATAGTTTACCCTGTAGCTTCATTGCATGTCCCCTAGTCTTTCTATATTCTGATAAGGTAAACAATCGATCTACGTTTACCCGTTCCACTCCATTCATTAATTTATAGACTTCTATCATATCTCCCCTCAGCCGTCTCTTTTCCAGGTTAAAGAGCCCTAACCTTTTTAGCCTTCCTTCATAGGAGTATCCTTCCATCCCCTTTACCATTTTGGTGGCTCTTCTCTGAACCTTTTCTAAAATCGCTATATAGAAACATAGAAACATAGAAACATGATGACAGAAAAAGACCACATGGCCTATCTAGTCTGTCCTTCCATAACAACAACTACAACAGTCCACTTTTTACCTTCAGAGATCCTCTGTGTTGGTCCCATGCTTTTTTGAATTCAGTTACTGTCCTCATCTCTACCACCTCCACTGGGAGACTATTCCATGGATCCACTACTCTTTCCGTAAAGAAATATTTCCGCATATCACTCCTGAATCTATCTCCCTTCACCCTCATCCCATGTCCCCTCGTAGCAGAACTTGCTTTCAATTGAAAGAGGCTCTCTCCCTGACATTTATGCCACGGAGGTATTTAAACATCTCAATCATATCACCTCTATCCCGCCTTTCCTCTAAGGTGTACATATTAAGATCCTTAAGTCTGTCCTCATATGCTTTATAATGAAGCCCACTAATCATTTTAGTAGCCACCCTCTGCACCGACTCCATCCTGTTCACAATCCTTTTGAAGATGCGGTCTCCAGAATTGCACACCATACTCCAAATGAGGTCGCACCAAAGACTTATACAGAGGCATTATCACCTCCTTTTTTCTGCTAGCCATTCCTCTCCGTATGCACCCAAGCATCCTTCTAGCTTTTGCCGTCGCCATTTCTACCTGTTTAGCTACTTTAAGATCATCAGACACAACCACGCCTAGGTCCCGCTCTTCTTTAGTGGACAAAAGTACTTCACCTCCTATACTGTATTGCTCCCTTGGATTGCTGCAGCCCAAATGCATGACCTTACATTTTTTAACATTAAATCCCAGCTGCCAAATTCTAGACCATTCTTCAAGCTTAGCTAGATCCCTCCTCATGTTATCTACATCTTCCTGGGTGTCTACTCTATTGCAGATTTTGGTATCATCCGCAAAGAGGCAAACCTTACCCGACAGCCCTTCTACTATATCACTAACAAAGATGTTAAAAAGAATTGGACCAAGGACAGATCCCTGGGGCACACCACTGGTAACATCCTTATTAAGATACGGCGACCAGAATTGCACACAATATTCAAGGTGCGATCTCACCATGGAACGACATAGAGGCATTATAATATCTTTTGTTTTATTTTCCATTCCTTTCCTTATCATACCTAGCATTCTATTTGCTCTCTTGGCCGCTGCTGCACACTGGGCCGAGGGTTTTAACATGGTATCCACAATGACGCCTAAATCTTTTTCCTGGGTGGTGGTTCCTAATGTGCAACCTTGCATCGTGTAACCATAGTTTTGGGTTGTTCTTTTCCCTAGGTGCATAACCTTGCACTTGTCCACATTAAATTTCATCTGCCATTTTGATGCCCAGTCTTCCAATTTATCAAGATCCTCTTGCAAGTTTCCACAATCCTCTTGGGTTTTAACAACTTTAAATAGTTTTGTGTCATCTGCAAATTTGATAACCTCACTCGTTATTCCACTTTCCAGGTCATTTATGAATATGTCAAAAAGTAGCGGACCCAGCACAGATCCCTAGGGTACACCACTATTCACCTTTCTCCATTGGGAAAACTGGCCATTTAGCCCTACCCTCTGCTTTCTATCTTTTAACCAGTTCCTGATCCACAATAGTACACTGCCTCCTATCCCATGACTCTTTAGTTTTGCCAAAAGTCTCTGATGAGGGACCTTGTCAAAGGCTTTCTGAAAGTCCAGATACACAATATCAACTGACTCACCTTTGTCCACCTGATTATTCACTCCTTCAAAAAAACATAACAGATTAGTAAGACAAGATCTTCCTTGTCTAAAGCCATGTTGGCTGTCTCCCATTAGGTCATGACTATCTACATGCTGAGTAATTTTATTCTTTATGATGGTTTCTACCATTTTTCCCGGTACTGATGTCAGGCTCACCGGTCTGTAGTTTCCCGGATCACCCCTGGAACCCTTTTTAAAAATTGGTGTTACATTGGCGATCCTCCAATCTTCAGGTATTAGAGATGATTTTAATGATAGTTCACAGATTACTAATAGCAGGTCTGCAATCTCATATTTCAGTTCTTTCAACACCCTTGGATGTATACCATCCGGCCCAGATGATTTGCTACTCTTCAGTTTATCTAATAGTTGTAATACATCTTCCCGATGTATCGATATTTCCTTCAATTCTTCCGCACCTTTAAATACCACTTCAGTCATGGGTAACATCCCTACATCTTCCTCAGTAAAGACTGAAGCAAAGAATTCATTCAGTCTCTCCGCTATCGCCTTGTCGCCTCTTAGTGCTCCTTTAACCCCTTTATCATCTAATGGGCCAACTGACTCTCTCACAGGTTTTTGCTACGAATGTACTTGAAAAGGTCTTTACTTCGCGTTTTTGCTTCCGCAGCAAGCTTCTTCTCAAATTCTCCCTTTGCCTGCCTTATCAATGCCTTGCATTTGACTTGCCAGTGCTTGTGCTGTTTCCAGTTTTCGTCGTTTGGCTCTTTTTTCCATTTCCTGAAAGATGCTTTTTTGGCAACAACAGCCTCTCTGACCTCACCTTTAAACCATGCTGACAGTTTTTTGGACTGCCTTCACTAGGTATATATAATATGCAGGTGACCTGGGCTTTTACAATTATATCTCGTCCCATCAAATTTATAGGACAGTGAGAGGCATACAAATGGCCAACCCTGGACTCATATTGCCCACCTTTGGGTCCCTTAAACTGTGCTTTGGACTTTGATTAATCTTATAACATGTCTGCCTCTCCTGCTCTTAAGTATGCCTTTTTATATTGTTTCATGTTATTTGCAATTCTCCTAGCATGGCTTTTGTTTTTCATTTGTGTCCCTGCCCCTAAGTCACCCCCCACCACTACCACCTCCTCCCTGAATCGTTCCCTTAGGTCCCTCTCTCTTCCCAATACTTGGAAATCAACTGTCCTTGATGGTCAGTTAACTATGTTTTTAAATAACCAAAGTCCTTCTGCCCTTTCCCGTCATCCTAGAGCTACAGCATCTGCCTCCAATTTATGGCAATCATCTGTTCTGGATATTTTACGCTTAACTAATGTTTCTGATTGTTTAATATGCACCCCCATCCCTAAAGCTGTAAAATATGCTCCCGTAGTGGTTTATCCTTTGTCCCTCTCGGAATTAATGGCAAAGGTCTCTTGTTGGGACAACAAAAACATTACTGCTCCATGTTTTGAATCCATAGACTGTACTGACACATGGGAGTCTGTGAATGCCTCCAGTGAACCTTTCTTTGTTTATGTTCCTTTAGTGATGCGATTTACTTATTATCTTGTGACTAATGCATCTCTTTCATTTTCCTCTCGCTGCAATATTACTTATAATGTCCAAAATGCTTCTTGGCATATAGCTGCTGGAACTTTTGTTCCTCGCCATGGTAATTCTACGTATTTGTCACAATTTACTGCTAACCCCTCCACCCTGTCCCCGGCAGATAATATCACCCTAGTGCCTTTGCTAGTGGATTCCAGTTATTGGCAGGATGCCCTACTTGTGGGTCCCTATTTACCTTCTGGTCATTATGATTACTGGCTTGGAGGTAAAGTCCTTTTTAGTTCCTGCTATACTCCCCAGTCTCAGCGCTCTACCTACAGTCATGGGAAGTTACAATCTAACCTTTATTGGGGTAATATTAATACATTTCCAAGAAAATGGCATTCCTCTACATAAATTTCTGCTTTAACAGGTCACTATTTTCTTTGTGGGGAGGCCTTACTACAGAAAATTAATATTTCTCACTTGCCCTGTACCCTTGTCCGTGTATCTCTCTATTCTGCCCTTATTCCTTTAAATGTTTCACACAAAACTCATTCATTCCTCCAGCGAGTTAAACGCTCTCTAGTAGGATCAGGTCCATGGGATGCGAATGTTTCTGAAGATGAGGCCATACAGGCATCTTTTGAATATATTAATTCTACTTACCCCTTGACCAAAACACGATTAGATGCTTTATCCTGGACAGCATGGATTCCTTTTTGCTACCCCTGCCCTCACTGCTGAATTAGGAATGGCTATACGCCAGTTACAATGTTTGCTTCATGTACAAATGAAAGCTGTTACTGATTCTATAACTAAACTATCAGAGTCCCTAGAGCAGAATACCCAAATGACTCTACAAAATAGACAAGCGCTAGATTTGCTCCTTGCTTCTGAAGGAGGCCTTTTGCTCTTTTATTAATGTCACTATTTGTTGTATAGTCATAGCGAATCATTCAGTGTTTGTGCTTAATGCTATGGATAAAATACGCCACCTGTTAGATTTACATATTGTTGACTTTAAGGGAGGACTGAATGTAGGTAATTGGTTAACATGCCATACACATGTGAATGCTTCCTATGCCACTGTCCCCACTTCTGAATTCTCTGACTTGGTCTTATCTCCTCCACAATAAAAAAAAAAAATGGGAGAATTGTAGGGATTATAAGGATATGTTCCTGGTTCATAATCACTCAATGGCCTTTATTCTGCTCTAATAAAAATAAATATGTCAGGGGGCGGAGCCTGATGTCCAGCGGGATGGTCGCATAACGCTGAGGCTCCCGAGAGGCCTACTCAGAATCCTGAATTAACACCTCACTAACTTAGAACTTCTACTCTGATCTTGCCGGGGCACATTGGTGAGATGGCGGGGACCAAACCAACGCGCCTGGAATTTGGATCTACAGCGGCTTCTCATGGCAAACGCTCCAAAACTGAACCTCCGTCCCCGCAGAAGGGGCCGGCCTTGTGCGAGGGCCCCGAAATGCAGTAGGAAATCCTCGTAGAGATTAGAGGGGTCAAAAACCTTGTGCAGGCAAACGGTGAAGCACTCCGCGCGCTGCGGGAAGATTTTGGTGTGCTGCAAAGCAAGCTAGAAGGGCTTTCTTCGCGTCAGGACAAAATGGAAAGCATATTGGACTCCCATGCGGCCCGGTTGTCCAAACTCGACAAAGTTGAACGTCAGGTACGGGCCTTGCAGAAAGAGGTGGAAGATGGCAATAATAGAGCGCGCCGCAACAACATAAGACTCGTGGGCATACCGGAGGGAGCGGAATCGGGAGACATGAAAGAGTTTTTATGCAAAATCCTCCCTTCCCTACTCCAAATCACCTTTACCAAAGATTTGGAGATTGATCGCGCTCATCGTGTACCCACCAGCATAACGCTCAACAGGAAGACCCCGCGGCCTATCATTTTTCGACTATTGAGATATCAACACGTGGAGCAAATTCTAAGTGCCTCTCGGGCAAAGGGCCATATGGAGTTTGAGAGCCACAAGATCTCCTTCTATCCCGACTTGGCTAAACCCACGGTCGACCGCCGAAAGCGCTTTCTGGAATTCCGGCCGAGGCTTCAACACCTACAAGCACGCTATGGCCTGATGTACCCGGCCAAGTTCCGGGTCACGCTTCACAATCAGACAAGAACATTTGAGGACCCTGATCTACTAGCGGAGTTTTTGGATTCCAAAGAAGCCGACTTGATGCGCTGACTTCCAGAATATTCCTGCAAGTCTCCTCATATCCGCCATATCTGCCATATTGGATCTGCCGCAGCTTAGCAAAGAGTCTGGCGTGGGCAGTCTGTGGCCTTACTCTTGATGGTATCTGTGCCCGACTCCATCTACCCACCGCAGCCTTGATGAGTATCAGAGACAGTGTTATTATGGACTCTGGTGTTTCTTCTTTTTCTTTTTTATATGTCTTTCTATTTCCTCTCTAGGGCCTCCTCCCGCAGACTTCAGGTCGCCATATTCTTTGGGGGTTTGCTTCTTCTCTAAGATATGTTGGTACATACTTTTCAATATGGGGCGTATTAGCCAGAATACGCGGTGATTATGACATTGTTGTACAGATTCTGCTTATGTTATATGTTATCAAGCACCCTTACCTAAAATATCTATTACCGATTGATGGCACCATGTAAGATTTTCTCATTGAACGTAAAAGGAATCAATAATCCGATAAAACGGAAGAAAACCCTAAGCTACCTCAGTCAGGACGCAGCGGCTCTGATTTTCTCCAAGAAACGCATTTAAATTTGAAGGAAACTCTTAAACTCAATATTAAACCTTACATGGTGGCCGTCTATTCCCCAGCCGTGTCTAAGAAATGTGGGTTGCCATACTGGTTCGGAAATCTTTGCATGCTACTGTTATTGCGACTAGCTCAGATTCAGAAGATAGATGGTCTAGAGTTCACCTCAAGATATGTAGCCTTGAAGTCACATGTATATGCCTTTACGCTCCTACTGTTGATGACCCTGCCTTTTCTTTTTTTTTCTTTTTTTTGCTATCATTGCTCCGGTTGCGTAGGCTTCTGCTAATACTTCCTTGATCATTGGGGGGGATTTCAATTTAGTCCTTGATCCCCTGATTGACAAACAACCGCCTAGAACGAGTGGTCCCCCCAAGAGTCTTGCCACGCTTACCTCCCTGATCAAGGATCTTGCTTTAGTTGATCTATGGAGGTTACTACACCCCAATGAGCTTGACTTCACCTTCTTCTCCTTCCCTCATAAATCTCAGTCTCGCATAGACTTCTTTCTAATCTCAAAACTGCTAGTTCCTCAGGTGGACACTGCAAAGATTCACACCCCACATCTTTCAGATCATCCTGCCATTTCCTTTCAATTAAATACTATTGTACCCCAGGGAAACTCGGGAGCCTGGTTTTTTGATAGAGCCCTGTTAACTCAGCCAGATTTCCAGCCAGAAATTCGAGTAGCCATACAGGATTACTTATAATATGCCAGGGTACAGACACGGACACTTTTAGAGCCCAACAAGCCTGGGAGCGCGAATTGCAAACCACTTTAACCCCTGTGCAATGGAGCGTTTTTTGGAGTAAAGTAGTGCGGGCTTCCCGGTCTGCCTCTGTTACCCAAACTCTCTTCTTCTGTGCACACAGATGCTTTTATACCCCAGAAACATAGCCAAATGGAACCCAAATGCTAGGGACCTGTGTTAGTCTTGCCATACTGCTGTGGGAACCTTCGCTCATGTTATTTCTGAATGTCCTCAACTGCAGGTCTATTGGGGGCGGGTCTGGGGTCGTTTTCAATCCATCTTACACTTTCATGAACCTCTCTCTTGGGAGGTCGTGGGACTCCGCTTCGTAGCGGAGGTTCCCTCTCTTCCTAAGAAGGGTCGCTTTCTCCTTGATTTCCTGCTGGGTATAGCCATACGCTTAATCACGAGGAATTGGAAGGATAGCTCTCGACTTACTGTCAATGAATGGTGGAACCTCGTCTGCTTATATAGTAAATATGAGCAGATACCTCGGAGAGCTATTCCCCATGTCCAAACTCACTCTCGCTTGTCTAATGGCAGATGCTTAATGATTATGTACAATCTGCTTATTGCTCCAACATGCCTGTATAATGCGCACTCATCATGTTTTAGATCACCGTTAGGTTTTGTAACACAATAATGTAAGTACACACGCCCGCTTCGGGAATGCTTAGTTTTCTAGAGAAGAAGCAGGGGGGAGGGGGGTGGTAGGGGTTTACTTTGGTGTATGTATTACACGTTCTGTATCTGTCTTTTAGCTGTATGTCTTCCTTTTCCTTTTGTTATAAAACGAAAATAAAGAATTCAAAAAAAAAAAAAAATATGTCAACCAAACTACTATACAGTGGGCAAGGAGAAGTAGGCCAGCATAAAGCCAGCATGAAATCATATAAATCTTTGCACTGCATATTACTGAGCTGGAAGGCCCAGAAATAGTCATGCAAGCACAAACACAGGAAACCATGCAAAGAGAATAAGCTGAGCCGTTAGCCCTGAAGACAGTAGACAGTTTTTGACAGTTGGTGAGTATAACCAAGACAGAGAGGCCTGAGGGATGTTGAAACAGGAACAGAGGGGTCAGAAAGGTCAATGACAGGAAACGGAGAGAGGAGAGGGGGCCTCACAGAGGGATGAATGTGGAGACTGTATGCATATACGGAAGTAATACACGGAAGCAAAAAATGTATATAAGTAATATGATTATTATACTCAGGGAGAGGAGGGATTCTGATGTCTGATGACTGACAGAAATTCTCCTCTCCCTTGCCTGTATTTGTCCATCAGTTATCTAATAAACAGAGAATCTGATTGCACCTGTACTGACCTTTGGATCTGGACTATACAGGAAATTAGTGATAATTAGTAATCGGTCTCTTGTGAGTAACAGGGCCTTACACTTCCACTTTTCTTAAAGCGTGGAATACAGCTGGTCTGGGCTTCCAAGATAGTATTTTTCAACAACAGCCAAGCCTGATGTACGTCTTTAACCTTTGCAACTGCTCCTTTTAGTTTTTTCTTAACTGTTTTCCTCATTTTATCATAGTCTCCCTATCGAAAGTTAATAGGTAGTACTGTGGATTTCCTTACTATCCCTCCTCCACTAATTAAATCAAAGGCGATCATGCTATGATCACTATTGCCACGTGGCCCCAACAACCTTATCTCTTGCACTAGATCTGGTGTTCCACTAAGGACTAGGTCTAATATGGCTTCCCCTCTGGTCGGTTCATGAACCAGCTGCTCCAAGAAGCAGTCATTTATTTCATCTAGGAACTTTATCTCCCTAGCATGTCCTGACGTGACACTGACCCAGTCGATACCGGGGTAGTTGAAATCACCCATTATTATTACTGCGCTGTAACTTTTGTTAGCTTTCTTGATTTCTTTGAGCATTTCATCATCCATTTGGTCATTCTGGCCAGGCGCTCGATAGTACACCCCCACTGCCATTGCCTTCCCCCTTTTACATGGAATTTCAATCCATATAGATTCTACAGCAGATTTTGTTTCCTGCAAAACTTTAATCCTTTCTGACTCAATGCCCTCTCTAACATAGAGCTGCAACCTTTGTAATCCATGATATATTTTAGCATTGTCTATAAAGGAAGGACAGGGATGGAAGCTGAGTTCTTCCTTATCCTGGTTACTGATTCCACACCTTGCAGGACAAAGCACCTAGTTTCAACAAGTGTCAAGACCCAGGAAACCTCTCCTACATTAGGTAAAAGTACATACAAAATGGCATGGTGAATGCCTTTGCCTGAATATACTGCAGGAAATTTGATAAAAGCCTATTTTAATTGCACTATTTTAACATTTTACATGTCAAAACCTCCACTTTGCAGGCCCCCCTGGGTCTGGGCATGGAAACAGGCTACAAAGTCCAACCCACTGCAAGTGGGTAAAGAAGAAGCAGTACCCCCATCGGTTCCAGGTGGAGGAAAAGGAGACATTGCAATGGTGGGCTTGGGCCTCTCCCTAACACAGAAGGAAGCAGCAATGGCTGCCCTGAACCAGACGAGGAGGAGCTAGAGGTGGCTGCCTAGGCCTGGTATTGCAGAAGATACGGATTTCTCCCAGGACACCAGGAGAAGGGGACAATAGCCTAGAGCAGCGGTTCTCAACCTGTGGATCGCGACCCCCACGGGGGTCCCCACAGGATTTAGTGGGGGTCGCCTCACTCCATTGTTAAAAAATAAAAAAGCGCACAAGTTGCTACCACTGCCGAGTCCGCTTGTTGGCAGCGGCAAACTCATCGCTTCCCTTGTAATGCAGCCCTGGCTCCCTGTCTCTTAGGGAACCACTGCTTTGCCTGCAAAACCGTTGCGGAGCAGTCCAGTAACAGTCTCTCCATGGGCTCCATGCAGCATTGTCCCACCTCCAAAGGAAGTTGTTTACCAATTCCTTTGGAGGCGGGACAATGCTGCACGGAGCCCCGAGAGATGGGAAGGCTCCGCAACGGTTTCACAGGCACATCCGCGGTTCCCTAAGAGACAGGGAACCGCGGCTGCAGAAGAACAGGGCAGTGGCAGGCAGACAGGGAGAGGGGAGGAGGGGCAGGGAACCTGCAACGGGGCTGACATGAGGGAGGGAGGGGTCTGACATGGAGGGATGGATGGAGGGAGGGAGGGAGGGTGGCTGACATGGACAGGGGGCTGACATGGACAGAAGGGGGCTAACATGGAGGGAGGGGCTGACATTGATGGATGGATGGATGGAGGGAGGGAGGGATGGAGGGGGGCTGACATGGAGAGAGGGGGGACTGACATGGATGGAGGGAAGGAGGGGAGGGCTGACATTGATGGATGGATGGAGGGAGGGAGGGAGGGGGCTGACATGGACAGAGGGGGGCTGACATGGAGGGAGGGAGGGGGGCTGACATGGACAAAGGGAAGAGACAGGGGGACATACTGGACAGATGGGGGATAAATGCTGGACAGAGGAGAGAAACAGTGTGGGTTAGGATTATAATGGGCAGATGGGGGGGGACTAGGACTGGTAATGGGTTGATTAGGGAAGGCTAGGACTGGGAATGGACTGATCAAGGGGGGGGGGTTGGTACTGGCAATGTGCTGATAGGAGGGCAGGACTGGTAATGGACTGAAGGGGGGCTAGCATTGGAAATGAGCTGATCGGGGAGGTTAGGACTGGAAATGGGCTGAATAGAGGAGGCTAGGACTGGTAACGGGGTTGAGGAGGGACTAGCACTGGAAATGAGCTGATTAGGGGAGGCTAGGACTAGTAATGAGCTGATGGGGGGGGTAGGACTGGTATTGGGCTGATTAGGGGAGGCTAGCACTGGTAATGGGGTTGAGGGGGGACTAGCACTGGAAGCGAGCTGATTGGGGGGGCTTTGACTGGGAATGGGCTGATTGTGGGGAGGGGAGGATAGAGCAGCTGGCCCTGGAAGAAAACTGGGAGCTAAGGCTACAAATGGTCTGATACGAGGGACTGGGAAAATGGAACTGGAAGAGTGGATCTGAGAGGGGCTGTCATGGTATTTGTACTAGAAGGGACTGGTCAGTGGGGAAGGAGGGGGACTGGAAGGGAATGGACACCAGTGGCAGTCATGGGAATGCAAGTTGACATTGGAAGGTACTGAGAGTGAGGACTGGAAAGGGGCTGATACTGGGGAGGGTTACTGGGACTGGAAATAGGCTGATGGAAAAAAGTGAAGAAAACGATAGAAGAGATAAGAAATGGCAGATGGACCATAGACCACAGAAAGAGAGCTAAGAGAAAAGACAGGAAAGCAGAAGCCTCAGATCGGGACCAGCATGATCAGAGAATAAATTGGTCAGACAACAAAGGTAGAAAAAATAATTTTATTTCATATTAGTGATTTGACTAAAAAATCATCATAATTTTGAAATGAAATACTGTTACTTGTTATTGTGATTAATTATTGTGGTTTAAATAAGTACATTTTATCAATAAAAACATATTGCAAAGGCCTATAATATATTAATAATTCAACAAATGATTACAGCGACAATGCGTTAACGGTAAAGGAAGAGAGATGCATTTGATTTTATCATTGGGGGGTCACCACAAGTTGACCAATGGTAAAAGGGGTCACGGTACAGAAAAGGTTGAGAACCACTGGCCTAGAGTTTTGGATATGTCAACTCTGAATATAAGAGGATCGCTTTACACCTGGAGTTCTCTGTATATATACATACTGTACGTACATTCATGCCAATAGAGCATTCAGAATTCAAATGGGTGTACAGTGTTCAAGGGCATTGCTGAAAGACATTTATGGGACTGTAAAAAATTAGGTTCTAAACGAGCATGTAAGGAAATCTATAACAGCAAGAAATGAAGGGATATGGAAGATTCTGCTGAGATGCATACGAGTCAAGCTTTCAAGATCAATTGCTGAAAACCAGCTAGTCACTGCCAGAATCATACAGCTATAATTAAATTTATATTTGCCATTCACATACCAATTTTTTTCATTGTATGGCTATAATGCTTGTGCACTGATACCTGTGTTTAATGCTTAATCAAACTCCAGTAATGTTGCTGACCATATCCTAGTGGAAAGATATTTCCTTCGGCACGTTTGTATCTATGACTCAGCCTCCCAGAAAATAATGAATCATTTGTGCAACCTCTTTTCTCCTCCCTCCTCAGCGCAGGAGTGAAAATGTTTTAATACTTTGTTATTAACTTCTTTCCTGCCTTTGCCCAGTTCTATGTAACTATGCTGATTTATGAGGAAACTCAATCTACAGTAAACTGATAATTGGATGCTGTTGAAAGAATGAGTTTCATTGATCTAGTCAATGACCACAGACATTACTGAAGCAAACCTCTTACCAGTGCTTGGGCGTATCTGGGCCATGATCAATGTCACTGAATCTTCCCTTGCATTTTTTTTTTGTCTTTTTGTTTTATTTAGCACTATCTACATTGATTTAAACCTGCAGCAGATTTAATGTGTTAAATTGATCTTGACACAAAGTTTCATTACTTTGCAGTCGATGTAAACTTCTCTTTGTTTATTATAGATTGAAAATCTCTTCTTATGGTTTGTTTAAATATTCTCTGACCTGTTGCATCACTGTGCTTTATGTAGTAGGTGGGCAAGAGGAAAAGAATGTATCAGTAAAACTGCTTTAACGCAAATGCTGTATCAGTATATCAATTCTGTCTAGACACAGAGCCAAAGATAATATGTCAAAAATGCAGTTTTCTTACTGAAATATACCACTGGCTATATTACAGTGAATGTAGAAGGACTCTAACCAATTATTTCTAATACATTACTGGTGGTATACATTCAAGGTCTGCTGTGGATATGACAACAGTCAAAACCAAGAGGGCGGTTTTCAAAGGCATAGGGTTGAACGCACAGTGGGTATATTTTTTTTTAAATTACTCATTACTTATGTGAATACAATGATGCACATTTTAGATAGGATGTGGAGATCAGAACTGACCCATTCAGGTCAGGATGGAGCCACTTCTAAAATACACATACATGCGCAGTGGGAGGAGCCATTTCAGAAATATGCACATGGGAAAAATCGACAGGGGGAACCTGGCACACAATGAAGTGCCGGCGTTTCACAATGAACATGTGTAAATGTCAGCACGAACACGTGTATCTGGGCCATTCTGCAAAGGTGGACATGTAGATGCCCTTAATTAAGAAAAGAAAGCTCTCTCTTGCCCCTATTTAAATTTGGAGGGGGAAATAAGCTTTGGAAGAATAAGGGAAATATTCCACATAACCCCTCATGTAAAGGGATGGCCAAAAGGGACTTTTTTTAAAATCCTATTCGTGCCAGGCAGCAGGTGTAAATCTGGATGTGGATAATTTTGGGTTTACACATGCATTCCCTCTATCAAATGGGGAATATACATGTAGGGTCCAATATTCAAAGGTATTTACACGGTTTACAGAACTGTAAACCGAGTAAATGCCGCTGAGTGGGATATTCAGCTGGTGCCGCTGAATATCCCTGATTATCTCTGCTACATGCCCGATACTAACCGCTCAGCATCGGGGCATGTCGTAGGTGTGCCAGGGGCAGCACCAGTTGCTAACCAGGAAGAGGTGATAAGCATCACCGCCCAGTTACCACGTGTGAGTTAAAGATAGGGGCAGCAAAAGTCACTGTCCACTATCTGCATGCTTTTGCCTTTTGCCTTTTTCTCTGCCTTTATTCCTGTTTTGAATGGCTCTCTTTTTTCAGTTGGCTTTCTTTTGCTGCATGTAATAATGCAGTTAAAAAAAAACCTGAAATAACTCTTTGAAGCATCTGGGCTTTCCCAAGCCAATGAGGGTGGCTGAGGCTGCCCTTCTCAAGTTTTGCCAATTGGCCTGTCAAATATTGAGATTCTCTTTCCAATATGGGAGTTCTCTTTTCACTGCCGGGGGGGGGGGGGGGAGGGGGGAGAGAGGGGTTAATTCGTGGTCATTTTTTAAATTGCTCTTTTTTTTTTTTACTGCTTGTCAGCTCTGCTGTGATGCCAGATCCATGGTTCTAGCCTTTTCAGTCAGTGAGCTCCATGGCCGGATCCTTTTGCCTTGAGTATGACAGAGATTCCTAGGGGCACTTTTTTTTGGCAATGTGTGGACACACAAGTTGGGGGGGGGGGAGGGCTGGAGTCAGATACCTATTTTGCTGCCTCTGCTGAGTCTCCCACATTTTTCCCACTGGTGGGAATGGTGGCCATTTTGGTCCTGGCAGAAGGGTAGCATGGTCAGGAGGCTACAGGCTAATGCTGATAGACCACTATTGGTTCTCCAGGAACCCAGGGCTAGTTCACAGCTGGATATGTGCAGCAGTTCATGAAGCAGGGGCTCTGACATCCCCTATGGGGAACTCAGGGCCCTCTGACATCTCTTCCACTGGCAGCAAGGTGATTAAATACTCCCACTCTGCATTTTCACTGCCCATTCCTCTGGGAGTCTGGGCCTGTCCCCTCAGTGGGACAACTGGAAGAAAGAAGATGATTCCCTGTCCTCAGTGGATGAACCTGTGAAAGACAGGGAGCGTCTGCCTCACTGAGCATGAGGATCCATCAGTGATCCATCTTTTTCACAGGGAGGATCTTTCTACCCTTATTCAGGAAGCTATGGTAGCCCTGTGCATGTCAGAGTCCTCTGCAGCAGAGGTTTCACAAATGGGTCCTATTCTGGAGGGTTTGCAGCAGCCATCTGTATTTTTTCTCCTTCCTGAGCACTTGTGCAAGCTGGTGGTATCTCAATGGGAGACCGGAGCTGGGGGAGACGAAGGTCCTTGCTTGGCTCTATCTTCTGCCTTAAGGGGAGATAGAGCAGATCTTTGGGCTCCTTAAGGTTGATGCCCTGGACCCATATCACATCAGACCAATGGGTCCTTGAGGTCCTAGAAAAGGGGCATGTGTTGGAGTTTTTTGAGTCTCTTTAAGACACCTTCATGAAGTCTTACTGTGGATCCTCAGTCTAGAGGGTGTCTGTAGAGGACACTTTCCAATGCTTCCTTCAGATTCAAGCTATCACACCTGTTTCCTTCACAAAGTAAGGTCAGGGATTATATTTGGTACTTTATGGTACCAAAAAAAGATGGATCCTTTTGACCCATTTTGGATCTGAATTCTGTCAGTGACAAGCTTCGAGTGCCCCAAATCCACATGGAGACTATCAAGTCAGTCCTTGCATTAGTCCAACAAGGGGAGTTTCTTATCTCCTTGGACCTGAATGAGACATAGTTACATATTCCTATCTGCTTCTGTGCCAGGGCTTCTATTTCCATTTCAGCCCTTCAATTTGGTCTGGGCACCACACCTTGCACCTTCTCGAAGCTCATGGTGCTGATGGCAGCATTCCTGTGCAAGCAGGGAAGCTGGGATCCCCTATACCTGGATGACTGGCTGATTTGGTCCAACTCTGAAGACACAGCTTAGGTGATTTACAAGTTATAAAGGCTAGGTTTGGTGATCAATTATCCTAAAAATATCCTCGTCCCTTCCCAGAACTTGCAGTATCTTGGGACTTGCATCAACATTGCATTTGGGCCAAGTGTTTTTCACCGCAGAGAGGCTGGACAAGTTGCAGCAACAGCTCATTGATCTTTGCTCTCAAGCAGCTTTCAAGGCCTGGGACTACTTTCAACTCCTGGGGTCCATGGCATTGACACTAGAGCTGGCATCTGGTGTGCGCCTAGCTTCTAAAATAACCCCATTGTGTGTTACTTTAAAAAAATCAGTTAACTCTTGCCCACTGATCTCAACTGCTTGCTTAAATTTTGGTGGAATGGAGACCAGAAAATGAAATGTTGAAAATAAACTTTGAAGGCAATTCCAAAAACTGTGTATTTATTTACCATAAATACATCAGATTGATAGGTTTTTAGCAGCTCTGAAATCTTATCCATTTATTTATCCTCATTCGAGGTTGACTTTATCAATTTATGTTCTGCCTGTTTAACAAACTATTAAAGCTAGAAAAAGAAGAAAACTAAGGTACCATTTTAACCTACCCTTCTTAACAGTACTTATTGAGGCAACTTCATCAAAGGTGTTCCTTAAGGTCTTATACCATGTGTCAACTAAAGAATCAATGTCCCCCATTGCCTGTTTTAGCCAGCCATGAGTGCCAGGACCTACTAAGACAACACAACATAGGAGCAGTATGGAGCATGTTTACTAAGCCCCACACTAGTAATGCAGGCAGGGGTGGACTGTGTTACTAGCATGGGGCTTTGTTCTACATGTGGTGGGAAGGGGGCGGGTATTTATATATTAAAAACATTTAGACTGCCTATCCCAAATTTCTAAGAAGGTACATCTGTCCATTGCATCCACTGCATTTACAATGTACCGAGTACAGGCAGCACGGGCTACAGTACAAATGCCCGTCCTATGTGCCCATGGTTGCAATACCCCCGTCCCACCAGTCTCCACCCTGACACATGCTGCAAGGGTAGCACTGGGTTTAATGTGGGGCCCAGAGTTACTTTTTAGCGTGCTTTACTAAACATGTCCCCATTATTTCTTAGCCAGTATAGGTGCTTCAGTTAGCTATGATATTAGGCCATGTAACGAGATAATGATCAGACCGTATATCACTGGTGTAACAGTATCCAAAGCAACCATTTTATGAAGAAATGCACAGACAGGTAAAAAGATCTGATCCATTGTATATCCTATCATATAAGCAAAAGTGAAAATAATGGGCCCGATATTCAGCACCAGTGGCAAGCTTCTGTGGCGAAAGTTAGGCCAGGGTTTCCTGCGGCTGACTTTCAACAGGTATTGCTAACTGGGCAGTTTTTGAATATCTCCCCCAATATGTCTAAATGCAACTAGATCCATAGCTGATAGAAAGTCCTCAGCTATAGTAGGCAAGCATTGTAAGTCTATAGGAATATTAAAATCATCAAAGATTAGACACATTGTTAATCTTGCCAGATGATAAACTGTAGTCATACCCAACAGTTTACCTTTTAATAACAGTATTTCACTGTCCATATTCATAGGGGAATACACCCAATCAAATGATAGGCTACATCAATATGTAATTAATATTCTAGCACCCTTTTCCAAAGGGATGGGACTGATCCTCTATCATCTAACCCAGGACACATAACAAAATTACTAAAAAATTCTCATGCAGCCATATGTTGATAATAAAATACTAAACCATAAATTATTTATACCTTATTCTTTATTGACTATGTATTAATTTATGCACCTAAATATTAAGAATATCTAATGATGTATTGAACTTACACACTATTGCTGAGGATATCAAAGCCCACAAGACTTTGAAGCCTTCCTCCCCATGTTCTGTAAAGGTCTTGTTGGGCTCTAAGAGCCAAAGTCAGATATCGCTGCAATAATAGAGCCACTGAACCCAAGGAGTCTGAGAAACATATACACATTGAAAAATGACAGTAAATAAAGACCATACGGACTATCCAATATTTCTGTAAATTACTCCTGAGTCTATCCCCTTTCACCTTTATCATATGTTGCAGAGCTTTCTTTCAATTGAAAAAGCTGTCCTCCTGTGCTTTTATGCTGTGAAGGTACTTAAACTTCTCTATCATATCTCCCCTCTCCTGCCCTTCTTCTAAAGAATACATATTGAGATTTTTAAGTTTGTCCCAATATGCCTTATGATGAAGCCCACTGACCGTTTTGGTAGCCACCTTCTGCACCAACTCCATCTTGTTTATATCCTTTTGAAGCTGTGGTCTCCAGAATGGCACACAATACTCCAAATGAGGTCTCACCAAAGACTTATACAGAGGCACTATCACGTTCTCCTTTCTGATGACCTCTCCCTATGCACCCAAGTATACTTTTCTACCTGTTTAGCCACCTTAAGATCGTCAGAAATAATGACATGATAAAACCCATAATAATAACAGAAACATTCCAAGTGAATAACATATAACCAAATATTAACTTCCAGAAAAAAATAACTCAGAAGCACTTGAGGGGGCACACAAAGGGAAAGAATGTGCCCTTTTGGCATGCCCCTTCGATGTGATGCCAGAGGTGACGATTCTGATGCTAGGCACTGTTTTATTGCATCAGTTGTGATGTCATCAAATCGTGCTTCCATGGAAAGCTTATTAAGCCCTCAGAGAGTCCAAATAATCCTTTCTTCAGACTCTTCTAGTCATGCTTTATTTAAATTGCAGAGTAAAATAACACATATTTATGTAGGAGCATGACACCTCTAATCGGTGCTACACCCAGTTATTTTAGGTGACTTGATGTCATCCACTTATGCAGTCAAGGAAAACTTATCAAGCCCTTAAACATTCAAAATTATCCTTTCTGAAGACTCTTCTAGCCAGGTTTTATTTAGATTGCACAGTTCATTTGATAGTGTAGAGTTTCCATCGATGTTAAAAAGACACAGGATCAGGGCATGCGAAATAAGGTGCAACAGAAATCCTGGAGGCAGAGGTATCAACAGAAAGCTGGGAAGACCATATTGCCCTTGATTCTTAGGAACTCTAGAAAATAAAACCATGAAATCAAAAAGGGTAGAATCTTCCAGACTTCCAGCCCACGTATGCACTTAAGAAGGGGAGGAGCTCATGACAGGAGGAACAATTTGTAGTGAAGATAGCACTTGAAAGGGAGAGCATGGATAGAAGAAAAATCGGGACTTTTAAGTAGAAGAAAATGACTGGATCCTTAAAACTGAGAGAATCAGGACTGCCAGCTAGTGATTGCAGCGGGGATGGATTTGGAAATAATGGAGAGAGAGAAAAGTGATAAACATAGAAACATGATGGCAGGAAAAGACCACATGGCCTATCTACTCTGACCTTCCATACCAACCACTACAACAGTCCCCTTTTTTCCTTTAGAGATCCTCTGTGTTTGTCCCTTGCTTCTTTGAATTCATATACTGTACTCATCTCTACCACCTGCACTGGGAGACTATTCCACGCATCTACCACTCTTTCAATAAAGAAATATTTTGGCATATTACTCCTGAGTCTATCCCTTTCACCCTCATGTTATGCCCCCTCATAGCAAAGCTTGCTTTCAATAGAAAGAGGCTCTCCTTCTGTGCATTTACGCCAAGGAGGTATTTAAACGTCTCTATCATATCTCCTAATTCAGAAAGCTACTAGAGGGAAGTAGCAGCTAGACCGGGCTTTGCTGCACTCCATTGTGGAAAATTGTCATTGACATAATATTGTCTGTTCTGGAGGGACTACTGGACCCTATAATTCTGATGGAGAAATATGCTTGCTGTTTTTCTTTTTCTTTTTTGAGATGAGCTAGTAGTGGAGAACATTTTAACCTTCCATGAGATAACGACAGTTGTGTTGTATATTTGAGAAACAGAACAAGGTCAAAGGGATCTGGACATTAAGGACCTCAGATGAAGAAAAACCATGGGATGGCTGTGAGAATGGTACTCTGTCTAAAAACTGTTTTGTTTCATGGACTTTGTTTGGGTCAGGGCTGGTTCAATATTGTCATATAAAGAGGCAAAACCAGACAGCATATCTCTGGATGATAAGGGGCACCAGAAAGTCCAAAGATTAGACATCTATAAGAAAAGCAGAAGAAAGCCACAGTGCAGCATTTGTGCCCCTTTGAAGCAGTACATGCACATGGCCCTAATGTAAGCAGGAGGAGGCTCCTCTTTAGCCCAGATATGTGGTGTTTTGAAATTTAGCACCCTAGGCAGCTACCTATTCTACCTCATAGTGCAATAATGAAGAAGAAAATGACTGCATTGCGCAAAAGGAGCCACATGGGCTCCGGGAAATTTCCCTCCCTCTGTTAGTCCAATTGCTGGTGGCACAGTAAGCAGACAGTGATCTCTCCCGGTACCCTGTGTGGTCCATAAGAGGACTTAAATACAGGCCAGTAGCAGCTCCTTCCAATTCTAAACCCTGACCAATTCTTCTTGCAAATCTCTTAAACTCAGTGGCGTTCCTAGATCCCCCATTATCTGATGCACTTTCCAATCCCAGCTGGCCCCGTGGAGGCAACGCAGCAAACTTATAATTAAGCTGGCTTGCTGCACTGCCTCACTTTCCAGGGGTCAGTCGCTCTTCTCTCCTGACAGCAGTCTCATGATTCACAAGACTTCGGCCAGGAGAGAAGAGCAGCTGGTCCCTGGAGCGCAAAGCACCGTGGCAAACCAGCTGAATTATAAATTTGCTGCATTGCCTCCATGGGGCCAGCAGAGGTGCACCCCCCCATCCTGGCTGGCAACTGGGGCGTGCTGCACTCACCACCCCACCTTTGGTACACCACTGCCTAAACTTCCTGAGAGGCCTCCAAAATCTCCCAAATTCCCTGATTTTCCTCAAGTTTATCCCATCAGCATTTTGACTCTTCATGGAGTAGAAGTGAATCCATACATTCCTCTCCCACTGACTCTATATAAGTTAGCAGATACTAACACGTTTATTACATGCCAATGAAAAATTTCAAGGCATGATACAAAAGAATATTAAAACAAATTAACAATAAAGTCAAATCAAATATTAAAAAATATATAAATATAACAACTACCATAGATTTAGCAAACAATCATGTAGAATATAAATACAAAAAAGAACTCATAGCATTTCAAATTAAAAATAACAAGTAAAACATAAAAACCCAAACTCTCTTTGAATAAACATGCAAATGGCATCCGCTGACTCCTGGAATTCCTTTGCATCTCCAATGAAGGGCTTGGAAGTTGGTGGATGTGCTACTGACTCATATTTAAGCATTTTTATGAAACATATGGGAACAAGGAAAAACACCATTTACCCTCTGGACCACCCGGGATTGGACCAATGGGGAAGGGGGGGGGGGGGTGCTTGAACCTTTGTGGTCTCTTTAATGCATGGAGGCCACAACTGGCACTGTCACAGCTTGGAACATGCCAAGATCTCCACTATGTATTCATGTCTCCTGAACATTTACTACAAAGCTCATTTGTATACTTAAACTTCCACAAAAACAAGCCACTAACCCACGGGAAATACTGTAGGTCACTAAAGTGGCCTCTTTATAATATAATTATTTCTTTTTTAATCTAATGAACCTAATGCATAGGGATCTGTGGAGGATTTTAGCCTTGAAGTTAAGTTCCAAGTTTTATACCCTTACACATGGTAATATATTTATGGGACCACCTGGAATGGATCCTAAAGTACCAGATTTGATGGAATATCTTCTTCAATGCAGGCAGAGGAGATCCATTTTATATCAAAGTTCATGAAATGAGCACCCTACTTGAGCATAGAGAAAAAAAGTATGTACGATATGGGAGTCATTCTGACCTGCGTTTAGCGGGGCTAGACGTCCAATCCAGACATCCAGACCTGCTAAACACCGAGTTGCCGATCCAGAAGACATAGCTCCCTGCATCTATAGGCAAGCTGAGCGGGGAGCTCTGTTCATGGGCGGGAAGGAGTGGGCCAGAGAGGGAGCAAGGGCAGGGAGTGGGTGAGAACCTGACCCCAGACTTACAGGCCCGATTCCTGGGTCGGCCCTGTATGTCCATGGTCTGCCATTTGCATGGGGGACTTATTCCACCTTGAAGGAGGAGGACGATGGATCTGGGGCCGGAAAGGAAGGTGAGGGTGTGCAGGGGGTTCTCTGCAGCCCGATCGGGGGTCAGGCTGCAGGGAAAAGAACTTTGCTGTGACTACAGGGGATCATGGCTCCTGCATGGAGCCATGGTGCCCTGGCAACAGGACACAAGGGCACCACAACTCCATGCAGGAGCCTGACTGGGCTAGCCAGGTAGTAGGCTGGATGCCCAGGTGCCCAGAATCGGGGCATGGCCTGCATGTCCAACTGGTTGCACCCAATTCTGCTCCCATGGGCATGTCCAGATTCTGCCTCCAAGTGTCTTATAATATAGAGGAAATTAATTAAAAAGAAGTTACTAAAATATATTTTAATATATAAATATATTTAGTATACGATGAAAGTTAACAGCATTCACTCCAACAAATAAGATGTTTAGTGCAAAACTAATGTGGCCTCCATTTGTAAGTATGCGTATACATCACATTTATATAGGAATCCAAAAGAAATACCCCCATAAGATCTCCTTTGACCCCCAGACATACACTGAAAATTTGTGTGCCTAGGACATAAGTTATTTGTGGTGGTACTGTGGGTGGGGTAAGTGGCAGGGCAGGCATTAGGGGTTGAAACAGGATGATTGCTCTGGGCCCCCGTGCAATAGGGTCCCAGGCCTGCCTGAAGCTGAAGATGATTTGGTCTATCTGCAGGCTTTAAGACTCCCAATTGTCAGCCTTGGGTCCCAGCTTGGCTGATAACAGTCCTGGATGGTGGGAACTATGTACTCACACAAACACACACACTCACAATCTCATAAACCTTCTTCCCTTCAGAAAAAAAACTAAACATGCCTTTGAATTTGAACGCTTACGAATCACCAAGTTTTATGAAGATCTACTTAATAGACGATCTTTGCTGTGTACTTTTTCATTTTAATTGATAGCATTGTAATCCTTTTCTTGTATATACATTATGGAAGTAATTTTTAAAACATTATTTGAGATTTACGCGTGTATAATCAAGCAAATTTAGACAGGGTCCAATTTACATGTGGATGTCTTTAGTACATGGATGTTTTGAGAGGGCATATCAGGAATATGGTCTGGACATGGCCTGACTGGGATAAAAATGTACATGTGGAGGCCAATTCCACTCAGGGCATGTCCAGGCCATTCAGACGTCCAAAATCTGGATGAACTGGATCTGGCCCCGATTCTGCACCCACAGGAGCAGAATTGGGGCACAGGGCCTGGATGTCCCAGAGGTGATCGGATTCAGGCCCACTGCAGGCTATCCACTTCTACCGGATAGCCCAACCAAGACTCCTGCATGGAGCCACGGTGCCGTGACATCCTGTCGCTTTGGCACTAGAATGCCAAGAAGGAGCCCGATTGGCCACACAATTTAAATGTCTCAATTCCCCATCACCTGACCCCGATCAGGCCTTCCGAGGCCAGAATTGGGCTGTGGGGAACCCTCTGCCCTGCTCATCTCTTCAGGGAGGCCCCGCCACAATGGCTGCCGACACTGGGGGGGGGGGGATTTATTCCACCTCTAAGGTGGAATAAGTCTTCCATCTAACTCACCAAGCCCGGGTATACAGGGCCATCGCCAGAATAGGCCCTGTATGTCCGGGGTCAGGATGCTGCCTCTGCTCCACCCAGACTCCTCCTCCGGCCCACCCTCTCACCCCCATCCGTCCAGGTCTGGCGACTTGTACGGGGAAGTTATTCCACCTCCAAGGATCGTCAGGCCACGGGCGCGGATGGGGCAGAGGGAGGCCGAGGACATTCCCAGCAACCCGACCCTGGCCTTAGGAGACCAGATCGTGGATCGGGCTGCGGGGAAACCAGCTCTGCAGCCAGTGGCTGGTATTGCAGCTTTACAATCGAGCAGTGGTGCCATGGCAACCGGACGCCATGGTGCCATGGCTCCATTGTAAAGCACTGACTGAGTTAGTCAGGATATCCTGTACGTGCAGGCCAGACTGAATCACAGTCCCGGCCTGCATATACAGGACTGTTCTTGATTCTGGTCCCACGGGGCTAGACATGCTCCGCAGAATCAGAATCGCTATTCCCTCTAAACGTCCGGTTCAGACCAAGCATACAGAGGGCTTGGACATCCGATACAGAATGAGCCTGATACTGTCTAAAATGCATGTTAGACACTGCGCAGGAGAAGCTTGCACAAATCCAGGACCTTGTGCAGTCTCAAATGTTTACATCTTGAAAGCAAAATTTGATTATCACATTTATCATAAAAACAGTGATTTAGCCAAGAAAAGAATTTCTTTCGATAGCACAGAGAACTGACAGTATCAACTCGGAGTTAAATGAGTAAATGTCACTCCATGTTCCATCCCCTATAATGATCAGAAAGGATGGAAAATTAACATGGTTCATTTTTGCCCTTTAGGAAATATCTACATAACGTACTAAAGCAAATAAAAAGAAATAATGTTACGTCTCATGGATTTTTTTTTTTTTAACAAATAGGGATCTCACTGGTTGTGTTTCCTAAAACAGCGTGCTTGGTGGGGATGGGATAAGATCGGCTTGAGCTAGCAGAATAAGAACACCTTGAGCAAGTCAACTGTGCCTGTCCCATTAGCAGAGAGGAGTGGATTGGTAGAAGAGTCACAGGGAAGAAGAAAATCAGATTAAATAATTAGTGTCAATTAGCTTGAGCAAAATCATTCTACAAACAATTGGTCTCAAGTGCCCTGCTTAATTATGTGAGACTTTCATCGTTTCTTATCAAGTCGGCTTTGATTCATGTTTGACTCTTGAGCTTCCCAGAGGTACAATTAATTATTGTCTAGTAAATAAACCTTCAGTAATTAATGGCAGCTGAAAACAAAGCAGGATCTTCAGAAGAGTGTTTAAGTAAGGAAGTTGAGTATGTGGATAATTTCTATGATCTTTTATAATACAAATAACTTTTCAAAACAGTTGGAAGATGTGAGGAATGAGAAAAGCAGTGTGATAAGGAGTAGATCTGCAAATCCTAACCCCTTATTTGAATAATTATTATGGTTGTGTTTTGTTCTAATATGTATGTTTTCTTTTTAAAATTCAGTCCACTGCCAATAGATTTTCAAACCCTAAATTAAAACAATTAATAAAACAGTTTATTCTGAGAATACTGATAGTAAATTTGTGGCCCAAAAAAGTACCCTGAAATTGCAAAAAGGAAAAATAAAATTCAAATTATGGACACAGGTGTACAGTGAACATATTCAAGGTTGTAAACATTCACAACTTTTTGGAACATTTGTTTTAACTTCTCTTTTTCTCCAAATGTCGTCTTGCTTCTTACGATCTTGGACAAGTGACTTAACCCTCCATTGCTTCAGATACAACACTTTTACTAAAGTGTTTTAGGTATCTGCACTTAATGCATGTTAGGTTTAGTGCTAAACACTGTACCTCTCAGGGGTGTGGCCTAGCAGTTACCATGGTAGTTACTATGGATGCACCTTAGGCTTCCCATTGAGGTGATGTTCAGTGTACAGGGCCGATGCTACCACTAGGCAAACTAGGCAGTCAGCTAGAGCACTGGCCTTCCATGGAGCCCATTGCCATCATTGTCGCACATCTTGGGACCTGCAGCGGCAGCAATGATTGCAAACGGCCCTGTGGCACCTACCTTTAAACTTTGGCACCACAGAGCTGTTTGTTTCCATCCCCTCCGACACCCGATGCTGACTTCCTGTTTACAAAGGGAATTAGCATGTAGTAACTATCATGCTCGCAGTTACCACGAGCCCTTGCACACAGTGTGTGCGAATAAGCATGTTAACTGTAGAAGGACCCCTCAGATTGGATGCCCTCCAAGGGATAGGAAAACACTTACTTTACCATATAGTAACTTTCTTTGAACTACTCCTGAAAAAGGCAGGTGCTAAATCCAAAATCTATTCCCTTCTCCTTTTTGCTGATTCTGTTCCCCCAAATAAGGGAGCATTAGGTCTCAAAAGCTGGTCAAAAATGTGTAAAGCTACCCATGCTTTGGATGTCTGAAAATGGGCATAGAGGCGTCTCCAGAGCTATTTTAGAAGCTGGCTCTGGGGATGTCCCCAGGATGAGGACGTCCATGTCTGAAAGGGAGCACGGTGGAGGTGTGACTGGGGTGTTCCCAGGAACCTGGATGTCACTGCACAATCTCAGAAATGTCCTGCATGTCCAGAGTCAGGGTGAAGTTCGTATCTGCTCCAGGCACTAAAAAGCATTGTAAACATGCTCATTTTCGCTGAAAAGCATCCAGAGGGTGCAGAGAAGGTAGCACTCCTTTACCCCCTCATATACAGCACAGTTTCAACAATAGCAGTAGTGGAATTTGAACCCTTGGCTTCTCTGTTCCTAATCCACTACTCTAAGCATTAGACTACCCTAGAGGCTTGGAGTCTGGAATATGATTCTGGAGATATTTCTATCCATCCAAGGCACGGTCATGTTTGTGAAATCATGTCTGCACCTGGATGTGCTTGCATTTTTTTCAGATGTCTTGGTTTAGACGTCCCAGATTGCACTTGGATGTCCCTTCTAAAATTCCACTTTATATTATTATTTTTCCTTGTTGACCTTTAGTTTGGAAGCTATCAAATTTTTTTTAATGTAATCTTGATTAAAATTTCTACAAATAATCAAGAGAAGCAATCCATGAACTGTATGAATAGGTACCTCCAGCTCTCAGTAATATGGCAATTACAATGCTGATAATAAAAGCAAAGAATGGTTCGCATGCTAACAAACAACCCATTATTGCATAAAAATGACATGGCGATCTTGCTTTTAAGAGGTAATGTTAGCAAGCAATAGGGACCATTTTCTGAGATATCTGACATCTTTTTGGAAAAAGATATAATAATGTACTCAAAATAAATGTATGCAAGTTGAATCCCATGAACTTCTCTAGGAAGTAAAGGCTCAAAAGCGTGCACAAAAAATTATTTTCTAACCAACCATTCTCAAAACGGAAATCAACTTCAGGAGAATGACATTTGAAAGGTAAGCAGGAACATTTTCAAGATGTTATATGTTTATCCTTTTAAATAGTACACTGAAAATATCTGAATGATTGTAGAAAATGTTAATTCCAAATCCACACAAGTAGGATAAACTCATTTATATAGAAGTGCAAGTGCGTAGCAGCTATGGTTTAGATCTAAGGTGTTGTGTAGACAGTTTAAGCAGACAGCAGGCACAATGACATGTTAAATTACCCACATGATGTATAGCTTAATGAACCCCCTCGTGTTGATCACGCTTGGCATTAATCAAGAGCCATGAACAGATTCCCTTATTTTCTCAATGCTTCTCTGATAAACTGCAATTTCATTTAACCTTGGACAGGAACTTTAATAGCTTTCACGGGACAACTGTCAATACTTTCCAGGGTATACAGTGATTAAACTGCAAGGCAAGATACATGCCGTGAATTTTCTTCATTTGAAATTAGAATTTTTTATTCTTAACAACTTTCCACATAAAATATGCTGAAAAACATTTAGCTATCCAAAGATTTACACTTTTCTGCATTACAGTTGCAGATTTTCATTATTTCTTGCTGGCTAAAAGTTAATGCATTACACATGAAAACAAACCTAGAAAGCAGAAACTTAAATTTACTGGCCTGAAATATAAATTATTAGTAAATAAACTGCTGTATTTTTCTTTTGGGTAAAACCAAATGTAAATTGTCTGTCATGAGCCAAAGATAGAGCCTTTTTGGTCTTTTGGCAGACCCAAGATCGTATGTAATATTGTGGCAGTCGTGGTGGTGCAGTTGAGGTTAGTGGGGTGACGGGGATTAATGCCGTTCCAACTCATCCCACTGGCACACATAATCATTTCAACATTGCCCAATGGGAATGTGCACAGAAAAGAAACATTCAGTTAGTTGGGAGGGGGAGGGGGGGTCCCAATTTTCAGGTGTTCTTTTCCATTAGCTTCATACATTTCTTTCAATAGGGAATTTTAGTGCCTGGTAAAAATGCAATGTGTGCCTTTGAGTCAATGCTGACTGCTGGTAACCCAGTAGCTCCTGTGCTTTCCTAGCAGTGTGACCAGAAGGAGGTTGCCAGGAAGGATTAAGTGACTTGCCCAAGGAGCACTCACTGGAATCAAATGCTGGTCCCTTGGTTGTCAAGCCACTGCACTAACCGTTAGGCTACTCCTCCACTCAGTTAATGCAATGTGGACTAACTAACAGACTAAGGTGAGTTAAGCCAATTAGTACAAATTAAATCAATTTAGTGAATGCTCATTTATTTATTTAGTCTTTTTTTAAATTTCTAGTAATACTCAAGAGAACTAGAAAGAAACCCACGTTCCTTCTTTAAAGTAACCAGAGAGAGATAACCATACATAGGAAGAAGAAAATGTAAAACAAGGAGGGGATATTCAGCAGTGATATCTAGCCCTTGTACAGTGGTTAGCCATCACTGCTGAACTTAAAACCTGGGTATTCAATGCTGGGACCATATCTGACCACCAGCATTGACTATCTGGGTCAGATGGATTGTAGCAAAGCTAACTGGGTGGTGGCGATATTCAGTCCCTGCTCGATTAGCTTTTGGGGTGAAAATTAGGCCAGTGTTTAATGTGCCATTTAAGGATAACCAGGCAGTGACTGAATTGCCACTGCCTAGTTATTCCTGGGTGCTACCTCCACTCCACTGGGGTGTACGGTGAAGGCACCCAGGTCTGCTAATCACGTTAATCACTCTGAATATTGGCCACCAATCATGTCTCAAACAAACCCCCACAATATGGGAAAAGGTAGACCAATAAACGAAAACACTGAAAATAAACATTCACGTACATGTTCAGGACATTCCATATAAACCCAAATCTACCAACTACTCAAACCGCTAGGATTCTTTCCCATGTTCCTCATCTAAATTCTGCTCTTATTTCTTAAAACCCTCCTAAAAATGAACAAGATCAGTGTACACATAGGTGCATGTTTTCTAAACCACGCTGTTAGCATGGGATTTGCCGTGCACTAAGGGCACCATGCTAACAATTAGCATGGAGCCCTGAACTAAAACTCCCACATTAACTGGTTAGCATGTGATTGGGTGGGGATTGGGCAAGATAGAAGCGGAACGTAGCATTGATGGTGTATCGTGGTTAGAATAGACGTTTTGGGCATGCACTCTGCATGTTGCATGCATTGGGGTGTTCGGGGATTTATATATTGGATTCCCTGTGTTTGAAGTCCTACCTGCACATCTAAGATAAGTGTACTTTTTCTATGTAAGAGTTTCAAATTATGGAATAAAATTTGCATAATGAATGTGGATCATTATAGTGGAGTTTTTTCTGGATCTATGATGTGGTAAGTCCTACCGAAATGTCATTTTACTATTGTCAGATATTTGAGGTGCTTGAAGATACCTGAGATCCATTTTCTCCTAACAATATATTTTTAATTCCTCCATGAAGAAATATTGTGTATATGCTTTATATATATTTTTGATGAACAAACCAATCAGTACTAGAGGATATCAAACCTACGCTGTCTTTATAAGCTTAGCTGACAAGACATTCATTTTCATACTTTGGACACATCATGTGACGAGAGAGATCATAGGAGAAAGACATCATGCTTGGCAAAACTGAAAGTCAAAGCAAAAGAGGAAGACCAGCAATGAGATGGATCAATATAATAATAGAAGCTATGGATACCACTCTATCAACAATTAGTTGCCTAACTGAAGACCGAACATAGTTTAGGACAACTATCCAGAGCATCGCCATGAGTTGGAACCAACTCAACGGCACTTAACAGCAAGTATCTCTTTGCCTTTATAAAATAGACTCCCAGAACCAGCCCCAGTAGTATACAAATTGTCAAGCATAGATTTACACCTGTTCTGAAGAATATGTAAATTTGTGCATGTACTTCATGTGTGCTTTGCACACTGAAACACCCAAACTATAAATCTAAGAATACCTATGTGCAAATCATGTAACATAAGGGCACTCTTTCCATGCACCTAATCTGTACATGTATGCAGGGCCGTACTGTCGGTGAAATGCGCCCTGTGCGAATTGCACATCAGGCACGTGCCTCCCTCCCGCACCTTGTGATAAGGAAGCTTATCAAAGCTCAGGGAGTAATGACTAAAGAGGAGAATTTACTCTGATTAAGGGACCTGTGCTGGCAGGTTATAGAAATAAGACAGCTTGTTTCCCTAAAAGACTACATGTTCCAGAATGCACCAGTATGCAGAAAGTTCCTAGGGGAGCTAGAGTGGAAAAGCATGAGTCTAATCAGAGAAAGCATTATGTCATCCCTAATCAATCATCTTCTAGGAGAGAGCTTAATCCACAACACCTGAAGAATGCAAGGGAGGAGTTGCAATCTAAGCCCTTTAAAACTAGAAGGGATTCTTCAGGAAGAGAGAACTGGGCGACCAGGAACCAGGAGGGGAGGAACAGAAGCAGGAGGAACAGAAGGAACAATCTGAACCAGAAGGAACAAGGACAAGGAAGCAGACGGTCCAAGAGAGGAGCTCAGAGAAGTACATATGCCTGGAGAGATTCCTGGGGGAAACAACCTTCAGAGGACTGGAGAAAGCCAGAGGTCTGGAGATCCACAGCCAGGGACCCTCAAACAGCACCTAAGAAGAGGTCTGTTGTAACTAAGGAGAAAGGGAGCCCAAATACCTCTTGGAGGATGTCTGGAGAAAAGATCCTGAGGTCCAGAGATACCAACTGGAGGACAGGACACAGAAGCTCTATTGCATACTGGCCAGAATACCAGAAGAAGCAGCCTGATGCTTGCCTGGATTCAGGTATGAACTGTGAACGTTTCTCTAGCTTTGAGCAATGCAAACAGCAGGGAAACAGTTTCTCTCCGTATAGAGGTCAGTTCATAAAACCCTCTGAGCCAGACAGTGAATCTATGCAATTTCAGGAGCAAGGTTTAATATCTGATGAAGAGAATGTTTATATGGACTGTTCTTTGAGCAGGTTGTTAGTTTAGAAAAATCCTCCAAATAAGAGTAAACATCAAAAGGAAACATTCTAAATACTGGCTTCCCATAAAGTTTTGTTGGAAAGAAAAAGCTTTTGGGAAAGTGTGCACGTGTGCTGAAAACAAGCTACTGATTGCAGCTAATTGTCACCTGTTGGTAGAGCAGAGCACAGCACAAAATGTGCACACGTGGGATTTAAAAGTTCCTTCCTGTGTGGAGAAAGAGAGCTATGTTTTTGTAAAAAGAAGTTTTCCTTTTTGGTTTGTTTCCACCTCAGCACTGCTAAGGAGTTGATTAGCAGGGGCTGTTAGAAAGCCTTTCTGTTCCATAAAGGACTTTGAAACTTAGTTACATAAGCTTTTCAGTTGCCTTGTTTATATTGAATAAACCCTGGAGAAGTTATCTGGATGGTGTTACCAAGTATATCTGTGTGTGGAATATTCACCCCATAAATAAACTCTAATTTTGCCTTACACTCGACCAACTACAAGTTTCTTCATTTATTTAAAAGGCAAGCTTTGTGTGAATGGACTTCAATAACCACAATCCTTTGCAAGACAGTTAATTTATATACTTGCCAAGATGATGGTACCTTCATAACAAGCACCCCCTTTTACAACCTCCATCTAGCCACTTTATGGGGGTGGGAGAGAAGAGGCCCGCACTCGATGTTTCAACTCGCCGGCACACTAAGCAGATCTGGACCCTCCCAGAGAGACCAGACCTGCTTAGTGTACCAGCGAGAAGACTTAAGGGGTGCATTTCGGCTCTCTGCCACTGCCTGCCGCCGCTAAAGTGGTGGGCGGCAGGCAGTGGCAGAGAGCCAAAATGTGCCCCTTAAGTCTTTGAACCCTGTACAGTCGCACCGCTCGCACAGGGCTCGGTACGGTCCTGCATGTATGTATAATTTTAAGAGCCCTTTTGCACATGCAAAACATGCTTTGAAAATGGAAAAAGCTTTGTAAAATCATTTTTTGTATAGTTAAAGGAAGGCAAACTTCCGAAATGTGCATGAGTCACTCCTTTTTGACAAGCGTAAACAGATGCTTTTGGATCATCAGACATGATGAACTGCTCATACAAGCATTTTCATTTAGTAATTGCACTTGTAGCTATGAAGAAATGATATAGATGATGCATTATAAGACTGTGTTTATAAGGGAGTTGTGTAAAGATAATGTGCTATTTATGTGCATAAGTCACTATTTTCAAGGACTTATGCGAATGAATGGGCACTTACATGTTGTCGCACTCCCCCTGCTGGCCAAGGCTATAAGCAGGAGGGGTGGCCTTGTTTGCCCTTAAGTATAGAGTCACTTGCTTCTCCCTCCCTCAAGGAATTCTGGGAGCTGTAGTTTCTCTGTATTACTTGCAGACAAAGTAGTTGTCACCACACGGTTTTGTTTAAGGCGACAACAGAATATTTTTATTTTTGGGCTCCCCTTCACGCATTAAAGTTCATATACACAAACAGCAAGGATAACTTCTCCAAAAGAAAATAATACAGGAGCATAAAGGTTATCTGGAATATCAGAACTTGGCAAAAGCTCTTTATACAGTGACAATAGCTGTTCACAGGCCTTTTCCAGTAGTAAAGAATCACAGCTATTGTTCTTATTTACAATGGGCGTTTATCTCTTGTCTTCATTCAAAACTCTTATAAATCAGGTTTAGGCTTTCAGAAATATTCTTTGCTTTCAATGGGGTTTTTGTCTTTCTCCTATCCCGGATAAACAGATTTACAGAAAGAGCAATCCATGGGAATACTGTCACACACAGCTTCAGGCGAAGGAGAATCTACTTGCATATCTTCTTCCCCTGCAAGTCCTTTCTCCCCACTTGGGCTTCTGATGGAAGAGTTCAGCTTATTGTTTGAAAGGGTATTCAGAAACTCCCTTACATGCTGCTCTCCTAACCAAGGATTAGCTAAGCTCTCTGGAAAACTTCCACTATCTGGGAATAGTTGCTTTAGCTTCTTAATCAGGTTCAAGTCTCTATCTCTGCTTTTGTCTGTCTTCAGAATATCAGCATTAGGAATTGCTTTCACCCACCTTCTGGCATTCACAGGTCCTGGAGCACTCTGCCCTGCACTTCTCCTTAGCTCATTAGCAACATCTTCTGCAAACCTCTTGCTGGGCTCTGATTCAGCCACACCTTCCACAAAGGAATTGCTTTCTTTGCTACTAGAGTTAAGTTGCCTGGTGGAATAAAACTTTCCAGCTTTGCCTTCTCTGGGTTTCTTAAAAGCAGTTCTCACTTTTAAACCCTCTGGTTTCAGTGCTTCCTCTGAATAGGATTCCAGCCCTGAGTTTCCTGCTCTTGCTGAGCCTTCTGTCCACACTGACCTTTCAGCGTTCTCTGAACCTCCTGGCTCTGGACTCTCGGCTTCAGCAGTAACTTCAGCTACAGACTGAACTCTGTGCTTTGGTTTGGAATCTCTGCCTTCTCGGTAGCTGTATCTGCTGCTTCCTTCTTCTCCAACTCTGGTTGCTTCCACTCTGCTCTTTCCTCTGCTCATTTCCTGCCCTTTTGACTTCTGTGACGCAGGTTTAAAAAGGTGCTTTCTAGCCACCATGCCCTGTTCTGTGCACGTGTACTTGCTATCTGGGCTTAAACCTGCCCCCACGTTAAAGTTTGGGCGGGGCTCAACCTCTGCTACAACGTGCTTCTCTGGTTTGTTTACAGTTTGAGCTCTGTGGAAACCCTGCCTTTCCTCAGTCTTAAAGGTATAGTCCCCATTTTCCTCTATCTCCATCTGTTAGTATAGCTGACATTGTCACAATGTGCATACCTTAGGTGATTACTATTCTGTAGGAATGCACCTAAGTCCTATCATGTGTACTTTTAGCATGGGCATGCACAGGGGTGGAATTTGGGCAGAGCTTAGGGGGAGTGCAAATTTATGTGCTAAGTTATAAAATACTATAACTTAAGCATGTTCCTGAAAAAGTTTAGATGCAGGCATCAGAGCTTGCCCAACTATTAGGGAAAGTAGGCAGCTGTGCAAAAATGAGGATTTGCAAAAATGAGGATGGTCCCAATCTCAGCTCATATCGCAGTCAGCACTGTCCCTGTGGCCCCCTTAGTCCATGGCATGGCCAGTCATCAATGCAGGCACACAGGACAGAGGAACCCTGAGGGACCAGGGCAAGCCCCGGACTGGGGTGTAGCAGCACTGGAGATGTGGCAGCAGGATGAGACAGGGTCCAGTGTATGCAGATGGTGTTATGGCAAGCAGACAGGTAGCTACAGTGACAAACCTGGGGGAGAAAGAAACATGCATATGTATGACACCTCCTTCCTGCCTCCACAGATAGTCCCATGTCCTGTGGGAAACGGAGGCATACAGGGTGCGATTCCATGCTATATGTCACAATCAGCTGCGTCTCCTGAGACATATCCGGTGGCAGTGAGGTGAGTTTGTGGGAATGGCACAGGAATGGGGCCATGACATGCAACATGGCACAGGGCTAGAGTGGCTGGGCATCCCAGGGGCAACAACAGACAGAGCATGGGGAGGCATCTTATAATGGGGACTTGGCAGCCGGACACCCCACCCACTGAAACTAACAGCCACCTCTCTGCATCCCTTCCACAGCCATCCCAGTTGAAGACAGCCCCCCCCCCTGCGGTGGTGACAGAGGAGGAAGAGGCCCACGGTGAGATGGCAGATGAGGAGGGTGAGGAAGAGCAGCCTGCATCAGCTACACCATGAAGCCCCACCACCACAACCACAGCAGACCACCCAACAACACCCAGCCCCATTTTTCTATCCAGCACCTCCCCATCAGGGGAGAGTGGGAATGAAGTGGTCACCCTGGACCTCATGGAGGTGCCCCACTCCACTATGGAATCTGGTCAGGGCACTCCAGGGTGGGAGGCCGGGTACCCCCAGGAGGATGAGTCCCTGGAGGAGGGGGAACTTAGGGCCATGCCACCCAGGGACACCCAGTGGGTGGAGCAGGGGGGAGCATGGGGAAGGGGATGGGAGGGGGCAGTGGATGGAGGGAGGGGATGGGAGGGGGCAGGAGGTGGAGGGAAGGGACAGGAGGGATGCAGAGGGTGGAGGGAGGGGATGGAAGGGGGCAGGTGTGGCAGAGCAGGCAGCTGCAGAGGAGCCCTTGGGGCTCATTGCTGATCACCTACATTGGATCAGGGGTGACCTCCAGGCCCTCACATGGGCCGTGGAGTGGCTGACGGAGGCAGTCCTGACCCCAAATAGATCATCTCAATGAGGCCCCCTGGGATGTCTGCCTGCAGAAGGGATAGTGGGAACATCCATATATGTAAATATTACAAATAAATAATGTTACTTTGTAACACAGTGTCCATGTGTATATCTGCATAGGGGTCAGTCTGAGGCCTGAATAGTGGGGATGGGGGTCCCGTGTGGACATCCATCCCTGCCAATCGGCCACCTCTGCCAACCCTGACAAACCTCTCGGTATGTACATGGTGGCCGTACCAAGAGGCTAGCCAGGGGTGGTAAAGGGTCAGATTGGTGGTGGAGAAAGGGGGGCAGTGGATGGTCTGTGCTCCTGGACATACAGGTCTGATACAGATGTTGGCCCATGTCACCTGGGGCCAGAGGGCATGTAGTGGCAGAAGGGGGGGGGTGGGTGGGTGGTGACTACTTGCAGTGGCCTGAATGGCTTATAGCATGGTGGGCCAAGAGGTGTACACATGCAGAAACAGTCCATGTCATATATAATGGGAATGAACGGCCCGTTGGGATGTCCATCCCCGCTATCTGCACCCCCTCCTGATCCAGTATAACGTCCCCACACATTGTATGAGGAAGGTAGACGGGGGCAGCAGAGGGGTGGATGGGGGCGAAGTTAAGGAGGGTCATGGGTGTTTGCTGGCCCTGGACATACAGGGCCGATCCCAATGCTGGCCCTGTAAGTCCCGGACCAACAGCATAGACAGGGAACGTCTTCCACCAATGAGGTGGAATAGTTTCCCTGATGCAGCAATGGACCGCAGGCCTGGGGCTGAAAGGTGGTGGGTGGGGTAGAGATCCTCCCCCCCCCCCCCCCGCAGCCTGTCCCCAGCCTAGGGAGTCAGGTTCAGGGATCAGACTATGAGGGAAGTGGTACAGGCGCTTGTGGCTGTGGACCGCGGCCATACAATGGAGCAGCGGTGTCATGGCAACTGGACGCTATGGCGCCACAGCTCCATTGTACAGGCCAGACCAAGTTAGCTGGGGAAGGCCTGTACATACAGGCCGGGCTGATTTGTGGACCTGGCCCGCACTTATAGGCCTGTTTGCGAGTCTGGTCCTGTGGGGCTAGGCGTGCCCCACGGGATCGGAATTGCAGCTCCCTCTGTGTGTCCGGTTCTAACTGGGCACACAGAGGGCCAGGATGGCCAGAATGGAATTGTGCCGATGGGGCATGCCCGCAGCTGCCCAGTCCTGCCACCCACCCCCTCCAATCCCAGCAGCACAGTCTACATCAAACAAAGTGCATCTCTAAGAGGGACCTCATCTGGGGCAGAGGCCCCAGCATACATACCATCACAGTCACATCATGGACCCCCTTTTTACCTACCATGTCAGTGGCAGTGTTGCTGTAGAGGTGGATATATTGCATGAAATCAGCTCCATATTGGATAAGGCACCTGCCATGTCACTAAGGATGGGCCTTCTGCTGTCACTGGTTTTGGGGACTTTTTGTACAACCTTTTTGGAGCCTCTTAATAGTAAATGTCTGGGTGGGATTCCCAGACCCCTTATGCCACATGGGCTTAATGTTTATTGCTGGCCCCAGTGCCGGCCCTACCATTGAGAGGCTGTGTTCTTTGCACATGGCCTTGCTTTTCAGTCTCAAGATTCAATCCCTAACTTTTGCAAATAAAGCCCCCCAATCAGTCTCTGCACATGGCTCCACTTCCCCCTGCTTTCAGCCTGGCTCTTAGTTTGTATCTGAGCATGCCTACCATTCTGTTCTCTTCCTCAACTCATCTAAATAGGCCCCAGAAATCGACAACATGAAAAATGCTTTCATCCTCATCTTCCTAGATATATCTTCCGCATTTGACTCTGTAAACCACAACATCCTAATCAACCGCCTAAAACACCTGGGCATATGTGGTACTACTCTACAATGGTTTCAAGACTACCTGTCCACCCGTACCCAACAGGTTTGCTTCGAAAACAACCTAACTAACTCATTCACTCAACCTCAGGGTATCCCCCAGGAATCTGCATAATCTGCACTTCTGTTTAATATATATCTACAACGTATCTGCAATATCATCCAATCACACGACATAGACTATAGAATGTATGCAGATGATATAATGCTATTCACCACCTTTCACACCAGAGATCCTAACTACACAAAGATTACCAGCTGTTTCAATGACAGCTCTGAATGGCTCAACTAAATTAACTTCACAGTTAAATTAAAGAAAACAGAAACACTCATTATTACTTGGAATAAAACATTCAACCCCCCTAGTTCACTACATATAAACAATACCTCATTTGAAGTAAAAAAATGAAACAAACTACCTTGGGATATACCTTGATCATAACCTGGATTTCACCAAACACATTCACATGTCTAATTGCGCACTTTACAATAAAACCAGAATGATTCAGCATCTGAGACCACTGCTCGCCCCCATAGACTTCCATTCTGTAGCCCAGGCACTAATAAGCCCCCATTTTGACTATAGTAACAGCCGGAAGGCCGGGAGTTCAAATCCCACTAGAGGACATCAACCTTGGGCCAGAAGGACTGGGGTTTCTAGTCCCACAGGTGTTCCTTGTGGTCTTGGGCAAGCCACTTAACCCTCCATTGCCCATGTTCCCTGTAAAATAGTTATCTCCAAGTTATAATGACCTGTTCAATGTAATTTCAGTTTGTTCAATGTAAACCGCCTTGATATCATGAAAGGCGGTATATAAGAAATGTTAAATAAATAAATAAATAAATAAATACTCCATGGTCTCCCAAAAAACCCCTAAAGCCCCTACAACTTGCTGAAAACATGGTTGCGCAATCTGATCACATAACATCCATCCTGTTTCAGCTCCACTGGCTCCCGATACTTCAAAGAATCAAATTCAAAGCTCTCATGATCATTTTCAAAACAATAAACAACATAGCACCAACATACTTCAGCACACTGATAAACATTCAACAACACACAAGAACAAAAATAGACAACCTAAAAACATGCTATCCACTCCTATCAGTGTCAGAAAACTAAACAATCTACAACCAATAGGGCATTCTCACTCTGTGCCCATACCCTATGGAATAGTCTTCCTAACAAATACAAACCAACCCTATGGAATAGTCTTCCTAACACTCTAAGAGAAATCAAAGACTTAATTCAGAAAACGTCTCAAACCATTCATCTTTACAGACTACTATCAATGTGATCAGCCACCATAGACCTCATACTTTTCCTTATCAACACTTAACCACACTCATCAACCACTTCCTGTCTCCATGCACTTGAGTCACATAACTCCAGAATATCACCCAGACCACGTTAATACCCCCTGTACATACTTCTTTGTTATTGTTAAATATCTATTGAACATCATCATTTGTTAATTATACAATTGTTACATACTTGTTCCTTGTAAAATTGTTCCTTGTAAACTGCCTTGTGCGGTAGTTAAAATGTTATCTGTAAACCGCTCTGAATACCAAGACAAAGCGGAATATAAAAACTAATAAATAAATAAATAAATAAATACATAAAATAAATATTATGCCTTGAGCTGCACAGCAGGGTCATTTTGGTGGCCTTATGGATGAGAACTATGTAATTATTTGTCATCAGATGTTTAGGTAAATTAATGAAAAAGAGTAACAACCAGTACTTCTGAGTTTTGTATATTTAGCAACAGCTGATCCATAGCTGTCCGAATGAAAACATCATTAACAAAGGCACTAAGAACCATAAGATGTTCAGATAAATAATAGTTATTTTGTGAGAAATATCATGATGTCATTTGCCTAGAGCCCAAAAGAAACTGTTTCCATCACAGGATACATACCCCGATGTCCAAGACTCGTTGAACACAGAAAAGGAAAAATGTGTGGGTCCGTACCGAACTCAGACATATAATGCAGAAGATGAATGCACATGTGCCTCCGAACATGCACACATGTTTGGTATTCTGAGGAGACAGACGTATACATCGTTGCATGTCTAACCGCTATAAAATGTGTAACTCCAGCTTGGACACGCCTCTGGGAATTCCATGCTACTGACTGCAAACCAGACATCAATACAGGCGCTTTCATATGCAAATCGCTCCAAAGGTGTCATCGCGACAGAGGAACCAACTCGTGGTTGTCTCTGTCACTGTGGCGTGTGTATCTTTTTGTCCTGTTTCTCTGGCACTGCTTGTCATTTCTCATGCACTTTATACATGTCCCTGCTTTGTGCATCACCGTACATCTGCATCCTCTGCATTCTGCTAAAGCAGGCACACAGGTGGTGTCACTGTCACACCTCTTGTTGGGATGTGGTGGGGCACAGAGCGGTATACTATGTTCGGCTGTATGCAGTGACATTTCTTTCCCTTCGTTTGGTCCCTCTGTTTCTGGCTACCATTAGACTCCTATAGCCTTCACATGGTTCAGTTTGTTTTCCTTCAGTCTGCATACTCTTGCACCTAATGGAACATAAGGACATAGGACTTTCCATGTTGATTCAGATCAGAAGTCCATGTAGCCTATTATTATTTCCAGAAGTGGACAATCTGGATCACAATTACAGAGTAGCATCCCCGAAACATAGCAACATGCTACATTGCTTACCCCCAGGGTAAATAGTTCTTTTTCCCCATGTCAAAATTAGGAGTGGCCCAAGGGGGGTGTGGGGCCATGTGTTGAGATTAATCGTGGGGCCTCATTTGCATAGGGGGTTCATTTGCATAAATATTTGCATAATGTTGACATGCATTTTTAGTAAACATGCCTCTTAATGAGTGTCTGGATAAAGAAAGACTAACAGATTTCTACGTTACTATATTCCAGTGCCAACCGCCATGCCCATTAGGAAGTGCTATAAACACTGACCATTTAGAACTCATAGCAAATCCACCATATCATAACAGCTCTGCCAGGACTTACAAAGCACCAAACCCTACCTATCAAAAGGCAACACTGCAAATATTAAACCAATACATCTCAGAGAATACTAATGCATCTCCTACTGGGGAAAGAGAACAAGTGACATGGTCAAATAGAAACTACATGAACAGAATACCTCAGCTTGGTTAAAATACAGAACATAGACCGTCACCAAAGAACAAGGGATCACAATTTAGAAATAGGAAGACAATAATTAAACTGGGAACCCCAAAAGCCAAACTTGGGATGTACAACAACACTGGAGAAATAAAACTATAAATTAATTTCCTCTTGTACTAAACAAAACACAAAAGACGTTAACGATGCACATTTCCCAGAGCTGATATATTCCAGTTAATAAATTCAAAATAAAAAAAGGTTTTCTACCTTTTGTTGCTTGTGCATTTTCTTTTTCAGTGGCAATTGCTCCAGTCACTTTCTTCTGGTTTCTTTGTGTCTTCTGTGAGCTATCCATTTGCCCTTTCTTCTCTTTTAGATTTTTTCCAAATGTTTTCTCTATATCTTCTTTAACATACTGATCTTTCCCCTTTTGCTCTATCCTCCACTTCTTTCCTTATTCCTTTATCATCCACTCAAACTTCACCCTTCCATTCTCAATCTCCACTTACTCTTCCAATACCCGGCCCATCGTAGACTTATCTTCCCTCCCACACAAAATATCTTTTCCCCTCTCCATTCTCATTCCCCATCCCTTTCTAGTCCTCCCCCAAAATCAGCTCCCTTATAGTTCTAGACCCACCCAGCATCTGCACCCTTCTAGTCCCAGTCTCCCAAGCTTCCACATCAGCCCATTTCCAGTCCTAGCCCCCCATATGCTGTTTTCCAGTTCCATTCCAACCCCCCATCAGCCCATTCCCACTCCAAGCTTCCCCATCAGCCCATTTTCAGCCCTATTACAACTCCCATTAGCCCACTTCCAGTCCTATTCCAGCCCCCATCAGTCCATTTCCAGTCCTATTCCAGCCCATCTCCCATTTGCAGTCCACATTCCCCCCATCAGCCCATTTCTAGTCCTATTCCAGCTCCTCATCAGCCCTTTTCCAGTCCTAGCCCTGCATATGCTCTTTTCCAGTTCCATTCCAGTCCCCCATCAGCCCATTTCCACTCCAAGCTCCCCCATCAGCCAATTTCCAATCCTAACCCCCTCGTCAGCGCACTTCGTCCTATTCCAGCCCCCATCAGCCCATTTCCGGTCCTAATCCAACTCTTCATCAGCCCATTTCCAGTTCAAGTTCCCCCCCCCCACCATCACAGCCCATTTGATGTCCTATCCCCCCCAACATCACAGCCCATTTGCAGTCCATTCCCCCCCATCACAGCCAAATTGCAGTCCGTTTCCCCACCACCATCACAGCCCATTTCCAGTTTGTTTCCCCCACCATCACAGCCCATTTCCAGATTGTTCCACCCCCACCATCACAGCCCACTTGCAGTCCTCCCCCCCCATCACAGCCCAATTGCAGTCCGTTCCCCCCATCACAGCCCATTTACAGTCCATTTCCCCCCCACCATCACAGCCCTCTTGCAGTCCTCCCCCCATCACAGCCCAATTGCAGTCCGTTTCCCCCCCCCACATCATAGCCCATTTCCAGTCTGTTTCCCCTCCCCATCACAGCCCATTTCCAGTCTGTTTCCCCCCCCCCACCATCACAGCCCATTTCCAGCCCATTTCCAGTCCATTTCCCCCCCCCCCCCACCATCACAGCCCACTTGCAGTCTTCCCCCCATCACAGCCCAATTGCAGACCGTTTCCCCCCCACCCACCACAGCCCATTTCCAGTCTGTCCCCCCCCCATCACAGCCCATTTCCAGTCGGTTCCCCCCATCACAGCCCATCCAGTCCTAGCCACACGCCCCCCTAATTGAAACAGCCGCCAGCGTGAAGGAAAAGGTTCTTCACGCTGGTGGGCTGTGCAGAGGGAGCCGGAACCTCACGCAGGCTTCCCCGGCTCCCTCTACAGCCATCCATTGAGTGAGAATGTGGTTTCGCACGGGGCCCCCTGAAGTGCGGGGCCCTGTATGAACAACATTCTCGCTCAATGGACGGGCCGGCCCTGGTCAAAATCCTTTTATAACCCAGCTATGCCACCTGCTTTATTTAAACATAGATGTCCTTCTGTGTTCTTTCAGTACAGTGCTACATTAACAGACATAGGCTGTTATTCCACTTTTTAGCAGGTCTGACGTAGGCATCCACATAGAAAACAGATGGACATACACATGTTCGATCGGAATACAGTTTGGACGTTCTCGTGGCTGGGTACGCCCACGCCCCTCCCTTCCACGCCCACATTCTGCCCCTTCCTGCCCATGTCCAGAACTGCACGTCTAACTCGTTTGTACGTGTAGAACTGATTGTTGTCGGAATCGCATCTAGACATTTACGTACCGCACACGTCCAGGTTGTATGTGCAAACAGTTTATTCGTGGTTCAGATTGACCCTGTTTCTGACTAGCTTTCAAGGATTAAAACCTTCTTCTTCGGGTCAGGGCAGTATGAGCAACAGATGACATGGATACTTCACTTTATAAAATAGACCCCAAATACGTGCATTAACTCCATGGGAGTGTATGAAATTACTCTCCTTGTTGCCAAGATCGATGGTTGCTAAGTGTAGGATGATCATATTTATTTATTTAACTGCTTTTTTATACTGCTTCATCATTTCAAAGAGGTTTACATTGTAACTTAGATATGTTAATGTACATTAAACAGGGGCATTAATAAAATGGATCTTTCTAAGGCATTGAGGGGTTAAGAGACTTACCCAAGGCCACAAGGAGTGCTAATGGAAATTGAACCCTAGTCTCCTGGCCCCAAGCCAGGGTTCTAACCTTTAGGCTGCTCCTCTACTCTGGGTGGTGGGCCTCTTTGACGATTAACTCTTATGCCAAATGTTACTATTTTTAAAGTGAGCGAAATAAATGCTTAAGCCATAGGCTCAGCTGACCCTTATTTATTCTACTGACATACGCATTTGCTGATCAGCACCTTATCTGTAAGTCAAACAGGAACATTCACAAATAAAATTCATGAGTGACAAGAGCAAAGTGTTCCAGTAGCAGAGGTAAGTACATTACTTGACAGGCTGCTAAAACATTTTGCTCATTTTTAAAAAGAGAGGCCTATAAATGTTTACTTATCTGAATCCATAATATAAATCAATGAACTGACTACTATAATCTTTCTTGCTTAGCAGAAGATACATAAAAATTATGAGGTCAATACTCAACGGGAAATTTGTACAAATGTCAACTTATCTTCAAGCAGATTTTCTGCTGTACTCTCCATGTGAGTAGGATTGTTGAAGATGTGAACCTACATGTATAAATTCTCCATTTAAGATAGGATCGCTCTTTATGCGTTCCTCCTTAAACAAATAGCAATAAGCAGATACTGGCCAAAGATCGCCACTATTTACTTTCTTTTTAGCCCTGCCATTGAGATGCCCCAAATCCTTCTTTTTCATCTACTCATAATCTCTAGCCAGATATCTCAATGCCTGGCGAAAGGTTATGCATGGCTAGCCCCAAATTTAAAAACAGGCCAGTATTCAAAAGCATTTATGTGATTTATACGGTTGGCAGCAGTGTTAATTCCATAGATTCTTTTATATTTAAAACCATGGTGCTTTTATGGATATATTTGGCAGTTTTATATGTAGAATGTCTGAATGCTTCTATCCACGAAAGGGTCATGGTTTGGTTTCAAGTAAAGGGTTGTGGAAAAAGTTATTTGTTTAGTGGAAAATTCAGCTACTAAATGTATAATTTATCTGTAGTAGTGCTGACAGCTAAATAGAAGGTCTAAATTCTAAACATATAACTAACCATTCAAGGATATAGATGTATTTTGTAGTGGTGTCCATTTGTGAGCGTGAATTCAGTTTGATTATCTAAAATCGTACATATCTATGAATTAAAATGTGTACAATTGATTAGGGTTCTTAGAAGGTTCTTCCACATATACAATGTGTGCCTACAAAATGAATATATCAAAGAAACAAACATGAAAAAAACACCCACAAGTCAGGAAAACTTGGTTTTAAATTAATGGAAACCAAACTTTTCTGGGCCATGCATATCTCTAATGGAGGAGAAGCACTGGACTGAGAACCAGGGTTCAAATTCCATTGCTGTTCCTTATCATCTTGGGCAAGTCACTTAACCCTCCATTGCCACAAATTTAGATTGTAAACTCTGTGGGGACAGAAAAATCCACACTGTACCTAAATGTAATTTGCCTTGAACATCTGAGGAAGACACAAACTAAATCCAGTTCCCTTTAATATCCCGTTCCCCCACCCCTTTATTTTCAGAGCATCATTTCAAGGTCTAATTGTGGCTGGAAATGCATTTTATTTTGGATGCCCAGTCATACATACAGAATTTAAATTGCAGTAATGCTAGTACTTATTTACTTTTTCTCTTTCTCAACTGGGTAAGTACTGATAATCAGGATATATGGATAGTGCTGCTGATTATCTTTACAGACCACCTTGGCACTATCCAAATAGTACAGGAATGGTTTGTGCTAAGAGAGGAGGCAGAGTCTGTAATTATCTGTGTAGTGGTGATATTCATCTGTCCTAAGGCTATCTCGAGAGCTCATCCGCATAGAAGGACTGAATATTGCTGCTGTACATGTGGAGGGTAATTTTATAATAAAATTGCATCTGCTTAACATGCATTTTCGGGTGTGTATTTCATGCCTGTTTAATTTTTTGACACCATGAAATACTAGCGTAAGTGGCTGAGAAAGTGCCCAGAGCTGGTATAAATGCCCACGCCTACTTTTTTGCAAGAATGCATGTAAATAATAGTATTATGCAATCAATGTGTATACTTGCACGCTCTGCCTAAGCTTTCTCCAAATGCCACCCATGGGCATACCCCCTGTGAATGTACTCATGGTGCAACCAACAGGCATACTTTTGCCCTAGTCAGTATTTTATAAGAGGTCATTTGCATGCATAAGTAGCCACTCCAGTATTTTAAGTAGTACATGCATAAATGGCTTAAGTATCTACATTTAGGTGCGTTGTTGACATCTAAAAATAGGTGGTACCTTATTAACTCCCTCCCCCCCCACCCCCCCCCCACCCCCCCCACAGAGGACCACTATTGGCCACATTATCCAGATATTCAATTCCAGTCATTATCCAGATATTGACACTGTATATCCAAATTATTTTTAGCCACAGCTGATATTTTTTTAAAAAACAACCACTATGGATGAATATAGACCTCTCTCTCTCTAAGAACGGGAGCCGTCTTTTTACTAATCTATTGTTCTTGAAAGTTGCCTTTTTACAATACTGCTTTCACTGTAAAATAGTGTGATTGTCAATGTCATGTCAGTAGAGGTGAATATAGAAATAAAGATCAATTCATAAGTTAAAGGTAGTCCTGTTTTATTGAATTAACAACCTATTCGTGATTAGCTTTCAATAGCTACTATATTTCCTTTCATCCAGGAGAAACGCATACGTTCATTGTATTGAAATAGTACAGAATGAACTAGGCACAACGTTGTTTGCATATACCAAGAAGTAAAGTTTAACAAATAAACAAAAAAATTATATTTTCATCAGATTTATTTATCACATTTGTTGATTGATTTTCAGGAGCTAACACTCTTCTTCCTTAGATCTGAACAGAAAGATCAGAAGATGACATTTTACCAGAAAACATAAGTGGCTCATTGAAAGCATTCTAGTGATAGTCTGAAGAGAAAGGTGGGGGTAGGGAAGGGAGTTAATGGGTGATCAGAAGGTGACAGATAGTATTTTAACTCTCATAATGGGATAAAAGCCCAGATCTATGCTCAGTCCTTTCTTATCTGTTCCAAAATGTTTGATCACTATTACTTCAAAAGTTATTTGGTTGTTTAAAATTTTCTTTTAAGCATTTTGATCAAAACATCAGTGATTCAATTGTCACAGTATATTTTCTGTTAATTCCATCTTTTGCTTATTCTGAAGAGGGGAGTGTTAGCTTCTGAAGGCTAGTCAAGGGAGGGATAACTTTGGATATGTTCTCTTGGGAGAAATTTCTCCAAATGAGTTAGTTTTGCAAATACCATGATAACAATGAATCTCATTTTTAAGCCAGGGTATGGTCTCAGTCTCTCAGATTTACTGCTTACGCTCACTGTAGCATTTGCATTGTTCCAAAGAGAGCCTCCTTCTGGAGTTACAAGATGTATCTTTTATAGGCAATTTGCCAATTCCTCTTCATCAGGCCTGTGTTGTTGTTGTTAAGTGCCATCGAGTCGGAGTCGACTCATGGCGACCCTCTGGATAGCTATCCTAAATTGTAAGACATCTTTACAGCTTCTGACTCTCATTTCATGCGCAGCTACATCAGCAGTCAGACTTCCTGAGGGCTTTGATCCAACCACATCATAAATGCTGGCTTTACTCTGAAAAGTCTTCAGCTCTTCCCCAGTAGCTAGTTGAGTGCCTTCGGACCTGGGGGTCTCATCTTCCAGCACCATAGCACAATTTGTTTTGTTGTAACTATCCATTGGGTTTTCATGGCAAGATACAGAAGTAGATTGCCGGACCTTTCTTCCGCGCAGTTGTCTTGGTCTGGCACCTCAGCTGAGACCTGTCCATCTTGGGAGACCCTGCCAGTAGTTAAACTACCGATAGTTTAGCTCTCAGCATCACTGATGCACGCAAGCCCTCACAGCACGACAAGCTGCAAACCAAGTGAGAGCATCAGGCCTGTGGCTCCCAATATTTCTGTAGCTTTTTGCAACATTTGCTTGGTCTCTGTAGTTCATGCTATTTCAGGATCTTCTCCCTCTGCACACGATTCACAGAATAATTGCTTGGAACTGACACCTCTATTATCAATGCCATTTTCTGTGTATCAAAATGAATGTCCAAGTTATCATGTGTTTTATAAAGGCCTTGTTGAACATAGATTTTTTTTTATAAATCTCACATATCTATGCCACTGAAAAATGTGTTAAAAATTGTAGTCAAAACTTAAATGTAAAATCATTGCTAGCAAGTGCAAGTGCATTGTGGAAGCAGCATTTATACATGTAATTGTTTGTGATTTGCACACTAACTGCACGTATTTTCCAGCTTTACATGTACAACTAGCATTTTCAGCATGCAGGGCAGGAACTAGGTGCCTTCTGTTCCTGTGAATTACAGCACCCCCTACAAAAGAAGGGATCGTTCTTCCAAAATGGTCACCACGAAGGCAGGTCAACCTGTTGGAGGAAAAGGACCTCCTGCTGGGAAAGCTGGTTCTCCAGCAAGAAAACATCCTCTTTGGAGGAGAAGGAGGCAAGCAAACCAACCGCAGGCTTCCTTCTCCTGGAAGAAAATCTGGATTGCCATGCCTTCCCACATCCTGTGGGACAGGGAAGGAGTGTGTTTGCTGACAGGTAACGCTACATTAGCGCCTGTGCCCTAGGTTGATGGTCTTTCTCCATCTGCTCATTTCTCTCTGCCAGCTTCTCCCCTTACGTGGGTCTTTCTCCTATCTTCACATGTGTGTAGGAAAAGAAACTGGAGGCAATGGAATAAAATTAAAATAATGCATCCCAAGAAAGGATGTGTCACTTATTAATCTATAGCCAACAGCAGACTATTCCCAAGAATATATACAAGGTGGTTTGGAGGTTCCTCTGCTACATCAAAGATGCCCTCCCCTTGAGGGAAACAGCATTCATTTAGGGATACTGCAGGCTGATCCAAAGCATGTGCGGTCACTGTGACATCAACAGACAAGAGAAAGGGAATGAGAACTAAATGATCTTGTCAAACTCAGAGACACTGCAAATTACTGGGGGGCTGATTTGGTACCGATAAGCTATCATAGCCCAAACCAACTGGGTCTCTTTGACAGGTTGGCATAGTGCAGCCACATCAGCACCAATAGGCTGTATACTCCAGAAACCAACCGAGTCTGTCTGGCAGGCCACATATGGTCTTGCAATTCTTCAGGTTGTACCAAAATTATAATTAAAGGTTTATTATTGTATGCAATGTATTTTAAATCTGTATTGCATTGTAAACACAATGGGGTCTATTCTGTCCCACCAATAGCGAGGATGGACATCCTGTTGGGATGTCCTTCCCCGTTATTCGCCACCCTGCCAGCCCTGTCAAAAGCCTCCCTGAATGGACAAGGATTTTGTGCAGGGAAGCTTAGACAGGGGTGGGAGGGGGCATTGCGGAGGCAGAATTAGGGGGGCAGTGGGCGGTCCATGACCCCGGACGTACAGGGCCGATTCTGAAGTTGGCCTTGTATGTCCGAGGTCAGCAGACTAGACGGGGAACTTATTCTACCTCAGAGATGGAATAAGCCTCCCTGGATGTCAGGGGATGGTAGGCCATGGCAGCACAAGAAAGGTGAGGGGGTTAATGAGGGTTCCCCGCAGCCCGACCTTGGCCAAGGAAGGCCAGATTGGGGATCAGGATGCGGGGAAAGGAAAGAGTGGTCGGCGGCCGGGGAGACTGACTGGGTTAGCCGGGCATGGCTCTATACATGCAGGCCAATCTGAATCGGGTCCTGGCCTGCACTTGCAGACCCTAGACTCGATTCTGATCTCACGGGGTACATCTAGCCTCTGCGAGATCGGAATTGGGTCTACCTCTATGTGTCCCGATTCTGATCAGGCGCACAGGGGCCTGGCCGCACATGTTGGAATGTGCCTCTATATAATTATAATACTGTAAAACACATAGCAATAGCCTCAGTGGATCCATTTATAGCAAGAGGATGAAATCAAAACAAAATTAAATATCTATTATACTTCAACAAATAGAGGAGGTTGACCTGCACAGAACAGCGGTTATAACTACTCTAGCCACCTTACTGGGCAGACTAGATGGACCATACTGGTCTTTATCTGCTGTCATATACTATGTTACTATGTTTAATGAAATATCGATAGCAATGTATTTTAAAATGCTTAAAGCTGGACCACAAGCAAATTGTTCTTTACCTTGAATTGTCATTGAATAATAATTACTGTATGAAATATATTTCAATTTCTCACTGTATATGAGAAATTGTGCATTGTAATTAAAACATGTATCTAATGAATGCTTTGTAAAAACATATTTTTATAAAGTTTATCTTGTTTAACTAAAAAAAAATCTTTTTTTTTCAACAAGCAGGAGTGAGTCAGGAACACAAGTGGGTGACATCATCCAATGGCACAGGGCCAGAACTCCTCTCCCAGATCTTAGAACTTTAGTATCATGCAGTGGTCCCTTTTCTCATTCTGCCAAAAGGAAGAGAAAAAAACCTCCCCTATATTTTTTGCAGTCTGTCTTTACAACATTGTTTTTCATTGAATTTCGCAGAAACATAGGGGTATGTTTACTAAACTGCGGTAGTCACTGGCGGTAAGGGCAGCATTAAGGTGCCTGAAGCCATATAAGGCAGTGGACAGGTTGGGGCTTGCCAGTGTTAGGGTGCCTTGGGCCATTTAACGTGAGTTAACAGGACCAAGTGCAGTAAGGTGACAAGACGACCTAAGGAGAGACAAGGCATCTTAGGATGTGATAAGGTGCCTTAACAGGCGATAAGGTGCCTTAAGATGTGATAAGGTGCCATAACAGGAGATAAGGTGCCTCAAGGTGCCTTAAGATGTGATAAGGCACCTTAAAAGGAGAAAAGGCACCTTAAGATGTGATAAGGTACCCTACAAGGAGATAAGGTGCCCTAACAGGAAATAAGGTGTCCCAAGATGTGGTAAGGTGCCCTAACAGGAGATAAGGCATCCTAAGGAGAGACAAGGTGCCCTAAGGTGGAAAGCATGCACCTTAAAGCAGGACCACGGTTGTAAGCCAAACGCTGGACAGAGCACCAAGAAACGTCAATGTAAAGGTGATCGAAAGAAGGACAGGTGGGAGCTGATGGACCTGCCATATTAGTGGGCACCCTATGTGGCAGCTAGTAAAGTGGACAAGCATGTGGGAAGCAGCTGTACCAATGAACAGGGTGATGCCACTGTAAAGTGCTGCAGTAACAATGTGTGGCATAGGGTGTGGAAGACGTGTCTCCCAGAGGAGGCAGAAGTGGCAGGATGTTTGCAGCGACAGAAGGACAGAGTAGTTGTGGGTACATGCAGATCAGGCACAGCAAAGGTGAGCATGAAGATCCGTAATGCGGAAAAGGGTACCTGTGTAGATCATGGGGTAGCAGCCTGCACAAGAAGACAGGATTGTACACAGCCAACAGAGGCAGATAGATGGGCTGCAGGACAGATGGTGGCAGAGGAGAGGGTGGTATGGGCTGGCAGCACAGATCTGCAGAGCCCTGACTGATACAGGCATGAAAATGATCTGAGTAGCATGTCACAAACAGAACAGGTAGGAATCAAAACCCTGTCCTCTGTTTTTGGAGACCTTGAACTAACCAATAGACTATACCTTCATACCTCTCTGCACAGCAATGGCTAGATACAAAGAGACTGCAGGTCACTACCTAAAATGTCTGCTGTGTGTGCCGGTATAGGGTAGCCCCACCAGTACCCATGATGCAGTGCGCATGCAGAACAGTAGTCTACAGCTGATCACCAAATGGAGAATGCACGTATCCATCACCTCAGCTCAGTAAGAGGAACTGACATTGTGTGATACAAGCACAGAGAAGTTGCAAACCATGCTACTGAGCAGTTTCCACGGTCATGCTGAAGGTGAGGATGGGCACCCCGCAGCAGCTCCCCTGTACCTGCAGTGTTAAAAATGGTCTCTACTGCAGATCCCCATCATCACCGGTGTGTAGCAGGTACTGTCTGCAGTGTGATTATACCAGTCATATCTGGCCCTGTTGGACCCTAACCCACCTAGAACAGTGTAGTGCAATACCCATTGCTACAAGGCTGATACCATGGCTGCCATCTACCAAGGGGAAAGGGCCTCTAGACATGCATGGGGTTGTTACTAGGGTCCTACTGGCCCTACCAGTAATACTCAGAAAATGATAAGATTGTTATTCTTAAAGCATACTTCCGGAGAAAAGAAACCCTGTTCTGTGGAGACAGGGTATCTATTTTTCCAGATGTATCTCGTTCGACTCAAATGCGCAGAAAGTCTTTTCTAGTTTGTAAGCCTAGAGTGTTAGCCCTTGGTGCTACCTTTTTTTTACGTTATCCATTTAAATGTTTGATTTCTTTGGGGCAGGATAAATTTGTCTTTTTGTCTTCTTCAGACTTGGAGAAATGGCTTCTTGCCAGGGAGGAGGCATGAGCGGTTCCTTTTCTTGGTTGATGATTCTTTTTCTCTTTTTCTTTCCCGGGTGCATGGGAGGGTATAGGGCTGGGGAATTGTGTTAGCCAGATTCGCCTTTTTGAGAGCCGTCTGGTTAGGTTTTCTTCTTTATTAATGTGGTTTGGATACCCCGAGACGTGGGCTAAAGTACTTCTTGTAGGGATTCTTGTATTGTTGATTCTTGTTGTTGTATTCTATTTCTATGGTTCTTTTATTCTGATAATTTTTAAATATAAATGTAAAAAAAAAAAAGAAAGCCACAAAACAATGGATAGACATATCCACACACACATATATCAGCCTTGGCTTTCACCCTCCATTCGCTATCTTCACTCCTGTGTCCACTCTGCTGAACATGCCTGGCTCAAATCCTGCTCCTCTGAAGATTTCCTTCATTTCAAATTTATGCTTTTCTCCTTTCAGTCTGCCTTAGCTCTTGCCAAGCAGTGCTTTTATGTCCACCTTACTAATTCTCTTGCCTCTGATCCTCGCCGTCTCTTCACTGCTCTCAACTCTTTAAAGTGCCTCCACCTCTAGTCCCTCCCTCCCTTCCTGTCCAAACCCTAGCCGATTATTTCCATGATAAAATCCACAAGATCATCCTTCAATTCCACACTAATGGGTATGTTTACTAAACCGTCTTAATGTTACCGGCGTTAGTTGCAGTCTTACTGTGACGAATGCCATATAAGATAGTGGGTGTTCCGGTCTTAAGGTAGCATTTCGGGTTATCGCGCGATAAAGTCAGTTATCGCGCGATAGAGAGAGCAGTGGCATGTTAACGCGCGTTAGCCTTAATTAGGGGTGCTGACCTACAAACACAGCAACAGAGGAGTAGCATACTGGTTAATGCAATGACCGATGAAACAGGGGTCATGAGTTTGATCCCCCAGTGGGCTTAATAAGTAAGGCTATCTGAGACATTACCCTTTACTTTAAATCAGTGCTGTCTGAGGCATTTTCTTTTTTAATGTAAATTAGTGCTGCCAGCAAACACACCCTCACAGTGCCGTAACCTAAGGTGCCACATAAGGTGCCCTATAAGGCACTCCAGAGGGCACATTATAAAGTGCACTGTCTGCCAAGGCACCTTATAATGTTCCCTATAGGGCGCCTTATGAGGCACCTTAAGGTTACAGCACTGTGAGGGTGTTTTTGCTGGCAGCACTAATTTAAACTAAAAAAGGAAATGCCTTGGACAGCCCTATCAAATACTCCCACTGTGGGATCAAACCCAAGACCTCTGCCTCTACAGTCAGTGAAATAACCAGTGGGCTACATCTCTATAGCTACTAACAAACCCCTGGCTGGCTACAGAAGGACTGCAGGTCACCACACAAACTGTCTGCTGTGGTTACCACCAGGATAGGGTTAACCCAGCCGTACCCATGATGCACTGCACATGCAGATCAGCAGTCTACAGATGATCACAAGATGGGGTATGCACCCCCACAGCACCTCGGCCTGGTAGGGGGAACTGACCGTGTGTATTACGGGCACAGAGTAGCTACAGACCATCACATTGTGGGGGTACTGTGCTCACCCTGAGGGCGAGGTGGGGTGCCCAGCATCAGGTCCGCAGCACCTGGCTTAGCTGAGATAGGCTATGCTGCAGGTTGCCATCAGTGCCAGTGTGTGATAGGTAGTCCTTGCAGACACACCTAGGATACACCTGTGTCCATCCATATTTCCCAGTCACATCTAGCCCTTGTGGACTATGATGCACCCAGAATAGTGCATATCCTGTGTGGGTGCCATGGTCACATGATTTAAGTGAAGGGGGGGGTGTTTGGACCTGTAGGCGGATTATGTAGCACCACCCATCCTGCCCTCTGGGGCTCAGGGTGGCGGACAGGATCTCCCACCAACAGATCCACATTCTACATCCCTGCAATGGTGGCAGTAGAGGGGACCATCAACCCCAGTCCTGCTGGGGAACAGGCACCCTACAAGGCAGTCAATGCAGATCTGTACGCATCCATAAGGCAATGGCAGACAAACAGTAGGCATGGAAATGCTCAGCTGCCCCACACCACTATCTGACAGTCTCCAGCTGCTGCACCCTGCAAGGTGTTACAGCCATACACATACTAACTGCAGACAGTCTGCTAGCTAGTCCATAGTGCATGTCCCTGGAGAAAATGCATGCACGCACCAAGCAGATAAATCAGTGATTGGGCCCCAGAAAAGAGAACCCATAAACATCACTTGAGAGAAATACTGTATAGCACTATGGGGGAACCTAGCCATGCCATGGTCACTGCTCAGTCAGGGTGAGAGTGATCTCCCAACAGGACATGCTTTGGCCACCCTGTCCGTGCAGGTGGTGGCCGGGCACTACAATGTCCCAGCCATTGCCCTATTCCCTGTGCCGATGCATCCTGCCCAGGCCACCCTGTCCAGGCTACACCCACAGTACCTTGCTCCTCATTATGCACATTGGCAGGCTAACACTGGAAACAGTGCAAGCAGTGTGGGCTGAGTAAGGTGTAGGCAGCCACAACACACTGGATAGACTGACACACACTCCCACACCTATGCCAGTATTGTGCAAATATAGAGGCTTTTGGCAGCCCTGGCCACCACACCAGTCCTGGGCACAATGCAGGCATGGCTATGGTACGCAATACTGTTGGGATCACTCCCCGGGGTGGTAAACACTGTCAGAAACCAAAACTGAAACACACTCCACAGATATCAGAAAGGTTGCTATGATGCAGCTCTATCAGCAAATTTTGCTTAACTTAGGAATTGATATCTGCCATTAATCATAGCAACATTTTGATATATGTGTAACGTATTCCCAAGTTTAGGGCGGCATTGCTAAGGTATGCAAGTGCTAGTATTGGGAGATGCTGCTGTGCGCAGGGCCCAATAGCCTGACTCTCCATGAGGCTTTGGATAGTGGAGCCTGTGGGTGTGGGTGTTTATGCCCCTGTTGGCCGCTGCTCTAGGGCAGAGGTTCCTAACTCCGGTCCTGGTGGGGCAAACACTGTTCAGGTTTTCATGCTGTCCCTAATGAATATGCATGAGATACATTTGCATACAATGGGGGCGGCGCATACTAATGCAGCACAGGCATATTTATTAGGGACAGCATGAAACCTGAATGGTGTTTGGCCTTCCAGGACTGCAGTTGGGAAACTCTGCTCTAGGGATTGCACATTTTTATGGTGTCTGTGCTCTGTAGGCTAAAATATAGGCATTCAGGCATGTTTATTTTATCTGCAATAAAGGTTCCATCTTTATTACCATGGTTTAGTACTGGGTAAAATATGGGGAAAGGGTTGGCAGGAGCCACAGCTGGGACTTGAACTTGTGACCTTCTGCTTCTGAAGATACTGGCTGTGTGTACTGCACCATACTGTTGTCACAGGGATAGTGCATTCCCTGGGGATACCATGACTGTTCGTCAGACAGACCCTGTCTGTTGCATTGCATGGCACCCACCTAAACGGGGCTAGGCCATGGTCTGCTGTGGGCAGATGCCACTGCTCCCTCCGCCACCAGCACCCCTCTGCCACCATACTGCCATGCCATTATGCCGGTGGTGCTGGTGGTGCACAGTCCCAGGCCATCCAGTATGCCAGTAGGCAGCTGCCTATGGTGTGGGTTCTCGGGTAGGGGTGTCTACATGGACATGCGTGCTTCCCCCCCCCCCCCCCCGCACCGCCTGCCAATGTTATGTGCCCTTGGGGGTACCTGCTGGGTAATCTCCCCTGTCACACTGTGGGACACACACTCGTGCCCATGTTGGACCCTCGTCAGTTGCTGTCTTGCTGCTTTACAGTTTCAGCATTCCTATGTGCCACCTAGGCATCTGCCTAGCCCACACTGTGCCCCAGCTGGACCACAGCATGTGTCACCTGCAGCCCCCTGTATCCCATTTACAGCATCTGTACAGTTGCCCTTGCCTACGTTCCCACTCTGCTGTTGCTGCACATGTGCACGCCATAACAAACCTGCCCAATCTAAATGACAGAAACCCTGATCAGCGCTATTTCAATGTGGGATCATTGACTTTGTAGGGGGACAGAGCATAGACCCTTCCAAACATGATATCTTCCTTTTTACGCTTTGTCAGTACTGTTGCTTTATGTTTATCATTAATATCACTATTGGCCAGCTTGGTTATTGGGATTTTAGATGTGGTTATGGTCCTTTTATATGAGGGGGTACCCAAAAAAAACAGGAATAATATTGCCAAGGGCGGAGCTTGTGTAGTACGCACTTCTGCCGCTAGGCGTGTATAGTGCAACTCATTGTCAGTTCAGTGCCGCCTGTGTTGTCGACCTGGCTTGTTCTGTTCATCTGCAGTGATTGTTTTTGCTAGCGCTATTTTGTTCTTGTTTCTTTTTTTATGATGACAAGTTTAAGTGAACAAAGTGCAGCTATGAAATTTTGTTTTCTACTCGGTAAAAATGCTGCTGAAACTGTTTTAATGTTGAAAACAGCTTATCAAGATGACGCTATGGGAAAAAGTCAAGTGTACCAGTGGTTTGCTCGGTTTAAAAATGGCGCCATGTCGATTGATGACAAACCTCGTTCTGGGCGTCCATCAACTGCCCGAATCGACGAAAATATTGAAAAAATTAGAGAGCTTGTGCTCACAGACCATTGACAGACAATTGATCAACTGTCAGAGATTAGTGGGTTATCTTGGAGCTCGGTTCAGCAAATTTTAACGGAAGATTTGGGAATGAAAAGGGTTGCTGCCAAGTTTGTTCCTCGGGTTCTGACTGACAATCAAAAGGAACATCGAGTTGAAACATGTCGTATTTTGAAACAGCTTGAAACTGATCCAGATTTTCTGTCAAAGGTCATTACAGGTGATGAGTCATGGTGCTATGGTTACGACCCAGAAACAAAGCAACAGTCAAGCCAATGGAAGACGTCATCGTCACCCCGTCCAAAAAAATGTTGTCAAGTCAAATCAAACATCAAAACAATGCTGATTTGCTTTTTTGATGCCAAGGGGGTAGTTCATTCAGAGTTTGTTCCCCCAGGTTAGACCGTCAATCAAACCTTTTATTTGGAAGTTTTAAGAAGATTGTGCAACAGTGTTCATCAAAAAAGACCCAATTTGTGGCAGACAGGAGACTGGTTCTTCCACCACGACAACGCACCTGCACACACAGCCATCTCTGTTAGACAGTTTTTGGCTAAAAATGGCATGGTTCCGCTGCCCCACGCACCTTATTCGCCTGACCTGGCTCCGTGCGACTTTTTTTATTTCCACGCATGAAAAGGAGCATGAAAGGACACCGATTTGACAACATTGAAGAAGTCAAGAAAAAAAGGAGGGAGGAGCTGTCAGCCGTTTCTAAAGATGACTACAAAAAATGTTTCGAACAGTGGAAGCACCGGTAGGACAAATGTATCAGTTGTAATGGAGAGTATTTTGAAGGGGATAAGGTTGTTTTGTAAAGAATTTGAAATAAATAGCTTTTAAAAAATAATTCCTGTTTTTTTTGGGTACCCCCTCGTATGTTTATTTGCCTCTTTGTTTCCTGCACATGTATCACAACTATCACTTCTCTGGGTTTCTCTGCCTTTGCTGCACATTGCTGACTGAAATGGTTTCTCTTTCCTGCAAATGTGCCTTAACGCGAGGGTTTCACTGGCGTTATTTATTTATTTATCTGCATTTATATCCCACTTTTCACCGGGTCAAAGCGGTTGGGGGATACATTTAACACGAGGGGATATGAGACACATACACTAATACTTACAGGGAACATGGGCAATGGAGGGTTAAGTGGCTTGCCCAAGACCACAAGGAGCACCTGTGGGACTAGAAACCCCAGTCCTTCAGGCCCAAGGTTGCTGTCCTCTAGTGGGATTTGAACCACCGACCTTCCGGCCTGTAGTACCTTGCCCCAACCACTAGCGTTAGTGTTCAGACCCGGACTTCACAGCATTAGTTTGCCTTGAGCCTCTCCCCTCCTACTCTCCGCCCATTGACTCCTTCTCTCCATCCTCTGGGAAGCCTTACTCCACCCTTCAGACACGGATTTCACAGCGTTAGTGTGCCTTAACGCCGCCGCTGTGTTATCGCACGCTAAATGACATTATCGCACGATAATGTTACATTATTGCGCGATAACATCACTTATCGTGCGATAATACCACCACTGCAACATTAAGACGGTTTAGTAAACATACCCCTAAGTCTGCTAATTCCGCTCCTCCCCTTTCTCTCTTCCACTCTCCCCCCCCCCCCCTTCCCATCCTACCCTCTCTTCCTTTCCTTTGATTTCTGAGGAGGAAACTACTCACCTTCTCTCGTCCTCCAAACTTACCACCTGCTCCTCTGGTCCTATCCCCACCCGTCTCCTCTCACCCATCTCTGCTACTCTTGTCCCCTCCATCTCTCATGTCTTCAACCTCTCGCTCTCCACTGCTATTGTCCCTGTTGACTTCAAGAATGCTGTGGTCACACCTCTTCTTAAAAACCCTCACTTGATCCCTCCTGTACTTCTAATTATCGTCCCATCTCCCTCCTTCCCTTTATTTCTAAACTGTTAGAGTGTGCGGTTCACCACCGCTGCCTTGACTTCCTTTCCTCTCATGCCCTCCTGGATCCCTTACAGTCTGGCTTTCGTCCTTTGCACTCTACTGAAATGGCCCTTGTCAAAGTCTCGAGTGACTTGTTCCTGGCAAAATCTAAAGGCCTTTACTCGGTCCTTATTCTTCTTGACCTCTCTGCTGCTTTTGACACTGTTGATCATGATCTTCTCCTTGACACTTTGTTCTCGCTTGGCTTTAGGGACTCTGTTCTTTCCTGGTTCTCCTCCTATCTATCCCATCGCTCATTCAGTGTGCATTCTGGTGGCTCCTCCTCCTCTGCTACTCCGCTCCCTGTTGGTGTACCTCAGGGTTCTGTCTTGGGTCCGCTCCTCTTCTCTCTCTATACCCAGTCCCTTGGTGCGCTCATCTCTTCCCATGGTTTTCAGTACCATCTCTATGCTGATGATTCCCAGATCTACCTCTCTACTCCTGATCTCTCTTCTTCAATCCAGACCCGGATCTCTAATTGCCTTTCTGCTATTGCTGATTGGATGTTCCATCACCGCTTGAAATTTAACATGGCCAAGACCGAACCTCTCATCTTTTCCCCTAAAATTTCCCTTCCTCTTCCTCCTTTTTCAGGCTCTATGAATGGCTCTGTTCTCTATCCTGTTCCCTCAGCTCGCAATTTAGTGGTTATTTTTGACTCTTCGCTCTCATTCTCCACACATATTCACCTTGTCGCCAAGACCTGCCGCTTTTTTCTCTTTAATATTGGCAAAATCCGCCCTTTTCTTTCAGAACATACTACTAAAATGCCCATCCATTCACTTGTCACCTCTCACCTTGATTGCTGTAACCTGCTCCTTGCTGGTCTTCCACTGAGTCATCTTTCACCCCTTCAGTCTATTCAACATTCTGCTGCTCGTTTGATCTTCAGTCAACCTCGTTTTGCCCATATCACTCCTCTCCTCAGGTCTCTTTACTGGCTCTCTATCTGTTTCCGCATCCAGTTCAAACTTCTCCTACTGACCTATAAATGCATTCATTCTGCAGCTCCTCTTTATCTTTCTTCTCTCATTTCTCCTTATATCCCTCCTCGTGAACTCCGCCCTTCTAGCCAACTGCTTCTTGCTATGCCTTTCTCCTCTGTTGCTAACTCCAGGCTTCGCTCTTTTCACCTTTCAGCACCCTACGTCTGGAATGTACTTCCTCTGTCTATACATCAGGCTTCTTCTCTGACCCTCTTCAAATCCAGGTTGAAAGCTCACCTCTTTGCTTCTGCCTTTGGTTCATGACTTACCTGTTCTCCTCCTCTTCCCTTGTCTTGTTTTCACCTGTTCCTTTTCTTTTCCCTTGTTCTCACCTTGTTCCCTTGTCTTGTTTCTCCTGTTATCCTTCCTTTGCCTTTGTTCTTTCCTCGTCCTTTGCCTTCTTTGTTTTGTCTTTTTAGATTGTAAGCTCTTTTGGGAAGGGACTGTCTATTTTTGTCTTTTTTCTGTACAACGCTGCGTGCGTCTGGTAGCTCTTTATAAATGCTCAGTAGTAGTAGTATATTGACGCACTGTGCAAAATGGGGATGGTTGGCATTCCTGCCTGCCACTCTGGTCCCAAGCTCTGCTCAGACACTGTTAAGGTGTGCTCATTGTGCTCTAATGTTAACGGCCGCTCAGTGTGCCGGTGCTGTCAGCCTGACTCTCCATCCAGCTGAGGATAGTGGAGTCTGTCTGTGTAGGTGTTTGTACCCTCATTCGCCGATTCATTGGGGGTTGCACATGTTGGTGTTGTACCTACACTTTGGGATAAAATGTAGCCACAGAGACATGCACTTTCATAAGCCACAGCCAGGACCGGAATCTGTGACCCTCTGCTCCTATACATACCAATGGTGTGTAGTGCACCACAATGTTACAACAGTCCCTGGGGCTGACATGCTTCCCATCAGACGGACCTTGGCACATATTGCATTGCATATGGTGCACTGGATCAGGGCATAGCTTTGGTCTGCTGCAGACGGGTGCCGCTGCCCCCTCTGCCAACACCCCCCAATGCCATGCTGACATGCCCATGTGCTGTCAGTGTTGGTGGTGTGTGGCCCCAGGCCAGCCAACATGGGGGTAGGCGGGTGCACATGGCGGGGGTGGCGGAGGCATACATAGATGGCCACTCACCTCCCCTCCCCCCCCCCCCCCCCCACAACCATCTGTCTCTACAGGGAACCCATCACACTGTCATGTTTCTTCAACCTGGGGAACAAATGGCTGAGGGGTGTTACGTTAGAGGTCTAGCAAATATTGCCTGGAGTGGAATGGGTAAATGTAGGTTGATTGTTTATGCCGTCAGAATGTAGAAAGACTAGGGAACATGCAATGTGGCTACAGTGTAACCCATTTAGGACTACTAGGTGAAGATATTTTTTCAGTCAATGCATTATCAAACCCTGCAATTCATTTCCAGAGGATGCAGTAAAGGCTGTTAGTGTAGCTGGGTTTAAAAAATGTTTGGACAGATTCCTGGGGAGGGTCCATAAACCATTGTTAAAGAGGACCCAGGATATGCACTGCTTGCCCCATTACATGCATTGTGGATCCTGTGTGCCTTTTGGGGAAACTGCTAGGTATCTGTGACTTATATTGGCCACTGTTAGACACAGGATACTGGGTATGATGGACCTTGCTCTGACAGAGTCTGGCATATTTTCAGGTCTTATGTGCTTATGTGCCACCTAGGCAACTGCCTAGTCTGTCCTGTGCACCTTAAGCCCCCCACTGCATAATCCACATCACCCTTCTTTGCCCCATTTTCACCATCTGCATAGTGCCCTTTCATACTTGGGCACTATGCTATTGCTGCTAATGGAGCGCTACTATCACCTCTTGGGCTCATCTCTCTGTACAGCACATTGCAAACATTTAAATAGGCTCTCTCTTCTCAACATGCACCCTTACCAACAGTCTTTGATATGCGGTAAGGTTCCTGGTGTTAAGGTGCCATCATTCAGGGAACCGGGCCTTGTTCCCACCCACGCCCCAGCCTTCACCCCTACTCTCTGCCTACTCTCCATCCATAGGGCGCTTTACGCTGCCGATCCCGTTAGCGCATGCTAAAGTGGCGTTAATGTGCACTATCAGCACATTATCAACGTTAACATTTCCCTTATCCTGGAGGGCTAATAAGTTTGTACCTGAGGCAGTGGAAGGTTAAGTGACTTCCACAAGGCCATAAAAAGTACCAGTGGAATTCAAACACTGGCTTTTCTGGTCCCAGGTTGCTGGCCTAACTACGAGGCTACTCCTCCACCTTGTCATCCTTTCTACCTGTTAAAATAATCAGAAAAAGTTACCTCTAGATCCTGTTTTTCTTTCATGAACAAAAGTACTTCACCCCTTATACTGTACTACTTCCTTGGATTTTTGCAGTGCAATTGCATGACTGCATTTTTTTAGTGTTAAATCTCATCTGCCAAATTCTTAGCCATTTTTCAAGCTTTGCTAGATCCCGCCTCATGTTAACTACTCCTTCCTGGATATATACTCCATTGCAGATTTTGGTATTATCTGCAAAGAGGCAAACCTTAGCTTATAGACCTTCCTCAATATCATTTCGAAAAATGTTTAAAAGAATCATACCTGAGGAAGTAACAAGATGGTGGCAGGAGGTGCTGACCTGTGAGGCGGCATCTTGTCGGTGTCATGGTATTGCGGTGTGCTCCTTGCCGTATTTGGCAATGGGGCGGAAGAAACGGAAGCAGGCTGCCTTACCTCCTGGGATGGACTTGCCAGGATCTTCCAGCCAGCGAATGCTGACAGACTGTGGCTTCGCGGCTGGCGTGGGAGCAGCGTCTTCGGCAGTGGCGGCAGGAGGAGTGTTGTCCCTGAGCGCATCGGGGGTTTGGCTCTCTCCGGAGCAGCGTACCCCCCCCCCACTGTGACCTGGAAGTGTTTCCACACTTGGAGCTGCTCTTCCCAAAGGTTTGCCAGTTAGCACACCATTGAAGAGAGAGCCAGGAGGTGATTCAGCGAGGATATCTCCATCTACTGGCGTTGAGGTGCAGCAGAGGGCAGCTGTGAGAGGAGTTTCATCAGAGGGGAAAGCTGCTGCAGCACCTGGCCAAGTGGAGGACCTCTTGGGAGCATTTTCATTGGAGAGACCTGCAGTGATTACAATAGAAACGCTGTGGGACGGTCTGGCTGCTCTAAACACCTCCCTGAAGAATGTATTGGGTACTGTGAGTACTGAGATTATTGGGGTGAAGCTAACATGTGCTACTCTCACTGGTGTCCAGGATGAGCAAGCTGAGAGACTCTCCAGGTTGAAACAGGATGTTGGGCAGCTTCGGGACTTGGTTGCTGCTCAGGTCAAGGACGGGACTGTGTCTTCCAGGAAAATGGAATATCTGGAAAATCAGATCCGTCGGAATTTCCCAAGTTCTTCTTTATTATCACCTATGGAGATGGTGAGGAAGCATTCTGGGGAAATTTTGAAGATTTCTCCTGAGCATTTCCCACCTCTGGTTACGGCCCAGTATTTGTCCTTGGGGTTAAGGGATCAAGGATCCAATATTCCTCCTGTTTCCCCTGGAGTGGGAGACCTCACAGGATTTTTGGAATCTTCCCTGGAGGTCATTACAGATAAAGCTACTCTCCTTGTAACTTTGGCACTGGAGTCGAATAAGTTGCATATCCTTAGATTATATTTTAAGAACTTTAATGAAGTTTTTCTAGGCTCTAATGTGTGAATATTTCCTGATGTATCTCGTGTTTCACAGTTGAGAAGGAAGGACTTTATGGCCCTTCGTCCCAGGGTTTTAGCTCTTGGGGCAACTTTTCAGCTTAAATTTCCTGCTAAGTGTTGTGTGTTATTTAAACAGAAAATATATGTTTTTTGATCTTAGGCAACTTAAGGAGTTCTTGGAAGCTAGGGAGGTTGTGATGGTTGAAGTTGCTGGCCCTTCCCATTCGGCTGACGCCTAAGTCTCCACCTGTCTGTATTATGTTTAGTGGTTAGGCAGTTTAGGACCCTTCGGGGTGCTCTACAGTCTATGTTTTTGTTCCTAATACTTCCTCAATATTTCCTTACTTGGGGTCTAAATTTGTAAATGGGAGATTAGTATCTTTAGCATGATTTTTATTTTTTATTTTTTTCTGTAATGCCCATTTTCTTTTTCATTCAATGTAACTTTTGGATGTATTATTCATTAATAATTGATAAATAAAAAAATAAAAAAAAAATAATCAGACCAAGACAGATCCCTATAGCATACCACTGGTAGCATTCTTCTCCTCAGAATGAGTGCCATTTACCAGTACCCTTTGTCGCTTCCCACTTAAACTCTGGAATTCATTACCAGAGGGTGTGGTAAAAGCTGTTACTGTAGTTGAGTTTAAAAAATATTTGTACAAGTTCTTGGAGAAAAAGTCCACAGACCATTTTTAAGGAGGACCAGGATAAACATCATGGAATCTTTATTTTTTAGGGAACCTGACAGGAACTTGTGACATGGATTGGCCACTGTTGGAAATAGGATACTGGGCTTGGTCTGACCCAGTATAGCATTTTTTATGTTCTTATGTTCAACTAATTTCTAACCCAGTCAATCACCGTACTCACTCAATTTATTTACAAGTCACTTGTGAGCAAGTGTCAAAGGCTTTACTGAAATTTTAGTACACTACATCTTTTTCTCAGTCCAACACTCTGATCACCCAAAGAAATTAATGAGATTTGTATGACTCCTACCTCTAGTACAATGATGTTGTCTTGGATCCTGTAATCCATTACATTCCAGAAATCTTACTATCCTCTGTTTTAGCAGTGCTTCCATTATTTTATTCACCACAGAAGTCAGACTAACTGACCTGTAGTTCCCAACCTCATCCTTAGTTCCCCTTTGGTGCAAAGGGACCACATGTACCTTTCTCCAGTCTTCTGGGACCACTCCTGACTTCAAAGATGCATTGAAAAGGTCAGGCAATGCAGCCACTAGAACAGTGGTTCTGAACCAGTCCTCCTTGAACCCCTAGGCCAGTCGGGTGTTCAGGATAGCCCTAATGAATATGCATGAGATATATATGCATTAGAGATATCCTGCCAACCTGACTGGTTTGTGGCCCTCTAGGGCTGGATTTGGAGACCCCTGCCTTACACCTCTGTCATTTAAGATTGTGAGTGGGCAAGGTGCAGATGTCCTAGACATCAAAATGGTAGATAGAATGTGTCACATGCCTCCTCAATTCTCACCACCACCAAAAAGTTGTCTAATAGACAATATTTTGGTGGTGGTGAGAAGCAAAGAGGCATGTGACAAATTCTATCTAACCTTTTAGATGTCTTGGAGATCTGCACCTTGCCCACTCACAATCTTAAATGACAGAGGTGTAAGGCAGGGGTCTCCAAATCCAGCCCTAGAGGGTCACAAACCAGTCAGGTTGGCAGGATATCTCTAATGCATATATATCTCATGCATATTCATTAGGGCTATCCTGAACACCCGACTGGCCTAGGGGTTCAAGGAGGACTGGTTCAGAACCACTGCACTAGAACTTTCCTAAGTTCCTTCAATACTCTTGGGCGGTGCTTTTCAAACTGTATTCCATATGACCCCATTTTAAGAATTGAAAATTCACATGACCCCCAAATGATGATAAAATTGGACTAGCAGATCTCCAGTCTCCTTCCTCCCCCTCCCCTCCCTCCACTCATCTAAAGCTGAAAGCAGCCGCAACAGTAGTAGTAACAGCAGCAGTGGTCAGCACTGGGTCCCTTGTGTCAGTGTGCAGTGTGTGCTACAGACCCCAGCACTCAGCATGGGTTTCCAGTCTAACAGGAAGCTTACCCAGGAGGGGCACGGGCCTATGAATGTTCACTGGCTCAAAGGCCACATGCTGAATGGTTACTGCCACTACTTGGCATAGGTCACAGTGAAAGTCCAGTGAAATGGGGAAATGGCCATGCTTCTGTGACCCCATCCACTGATGATGTGACCCCATTTGAGGTCCCGACACTAGGTTTGGGAACCGCTGCTCTTGGATATATCCCATATTGCTCCATTGCTTTGTCTACTTTTAGCCTCACTTCTTTTCCTATTTGTTGGTGTTTTCTGATGTCCTGCTCCTGGCTCTTCATCTCAGGAAACAGAACAGAAATATTTGTCAAGCAATTCTGCTTTATCCTCATCGGCTTCTACATATTCCTCCCCATCACCCTTCAGTTACTATATTAGTCTTTTCTGAATATTTTAAATTTCCCTTAAGATCTGAGAGAGGAATGTATAAACCTGCAGTAAATACCGCAGGTTTATACATGTGAAATTTAGCCATAGATGAAAATGCACTCTTAACCTATTTTTGTGTTTAGCGAACTTTTGCAGGACATTTTACCTATATTCCTAATGACGTACCACACATAAAATCACCTTATATAGGCCCTTTCATGTACTGGCACCATAATTTCAAGGGAATGCATAGTCCCTGTCAGTGCTATGGGGGTTTCCATACATCCATCGCCGCTATTCATCCCCCTTGCCATCCCCGACCAAAACTTCCCTGTACGAACAAGGAGTCAGCCCTGTACATCTGAGACCAGCAGACTAGATGGGGGACAGGAACAGGAAGGCCAACCAGCCCCAAAAGGTGGAGGGGTGCAGGAGATTCCACGCAGCCCGACCATGGCCATGGGAGGCCAGATCGGGGGTCAGGCTGCGGGGAAAGGATCGTCTGGTCGGCGGCAAATGGACACCATGGCTCCTTTCAAGAGTCTGACTGAGTTAGCCAGGCAGTGGCCTGTATGTGCGGGCTGATGGAAATCAGATCTCGGCCTGCACATACAGGCCTAGACGCGATTCTGATCCAGCGGACGCTAGATGTACCCCGCGGGATCAGAATCGCATCTACCACTGTGCGTCCGGTTCTGACCGGATGCATAATGGGCCAGGACATACACATTGGAATAGGCCTCCACATCTCCAGGTCCAGAAATCCCTGGGGGGCTAGTGGGCCCCTACTCCCAGCTCTGTGGCAACCACAAAATTAAAATACCTTCTTTCTTAAGGAAGCCCCATATCTTTTAACACTCTACCCCCTGTTAAAAAAGGGTAACCCCATTCCCTGGTATTGTCCTCTGCCCCAGCTGCTTATCCTAAGACAGAAGGACTCTCCATAAGGGGCAGCAGTGATACTCACTTGATCCTCCCCATCGACACAATATGAAATATGGCACTGGCCAATTCCTTCAACAACAGGCCAAGAAAGCTTTGTTCACGCACCCATTTATGCAGCTGCATTAATGAGCTGTTTTGTATGATTTTGCATTAGAGCTGCTCCAACAATCTTTATATTCACATCAGTTTGTTGATAACTGAATCAATGAGCTGTTTGTTGTTTGGTAATTGTTATCACTGATGTTCAAGTGTATTTGGATTTCTGGCTCTCTAATACAGCATTTACATAAACTTGGGCTTGTAGCAAATTATATATGAAATTTACTATTGTGAAGGTCACTTTTGTGATGTTGCTTTCCAAAGATGGGCTTTGAATGAAAAAAAGTCCAAAATGCCGACATTTTGTCATTTTCGAGTATGGTAATTTATGGGTCAATTTAATTCAAATCAAATCAAATCAGAATATAACTTAGCATAAAAGGCAAAACAGGGTCAGTATTCTTTCAGCAACAAATAAAGTCTTCTAGAGACCTTTACAAAGAGGCCATTTTGAAAGACTCCTTCTATCCAAGCAAGGACTGTTAATCACCCAGGAAGTTGGTCACAGCTTACCTCAGAAGCACAGGACAGGGTACTGTGTAGCAGCCCTCTTTTAATAAGTGTTATTTCCCTCCCTCCCTCCCCAAAACCCACCAACCCCTGGGATAATCGTAGCTTTATAGGTACTTACACATCTTAAAGGAAAGGAGGTGCTCTCAGGTGCAGCTCGTTATCCAAATCAGTCATACACTAAGGACCTGAGATTAATTAAGCTTCAGGTGAACAAGGTATATTAAACATATTAGGTACAATTTTATTAGTATAAGTATCCATAGCAACCCTTAGTAAGTAAAGAACTTAAAGATCTAAACACAAGCTTAAAACTAAGATGCAGACAGCAGTCCAGCAGCAAGATGGGGGCTTTCCAGTCTTTTGCATTGAGTGTCACATGGTATGATTTGCTCCCAGTTGGTGAGAGGTCTTATGTGTGCACTAGGTGCAAGGAGCTCTTTGCTCTCAGGTAATGAGTCCATTCTGTAGAGGCTAGAGAGGCAGACTTGGAAGACATAAGAAAGACAGAGAGGTACATAGACGAGACCTACAGGGATATAGTCCTGAAGTCCCACCTCCAGTCTGGCAGCATCCCTGTTGCCATGGAGGAGAGAGGTCACGTGACAGGAGAGCATCACCCTGGTGTGGCAGGAAGTGATCCTGTAACTAGGACCTGTCCTCCAGGTGATGTAAAACCCTCTCGCACCGAGGAAGTTTCTCCAGGGCCATGTGCCCATGATGGAAGGGTTAGGCAGCCGTTATAGTTGGTGATTCGATCATTAGGCATGTAGATAGCTGGGTGGCTGGTGGATGTGAGCATCGCCCAGTAACATGCTTGCCTGGTGCGAAGGTAGCGGATCTCACACGCCATCTATATAAGTCTTAGATAGTGCTGGGGAGGAGTCTGCTGTCTTGGTACATGTCGGTACCAATGACATAGGAAAATGTGGTAGGGAGGTTCTGGAGGCTAAATTTAGGCTTTTAGGTAGGAGGTTGAAATCCAGAACTTACAGGGTAGTGTTCTCTGAAATCCTTCCCGTTCCACGCTCAGGACCCAAAAGGCAGGCAGAGCTCTGGAGTCTCAATGCGTGGATGAGACAATGGTGCAAGGATGAGGGTTTTGGATTTGTTAGGAACTGGGGAACATTCTGGGGAAAGGAGGGGCTCTTCCGAAGGGATGGGCTTCACCTTAACTGGGATGGAACCAGGCTGCTGGCATTAACCTTTAAAAAGGAGATAGAGCAGCTTTTAAACTAGATAATAGGGGAAAGCCGACAGTCGCACAAGAGCACATGGTTCAGAAGAATGTATCCTTGAAGGATACTACCAAAAGCAGAGAGGTTCCAAAAAATAATAAGGAAGCCCAAATGCCCTTGAGTGTGCAGCAGAAAGAGCTTAAAGATCCCAAATTACCGATGCCTACCAATAGCCAAATTAATATGAATAAAATACAGTCTCTAAAATGCTTGCATGTAAATGCTAGAAGTCTAAAAAATAAGATGGGAGAGTTAGAATATATAGCACTAAATGAGAGGTTAGATATGATTGGAATCTCAGAGACATGGTGGAAGGAGGACAACCAGTGGGACACTGTGATACCTGGGAACAAACTATATCATAATGATAGAGCTGATCAAATTGGTGGAGGGGTTGCGCTCTATGATAGAGAGGGCATTGAGTCAGAAAGGATTAAAGTTTTGCAGGAAACAAAATTTTCTGTAGAATCTCTATGGATTGAAATTCCATGTAAAAAGGGGAAGGCGATGGCAGTGGAGGTGTACTATCAACCGCCTGGCCAGAATGAATAAATGGATGATGAAATGCTCAAAGAAATCAAGGAAGCTAACAAAAGTTATAGCACAGTAATAATAATGGGTGATTTCAATTACCCCGGTATCGACTGGGTCAGTGTCACGGCAGGACATGCTAGGAGATAAAGTTCCTAGATGAAATAAATGACTGCTTCTTGGAGCAGCTGGTTCATGAACTGACCAGAGGAGAAGCCATATTTGACCTAGTCCTTAGTGGCACACCAGATCTGCTGCAAGAGATAAGGTTGTTGGGGCCACTTGGCAATAGTGATCATAGCATGATCGTGTTTGATCTAATTAATGGAGGAGGGATGGTAAGGAAATCCTCAGTACTTCCTTTTAACTTTCCAAAGGGAGACTATGATAAAATGAGGAAAATAGTTAAGAAAAAACTAAAAGGAGCAGTTGCAAAGGTTAAAGACTTACATCAAGCTTGGGTGTTGTTGAAAAATACTATCTTGGAAGCCCAGACCAGCTGTATTCCATACTTTAAGAAAAGTGGAATGAAGTCCAAAAAACTGCCAGCATGGTTTAAAGGTGAGGTCAGAGAGGCTGTTGTTGCCAAAAAGCATCTTTCAGGAAATGGAAAAAAGAGCAAACGATGAAACCTGGAAATAGCACAAGCACTGGCAAGTTAAATGCAAGGCATTGATAAGGCAGGTAAAGAGAATTTGAGAAGAAGCTTGCTGCGGAAGCAAGTACATTTGTAGCAAAAAATCTGTGAGAGAGTCAATTGGTCAATTAGATGATTGAGGGGTTAAAGGGGCACTAAGAGGCGACAAGGCTACAGTGGAGAGACTGAATTAATTCTTTGCTTCGGTCTTTACTGAGGAAGATGTAGGGATGTTACCCATGACTAAAGTGGTATTTAAAGGTGCAGAAGAATTGAAGGAAATATTGATACATCGTAAAGATGTATTACAACTGTTATATAAACTGAAGAGTAACAAATCACCTGGGCTGGATGATATACATCCAAGGGTGTTGAAAGAGCTGAAATTTATTTATTTATTTATTTGCAGTCTCTTTTATACTGCGCTATTCGGCATCAGTGCGGTTTACGTGAAAACAGAAGAGTTATATACGGTGTAGAATCTACTCCGTATTTACAATTAACAGGTGATTCAACTTGGATAACCAGGGTAACTATTTACATATATATAAGTACATGATTACAGATTAGTCAAGCATTTTAGTGTGTGAGGAGGGTTTGTGCACATTCCTCTGGGTAGTACTTGAGGAAGAGGTGGTGCTTCAATGCCTTCCTGAATTGCGTAAGGTCAGGGATTGCTCATATGTTGGGTGGTAGAGCATTCCAGCATCTGGGTGCACAGAACCTGAAAGCCCTGTTTGCTGTTGCCTGAGTGCATTGGGTCACTGTTTTGGGGATTGCCAGTGTGTTTATTGCTGCAGATCGTCTGGCCGTGTTGGGGGGAGTAATGTGTATAAGGTCCACAAGTAAGGTGGAGGAGAGCCCGTTAATGGTCTTGAAGGTTAGCAGCAAGGTCTTGAAGGTGAGCCTACTGTGGATGGGGATCCAATGAAGCTCTTTCAGGATGGGCGTCACATGTTCACGTCTGGAGGCGCCATGTAGCACTCTGGCTGCGGTATTCATGGTGAGTTGGAGCGGATCTAGAGTGGATTGTGGGAGCCCTTGCAGGATTGCATTGGCGTAGTCGAAATGTGGAATGGTCAACGCTTGGTAGATTGATCGGAAATCATCTGGTTGTAGCAGGGGGCGTAAATGTCTGAGTGACCAGATCTTATGGTAGACTGCTCTTACCATGTTACCAATGTGTGCCTTCATGTCTAGTCATTGGTCTAGGGTGACACCAAGGTATCTGATTGTGGGTTTAGTTTGCAGCTCGGCTTCCCTGACTTTTAGGTAGGCTGGGGTGGTGAAATTTTGGTTCCTGGTGATGAACAGAACTTCTGTTTTCTTGTGCTGTATTCGGAGGTTTTGATTTTGGAGCTAGTCTGCTACAGCATCAAAGCAGTCTGTTAGTGGGGAGAGGTCTAGCTGGTCAGTTAAGAATGGCATGTAGAGTAGAACGTCATCAGCATATATCAGGCAGTTAACATTAAATGATCGGATGAGGTCGTAGATGGGCTGCATGTAAAGGTTGAACATCAGGGCAGATAGGGAGGAACCTTGCGGGACGCTTTGCTTCTGGTGGAAAGATTCTGATGCTGAGGTCTCTGTTCGTACATGCTGCCACCTGTCAGACAGATATGACTTGCACCAGGTTGGTGCTACATCGCGGATGCCCTTCTCTTCGAGTCGCCGCAGGAGGATCTCGTGGCTTACTGAGTCAAATGCGGTGGCTATATCCAAGAAGACAAGGACGAACCCATGATGAATGTTATCTATTCCAGTGAGTATTTGTTGAAGAGGGTGGTGAGTAGTGTCTCCACACCATGGGATTCTCTAAATCCATGTTGGCAGGGATCCAGTGGCGCGGTGTTATTGATGTGGAGTTGTATCTGACGTTGGACCTCTTTTTCGATTATCTTGGCTAGTAGTGGTATGCTGGATATAGGTCCGTACGAGTCCACTTTTTGGGGGTCAAGCTTGCTGTTTTTTAGCAGGGTTCTGATGGACGTGTGTTTAAGGCTTTGTGGGAATGAGCCTGTTGCAAAAGATAGATCCATAAGTCTGGCTATGAATGGGCTGAACTCACTACGTAGTTCTTTTATCCAGAAGGCGGAACATGGGTCGGTCTGGGCTGTGGTGGTATTGATCAAGGAGATGGTGTCTTCGATGTGTTTCTTGAACGGGGTGGTGAAGGTGGTCAGTGGTGTTGTGGTTGTCGGTTTCTTGGAGGAGGTGGGTGGTGTGGATTTGCTGATCTGTCATAGCTTTGATTGAAGGAAGTCTGCAAAATCTTGAGGGTGGATCTCAATTTTTTGCTCTGGGCCCGGTTCTTTTGTTAGGTTCTTGACGAGGTTGAAAATGTTGTGTGGTTTACTTAGCGACCGCTTCAGGGTGTCCGTGTATGATTGCCTTATTTTCTCTGTTACTGCATTGCGGTGTTTTGTCAGGTGGAGGTTATATGCATCCTGGTCTTCTGTGGAACGTGATCGCCGCCAACGTCTTTCAAGCGTTCTTAGGTGGAGGAGTGATATTCTTAGTTCAGTGGAGTATCAGGGTGCCGTGGCTCGTTTCCTTGGAGCCTTGCTAGGTGCTGGGCGCTGTGCAATGGTATTGAGGCTGTTATTCCAGCTGGAGACCATCTTGTCAAGGCTCGGCGTTGTCATGGTGCGGAGTGGCCGGGTTTGATTTAGGATGGTCTCCTTGTCAAAGTCGGAACTTTCGTGTTGGCATCCTTGTGGAGTTACTCTGCCTTCCGGGGCATTTCTGGCAGTGGTTAGCTGCGGGTATTTTAAAAATTATTAGCTTGTGGTCAGACCAGGGTACCGCAGTACAGGACGGTGTAGGGACTGATGCTGTGTCAAAGGTGGTTAGTGGGGTGAAAATCAGGTCCAATGTGTTTCCTTTCGTGTGGGTTGGTTCGTTGATTAGTTGCTGATATCCGAGTTCTTTGAGGGCTTCGAGTAATGCTGTTGCTTGAGTGTCTTGGAGGGTCAGTAGATTTAAATCTCCTAGTATCCAGCTTGGTGTGCGAAGGTTCGGGGTATTGCAGGCAAGCTCGATTATTGTAGAGAGGTCGCTGGGGTATGTTGATGGAGCTCTGTACAGTAAGTTGATGGAGCAGTAGTTGTTGGCTATGGTTACTATATCAAGGTTTGTTGTGCTAGTGGTATTGATCAGGTGGAACTGAAGGTCTGTTTTGGTGAGGATGAGAACTCCCCCACCCCTCTTGCTGTCTCTGTGGCAGCTGTGTAATGAGAAGTTGGAGGGTAAAAGGTGGTTGAGGAGGACCGTGTCATCATTTGATAGCCAGGTCTCTGTGATCAGGAGCATATCAAGGTTATGGAGAGCTATCAAGTCAGTGATAACAGGCCATTTCTTGCGGACTGAGCATGCATTTATGAGGGCACATTTTAGTAGGTTTTGGGGAAGTGGGCTTTCCTTCTTTTTTGTATTTTTGAAACATAGAAACATAGAAACATGATGACAGAAAAAGACCACATGGCCTATCTAGTCTGTCCTTCCATAACAACAACTACAACAGTCCACTTATAGAAACATAGAAACATGATGACAGAAAAAGACCACATGGCCTATCTAGTCTGTCCTTCCATAACAACAACTACAACAGTCCACTTATAGAAACATAGAAACATGGTGTGTTGAAGTGCGATGTGCAGTAGGTGCTGGTGGGTTGTGCGGGTACCCTCTATTGTCTTGTGATGGGGGTTGCTTGACCATCTCCTCTCGTATCTTTGTAGGATTGGTATGTGGTTGTGAGTATTTGTTAGGGCCATTTAATTGCTGATCCACCCTGAGATGAGGCAACAGCTCACTATTGTGGTGAGGGTGTGGGCCATTCTTGGTGTCTGACCCATCATGTGTGGTTAGGGGCACTTCTGGTTGGCGTGTAAGTCGGCAGCAGTGTTGCACTGCTTCGGCCTGTTCTGCTGGTATGCAGCTACGCTAATGAAACCTTTAGGATCAGATGGCCAAATGTGTATCTACAACAGGGCACTATATTCTCACAGTTAATTAGACACAGATATCTAGAATCACAAGCGTGCACAAAATCACAGACAGTTATAATCACGGGCATGCATACAGTCTTTACAAGCAGCTACTGATTGGTATGGTATCATAGGTAGGTGGAGCAGGCATACATAGGCTTTACCTAAAGCATTGTGAGTATGTGCTCTGCCTGTTTGCAAGATAGCTAGGCTCCCTTTGGTATGACTAGTGTCTAGCTTTGTATGCTCGCTATAGTGTTCTCTTGTACCTATTTCATTGTCAGAGGTTGTGTTCTGTTGAGGCTTTGGTTGGGTCTGGAACTTGTGGAGTCCTCTTGGGTTACTTGCGTTGATTTGTGCCCATAGGTCTCGTTCTGCATGCAGGAATGAAATTCCGCCGATTTTCAGAGAGAGATCTTCTTATCGGACCACGCCTAAGGGCCACACCAAAGGGCCCTCTTGCAAGGCCCTCAGGCGTGGGCCCGCCAGGTGCGGGTGCACCTGATGGTGCTCCTTTTAAATTGGTGCTGGCTGCCCCGATTGGGCAGCGCAGGAGCTGGAAGGGCTGCCCCGATTGGGCAGAGCAGGAGCAGGCAAAGCAGGAGCGGGAAAGTCCTGGGCACGTTGCTCAGCTGTTGGCTCGATCCCCGCCGGGAGAGCAGATGTAGAGTTGGCAATGGTGGGGCACCTCTGCTGCTGTCCCCGAAGGTGCTCCTTTTATTTATTTATTTTTTATTTATATATTTTTTTAGGTTTTAACAAAATACATTGTCCAATCATAGTACAAAGAAAAGTAAGCTCCCACCAACAATAGAAAGAAATACACATATTCACTAAAAGTAAACATATAAGAGAAGCAAACATAAGTAGCCCATGTCAAGAGAGCGCAACTGTTATACAACATGAAGAACTAATACAACCATCCAAAATATGGAAAGAAACAAGTCCAATAAAGGACCACAAGATGGAAGGTAAATCAATCAAACATCACCTTCCCCAATCAAACCCTGCCTATCCAAAAGAAATTTCTCAAGATGAGTCACGTCTTGAAAAATATATGAGGCATTATCATAATTAATAACACACTTACATGGAAACCGTAAAAAAAACGAAGCCCCCAGAGCTAAAACCTGGGGCTTAAGGGCCAAAAATTGCCTCCGACGCATTTGTGTAGGACGTGAGACATCTGGGAATATATTTATAGTCTGTCTGCAGAACTTAGATGACTTAGCCTTAAAAAAAGCTTTTAATATACATTGTTTCATCAAAATAGATGAAAAGGTGACCAACATAGTAGCACGTAAGGAAATTACATCAAGGGAATCTTCGAGAAAAGCAGTAATGTTGGTCACTGAAGGAACTATTTCATCCAGTTCACCCTCAACAGGTTTTACTTTTTTGGAAGCAACGGGAATATAATAAATCTGCCGAACATCTACTGGATCTGATATAGCTAAAATTTATTTTAAATATTTTTCCAACAAGATCTTAGGTGACAATAATGGCGTCTGAGGAAAGTTTAAAAAATGCAAATTGCAAGCCCGAATAGAATTCTCCAAGTTTTCTACTTTAGAATGCAGAATTAACGAATCTTTAATTCCAATCACATTTACGGTTTGAAGAGGAGAGACCTGGGATTCTAATTTAGCAACAGCTACATCGATCGTGGAAACTTTCCATCTTGCGAGCATCAGAAAAAATCCCTGAAATACAATCATTCATTAGCACAGGACAGGGAGGGCATGTTGCTCAGCTGTTGGCTCGATCCCCACCGGGAGAACAGATGTAGAGTCAGCAACGGTGGGGCGCTTCTGCTGCTGTCCCCGAAGGGGCTCCTTTTAAATTGGTGCTGGCTGCCTCGATTGGGCAGCACAAGAACTGGAAGGGCTGCCCCGATTGGGCAGAGCAGGAGCAGGCAAAGCAGGAGCGGGAAAGTCCTGGGCGTGTTGCTCAGCTTTTGGCTCGATCCCTGCCGGGAGAGCAGATGTAGAGTCGGCAACGGTGGGGCGCTTCTGCTGCTGTCCCCGAAGGCTCTCCTTATAAATTAGTGCTGACTGCCCCGATTGGGCAGCGCAGGAGCTGGAAGGGCTGCCCCGATTGGGCAGAGCAGGAGCTGGAAGGGCTGCCCCGATTGGGCAGAGCAGGAGCAGGCAAAGCAGGAGCGGGAAAGTCCTGGGCGCGTTGCTCAGCTGTTGGCTCTATCCCCGCCGGGAGAACAGATGTAGAGTCGGCAACGGCGGGGCGCTTCTGCTGCTGTCCCTGAAGGGGCTCCTTTTAATTTGGTGCTGGCTGCCCCGATTGGGCAGCGCAGGAGCTGGAAGGGCTGCCCCGATTGGGCAGAGCAGGAGCTGGAAGAGCTGCCCCGATTGGGCAGAGCAGAAGCAGGCAAAGCAGGAGTGGGAAAGTCCTGGGCGCGTTGCTTTTGAGATTGAAGATCTGCTATTAGTTATCTGTGAACTATCATTAAAATCATCTGTAATACCTAAAGATTTGGAGGATGGCGAACGTAACGCCAATTTTTAAAAAAGGGTTCCAGAGGTGATCCAAAAAACTACAGACCAGTGAGCCTGACGTCAGTACCTGGAAAAATGGCAGAAACCATCATAAAGATCAAAATTACTCAGCATGTAGATAGTCATGGCTTAATGGGAGACAGCCAACATGGCTTTAGACAAGGAAGATCTTGTCTTACTAATCTGTTATATTTTTTCTTGAAAGTGTGAAAAAACAGGTAGACAAAGGTGAGTCAGTTGATATAGTGTATTTGAACTTTCAGAAAGCCTTTGACAAGGTCCCTCATCAAAGACTTTTGGCAAAACTAAAGAGTCATGGAATAGGAGGCAGTGTACTATTGTAGAACAGGAACTGGTTAAAAGATAGAAAGCAGAGGGTAGGGCTAAATGGCCAATTTTCCCAATGGAGAAAGTTGAGTAGTGGCGTACCCCAGGGATCTGTGCTGGGCCTGCTGCCTTTTGACATATTCATAAATGACCTGGAAAAGGGAATAACGAGTGAGGTTATCAAATTTGCAGATGACACAAAACTATTTAAAGTTGTTAAAACCCAAGAGGATTGTGGAAAATTGCAAGAGGATCTTGATAAATTGGAAGACTGGGCATCAAAATGGCAGATGAAATTTAATGTGGACAAGTGCAAAGTTATGCACCTAGGGAAGAACAACCCAAACTATGGTTACACGATGCAAGGTTCCACATTAGGAACCACCACCCAGGAAAAAGATTTAGGCGTCATTGTGGATAACAAGTTAAACCCTTAGCCCAGTGTGCAGTGGCGGCCAAGAGAGCAAATAGAATGCTAGGTATCATAAAGAAAGGAATGGAAAATAAAACAAAATATATTATAATGCCTCTATATCGTTCCATGGTGAGACCGCACCTTGAATATTGTGTGCAATTCTGGTCGCCGTATCTTAAAAAGGATATAGCGTTATTAGAAAAAGTACAGAGAAGAGCCACCAAAAAGGTAACAGGATGGAAGGATACTCCTATGAAGAAAGGCTAAAAATGTTAGGGCTCTTTAACCTGGAAAAGAGACGGCTGAGGGGAGATATGATAGAAGTCTATAAATTAATGAACGGAGTGGAACGGGTAAACATAGAACGATTGTTTACATTATCAGAATATACCAAGTCTAGGGGACATGCAATGAAGCTACAGGGTAAACTATTTAAGACTAATAAAAGAAAATATTTTTTCACTCAAAGTGTAATCAAATTCTGGAATTTGTTACCGGAGGATGTAGTAAAGGCTGTTAGTGTAGCTGGATTTAAAAAAGGTTTGGACAAGTTCCTGGAGGAAAGATCCATAAACCATTATTAAGAAGGGACCCAGGATATCAATGCTTGAACCAATACAAGCCTTGTGGAACCTGTGTGTTTTGGGGAAACTGCTAGGTACGTATGACCTAGATTGGCCACTGTTGGAAACAGGATACTGGGCTTGATGGACCTTGGTCTGACCCAGTATGGCATATCTTATGTTCTTATGGATTGTGTACCTCCACTGCATCTACACATAGATGATAATGATGTTTGTTTATCCAGGAAGGGCTAATTCAGTATAATCTCAAACATATAAAGCCTCCTGTGTGTGTGTTCGACACAGCAGTGGGAGGTATGTCCATACTGAGAATACAAAAACAAAATGGAAGGAAAGACATGTCAAAGACAACTAACTCCACTGTACAATATTTTGGCTCAATTCATTCTCTAGTTTGTCTCAGTTAGAGCTTCACCTTTTCCATTTCACCCAGTTTAGTTACTCCCACTAATGGCCTCACTGTGGACCCAAACCTTTTTTTGCCTGGGAATCAAAATTGATTCATTATTGAACACTGTCCACATCTTCAGTGAAGATGCAGGAATGGAATTTGGTTTTCACAAATGTGCAACCATGGAAATCAAAGGGGGAAAAATCATAGAAAAGAAAAAAGTATGATAGATGTGAAAATCCCAGGTGATACCCAAATTGAGGACAAAGAATGAGAGAAAATGACAAAATATAGAGACCTTCAGATTGAAGTAAAAGCATTTTAGAACAAAAAAAATCTATCTTCCAATGAGAATATCCAATAATAATAATAATAATACTAAACTGTAGTAATAATATTTATGCACACAAACTAACATCCTCATTATATTCCTTAGACCCACAGAAGTACAGTATATGGATCATTGCTGTATATGCAACAACATTTTTTGAAGAACAATATGTGGAAGAGACTAAACAGGTCCTTCAAACCAAATGATTCATTTTTGTTACACATTTCTGACCCTAGGTTCAGCAGATATCACAACCATGACACTCAGAGACTAATACACTAAGTGTAAAGTCATTTCAAAGGAAAAGGCTTTGCATTAAAAAAAATACAAAATTACATAAGAACATAAGATATGCCATACTGGGTCAGATCAAGGTCCATCAAGCCCAGTATCCTGTTTCCAACAGTGGCCAATCTAGGTTATACGTACTGTCACAGAGCAGACTCTCTAGAGCCCCCTGTGGAGCTAAAAAACACTACTCCTCAAGTAAACAGTGACGTGTGGAGAGAGCACATGACACAAGGGTATCAGAATAGGTATAAGGGAGTGAGGTCACAAGCCTGGAATTATCACCCAGCCAGTAGGGAGGCAAGGAAGGTCCCACCTGACCCCAATAGGCTAGGGTGTGGTGCAGCTGGGGATTACGTAAATAATCAGCACAGCTCACAGGAGGGAAGCAAGGCAGAAAGAGCCGAAGAAGCTGGGAGACCTGAGAGACGAAGGAGGTTAAGAGAATCAAGGCAACCAAGTGAGTTGAAAGACCCAAGGAGAAAGGATATTCCCAGGCAGAGGAGATACCCAGAGTGGGAAGAACACAGACCTCCCAGGTCTCTACAGCAAGGCGGAAGGCACTGGCTGAATGAAAGTCTGAGTGAGTCTGATGAACAATTAAGTGAAAGAGATGAGCAACTGAATTCAGACAGGGACAGTGTATGCAGCAGCCTTGATAGAAGCTATGCCCTAAGACACAAGTTACAAGCTAGGAAAAGCTATTCTGAGCCAGAGAGGAGAAATGCTAAGCTGAGCTATGAGAGGCATTTGTATGAGAAACAAAAGCCCTATAATGTTAACTTAATGAAAGCAGGAAAACTCCAGAGTCTGGGCTACAGACAGAATATAGAACAAAGCTTGTTACCTGTGAGAGAGAACCCTGCAGAGGGACATAACTGGCATAAGCCTTCTCAGAAACTGCCGTTGGAGACAACAGCTGTTTGTAAAGCTCCTGTTAAAACAAAACCCCGAACAAAGGTTCCACTCTCTAATAGCTGGGCAGCTAACTGCTTTACTCTGCCTGATAACCAGAGGCAGAGGAAAGGCTCCTGGTTGAGCAACTCCAGAGAATATGGTAAAGCCAAACAGATACATTCTGTAGAGAGTCAAGTACGTCACAAGCTGGAAAGTTTGTTGAACAAACTACCTCAGGAGAGAAGTGACGAAGCATCTGTACAGGACAGTGTTCCAATGCAGTATGAGCCTTATGCAATAGAGGATAACATTGAATTGCCTGTTGAACAGATGGACTGTAGTTTGATACTAGCTGACCAAATAGAGTCTCTCAGATAGAAGGCTGAACTGCTCCAGAGAAGCCTTTATCTGAAAACCTGACAAGCTGTATTTCTGTTTCCATTTATATTTTGTTTGCTGAAAGGAAAGCTATTTTTGTTATAGTTCTTTTTGTTTGCCCAAGAAGGGTTATGTTGATTTGATTGTTATACTTTTGAAAGAATCCTACGGGACGGGGAATAAAACCCAGTTAAACCGATTTCGGTGTCACAACTTATTTGTGTACTGGCAAGGACTATCAAATATTGAAAAGGCCAGTACTTTACACCCGGGTGCAGTACCAGCTGTGACCAGCAGGAGGTGCTGCATGACAAAGGGGTGACAGTACCTAGCAGTTTCCCCAAAAGACACAGGTTCCACAATGCTTGTATTGGGTCAAGCAGTGATATCCTGGGTTCCTTCTTAATAATGGTTTATGGACCTTTCCTCCAGGAACTTGTTCAAACCTTTTTTAAACCCAGCTACACTAACAGCCTTTACTACATCCTCTGGTAACAAATTCCAGAATTTGATTACACGTTGAGTGAAAAAATATTTTATTTTATTAGTCTTAAATAGTTTACCCTGTAGCTTCATTGCATGTCCCCTAGTCTTTGTATATTCTGATAACGTCAACAATCGATCTACGTTTACCCGTTCCACTCCGTTCATTAATTTATAGACTTCTATCATATCTCCCCTCAGCCATCTCTTTTCCAGGTTAAAGATCCCTAACCTTTTTAGCCTTTCTTCATAGGGGTATCCTTTCATCCCCTTTACCATTTTGGTGGCTCTTCTCAGAACCTTTTTTAATAACGCTATATCCTTTTTAAGATACGGCGACCAGAATTGCACACAATATTCAAGGTGCGGTCTCACCATGGAACGATATAGAGGCATTATAATATCCTTTGTTTTATTTTCCATTCCTTTCCTTATGATACCTCGCATTCTATTTGCTCTCTTGGCCATGGCTACACACTGGGCCGAGGGTTTTAACATGTTATCCACAATGACGCCTAAATCTTTTTCCTGGGTGGTGGTTCCTAATGGGAACCTTGCATCGTGTAACAATAGTTTGGATTGTTCTTCCCTAGGTGCATTTTGATGCCCAGTCTTCAAATTTATCAAGATCCTCTTGAAATTTTCTACAATCCTCTTGGGTTTTAACAACTTTAAATAGTTTTGTGTCATCTGCAAATTTGATAGCCTCACTCGTTTTGTTTCTTGCAAAACCTTAATGCTTTCTGACTCAATGCCCTCTCTAAAATAGATTGCAACCCCTCCACCAATTTGATCAGCTCTGTCATTACGATATAGTCCCTCCACTAGGTGAACTAGACATCTGCCTACAGTGACAGATCTTGGGAGGGTGGGGAGACAGCACAGTAGTGGTACATGGTTAGGAGATGTGATTCCATTATTTCCTCCCTACCTGCTTGGAACCCACTTCTTCCAGTTCCTGGGAATGGTGCAGGGAACTGCCCACCAACCACTGGCAACAGAAGCCGCTTGAATTAGAGCATAAGGCACAGGGGAACCGTGCTTATGCTGCTGGAGGCTTCAGAGATGAGGGACCAGCATTCCAGGAGGCTTCAGAGATGAGGGACCAGCTTGCTGACCTGACAGCTATGACAGAGGTTGTATTCAGCCACACTCTGTTATCTCTAGGCTCTGCTTAGTGGTTTGGGAGTTGGCACTTCTGAAGGATCTATTAGTTATGCCTGGTCAGCCACCATTATCTTCACTATTATTCATCCTCTTCCTGCAACCACTTTGCTCCATCATACAAGCACACAACCTGCTTTACCACCTTTATGCAGATGACATCATGGTCTACGCCCAAATCGGCACTACCAACCCAACCATCATCCATGTAAAAAAATGCTTCATCTCCATAAAGCTTAGCTCACCAAACAGAACATGAATATAAAGTACAGGAAAACTGAAGTTCTATACATCTTCAGGGACACCAACTTCACGTCACCCACCCACATTGCCATTGCCGGCACCCAAATACAAGTCAAACCCTGAGTCAGTTACATGGGAATTATCCTTGACCAGCACCTCACACTATCTCCCCACATAAGCAATACTACACAAACCATCTATCACAAGTTCTAGATGGTTCAACATCTCAGACTACTCATGGGCTCAATTGACTCGCACAGTCCTTCAGGCACTTATCTTCCCACATTTTGATTATTATAATCTCAGCCTACAAGAGATACAGAAATCTACAATCCACCCACTCCAACTGGTCATGAACACAGCAACACGCATCCTCTATGGCACCCCTAAAGCAGAACACATATCCCCAATACTCAAACAATTGCACTGGCAGCCCATCACTCAATGCATCACGTATAAGGCCATCTACACAATCTTCAAACTATTCCATGGATTATCTTCCAACTACCTGGATTATCTTCCAACTACCTGCAAAAACTAATAGAGAAGCCTCCTAGCAACACACACAGATGAACCAACTCCCTTAACATGCTCCATTTACCACCCTTAAGCAGAAAAACCAACTCCACCACTTCCGAGAGAGCATTCTCACTCTTTACATCAGCATTATGGAACTCAACACCAGACCATCTCCGCACCACAAATGATCATGCCAATTTCAGGAAAAAAACTAAAAACCTACTTGTTCATCGAACACTTCCCTACTGAGATAACATAATCAACTTTCTGCCAGTGTACCATCTCACCACAAATCCTCTCCCCCCCCCCCCCCATTAACAGCACCTAGCACTTCAATGTGCTCAAGTGACAGATATCTCACTTATAAATTATCTAGTTCATTTGTCTAATGTTCATTGTTCACAGTTCTATGTATTCACTAAGGGCCCAATTCAGGAAGGCGAATCGTGGGACTGGACGTCCCAGCAGGATTTCCAGCCCCACTATCCGCCTTCACCGTATGACACCTCCTGGCTCCCATGCACGCTGTGCATGCTGCGAGGGATGGGGGCAGCACAGGGGTGGAGAGTGGATGGAGCATAGGCAGGACCAACCCCTGGACATACAGGGCCAATTCTGGTCACAGTCCTGAACTTTCAGGGATTGCTGGAGGGACGACCAGCTTATTCTACCTTGGAGGTGGAATAAGTGATGGCTGCCCCTCCAGATCGGCTGGGCAGCCCCCTGGATCAGCCGGGCAGTCCCCCAGCAGCGACAGCAGCAAGTATGATGAGTCCCCGCTGCCTGATCCGGGCCCTGGATGCCCTCATCAGGGGTTGGGCAGCAGGGAAAAGGGGCACACCCAGGCAGCAGGCAGGTTGTGCCGTTGGGAGGATGTCCCTGCAGCGATGCACCCATGGGGTCATCTTGCTCCATGGTGTAGAATCGGGTCCTAAAGGGGCTGGCCTGGATGTGTCCCTTCTAGGATTGGGCTCCATATTCTTTGTTACTTGTAAGCCCTATCGGCCAAGTTGTTATATGTAAACCGCTTAGACTTGTAGATTAGCGGTATATAAATGCAGTTAAATAAATAAAAGTACTTTTTTTAACTGTTTGTACTAGGCTATTTTATCCCTGCGCTCTCCACCCCAAATAGTTCATTTCCAGGACTAAATTTAACATCCATTTACAGGATATTTTGGATGTCCCGACTCTAAAAGAGATGTGTGGAATTGTGGAAATGTATATTGGAATTTATGCTGTTTACTGCATTAATTTTTAACTTTTTTAAAAATAGGATATAGTGGAACATGATTCAATGGAAAAGGAATGGAAAATAAAACAAAGGATACTATAATGCCTCTGTATCATTCCATGGTGTGACCGCACCTTGAATATTGTGTGCAATTCTGATCACCGTATCTTCAAAAAGGATATAGCATTATTAAAGGTACAGAGAAGAGCCACCAAAATGGTAAAGGGGATGGAAGGATACCCCTATGAAGAGAGGCTAAAAAAGGTTAGGGCTCTTCAACCTGGAAAAGAGACGGCTGAAGGGAGATATGATAGAGATATGGTAGAGATGAGGACAGTAACTGAATTCAAAAAAGCATGGGACCAACACAGAGGATCTCTAAAGGTAAAAAGTGGACTGTTGTAGTTGTTATGGAAGGACAGACTAGATGGGCCTTGTGGTCTTTTTCTGTCATCATGTTTCTATGTTTCTATGTCTATAAATTAATGAACGGAGTGGAACGGGTAAATGTAGATCGATTGTTTACGTCATGAGAATATAGAAAGACTAGGGGACATGCAATGAAGCTACAGGGTAAACTATTTAAGACTAATAAGAGAAAATATTTTTTTCACTCAAAGTGTAATCAAACTCTGGAATTTGTTACCGAAGGATGTAGTAAGAGCTGTTAGTATAGCTGGGTTTTAAAAAGGTTTGGACAAGTTCTTGTAGGAAAGGTCTATAAACCATTATTAAAAGGGACCCAGGATATCACTGTTTGACCCAATACAAGCATTGTGGAACCTATGTCTTTTGGGGAATCTGCTAGGTACTTATGACCTAGATTGGCTACTGCTGGAAACAGGATACTGGGCTTGATGGATCTTGGTCTGACCCAGTATGGCATATCTTATGTTCTTATGTTTTAATGCAAAACAGAAACATGAGCCTCTCCCATGAGAAAAACTTTGAAGCTTAACCTTAAATAATATTAAGATATGGCATTCATTTTTCGAGGAATGGGATAAGTTTATCATGTCTCTCTTCATCATCTCTGCACAGACTCCTAAGGGCATGTTTACTATACCACAGTAGCCTTTTGCAGCTATCGAGGTGGAATAGCTGAAAAAGGGTTATGGTTCCCAACTTAATCCCCACAGATATCATGGAGTATCTGCAATTCCTGCAGATATCCATAATCCCTGCATCATCATGTAGTGTGGGAAGTTCCATAGTGTCTGCTGATGCAAGGATTGTGGGATCCATGGCAAGTGCAAGAGGAGAACAGGTAGCAGTTGGGGGGGACAGAGCTATTACTAGCTCTATCCCACTGATCGCTACTGATCCTCCTCCCCAGGCACCGAATGAGTTTCCCAATTTGCCAATATTGTCAGTGTGTCAGATGTACCGATCCACAGCACTGACAAAGTAAACTGTGCAGCCCCCCCCCCCCCACACACACACACTCTTCAGCACCAATCCCCACAGACAGCTCATGATCCCCATAGGGAACTGTCCATGTGTGATTGGTGCTCCCCAACAAAGTAGCAAACCCCAGCTAGTCAGTTGGGCCCCCATCCCTCTCTCCCATTCCCAGTCAAAATCTAGGCTAGTCAGTCAGGCCCCCCACACCCCTTCCCTCCCCAACTACCCTAATGCAGAGCTTAAAAAATAGACAGAAGTTTGAAACATGACATTATGTCAGTACAGAGTCTTTAAATGGGTAGAAATGAAAGTGGTTTGATTATGCAGACTGAGGAAATATTCAGATATAGATAGTTCCAATGAGTACCTCACCAACCAGTGCTTATCTAGTTAGGAGATACTGCTAAACAGATAAGTTCTTTAAAGTATCAGCCCTATTTATTTCTATAGAGCAAAATATAGGCACCCACAAAAATTTCCCATAACTTGAAAACGTTGAAAAACACCCATTTTCAATACCCTCTAACAACAACTGATTGACTGGAAAATAAACATCAACATTTAAAATATATAAGCTCCTTAAACTGGAATTTCTAAGTGTACAATATTCATCATCCAATCATAAAAATTTACATAAATGGAACCCACTATAAATAAGGGCAACCTCCAAGGTTCAACCACAAATACCCAAGCATATCAAAGAGTAAATATAACTTAGGGGTATGTTTACTAAAGAACGTTAAGGTTGCAGGTATTAATGGTAGCAATAAGGTGTTTTACATGTGAAAAAGGTTCTGGGCAGGTTCCGGGCGTTCCGGTGGTAAAGGCACAATGGATCAGTTGACGAACATTAAGAGAACATCGGGAGTTAAGGTGTCAAGCGTGCACCTTAACATCCGAAAATGTCTGTCACCCTAACGCTGGATAAGGGAGCACTAAGGAAAGGCAATGTAAAAGTGATAGAGGGAAGGGCAGGTGGGAGCTACTGGACTTTCCAGATCCGTGGACACTCTACATGACAGCTAGTAATTGGACGAGCATGTGGGAGGCAGCAGTACCAATGCACTGGGGGGGGGGGGGGGTGCAAATGTAAAATGGTGCAATGTCACTGTGTGGCATAGGATGGGGAAGACCCTCAGCAGAGTGAGAAGTTGCAGGATGTGTGCTGTGAAAGGAGGATGGATTAGGAGTGGTGACATGTTGATCAGGCACAGGAGAGGCGTTTGTGAAGAGCCAAAATGCGGGAAAGAGTACCTGTGTAGACCATGGTGTAACAGCTTGCATGAGAAGACATGATTGCACACAGCTGACAGAGGCAGATGGATGGGCTGAAGGAAGATGGTGGCAGAGGAGAGGGTGGTATGGGCTGGCAGCACCAATGTAGCAGAGGTGCCATCCCCATTGTGTTTGTACTGTATGGGTAAATGTGTGTCAGTGTCATGTGGAAGGCCTAATACCAGACATGTGGGTCTCACACCTGTCCCAGCCACACAACCACCATACAACACCCCAGACAAATGTGGAGATAACAACTGGACAGGTGTCATCCAAACTGGGCAAATGGGGCACATATGGATATAAGGTGATACCTGCAGGTCGCTATCCGAGGGGTAAGATTTGTCCGCATGTACTGCAGAGATGTCATGGAGCCAAAGTTGTACAGTCACAGTCATGATGTCATACATGATTCATGTCTCACATGTAGGTTACAGCTGTATGCATGTAAGTGCCTGTTAGTATACCACTGTATCAGTGCAGTCACGTCGGAGTACATCTTACTGACGAATTGGTAGTCTGATGATAAACAGGGACTGTACAGACCTGCAGTCAGCTGAGCCATTGGTGGGTTAAGTGATCTGCTCAAGGTCACAAGGAGGTGTTATTAGTCCATGAAGATTGTGGCAGATATAAAATGCGACAGTAACACATTTTGAAATGTCACATAAGGAGTGCTAGTGGGCCTCAAACCCTGGTATCTTGGTCCCCAAGCCATTGCTGTTACCATTATGCAGGTACCTGACATCTGCAGGGTGAACATGACTGACCCCTGCAATGGGCAGCAGCAGAGCCAATAAAACCATGCTCTCAGAAGGGCATGATAGGGAATAGCATGTTTGCTGATCTAAAGTGTGGCCAGAGTGCATAACAAAGTAGAAGGATATGTGTCTGCAAATCACAGCAGAACCTGGAGTGTTACAGGTAGGGAAATGATCTGAGTAGCACACAGGCCCAAAATGAGCAAGTGGGAATTGAATCTTTTCCCCCTGCTTATGGAAACACTGCACTAATCAATAAACTACACCTCCACACCTCTCTGTACAGAAATGTCTGGATTCAAAGAGACTGCAGATCACTGCTTAAAATGTCTGCTTGAAGTTTGACTGAATCACTGAAGGCGTTTTCAAAGGAGCAAGAAACTCTTTTTGGCGTTCTTAACAGAAAAATTTGGAACTTCTGCAGTGGCATTAAGCATTGAAACAGGACCAGAATGGAATGACTTGGCCCTAAACGCAGTACTGTGTTCGGCGATATTGACTGCGAAGATTGTGAGGGAGATTTTACTTAGATCCCCTTGAGCGAACCAGATAACACATTAATCAGATGAGTATTTAAGCTATCTTTATTGAGCTATATTGAGACTTTTATATTGTGGTGTAGCACTGAATAGTGTGCATAATTTCACGATTAAGAATTAGCGGGATATTAACCGCGATTTTGATTAAAAGGGAAGTTACGCTTCAGGAGGGGGAGACCTCTCATGGCAAAAACCTCCGACAAAATAAGATAGATACATAGGATTTAGTTACCATATACACACTCTAGTGATTAGATGATTTATGAGTTAGAGTGGGGGTTATTAGATTAGAATTTGGACATCAGAAAGACCTTGGCACATGTTGCAATGAGAATGACACACAGGACCAGGACATGGGTTTTGCCTGCTGCAGGCAACCCACTGCCAACACCCCCACACCATACCAATATGCCAGCATGCTGTCAGTGGTGGTGGTGTGCAGACCCGGCCTGTCCAACATGGGGGTTTGGTGGGCACCTAAGGTGCCAGGGCCAGAGGGGGGACAGAGGCATACATGGATGGACACTCCACCTCTCCAACCATCTGCTGCTGCCAGGACACCATCCCTGCCTGCCGCCGATATGTCTTGGGGGGAGAAGGACAGCTTCAGTTGTGGTATTTCCCTGGGCTGCTGCATTTGCAGTTACCTATAGAGCTACAGCTGCTGGCACTAACGGCCTCTTCCTCCAGAGCTGGATTCAGCTGCACAGGGGGGCCTGCTTGAGTCTCTGCTTAGGGTGCCAGGAACCCCTGGACCACCCATCACTTTTCCACAGCAGCAGCATGTCGGTGTGTCACCACTGTCGATGTGGGATCATGACAGACATCACAGATGTACCACCTGGGCAGCTGCCTGGTCTACCTTGAGCACCAGCATGACCAAAATGCCACCTCCTTTGTCCCATTTGCACCATCAACATGGTGCTCTTTCATATTTGGGTACTATGCTGTTGCTGCTACTGGAGCACTACTATTACTATCATGGGCTCCCCTGTCCATGCACCACATTGCAGATGTTAAAATAGGCTCTCTCCTCTCAAAATACACCCTTTCCGTGAGGTTTTACTTGCCATTAGGGTTCCCTGCATTAAAGGACTCATAATACACACTTATGCAATAGGCATTAAGGGAGCACCCGCTGTCAACCACACTTTCCACCCCATTAATGCCCACTCTCCCCTTAACTCTGCAGGAGCCTTCAATGCTCCTTAATTCAGCGTTATCCCAGCATTAAGGGCCCGAGGGTGCCAATAACCTGTGTTAACAGCACACTTGCTCCCTTAATGCCCTTTAGTAAACATACCCCTTAGTTTTTACTGGAGACAGATAAAATTGTATCAATATAAAATAAGACTGGAGCTAGGCTCAGGCCTGTGATGTATGGCCTGTGTGTCAAGGATGGTCAAGCCTGATTGTGTTGCAGATACGGTGTGTATAAGCCTAGAGAGAGGAAAAAGGTCTGCTTTTGTGATGTCCCTTTCTGGCTAAGAAGCAGTAAGTAGGAGGAATCTATGTAGTCCTTCAGCTTTCAAGGGTTGATAGAGCTGCTTGGGCATATCATCTGAGGAAGGGGAATTGAAGTTGTAGGGCAAAAAAATAAACAAGAAAATTTACCCAGAATTAAAGGAGCCTGCTTTCTGTGGTGTGAATATGTGTCGATTTGAAAACGAAATCGCCCTTTCTAAAGTCTTCATGCACCCCTTAATATATCCAGAAAATTTGGGGTGTAAAGGACACTATGAATGTGTATTTATTAGCTTGCATTCAGTTCATTAGCTTGCATTTAGTGGCCTGTTTACTAAAGTATGCCTTGTAGTTACCATGTAAATTAGTGTATAGTAGCAGTTACCACAAGGCCACAAGACTAGCGGCATGCTAAATCATATGGTAACCGCTTGCCATAGCAAAAGGCAGGAAAGAGGTAGAGAATGAATATGATATGGATGTGAACAGTGCCTTGCAGTTAGCGCACAGTAAATTACTGTGTACCAACTGTCATCACCGCAGATAGTGTGGATGCATTTACTGCCTCCTGAAGAGAAAGCAATAAGCGCATCCACACTATCTGAATGTCCTTACTGTGAGCTGACATTCCCCGGCAGTCAGCATCAAATTCCATCATCCCCCTGACACCCACTCCAAAGAGAATACCACTCCCAACACAGAGCACCAAGTTCCCCCACTCCCCTTCATGCCCTTGACAACCCATTGGCTCTTACCAAGGTTTTGGTGGCTAGTGGGAGGCAGGAATGATCCACAGATGCTCCTGTCCTGTTTTCTGCCTGGTCCAAAAGGGCAGCTCTGACCCTCAGTGGGAGCAGATGTGGGAGGAGCATGCAAGGATAGCTTCTACCACATACTAGCTACCAGGGACCTCCAAGACAGCCAGGGGCAATGGAACTTGGCACTCTATGTCGGGGGTATCAGCCCGCAGTAAGGGCCTCCCCTATAGCATGAATACTCCTACCATCAACTCTTATTGAAAATGCAGCTCTGTTATCTGCAGATGTTGGTCATGCCCCTAAAGTTACTACTCGAACTTAGCAGTTACTGTGGATTATTTTTACAACTAATGTGATAATGGCAAAACTTTACCACCCCTCAGGTAGTTAGCATAGCTTAGAGCATTTTGTGTGCACAAAATCAATGTAACATGCATTAGCCTATGATTTAGGGATGTAGGGATAGTTTTCTAAAGTATTTTAAATGTGTATATACCAGGATATGCATGTAAAATGATGCTTATAAAATTATTATTTAACAGGTTGCTTATCCCACACATATAAGGAAACACTCTGACAGAAATATGCTTACTTGTATGAGACTGAGGTGTAGGCATGTTTGGGACTAGAGTTTGGATGGCAGGGCACAATTTAAGCACAGAAGTAGGCACGTGCCTAGGGCGCAAATCTTCAGGAGGGGTCCTCTCAGATGTACTAATTCAATGGCTTCTAAGGCAGATTTCTTCCCTGGTAAGCAGAAAAAAGTGACCACAGAGGTTTGTCTATTCTCCCCATCCCCTGCTGCTTCTTCCTCTGTCAGTTTTCCCCTGCAGTTAGAACTATGTGGGGACCCTATTTGTGGGGGTTTAAATTATATTACATCGGAGGACCCAACCACTTGTTTGCCTACAGCCCACCAAAAGATGAATCCTTCCCTGTTGGCTGGGTCATAGGCAGTTGTATAAAATCAAACAGGTAATTGTACATGTGTCTATTTGCACCTGCCCCTGAGCTAGTGGAAATGTAATTGGGCTCATTTTATGAGGATTTCTACAGGCCTTGTTGTTGCTGGTAAATGCCATCAAGTCGGTGTCGACTCATGGCGATCCTCTGGATAGTTGTCCTAAATTGTGTTCGGTCTTCAGTCAGGCGGCTCATTGTTGACAGACTGGTACCTGTAGCTGCTGTTATTGTATCAATCTATTGCGTGCAATTCTGGTCGCCATATCTTTAAAAGGATATAGCATTATTAGAAAAGGTACAGAGAAGAGCCACCAAAATGGTAAAGGGGATGGAAGGCTACTCCTCTGAGGAGAGGCTAAAAAGGTTAGGGCTCTTCTACCTGGAAAAGAGAAGGCTGAGGGGAGATATGATAGAGGTCTATAAATTAATGAATGGAGTGGAACGAGTAAACGTAGATCGAATGTTTACATTATGAGAACATAGAAAGACTAGGGGGCATGCAATGAAGCTACAGGGTAAACTATTTAAGACAAATAAGAGAAAATATTTTTTCATTCAACGTGTAATCAAACTCTGGAATTTGTTACCGGAGGATGTAGTAAAGGCTGTTAGTGTAGCTGGATTTAAAAAAGGTTTGGACAAGTTCCTGGAGGAAAAGTCCATAAACCATTATTAAAAAGGGACCCAGGATATCAATGCGTGACCCAATACAAGCATTGTGGAACCTATGTCTTTTGAGGAAACTGCTAGGTACATATGACCTAGATTGGCCATTGTTGGAAACAGGATACTGGGCTTTATGGACCTAAGTCTGACCCAGTATGGTATATCTTATGTTCTTATCTCATTGCTGGTCTTCCTCTTTTGCGTTGACCTTCTATCTTGCCAAGCATGATGTCTTTCTCTTATGATCTGTCTCTTCGCATGATGTGTCCAAAGTATGAAAGTCAAAGTCTTGTCATCTGAGCTTCTAAAGAAAGCTTAGTTTTGATCTCCTCTAATACTGACTGGTTTGTTCTTCGGGCAGTCCATGTTATACGCAGTATTCGCCGCCAGCACCATAATTCAAAGGCATCAATTTTCTTCCTGTCTATCTTTTTCACTGTCCAGCTTTCACATCCATATGATTTTATTGAAAATACCATGGCTTGAATGAGTCAAATCTTTGTATGGAGAGAGATATCTCTGCTCTTGAGAATCTTGTCTAGGTCTTTCATAACCATTCTGCCAAGAGCAATGCGTCGTCTGATTTCTTGACTGCTTGTTGCTTCTTTATTGATAGTTGATCCAAGTAGGTTAAAGTTGTCTACAATTTCAATTTCTTCTCCGTCAACAATGAACTTGTTGATTTTGCCAGCTGTCATGATCTTTGTCTTCTTTACTGAACTACAATTCCAAATGAATAAAGCCACTAGCTCAACTCACCTAGACATAATCACCATAGAAAGCAACTACTGCACAATTAATCTAATCTACAGAGCACCAACATCATCACCAGATGACCTCTCCACAATAATCAATCTAGCCTGTAGCACAAATAAGCCACAATCTCCGAACTGGCTACTAGGTGACTTCAACCTACCTACCCTTTAGGAAACTCAAGCCACCGCCTTCCTCGAAGCATTTGATGAGTTGGGATATAAACTAGTAAACGCACCTACACACTTGAAAGGGAACAAACTGGATCTGATCTTCGCCCCACGAATGGCATTAGAAGCAACCCACGACCCCGCATTAACCATAACACCAGTACCTTGGTCCGATCACAGCCTACTCAGATTCAAAATGTCTACCCAACAGCACATCCAGAAGTTCAACAATACCACTGCCTGAGGATCACGTGGGCACATGAGCGAGTGAGGACGTGTCCTCATCGCGCTCCCGGGCCGTCGCCCTAGATCGGCAAGGAAACTGCAGGAAATCTGCTTTCAACTTGGAAAAAGCTGTGAGGAGAGAGGGTTGAGTGTTGCGGACAATCTGAGAGCGTGCAGCGCCGAGCGTGGTGGCAGAATCATGCGAGCGGCGAACAAGAAGGAGAAACCGCATGGGCCCCGAGAGTCAAAAATGGCGGCTCCGTTGCGTTCCGGCAAAAGTCCGGAGTCTCCCAGCTCTGGGGATGGCGAATCTGGGGCGGAGGAACTGGCTCATGAGGTGGCCAAGCTCCTGGAGCCTAAATTCGACTCCGTGCTGCAGAAGCTGGAGGAAATGGCGGAGACGTATGCTGACCTTACCCGGAGAGTGGAGGAGGTAGAACAGCGCATCACCGGGTTGGAGGAGAGCGAAGTGCAACGGGAGGCTGATGTAAAACGGCACCAGAAGGAGATCGAAACTTTACTCCTCAAGGTAGATGACTTAGAAAACCGGTCTCGCAGGAATAACCTTCGTCTGGTGGGTGTGCCTGAGACCTGGTCTGACCATCAATTAGCTGGCTTGTTTGAGACATGGCTGCCTAAAGAGTTGGGCCTGGAGGGCCTGAAAGGGCACATACTAGTAGAAAGGGCACATCGTTTGGGCCCGAAGAGGGGTCCTGGTGAGCGACCGCGGCCGGTGCTGGCCAGGCTGCTAAATTTCCAACACAAGCTGGAGCTGCTTCAGGCCTACCGCAAGAGGCGCTCCTTGAAACTGGATAATCAGCCCATCCTACTGTTTCAGGACTATTCGGCCACTTTGGCAGCGAAGAGGAAAGTGTTTGCCCCCCTCTGTAGTGAGTTGGCGGGAGCGGGAATTCGATTTGCCCTGATTTATCCAGCAGTGCTCAAAATCTTTCATGAGGGGAAGACACATGTGTTTGACTGTTCTCGAGCTGCGAAGCAATTTATTGGGACATTGCGTGCAGACCAAGGAGAAAGCACTGGAAGCCCTACAACATGATAGAGGTTTGAAAGAACTATGCGTGCTATTGGGCATGGACAATACCAGTACCACCCCGACTGATGAGTGGTGTCTGGTATGGACGCTCAAAGCCTGAGCTGTTGGACTGAAAGCTGTTGTAAGGGACCTTCAACCCAGAAATGTTGTTATGGAGGGGGCCCTAATTGAAGGAGCCTCCTGTGTTTTGGCCTACTTCCACTCTCTCTTTTCTTCTCATTTTCTTCTTGTTACCTTTTTCTCTTCCCTCCCTCACCTAATTACTGTTTACCTACATTTCGGTAGGGCAGGGCTGGGGGGGGGGACGGCCCGGACGTGCGGGTAGTGGGGGGTGTGATCCTTCCCATTCGGGGATTATGACAGAGGTGTTCGGGGAGAGGGGGGGTATGGTTGAGGGATTTCTGGAAGGGGGGAGGGGGAATAGAGGGTGGGGGAGGGTTAGGATAGGGGGGAGGGGTGGGTGGGAAGAGGCTGGAGTTGGGGAGGAGGACTAGGTGGGCATAGCACTATTTCTTATCGCCTGATTGTATGGTGGGGGGTGGGGTGTCAGTTCACTTTGGAAGCTCTGAAGCAGTGGCTGGGATGGATGAAGTGCCTGGAGATGAGGCTGGGCATCTCTGGGTGGTTATTTGACTATATTGTGTGTAGGTATGCTTTAACATGTAGGGATGCCTGCGGTTAAGATCATCTCCTGGAATGTGGGGGGCATAGGCTCTCCGATTAAACGCACCAAGGTGTTACAGGGGTTAAAGAGAAAGGGAGCACATATTGCTCTACTACAGGAAACCCACTTGAGTGCTACTGAACACAAGAAATTGGCCCGAGATTGGGTGGAGGTGTCTTATGGGGCGGAATCGGGTACGAAGAAAGCTGGGGTGGTGGTGTTAGTGAAGCGGGGGATCCCTTTGGAGGTGCACATGGTACGAGCAGACCCCAATGGCAGGTATCTTCTGTTGCAGGGTAAATTGTACAATGACCCCATTTGGTTACTCAATGTGTATGCGCCTAATGTATATGACCATGCCTTTTTCTCTAAATTGGTAGGACTAATAAAACATGCTGGGAGGGCGCAGATCATTGTGGCTGGGGATTTTAATTGTCCACATGACCCGGGTTTAGACAAATCTCATCATCCGGGGGCTGGGACGTGGACCCGTAGGGGGATAGAATATTTATGTCGGCTAGGGGACCTAGTGGATGTTTGGCGAGCATTACACCCCGGGGTACGGGAATATACCCATCAATCGAGAGCGCATCTCACCTGGTCCCGTATAGACTACATTCTTGTTAGTGAAGGGACTATCTCTCGGGTGCTGAAGGCGGAAATCGAACCCATAGCGGTATCAGATCATGGGATGGTTTGGATTACGTGGGAATGTACGGGACCAGCGAGAGGTGGATGGAGGTTCCCAGCATATTTGTGGGAAGATGCAGCTTTTCGAAGTTATTTGGCACAACATTGGGACGAGTATGTCTTATTTAACGATACTCCGCAGTGCTCCCCACTTTTATTCTGGGAGGCCAGTAAGGCGGTGATGCGCGGAGCGATTATTGCGTATACGATTCAGCGCCGCAAGCATTTAGATCGCAGTATTCTGGTAATGGAACGGAATCTTCGTAAGGTACAGCACCAGTTGGGTCGGGGTGAGGGGGGAGGGCGTCAAAGCGACTATATTCGCTTGCAGGCTGCGCTCAATGCTCTGCTCCAACAGAGAGCTACATTCTCGTTACAATACTATAAACATAGGCTTCATCGATATGGTAATAGGACAGGGACGTTATTGGCTAAACTTGTCCGAGATCCTCGAGGTACTCGATTTATTCCCGTCCTCCGGGATGAGACAGGTGCGTTACAACATCAACCTGCGATAGTTGCACAGATATTTCGGGGCTTTTACAAGCAGTTGTACAGTGAGGAGGCGAGGGATTATGAAAAGGGGGTGGCTTTCCTACATGGGCTGGCTCTCCCCCGGGTCTCGGAGGAGGATTTGGGCAGGCTCAACGCGCCGCTGTCAGTGCAAGAGCTACTCGCCGGCATCAAGAGGGGCAAATCTCATAAGGCTCCTGGCCCAGATGGGTTTAGCATGGAATACTATAAGATATTGGCTGACCGACTTGCCCCCTCTATGGTGGTCATGTTTGGGGAGGCACGTGATGCGGGAATTTTTCCACGGGATATGCGTTGTGCGGATATCACCGTACTACCGAAGCCTGGGAAGGATCCGATGGATCCCGCGTCTTACCGACCAATTTCTCTTATTAACTGTGATATGAAACTTTTGGCTTCAGTGTTGGCGGCTCGACTTGCTCCTTTACTACCGTTGCTGGTGGAGGATCGCCAGGTAGGCTTTGTGAGGGGAAGGGAGGCGACCCGGAATATTGCCAGACTGCTCCTGGGTATGGAACATTGTTTGCAGAATGATGAGGCGTTACTTCTTGTGAGCCTGGATGCTGAGAAAGCGTTCGACCGGGTGGCTTGGGTATATATGTGGGATACACTGTCTGCTTTTGGATTGCACGGGAGCTTTGTGCAGTGGCTTAAAGCGTTATATGCTTTGCCTCTGGCTCGAGTGGGCTCTAATGGTGTCTTCTCTGACCCGTTTGTGCTGGAAAGAGGCACTCGACAGGGTTGCCCCCTGTCCCCTTTGCTTTTTGTGCTTGCTCTGGAACCGCTACTGCGGGCTTTGCAATCTGATTCTGGAATTGTTGGTATACGAATGGGAGGAGAAGAGCTCAAAGTAAGCGCATTTGCTGATGATATGTTGTTGTGTCTTACGAGGCTCCCTGAATCTCTGGTGCGTGCACTACAATTGGTGTGGGACTATGGAAGATTTTCGGGTCTAAAAGTTAATACTACGAAGTCAGTTGCTCTGGACGTAGGGGGTAGGGTGCGACCTGGGTGGGAGGGGGCCTTTCCGTTGGTGTGGGCGGAGGAGGAGATTAAATATTTGGGGATACAGCTCCCGGCTCGACCAGAGCGCCTTTACCGAGCTAATATACCTGGGTTGATAGATAGGAGCATTAAGACTTTGACGTGTTGGCGTAGTCTGCCTCTGTCTTTGCGGGGACGGATTGCGCTATTTGTTATGGTGGAATTTCCTCGGTGGTTGTATGTGTTGCGTATATTGCCTTTATGGATTCTGGATAAGGATTGGAAGCGTCTCGAGGATTGTCTCCGGAGGTTTTTATGGGGGGGGCGTCGGGCGCGGGTACCTCTGCGGGCGTTACTGAGTAGGCGGGAGGAGGGGGGCTTGGGGATGCCTTCGCTACGCAACTATAACCTGCGGTATCTAGCTCGGCATATTAGAGCCTTGGTGGAGGGGGATGGGGGGTGCGCTCCGGTCCGGCAGCTGGCAGAAGCAACGGCACCTTACCACAGTCTCTATATTCTCCATGCCGGTCAATTGACTCCGGTGCTTAAGACTGGGGTGGGCGGGAGTTATTTGAGGGCCTTGCGCGCTGCTTGGAAGGTGCTCTGCCAGCGATTTGGTTGGGATTGGCGTAGGTCACCTCTACTGCCTTTGGTGGGTAATCCTGATTTTGATCCTGGGTTTTCACCGAGGAATATATTTTCTGCTTGGGCTGACAAGGGGCTAGTGTGTTTAGGGGACCTCTATTCTAGTGCAGACGGGGTGTTGGATAGCTTCCAGCAGGTGCAGTCTCGCTACCGTATCGGGCCGCATGATTTCTATGGCTATTTACAAGTTCGACATTATACGGTAGCCGTTGCGCGGGAGGGGCCCTGGCTGGTTTACGGGTCTCCCCGTGTGGTCCTGGAAAAGGTGGAGGAGCACCTCCCGGGAGACGAGGTCTCTCGACGAGTACTTCGGCCGTCGGGGGGGCCTGAGTTTCTCAGGGATCTTGCGTATCGGTGGCGGGGAGATGGAGTGGAGGAAATGACGGTGGAAATATTGCAGACGGCCTTCGCGAGGATATCGAAGGGACCGGTGTGGGTCTATTTGCAGGAGATGCAGTATAAATTCTTGTGGCGTGCCTATACTACTGATAAATGGGCATGTCGGGTTGGTTTGCGGATGTCGGCCATTTGTGCGTGGTGTGGAAGGGAAGTAGGTTCTCTAACCCATAAGTTCTGGGGATGCTCACGGGTGCGTGAACTATGGCTGCAGGTATGTGCTAAGTTGCGGGGGTGGACGGGGTTGGGGTGTGCTATGCAGAGAGAGGTCTGCCTTTTTCATAATTGGGAGTTGGGTTTTGAGTGTTTTCCTCTTGGGCACAGAGCGTTGCTTGAACGGGGTTTCCTGTTGGTAAAACGGGTTTTGTTGACGCAATGGTTGGCACCATCCCTCCCTAGCTTGACGTTTTGGGAAAACTCAATGATTGATTTGATGTGTATGGAAAAGCTGACTGCGCAACAAAGTGGGGGTAAAAGTTGGGAGGGCTTTTTGGAAATATGGACTCCTATGATCTCTCACTTGTCCCCTAGGGAGCGGGGGGGTATGTTAAATGTTTGAGGGGGGGTCTCGTCCCTCTTGGAGAGGCTTTAGCCACCCTGATCTGCCTCGGTACCAGTGGGTCATGCAGCAACAGCACCTTCTGAAGGGGCGCGAGAGGGAGTGTGTCTGTGCTTTTCACATGCCGTATGATTTTGATATCTGATGCTCTCATTCTACCTCTTGGCTACTGTTTCTACGCCATACATCTGGTTGAAGTCCTGACCTTGTGGAATCTCACCACTGCCCTTGCGGTTTTCACTGCTAGATAATTTGTTGTTTGCGATAGATTAGTGCTGGGATGGGAGGGGGGGTTAGGGAGGGTGTGGGGGGGTTGCATTAGTACTTTGTACAGAGGGACTTGTGGGGCTGGGTTCCCTCCCTGCGACTTGTACTTTTTGGGGCTATTTGGGGGCTTAGGCCCCGATGTATTTGTTCTTGTTTTCTTTTAGGGGCCGGCATTATTACTCGCTCTTTGTATACCATCTCATTGTACTTTTTAAGGGGATTTGATGGTGGGCTTTTAGGGTGGTATTTCAGCTATGTACCTTTACTGTTAATTGTTGTTCTTGTTGCAAGGGGACGGGACTTAGACTGTTTGCAACTGTTTGTGACTATGTTTGTATTTAGTGATGTCCCATAGCCATTTGTGTTTAAAATACCAATAAAAATGATTTGCAAAAAAAAAAACAATACCACTGCCTTCCTAAAAATGCCAGCGAGAAGATTTAGACCCTTTATCAAAGAAGAAATACTTGAGAAAGTCCTTACACTCCTTGATAACTCTTCGGCTCAAAACGTGGACGAAATGATTGATAATTGGGACAACAGTTTCAACTCCATCTCTCACCACACAGCGACGAGCAAAAAGCCAAGGAAACGAGAGCACACAGCCTGGTACTCTAAAGAGCGCCGTTCATCGCTCCTTCATCTGCGCAAGCTTGAGAGACGATGGCGCCAATCACGCTCCTCTGAAGCACACAGCGAATATAGTCTATACCTGAAAAAACATTTTGATGAAATAGCGGAGAGAAGGAGGTAGTTCCATACAGACTTCCTGAAGCACTCAATAAACAAGCTACATGACCTATTCAACATTGTAAAGAAATTAGCAAAAGAACCAACACCAGACCAACCATACATGCCTCACCGCAGGCATACTCTGACTACCTACAATCAAATTTAATCCTGACTGACAAGAGCACAAACCTCCCAAGTTGCACCCCTATGCACAAGCCACCACCGCCATCTATACTGGCCAAATTCAACACCATATCAAACAAAGAGAAGGAAGATGCCATTGCCTCCATCAACACCACCACTGCACCTAATGACCCATGTCCAGCACCCTGGATAAGAGAAATGCGTTGTGAACTAAGCCAGTTCATGAGTAAAATCCTGAATCAATCACTCTCAATGGGATTCTTTCCACAAAAATTAAAAAACACATCCATCAGACCGTTACTGAAAAACAAGATGGACCCATCAAAAGTCGAATCTTACAGGCCGATATCCAGTATAACATTGCTTGCCAAAATAATCGAAAAAGTTGTACTACACCAAATTCAACACCACATTGATACCGAAGCACCACTGGACCCAGCCCAAAATGGATTCAGGGAAGCAAACGGTGTTGAAACCCTCCTCGCCACCCTCTTCAATACCTTAATCTCAGAAATCGACAATGTTCGGCAGGGCTTTGCCCTCATTTTTATGGATATCGCAGCAGCCTTAGACTCTGTGAGCCACGAAATACTCATAGAACATCGAGGAAAAGGCACTACGAGGCACTGACTTAAATTGATGCAAATCCTACCTGTCCAACAGATGGCAACACGTGAGGACCGATACCACAACCTCAGAATCATTCCTACAAAAACAAGGTGTGCCCCAGGGATCATCACTATCGGCATTAATGTTTAATATGTACTGTCACGCCACCACCTTTTGCCTCTAGCTTAGAGGGTCGTGGTTATTAGAGGAACTTTCTGCTATCCGCTTTTTCAAACTATTTCCCCACAGTGCCCTCTGGGAAATGTAGTCTTTGTTTAGCTGTATGGGTGCATCAGGCAGAAAGTTGTAGTCAGGCTCAAGGAGGTAAGGTAAATGACAGAAATTTATTTTGTACACAATGGTTCGATCATACCACATACATGATTGTTTGTTCAGGACTCTTTGAAGTAGAGCATTGTCCATAAAACAAACCCAAACACAAAATGGCTGTTTAAAGGTTCTCTATAGTTCAGGATACACAGTCCTTAACAGCAAGGATATTGCATTCCCTTTTTAGCCTTGCTGGCTAAAGCACAAAATCAAAATCACATTTAAAGTCTGTGGTAGTTTAGCTTCTATTCAGCTTCCAACCTTTTTTGGTTACCTTCCAAGTAACAAATATAATCCAGGGGCAACAGAAAGCTTTGTTCCAATAGCTTAGCTTACCCCAGTGTCAGCATTCCAGCAGCAGGTGATTAACAAGCTTATCACAGTTCCAGGCTTGTTCCTTAGTCCCCGTAAACTTCCCCTTTACAAACACGTGGGAATAACGGCCACCCTGCTTGTGGAATATGGGTACCTTTTTCCTGGAAGACTTTCTTTCAGGACTGGCTTGCTTTCTCTACGTTCCCAGGTTTAAAGCTTGGCAAAAGGAACAGTCCATGGGAGTGTCCTCATCATTCTGCTTCACCTTGGGCTCTCCCAGCTGCATGGGTTCTGACTCCCCGTCTTGCTCACAGTGCTCAGCTAACAGCCTCCCAAGGAATCTTGGAGTCTCTCTTGTTCCTGGCTCCAAACTCTCCTGCAGACGTGCTATATGCCAAATAGCACTCTCTTCTCTTGGAAGCTCAGCTCCTCTGCTCTGCTCAGCACTAGTCAAGCTTCCCTTGCTTGCATCTGTGCCTCTGCTTGTGGCAGCCTAGCTTCCTGCTTCTCCTCCCCTTCTCTCATACTCTGGCCTAGGTTTATACTTCCAGGGCTCTAGCTTCAACCCCTCCCTACTCAGGTGACAGCAATCAGCCTGACCTCGGGCACCTGAGTGCTTGGAGCATTCACTGCCTAAGGGGTTCTGGGCCCTGTATCCTCTCCCCTTCCTTCCACTAGGGGGAGCATGAAATGTGGACCACGTGGAAGTTTTCTGATTCCTGGAGATGTTTATGGCTTTCCTACCCTGATTTGGTGAAAGGGGCCCTTTACTAGGGTGAATTCCCTGTCCCTTTGTCCTCCCCCTGCCTCCGGATAGGCCTGCTTGCCACATACCCCCCTTCTCAAGATATTACAGGCTGGCGGAGGTTGCTGAAGCTCCTCCGAACAGTCCGTAATCCTGGATAAGGCATCTGCATTGTGGTGTAGCTTCCCTGCCCGATGCTCTATCTTAAAATCAAAAGCTTGCAGGGCCATGTACCATCTGGTTAATCGTGCATTGTGGTTCTTCTTCTGTTGGAGCCACTTCAAGGGTGCGTGATCGGTAACTAGCAGGAATTTTCATCTGGTGAGGTAGAACCGGAGGGTCTCTATTGCCCAATTGATGGCGAGGCACTCTTTCTCAATCGTAGAGTAGTGTTGCTCTGCCGAGGACAGCTTTCTACTAAGGAACATCACAGGATGCTCATTTCCTTCTTGCTTCTGGGACAAGATGGCCCCTAAGCCTACCTCTGAGGCATCCGTCTGTACAATGAAGGGCTGCATGAAATCCACCCCGTGTAACACCAGGGCCATGCATAGCCGCTCTTTCAATCGGTTGAAAACCCTCTCCGCCTCCGGGGTCCAACGGAGTTGATTTGGGCAATTCTTTTTTTAACATGTCTGTAAAGATAAAGGAGTAGCCTAGTGGTTAGAACACTGGCTTGGTAACCAAGCAACCCAGGTTCAATTCCCACTAGCACTCCTTGTGGCCTTGGGCAAGTCACTTAATCCTCCATTGCCTCAGAAGAAAGGGCTGCAAATCTACTTCCGGTGACACTGCCAAGAAAACCCAGGAGCGTCTGGGTTGCCAGGTGTCAGGACTGACTCAAAGGCACACATTGCTTTTTTAAAGATGGAGCTTTCTTCCGCAAAGCGTGCTAGGAACCTCCTGTAATAGCCAATCAGGCCTAGAAAGCTTCTTAATTGCTTCTTTGTTGCGGGATGGGGAAAGTTCTTGATGCTGTCCACTTTGTCAATCAAGGGCTTAATCCTTCCCTGTCCTACCATATGCCCCAGGTATTTCATTTCTCGCTTGGCGAAGGCACACTTTCTCGGGTTCAGGGTGAGGCCCGCCTGCCTCATAGATCGCAGGACGGCTTCAACCCTCGGGATATGTTCTACCCAACTGCAACTGTGGATAATGTCGTCCATATATGCGAAAGCACATTCTTGATGCGGATGAAGGACTTGATCCACCAGTCTCGGGCAGGTCGCCGCGGCGCCGTGAAGGCCAAAGGGCATCCTCTTAAACTGGAATAGCCCAATCAGGGTGCTGAAGGCAATCTTCGGCCGAGATTCCCTAGTCAATGGAATCTGCCAGTACCCCTTCGTCATGTCTAGGGTGGTCAAAAACTGAGCCTGCCCCAAGCGGGCCAAAAGCTCCTCGATACGGGGCATCGGGTAAGCGTCGAATATCGAGATGGCATTCACCTGTCTGAAATCTATACAGAAGCGTAATGTACCATCCAGTTTTGGAACCAGAACAATGGGACTGCACCACGGGCTCCTTGATTCTTCAATGACACCCATCGCCAACATCTCGCGCACCTGTGCTACGACCTCCTGCTTTTTAGCTTCTGGTAGGCGGTAGGGTCATTGTCTGACCACCTTCCCCGGTGGCGTCAGGATCTCATGTGTCACCAGTCGGGTTTCACCTGGGATCGGGGTCAGTACATCTGGGAACCTCTCCAATAGTTGAGCCAGATCCCGTCTCTGGACCAACGATAGTTCTTCCCCTACTTGGGGCTCCAGGTTCTTCCTGCAGTCTGCCACTTGAGGTCCCAGGTCGTCCTTCTCAGTCTCCTCCATTCTGTCTCCACAGGTGGCTGTCAGACATTTTATCCCGGCCCATCCGGTAGAACCAAATCCAGAGGCTCCTCGTTCCGTAGGAGACAACATGGGGACCTCTTCCAGTGGGGGAAACCTGTCAGACGGCTGCCTGGGTGAGAATGTTCACAGTCTTGGCAAGTGCATATATCAATATGATTTGCAAGGGATTGTGGGAAATGCAACAATTAGTTGTGCTTGAGTGTAAAGCCAATAAGATATTTATTTATGGGGTTATTTCTCCCAACACAGATATGCTTGGTAGCACATAAAACAGGATACTTGCTTTCAGTGTTAAACTTGGAAAAACAAAATCAGGAAAACAGTTGAACTTGTCAGGCAATCAAAGCAAAAGAATAAAGACCTGGTTGGTAACAAACTGGTCTTTTCTGTAGGCTTTAGCTAATATTTTCTTAGCAGTGTTTCAAACAACAAGCAAAACCCACAAAGAAGGGAAAAAACTGTTCTTTTCAGGTTAACTTCTTATATCTTCACACATAGATTCAGAAGTGATTCCCTCAGAGCTCACAAGCAATTAGGTAAGGCTCAATTGCTAGCAGTTACCCAGCTGAAACCCCTTAGCTGGCTTGCTTTCTACTGCGTGGCTCAAATCCTACTTCAGGAGCTTTTCTGAGTAGATTAAAGAACAAGTTTGTATTTCTTTGTGATGGTTGTTGCACTTTGTAACAGAAAATTACCAAAGGAGTTTAGACAGAGAGCAATCCATGTATTCACAACCTGTATCTAAGGGGTCTGTTTACTAAACATTCCTAACGTGCGGGGCCGTGCTAGTGTGCCTGTGCCATATAAGGAGTGGGCGGTTCAGGCAGAAAATAGAAAAAAAACGGTAGTAAGCAACCAGACGTGTGTGCGTCGCGCTAATGTGCGGGGGTCGACATTAGCGCGTGGAAAGGCAAAGTGGCGCGCTGCTGAGTATACAAAACAACAGAGCCGTGGTACAACGGTGAAGACACTGACCAATGGTGCAGGGGCCATGGGTTCAATCCCCCAGTGTGCGCAACGACAAAGGTCAGCTGAGGCAGTAACTGTAATGATTAACATTGTTTTAGGAGGCAAATTAATTTGGAACGGCATAAGGCGGCGCACAGTGCCTTTTGGGCGGCATAAGGCGGCGCACAGTTATTTATGGGCAGCAGAAGGCGGCGCGCTGATAGGCACAAGGCGGCGCACTGATGCACAAGCACAGGAACAGAGCCACAGCACAATGGTTAAAACACTGACCAATGGTGCAGGGATCAGGGGTTCAACTCCTCACAATGCCCAGTGAAAAATGCCTGCTGAGGCAGTATGTATTATGTTGAGGAGTGCTGTAGGAGGTTGTATAATTATATTTTGTTATCACTACTAGCAAACGCACTCTCCCAGCATGTTAACATACGGCGGCCCATAAGGCACATGTTACAGTGCACTGTTCGCCAAGGCACCCTTGAATGACCCCTATAGGGCAGCATGTATGTTGCGACACAGGATAATGTATAGTGCACCCTATAGGGATGGCAACCATAAGGTGGCCTACAGGGCGCCCTATGAAGCACCCTCAGAGGCACCTAATGGGTATAGTAAGCTGAGGGTGGTCTTGCCGGCATAGACATATGTACAGTAAATAAAAATAAAGCTGTGGACAGCCCTACCAAAGGGCCCCACTGTGGGTTTGAACCCATGACCTCTGGCTGCACAGGCAGTGATGTAACCATTGCGCTACAGCTCCATAGCTGTAAACAGGCCCCTGGCTGGCTGCAGATAACCTACACGTCACCTCACAGACAGTCTGCTGGTGTCAACAGGATAGGGTTAGGCCACCCGTACCCATGATGCACTGCACATGCAAATTAGCTGTCCGCAGATGGACACAAGATGGGGAATGCACCCCCACAGCACCTCGGCCCTGTTGGGGGAAGTGACCGGGTGCACCCACACAGCACCTTGGCCTAGTAGGGGGCACTGACCGGGTGTTTTACTGGCACAGAGTAGCCACACACCGTTACATCGTGCGGGTACTGTGCTCACCCTGAGTGTGCAATGAGGTGGCCAGGACCAGGTCAACAACACCTGCCATGGCTGATGGAGGCCAAGCAGGCGTTCCAAAGCAGTGTTAATGTGTAAGATAGCTAGTTTCTGCACAAACACCATGGATATCCCTGTCTGCCGCCATCAGGCACACCCCCCCCCCCCCCCCGTGGCAAACATGGTCCCCATCAAGGGATCCACACTCTACCTCCCTGCAAAGGTGGCAGTAGAGGGCAACATCAACCCCAGTCCTGCTGAAGAACACCACCCCCCCCCACCACCCCCAGGCAGGCAGCTCCATACACAGCCATAACACAATAGCAGACAGACATAAGCCCAGGGTATGGTAAGCTGCACTCCACCACCAGATATTCCCCTGCAGCAAGCCAACAGCCACTGCACCCTGCAAGCCATTATAGCAAGACATTTACCAGCTACAAACAGTCTGCTGGTTAGTCCATAGTGCATGTTCCCAATGGAGATGCATGCACCCAGAACTGGGCTGTCTGCATACACAGCAAGCAGATAGATCAGTGACTGGGCCCCAAAGAGAAACCCATATCTATCACATGAGAGAACTACTATACAGCACTATGGGGGGGCCTAGCCATGCTGTGGTCACTGCACAGTCAGGGTGAGCGTGATCCCCCAGAAGGACATGCTTTGGCCACCCTGTCTGTGTAGGTGGTGGCCGGACACTACAATATCCCAGCCAATGTCCCTGCCAGGGCCCTATGCCCAGTGCAGATGCATCCTGGCCACGCCACCCTGCCCTGGCTATACCCATGGTACCTTGCACCTCATTATGCACATTGACTGGCCAATACTGGCAACAGTGCTGGCAGTGCGGGCTGTTGAAGGGGCTTGCAGCCAACACCCACTGTATAGACAGACACACACTTCCACACCTCTGCCATCATGGTGCTACGATTGAGGGGGTAAGTAGCCTTGCCCACCAAACCGGTCCTGAGCACGGCAAGGCATGGATATGGTACGCATTACAGCTGGTGGTCACTCCCCAGGGTGGTAAGCACCGTCAGAGGCCAGGCCTGGAGCATGCCCCGCAAACACCTAACAGATTGTTTGGATGGGGCCAACTAGCAGTATGTACGTAACGTATGGATAACTGCCTGCCTGTGCTCCTAGCAAACGTCTCCGAGCTGTGTACCGTATACCTCAGGTGTAGGGTGACATTGGTAAGTTATGCAAGTGCTCGTTTTGGGTGCTGCATGCACGGTCCAATGTTCTGCCTTTCCAGGAGACATTGGCCAATGGGGCCTGTGGGTGTGGGTGTGTCTGCCCTTGATGGCTGCTGCTTTACGGCACAGATTCCCAACTCCAGTCCAGGTTTGCATCACACTGTTCGGGTTTTCCTGCTATCCCTCATGAATATGCATGGCTACATCTACATGCCATGGGGGTGGTGCATAGATATACAGCACAGGCATTTGTATGAGTGTCAGCATGGAACCTGACTGGTGTGTGGCCCACCAGGACTGCATTTGGGTGATTCTGCTCTAGGTACTGCCCCTGTTCATGGTGTCTGTGCTCAGTGGGGTAAAAGATAGATGTCTTACCATTGCATATGTCCCCGCCATGAAAGGTGTGTCCTTACTATCACTGTTTAGTTGTGGGAAAAATATGTGGGCAGGATTGGCAGTAGCCCCAGCTGGGCTTTGAACCTGTGACCTTCTGTTCTTGTATGCACTGTCTATGTGCACTGCACCACTGTGTAGCCACAGATTGGTTGGATTCCCTGGACTGTCCATGACTGTAGATCCGGCAGGACCTGTCTGTTGCAGTGGACTGTGCCAGCCTGCACATGGCTAGGCCTCTGTCTTCTGTGGTTAGCAGCCACTGCCCCCTGCACCACATGTACTTGTCCGCCAACATGCTGGCATGAACTTCTCTCAGAAAAAGCAGTTGACCTGATTGCAATGTGGCAGTATGGGACTGCATTTGGGGGACTTGGCTGTAGGTAATGCCCATTGTTGTGGTGTGTGTGCGGTGTTGGGTAAAATATGGGTGTTTTCCCCATGCATACAGGGGTGTCTGCGCTATCTTTATTTAGTGGTGGGTAAAATATAGGGACTGGGCTGGCAGGTGCCCCAGCTGGGTTTTGAACCTCTGCCCTCTGGTCCTAGAGGTAATGACTCTGTCCGCTGTACCACACTTTGGCCACAGAGACAGTGCAGCCCCTGGAGGCAGTAAGCCTGGCAGGATGGAGTCACAAACCCTGCTCTACGCAATTCTACTGTGGGCATATGCACCCTGTCTGGTGACAAACGTGCACATAAACCCATGAAATGACCACGGGAAATGTGGGACAAAATATCACCACGCTGGGCAACAGTGATATTAATGGGCAACCATAGCAAACACTCCCAGGAAAGCTCCAAAACGTGGAAATGTTCTTTGGAAGAGTCTCCTCTCAGTAGACCCTTCCGAAATTCATTTCTTTTTTCTGGAGCTTTGCTGGGTGTGATTTCTGTATTTGCCCATCACTATAACTGTTCCCCAGCTGAATTACTATTTTTAATAGTTCTGTTGTGGTCATTTTCATTTTTATTTTCACTTTTGTGCTGTGCACATGTATCACACTGCTCACGTTTTGCTGGTTTCCCCGGTTTTCCTGTACATTGCTGACGGAAATGGTTTCTCTTCCCTTTAAATGCTTTCTACCGCGAGTGTTTCACTCGCGGTAGTTTTTACTTGCAAATTCGGGCCCGATACTGTGCGGGGAGCCTCTCCCCTCCCACTCTCCACCCATTGGCCCCGTCCCTCCGCCCCTCCGGAGCCTTCCTCCGCCCTCCTTTCGCCGTTCCACGCCTCTATCGGACATTTGCGGGGCCGCACTTGTACGGGGCCCGTTAGTGAGCCGCGTACCTGTGCGGGGGTGACACGCACGTGTGCGGGGCGTTTAAACGCGTTTCTGCGCGTTTCAGTGCCGCGTTGCCGTGCGCTATTTTGCGGCGCGCTATTTTGCGGATTTTAGTAAACATGCCCCTAAGACTTCTCCTTCCCCTTCAACAATCATGGGTTCAATATCAGGGATTGGCACAGAGGAATTTCTCAATGGAGCACTTTCAGGAGAATACTTGTTTCCCTGCTGTCTTTCAAGGTTATAGCTAGGGCATAGATCAGTGTTCATACCTGAGCTTCCATTGCTGTTAGAGTTCCTCTCTAAATAGCCTGGCCAGTATGTAGTCCAGTTCTTATGTCCAGCCTTCCAATCCAGATCCCTGGACACTGGATCTCTCTTCACATACCTTCTGGCACGGGTCCTAGGGTCCCTTCCAAGTGCAGCCGTCTCCCTCACAGGTACCGTCTGGAGATGCCTAGCTCTGCAGCACCACTCCTCTGGTTTTCCCCAGTCCAATGGTGTACGCTGGCCTTTTGAATGTCTCACAGTATACGTACTGCTCTGGACTCCGTTAGACCTCCCAAATGCTTTTCTCTTCTTTCTTCCAAAGGGTTTCTTGCCCTCTCTGTCCGTCCGCACTGGCTTCTGCTTCTGATGATCCTCCAGATGAAACTGAGGATAATTCTGAGGATGAGGATAATTCTCTGTAGAATAAACTCTACCTTTATTCTGCTTTGATGAGTGCTCCACCTTAGCACAGCGCAGCTGTGCTAAATCAGGCCCTGCCCTTTGAGATGAGTGCTTAGGGATTGCCTCATAGCCCTCCTGATTGAACACACGTTTCCCCACTTCAGCTCCTCTAATGGCTGTTGGAAACCTGGTGCATTCTGGGACTGGTAGTCTTTTATGGAAAAATTCTGTTTTCTTATTTCTACCAGGACTGACAGGTTGCTTGTTCAGAGTCACTTCACCTTTACTATAGCTCCTTCCTGAGCTATGATAAGCTTCCTTATCACAAACACTACTCTCTCGCACAGCAGCTGGGCAATCCGGTCTCCCACGTTCACATGGTAGTCTTCGCTGCCAAAATTAAACAGTAATACCTTTACACTCCCTCTATTATCAGGGTCGACCACCCCAGCCCCGACGTCCAGGAAATATTTCAGAGCCAGAGCTGATCGCGGTGCTATCCGACCATAACATCCTACGGGTATCTCCATCTGAAGGCCAGTATCAATGAGAGCCTTTCCACGGCTGGGTATCACCCGATCTTCGGTGCTGCATAAATCATATCCCGCGGCTTGTGGGGACGCCCTCCTGGGAGCCTGGGCCTTCTCGGATACCTTACAAAATTTTAATATAAACTTCTGTTTAAGGGGAGCAACACTTCTCAGGGGTTCTTTCCCTGGGTTCTCACTTGGCTTTTGGGGGTTCTCAAAAAGAGGGCCAGGGACCACCGTTACCATCCCATCCCCTTTTCTCCCAAGGCCTTTCTCTAACCTTCCCTAAATTGAGGCCAATCCCTTCCCAATACTAAATCATAGGGGAGTTTTGGAACCATTGCCACGAGAATTTCTTTCTGCACCCCCAACCCTTTTATCACCACTCTGTACACAGGGTAGAAAGAGGCAGCTCCATGTATGCACCTAATTTGGACCTGTCCTTCCGGCTTCCTCTGGCGAGACTCATCCTGGGCCTCAATTGCCTGCCAAAGCTTTCGTGACACCATGCTTTGGTCGGCCCCAGAGTCGAGCAGAGCATGGGTAGTGACCCCCTATATGTTAACATTTTAGAGAAATCCCTCTCCTAGATGTTTCACAGTTAACCCAATGTGGGCTTTGCATCCCCTCTGCAGGTGTCCCATCTCCCCACAACGATAGCATTTTTTCTCAGCCCACTTACCCTCCTGAGCAGACACACAAGTTTTCAAACATTTTGCATTATTTCCCTGTTTCTTTTCTGATAAATCAGAACAGGCCTCTGCCCCTACTTTGAGGGCCCGCCTTTGGGGGAAACGCCAATTCAGCTTCCATGTAGCGCTCCGCCAAAAGGGTTGCCTCTCCTGTGCTCTGGCAGTTTTGCTGAATCAGAAAAGATTGTACCCTTTTTGGTACTGCAGCCATAAATTGCTCCAATATCACCATATCAACCACCGTATCCATAGTTTTCCCTTCCGGAACTAGCCACTTTAAAGTTAAACCTCAAATTCTCTGGCTTAAGGCCTTAGGTGTCTCTCTGGCCTTTAAGACCGTGGCTCTAAACATACGGTGATACAACATTTTCGTTAACCCTAATCCGTCTCTAATTGCATTTTTTACTGCATTATAGTCCATGGCCTGGGCAGCTGGCATAGCCCTATATGCGGCTAGTGCTTCTCCTGTTAAGGAGGTTGCCAATCGCACTGCCCACTGGCTATCTGGCCAACCCACGGCTTGAGCCACCCTCTCGACTGACTCCAAGAAGTCATCTATATCATCATCTGGTGAAAGTTTTCCAAAATTAAATGCCCCGCTGGTGTGTGGGCCTACTAGATTGTCCATTTGCGGCATCTCTGGTCCTTCCGGGGTTAGGGTTCCTCCACTTCCTTGCCTCTGGGAAGTAATAAGGGCTTCCACTAAGTCCAGGACAGGCTTTTGCTGCTCCCTCATAGCCGCCGCGGCATTCTCCTGCGCAAGCTGGGCCAACTCCTGCTGTCGTTGAATTTGAGTGGCCATCCATTGTACCAGCTCTTTTGGATCCATCTCCGGTGATACCTTGTTCATGTGTTGACTCTCGAAGAACAAAAAAAAATGTGTCTTTTCCGCCAACCTTCTGTGCTATAACTCTTGTAATGTATATCCTGGATGGTAGAAAATCCTGAGTGGTAGAAAATCCTCACAACTACGCCACTGTCACGCCACCACCACTCGCCTTAGAGGGGCGTGGTTATTAGAGGAACTTTCTGCTATCCGCTTTTTCAGCTTTTTCAAACTATTTCCCTGCAGTGCCCTCTGGGAAATGTAGTCTTTGTTTAGCTGTATGGGTGCATCAGGCAGAAAGTTGTAGTCAGGCTCAAGGAGGTAAGGCAAATGACAGAAATTTATTTTGTACACAATGGTTCGATCAAACCACATACAGGATTGTTTGTTCAGGACTCTTTGAAGTAGAGCATTGTCCATAAAACAAACCCAAACACAAAATGGCTGTTTAAAGGTTCTCTATAGTTCAGGATACACAGTCTTTAACAGCAAGGATATTGCATTCCCTTTTTAGCCTTGCTGGCTAAAGCACAAAATCAAAATCACATTTAAAGTCTGTGGTAGTTTAGCTTCTATTCAGCTTCCAACCTTTTTTGGTTACCTTCCAAGTAACAAATATAATCCAGGGGCAACAGAAAGCTTTGTTCCAATAGCTACTGTAGCTTACCCCAGTGTCAGCATTCCAGCAGCAGGTGATTAACAAGCTTATCACAGTTCCAAGCTTGCTCCTTAGTCCCCGTAAACCTCCCCTTTACAAACACGTGGGAATAACGGCCACCCTGCTTGTGGAATATGGGTACCTTTTTCCTGGAAGACTTTCTTTCAGGACTGGCTTGCTTTCTCTACGTTCCCAGGTTTAAAGCTTGGCAAAAGGAACAGTCCATGGGAGTGTCCTCATCATTCAGCTTCACCTCGGGCTCTCCCAGCTGCATGGGTTCTGACTCCCCGTCTTGCTCACAGTGCTCAGCTAACAGCCTCCCGGGGAATCTTGGAGTCTCTCTTGTTCCTGGCTCCAAACTCTCCTGCAGACGTGCTATATGCCAAATAGCACTCTTTTCTCTTGGAAGCTCAGCTCCTCTGCTCTGCTCAGCACTAGTCAAGCTTCCCTTGCTTGCATCTGTGCCTCTGCTCATGGCAGCCTGGCTTCCTGCTTCTCCTCCCCTTCTCTCATACTCTGGCCTAGGTTTATACTTCCAGGGCTCTAGCTTCAACCCCTCCCTACTCAGGTGACGGCAATCAGCCTGACCTCGGGCACCTGAGTGCTTGGAGCATTCACTGCCTAAGGGGTTCTGGGCCCTGTATCCTCTCCCCTTCCTTCCACTAGGGGGAGCATGAAATGTGGGCCACATGGAAGTTTTCTGATTCCTGGAGGTGTTTATGGCTTTCCTACCCTGATTTGGTGAAAGGGGGCTTTTTACTAGGGTGAATTCCCTGTCTCTTTGTCCTCCCCCTGCCTCCGTATAGGCCTGCTTGCCACAATACATGCAGCCTATCTGTGATCTGATCCGATCATTCAATGTCCACTGTCTAGCATACGCAGATGATATCCTTCTATACATGCCATTTTCAACCGACCATCCAGACCTCTCCCCACTAACAAGATGTTTCAATGCAGTTGCGGACTGGCTGCACACACAAAACCTTCGGATCAACCATAACAAGACAGATGTCCTCTTCATCATGAGGAGCCAAGAATTCACCCCCCCCCCTATCCTCACTAAAAGTCAAGAACGCAGAACTGATAACCAAATCCACAATGCGATACCTTGGTATCACACTGGACCAAAGGCTGGACATGAAAACACACATAAAAAACACTGTAAAAATATATTACAAAATACGGACACTCCAACAACTACGAGCTCTACTGGACCCCAGTGACTTCAGAACAATATGTCAAGCCCTGGTACTCCCACACTTTGATTACGCTAATGTTATACTATATGGGCTCCCACAGACAACGCTACACCCGCTCCAACTTGCAATGAACACAGCTGAAAGAGTCTTAGTTGGTGTATCAAGGACAGACCACATCACACCAATTCTGAAGAATCTTCACTGGCTACCCATTCAGGCCAGACTAACCTACAAGATCCTAGTCTTGACCTTCAAAGCCCTAAACAACCATCCCCCCACATCTATTAACGAGATGATACACATTACACCCCCAAACAGAACCAGAATATCCGTGACGGTGAACACCTTGACGATCCCAAAAGAAATGACAACGTGCACAAAAGCAACATCCAACAGGGCCTTCACGATCTATGTACCTAAAGCATGGAATGCCCTCCCCACAGACATGCGAGTCATTAACAGCCTGACCCAATTCAGGAAGGCACTGAAGTATCATCTTTTCATAAGACACTACCCAGAAACTAGCTATAGAAACCAACAAAAGAGCACTCACATCAAACACCTAAAGCCCCCCAATAGCATATCCTACAAAATAAGAGACAGCCAGCACAATCAGACCAGTCCTGAATAGACTTTAGCCTGAACCATAGACATCATTGTAAATAAAATGTAGAAAAGTTACCCCAGTTAAATCCAAGTTTTAATTCTGGTTCACTGTAAATACCATGCAGCCCTATTGCACGGTATATCGTTTGTTTAATGTACACCGCACTGATATGAATAGCGCAGTATATAAGAGAAGTTAAATAAATAATAAATAAATTTACATTAAAGTGCAGGCCCATTTTGAGACTATGTTCTTTGATTGTGAGAAGCAAATGTTTCAGATCATCTTCACTTTCAGACAGTAATGTGGTATCATCAGCATAGCGAAGGTTGTTGATGAGTCTTCCACTAATCTTCACACCTCTGTTGTCTTCATACAATCCTGATTCTCTGATGATTTGTTCTGCATATAAATTAAACCGGTAGGGGGAAAGTATGCAGCCTTGTCTTACACCTTTGCTTATTTTAAACCATTCTGCTTCTCCTTGTTCCATTTGAACTGTTGCTTCTTGATCAATGTACAGATTGTGTAAGAGAACGATCAGGTGTTCTGGTATACCCATGCTTCTTAATGTGGCCCAGAGTTTTTCATGGTTTACTCAGTCAAAAGCCTTGCTATAGTTGATAAAGCACAAATAGATATCCTTTTGGTATTCTTTAGTCTTTTCAAGGATCCATCTCACATCCGCGATGATGTCTCTCGTTCCTTGCCCTTTCCTGAACCCTGCTTGCACGTCAAGTAGTTCTTGTTTCAGGTATGGTTGTAGTCTCTGTTGAATAATCTTCAGTAGAATCTTGCTGGCATGTGGGATCAGAGCGATTGTGTAATAATTTCCACAGTCAGTTGGATCACCTTTCTTTAGTATTGGTATAAACACAGATCTTTTCCAGTCAGTTGGCCATGATGTTGTCTTCCAAATTTCTTGGCAGAGCCTTGTAAGTACGGTAACAGCTGCATCAGATTGCTGTAATACTTCTATGGGAATGCCATCAATGCCTGGTGCTTTGTTCTTTGATAAGGCTTTCAATGCTGCTTCAACTTCTTCTTTCATCACCAGTGGTTCCGGATCATAAGGTACAGGTTGAAACAGCTGTTGGTCCACTTGATCTTTATCATATAAAAACTCTGTATATTCTTTCCACCTTTTCTTGTTCTTCTCAGCATCATTCAACAGAACCTTGAGCATCTTGTAACATTCCAATTCGAGGCTGTAATTTTTTCTTTAACTCTCATATCTTTAGGAAAGCCAATCTTGTTCTTCCTCTAATAGTTTCTGCTTCTATTTCCTTTGGTTCATGCTTCGTACGTTCCATGTCCCAATATGTAAGACATCTTTACAGCTTCTGACTCTCATTTCAAGCACAGCTACATCAGCAGTCAGATGTCCCGAGGGCTTTGATCCAACCACATCATAAATGCTGGCTTAACTCTGAAAAGTCTTCAGCTCTTCTGCAGTAGCTAGTTGAGTGCCTTCCGACCTGGGGGTCTCATCTTCCTGCACTATAGTGCAATTTGTTTTGTTGTGACTTACGCCTGGAACAAACTACCTCTGTCTGTACGCCAGGCACCTTCTGTAACCCTCTTCAAATCCAGGCTGAAAGCCTACCTCTTCGCTGCTGCCTTTAGATCTTGACTCACCTGATCTCCTTCCCCCCACCCCCCATTTTACCCTATTTTTTACCCCTGTTCTATCCCTCTTTTACCCCTGTTTACCCCTGCTTACACCTTCTGTGTTTGTCTTGACTAGATTATAAGCTCTGATGAGCAGGGACTGTCTCTTATATGTCTGTGCAGCGCTGCGTACGACTGGTAGCGCTATAAAAATGCTCAGTAGTAGTACTAGTTGTAGGTTTTCATGGCAAGATATAGAAGTAGATTGGCGAGCCTTTCCTCCGCGCAGTTTAAGTTTAGTGTTGTTGCCATTGTCACAGAAATGTGATCCTCTGCCACCAATGGGACGGTGTTGACGGCGGAGGATCACATTTCTGTGACAACGGCAACAACACTAAACTTAAACTGCACGGAGGGAAGGCTCGCCAATCTACTTCTGTATCTTGCCATGAAAACCCATCTGGGCAGCAGCAGAATGGGACGGTGTTGGCGGCGGAGGATCTGCAGGCCTAAGCCTCTATATAAAATAGGCCCAAAACAGGCACTCACTTGGCTGCTCCACCTAGGCATTAAAATATTCTAACACGCTAGAAAATGTTTAACACAAATATGTGAAGTGCATTGAAATAAGGTCTAAAAACTGGGGAACAGAAGCCAAAAAATGTGAAAATGGATCAAACATTTACTTATGCACATCCTTATGGGACACCGAACACAAAGGGGCACAGACACACAGAATCATAGTGATCTCTTAAACCTTCTCTTCTTTCAGAAAGCGGCTTAAAAAGACAAAACCCCCAAAATCCAATCAAATAAACTGTACTTAATATAATAATTTAAAAAGAAAAATATGAAGTGACTATTTGTCTATGGCTAAATCCAAGCTAGTGACAGCTGAACTCTGATAAACCCTGCAGCCTTTAATATATTTCCACAGTTCGTCATATGCATTCCATTTATGGGTTTCTGGTCAAAAATTAGATGATCCTGTGTCAGTGCTAAGAGTCTGCAGAGCCTTTTGTGACAGTGGATAAGACAGCAACCTTCAGATCTCTCCTTGAGGAATTAGCTTGAATTTTGAGATCATGGCCTAAAATCTGGCAACAATATACCTGGATTTGTGAAGGATTACCCATATAAACTAGGCAGAATTTAAGAAATTGTTTGCTAATCCCTGCTATGTATTCAGTCATTTCTCTTCTGCTTAGAAGATGATTTCTGTGGTTACTGCTCTTTTAAGGGTAACTTGTACATTTATTAAGTTCAAAAACATTCTGAAAGCAATCTCCAAAGTTGTTCTTGTGAGTAAACAGCTGTTTACTTGCAGGAAAAGCCTTGCTGAAAATTGCACCCCTCTCCCTCCAGGACCGTACCAAGCCAGAAATGCACCCTGTGCGATTCACAAATCTGATGCCCACCCATCTGTGTGCAAGAACTCACTTTTAACAGGCTTCCTGGAAGCCCAGTGATGACATTAGCGCCCCTTCCATACTTGCGCTCTGTGTGGCCACACCATTCATACAGCCCTTGGTATAGCCCTGTCTCCCCCCTTCTTCACTGCAGGTAAAAGAATCTGTGCTATCTACTGCATGTTTACTAAAGGTCTTAATGTGTTTTATGTGTCCACAGCCTTTTATCTGTGTGGGCATGTGCATGAATTTCATTATCTCGCATTAGCCTTTAGCAAACACGCCCCTAAGTCCTACCCAAAAATTAAGGCCTATCCAAAAGAACCACACATCAACTTCAAATGGCACAGAACCTCACTGCTCGTATAATTCACAATGCTCACTGATACAACACATCACGCCACTACTTCAGACCCTCCACTGGCTACCCATAGAAGCACGTATCAAATACAAATGTCTACTGATAACTTTCAAACTATACAATAAGATCGCCGCCTCATGCCTTTCCTCTCTTATTACCCCTAGTGACCCCATTAGATCCAGAAGAACGTGCACCCAAAATACCCTCTCAATTCCAGCCCATTTTCATAACACAATCATAGCTACAAGTTCAAAAGCATTCTTGTTTGTAGCCCCTACTCTCTGGAACACTCTCCCAGACAGCCTAAGACTAATAAAAGATATATAGACTTTTAGAAAAAAGTTTAAAACGTTCCTCTTCATTCAACACTTTAACCTCAACACCTCTATTACTCTCCCTCGAACACCATGATCCCCCCTACTTCTCTCTGGAGAAATACATTACAATAAATACATACTCTCCTGAACCTCTTTCTCACTTTATATAGCTTAATTAGATAATTACTCTTCCTCCCCAAACCTTTCTCTTTATGAAACTCCATTTAATATATTTCTCCCTTATCCCTTATCCCGTTCCCTTCCCCACCTTACACTGTAAATAGCTCTGCCTCAGCATCCGCTATTATGCTGTATATGTGAAGAGATGATTTGTAAATAGTGCCTTGTAATATAGTTTGATATATTCTATGTTCTTTGTAAATGAGGTCTGTTCATTGTAAACCGCCCCGATCACTGGAAGGAGCAGTATATTAAAAAAAAAAAGGTTAAATAAATAAATAAAGGTCACATCTCAAAAGAGGCAGGAAGGGGCGGAGAGAGGTCAGGGGAAGAAGAGTCTGCCTTGACTTTCAGTGAATACATTGAACTTGCTCTCCCACTAACTCACCAGATTTAGATTTTCAAAACAAAACCCTATATGGCATTTTCCTTTGACAATGCGTTTGCAGGTCTGCGGTTACACTGCATAAGAAATGCCCTGTATATGTAAGATGCATTATTTGGACATGCAAATTAACATTACTAAATGTTATATTAAATAACGAAGACGTAACTTATATAAGATTTTACAGTGGCAATGGGAGCCCTCCATTTAGCCCAAAAAGTTGATTGTTGTTGTTGTTGTTAAGTGCCATTGAGTCAGTGTCGACGTATGGTGACTCTGGATAATTGTCCTAAATTGTGTTTGCTCTTCAGTCAGGTGGCTCATTGTTAGCAGACTGGCACCTGTAGCTGCTGTTATTGTATCGATCCATCTCATTTCTGGCCTTCCTCTTTTGTGTTGACCTTCTACCTTGACAAGCATGTTGTCTTTCTCTAATGATCTCTCTTCGCATGATGTGTCCAAAGTATGAAAGTTGAAGTCTTATCATCTGAGCTTCTAAAGAAAGCTTAGGTTTGATCTCTTCTAGTACTGACTGGTTTGTTCTTCAGGCAGTCCATGATAAACACAGTATTCGTCGATAGCACCATATTTCAAAGGCATCAATTTTCTTCCTGTCTATCTTTTTCACTGTCCAACTTTCATATCCATATGATGTTATTGAAAATGCCATGGCTTGAACAAGTTGAATCTTTATATGCAGAGAGGTATCTAGTACAGTACTTTTATTTAGCATATGCAATTGATTGATCGGCACCATCACCAGGATTCAGATTTGTGCATGTGGCTTGCTTCCTTTGACTGTTAGGCTCTTTGACTGATCAGCTGATATTCTCTAGTGGACGTCCATCCAACTACTACCCAGTCCAGCTCTGTCTATTTTGGTATGCACTAGGAAAGAATAACCCAAGCTACGGTTACACAATTCAAGGTTCCACATTAGGAACCACCACTACTCAGGAAAAATATTTAGGTGCCATTGTGGATAATATGTTGAAATCCTCCACCCAGTGTTCAGTGGTGGCCAAGAAGGCAAATAGAATGCTAGGAATCATAAGGAAAGGAATGGAGAATAAAATCAAGGAAATTATAATGCCTCTGTATCATTCCATGGTGCGACCGCACCTTGAATATTGTGTGCAATTCCCGGTTGTCATATCTTAAAACAAATATAGCAGTACAGAGAAGAGCCATTAAAGTGGCAAAGAGGATGGAAGGATACCCCTATGAGGAAAGACTTAAAAGGTTATGACTCTTCAACTTGGAAAAGATATGATAAATGTCTATAAATGAATGAATGGAGTAGAATGGGTAAATGTAGATTGCTTACTCTATCAAAAAGTAGATAGACTAAGGGATGCAAAATGAAGCTACAATGTAACCCATTTAAGAGTAATACTGAAATTCGTTAGCAGAGGATGTACTGTAGTAAAAGCTGTTAGTGTAGCTGGGTTTAAAAAAGGTTTGGGCAAATTCCTGGAGGAAAGGTACATTACTTTATTCCAGGACAAGCATTGTGGAACCTGTGTACCTTTTTGGGAACCTGCCAAGTACTCGTGACCTGGATTGGCCACTGTTGGAAACAGGATACTAGACTTGATGGACCTTGGTCTGACCCAGTATGGCATTTCTTATGTTGTTATGTTCTTACTTACAGGGAGAAAAAAAGGACTATTGATTCATTTCTTCACATACTGTTGATAATAACAGGAGATGCTTTGTTATCCTTTGACAATGTGCCTCAATATTGTTTTAGAAGAGCCATCTCATTTGGTTTTCAATCTCGGTCTTCTTCTGAGACTACTAACACATTGACAATTTTGATTGTGTCCACTGGTTACTTGACTGACACTGCCAATCAAAATGTTACACAAACAATCGTTGATAGGACACTTTTAGAAGAAATGACTGGCAGCTTAGGCAGTACTCAGTGGCAAAATTTAAAAGGCTGATGGCACAATATTCCAATACAGACTGCATGATGTGCAATATTGTTTGTAACAAGTCGATAGGCTGCCAAATCCTAGCATATATTTACAACAAGAACAAGATACATTGAAAAATTAAGTGAAAAAACATTTGCTCACTTAATATTTCACTTGATGAAAGACAACATGTAAGTTTGAAATTTGTGAGCTGTAGTGCCAATTGCCAAGGAGTCAACTGTAGCTACTGTCTATTTGTGCATTTTTCATATATATTCAACCTTTTGGGCACCTGGGGTGAAGGTATCAGACCTCAAGTGTCACCTAGATTGGATTTTGGACAGTGCTGAGGAGGACCCAGCAAGCATGGGACTTGCGGGTATCAATGACACAGGAAAGTGCAGGAAGAAGATTCCAGAAGCCAAATTTAGACTAAGTAGAACATTGAAATTCAGAACCTCCAGGTTAGTGTTCTCAGAAATTCTCCCTATTCCACACACAGGCCCCTAGAGACAGACAGAACTCTGGAGTTTGAAAGCATGGATGAGATGATTGTCTAGGTAAGAGATGTAAGAAGTGGGCAAAATTTTACGGAAGAGGAAGCCTACTGCGAAAGGATGAGCTCTGCCCTAACCAGAGTTGAACTAGGTTACTAGAACTTATGTTTAAGGAGACAGAGCAGTTTTAAAACTAGATATTGGGAAAAAGTCAACAGTTGTTTAGGAGCACATGGTTTGGGGTAAAGCATGTTGCGAAGATACTAGAAAAACACTGAAGTAGAATATCCCAAAAGAGGTCATGGTGAAGATACTCAGGAGCATTTAAATAAACGCTAGTCAGATAAATTATTTCAGCCACCTCAATAATGATTATGTAAATGTCTCATCAGGACATGATAGGGAGATAAAGTTTCTAGATGGTTTAATTAACTGTCTCCTGAAAGTTTTGGCCCTGAACCAATGAGAAGGGGCAGTGCTTTAAATCTAGTTCTTACTGGGATGTGGGACCTGGTGTGAAGGGTAACAGAGATGGAACTACTGGACAATAGTTATCATAATGGAATCAAATTTGTCATAATCACTTTCAGGAGGACACAAAGAAAAACTACTGCTGTTGTAGCAGGAACAGTTGTAAAGTTTAAAAGTTTACGGGAAGAATGGATGCTGTTTACAAATGCCATCTTGAAAGCCTAGGCTACATGTATTCTACACAATGGAAAAGATCAAAGAAAGATCAAATGGCTATCAACAACATTAAAGGAGAAGATGGAAGAGACTTTTAAAGACAAAAATGCATCTTTCGAAACATAGTAACATAGCAAATGATGGCAGGTAAAGACCAGCATGGTCTATCTAGTCTGCCCAGTAAGGTGGCTAGAATTCTAGAGCTGCACCTGCCAGGTACCTCTCCTTCTGTGCCTTTGCCTTAAGGCTGTACCTGGCAGATTACCCCTCTCTCTTTATGAAGTTATATACATTTGCTTTGATTCCACTCTCTTGCTATATAGTGATCCTGTGTGTCTGTCCCATGCCTTTTTGAATTCCATCATTGTTTTTGCTCCCACCACCTCTTTCGGGAGGGCGTTCCAGTCATCCACCACCCTTTCCATGAAAAAGTATTTCCTTGTAGCTTCATTTCATGTCCTCTACTTGTACAGTTTCCCTGTCTTTGAAAAAGGTTTGTTTGTTCATTAATATCACGTAAATATTTGAAGGTCTGTAAGCGGATCTGAGTGCAGAAAACAAGAAAGATTATAAACGCTGGCAAGTTAGGCATAAAGCTTTAATAAGGGACACGAAAAGAGAATTTGAAAAAAAGTTTCCCACAGAAGCAAAAACTCATAATAAAGTAGTAGTAGAAGCAGGAAGACTTGTGAAAGAGTCAGTTGGACTATTAGCTGACCAAGAAATAAAAAGGGCTTTTAAGAAGGGAACAGGTTATTTATTTAATGTCTTTTCTATACCGCACTCTTTCAAATCAGTGTGGTGTACAGTCAAACTTGTGCAGTGCAGGCAGGGCCCACACTGGACTTACAGAGAACAGGGATTTTTACATGGGCTAACAGGGTAACTATGTATAGGCAGGCTGGCTGTCACAGGTGATAGGGGCAGCTCACAAATTTACAGGCTGGTTTAACTATGTACAGATTGACAGGTCAAAGTAGGAATACCTTCTACCTGCCGGGTGTCTCGTGGTCTAGAGTGAGGGGCTGTGCTCTTGCGGGGTGGCTGTGCAGGGGATGACAACCTGACTCCTGAGTGTGGCTGGCTGTGAGATATCAGTTTGGTCGGTGAAGTGTTGGAGGAACAAATGGTGCTTCAGCACCTTCCGAAACTGGGTGAGGTCAGTGATGGCGCGGATGGCCGGTGGGAGTGCATTCCAGTATGTGGGTACATATAGCGCAAAGGCTCTTTTGCTGGTTGACTGTGCACATTTTGTAGTTTTCTTTGGGAGTACCGGGGTGTTGGCGGTGGCTGCTCTCCTAGTTCTGTTGAGGGGGGTGGGCTGGATGAGGTCCATGAGGTAGATGGAGGAGCACCTGTTGGTGGCCTTAAAGGTCATTAGTAAAGCTTTAAGGTGCTTCAGTATTGGGGTTATGTGTTCTCTCCTGGAGGCCCCGTGCAATAATCTGGTGACTGCATTCATCGCAAGCTGTAGAGGATTCAGCGTGCTCTTCGGGAGTCCGTGTAGTATAATGTTGGCATAGTCAAAATGCGGGATTACTAGGGCTTGATAGACTGTCCGGAAGTCATCTGGCTCAAGCAGCTGTCGTAGGTGATGGAGCATCCGTATTTTGTGGTAGATCGCTTTAACCATGTTGCTCACCTGGGCTTTCATGTTGAGCTGTTGGTCTAGCGTGACCCCCTAGGTACCGTACAGTGGGTTTGCTGAGGAATTCAGCATCTCGTACCTTCAGAGCGGTGGGTGGAGTGAATGCTGGGTTTCTAGTGATAAAGAGGACCTCTGTTTTCTTGAAGTTTATCTTGAGCATCTGCGTGTGTACCTAAGCAGGTTGTCAATGGTGAAAGATCTGGATGTTCGGATGAGATAGGCATGTAAAGCAGAACATCATCGACATAGACCAGGTAGCTGATATTGAAAGAGCGGATGAGCTCGCAAATGGGCTGCATGTATACGTTGAACAGTAGGGCCGAGAGTGAAGATCTCTGTGGGACACCTATCTCTTGCGGGAAAGGTTTGGAGGTGGTGGAGCCGGTACGGACATGTTGCCATCTATCTGTTAAGTACAACTGGCACCAGGTTAGTGCTGTCCCAAGGATGCCCTTCTCCTTGAGGCGTGTGAGGAGTATCTCATGGCTGACGGAATCAAAGGCTGCAGCAATGTCCATGAAGATCAAAGCAAACCCTTGTTTGATGTTGTCCAATCCGATGGTCAACAAGCTGAAAAGAGTGGTAAATAGGGTCTCCACGCCATGAGACTCCCTGAATCCATGCTGGCACGGGTCGAGGGGTGTGCTTGTCTCAATGTGGTGATGAAGTTGCTGTTGGACGACCTTCTCAATAATTTTTGCCAGGAGCGGGATGCTCGAGATTGGCCTGTAGGAATCCGCCTTAGCTGGGTATAACTTGTTCTTAAGCAGAGGTCTGATGGCTGTTTGCTTCAGGCGTCGAGGGAAGGTCCCAGTCAAGAATGATAGCTCCATGAGTTTGGCCAGAAAAGGGCTGAGGTCACCACACAGAGATTTTACCCAAAATGCTGGACAGGGGTCATTCGGAGCTGTGGTAGTGTTTAGGGCTATGATGATGTCTTGAATGCCTTTCTCAGTTGGGGTCGAGAAGGTGGTGATGAAGTCGCAGGTGTCCTTCATGTCCAGAGTCAGGGTGGGTGATGGGGTTCCGTGGTGTGTCCCCAGTGAGAGAGAGCGGTTTGTGGTCTCCCCGGAATTACTTGTTTTGGCCTGCAAGTAGTTGGCATATTCCTGTGGGTCAGGGAGGCTAGGTTGAGTGGGGGATGGATCTTTTGTTAGAGACTTGATTAGGTTAAAAAGCTTGTGTGGTTTATTTAGGGAGCGCTGCAATAACTCTGCATGGAATTGCTTCATTCTTGCTGAAACTATTGCACGGTGCCTTCCTAGATGAGTAAGGTATGACTCATGGTTCTCAGTTGTCCGTGAGCGACGCCAGTGTCTCTCAAGCTTTCTAAGGTGGAGAAGTGACGTCCAAAGCTCGGGGGAATACCACGGGGCATTCTGTCTTCTTCCAGATGGCTTATTTGTGGGTGATTGGTGTACGATGGCATCCAGGCTCGTGTTCCACGTGGAGATCATCTCATCGAGGTTGTGAGGTGGGGGATTTAGGGGAGGCTGGGCTCTGTTCAGGATCTCTTCCTTGTTGAATGTCTGGAAACACCTTGATGATACTGTGGGAGCCTTGAGTGAGGTCTGGGTGCTACTATGGTTGGGGTGTGTTGGCATCTGGAATCTTATCAGTCTGTGGTCGGACCATGGTACAGGACTGATGGATAGATCAAGGTCATGCTTCGGGTCCAGGGCTGATTGTGGGGCGAATAACAGATCCAGGATGTTTCCCTTTACATGGGTGGGGGTGTCAATTATCTGTATAAATCCCAGCTTGTTAAGAGCTTCAAGGAAGGCCTTGGCATGGGTGTCTTGGAGAGCAGGGAGGTTGAAATCGCCCATCACCCAGTTTGGTGTACGCGGGTTCTTGGGGTTCCAGGCAAGGTCGATTATTGTTGATAGGTCCTCTGGGGAAAGAGAGGGAGCTCTGTTGACAACGTTGATGGTGCTGAGCTTGTTGGCTATGGTGATGGCGTCAAGGTGCGTGGTGCTGCTGGCGGACCAACTGGAATTGGAGCTCTGTTTTGGTCAGAATGAATACTCCTCCACCTCTATGATCTGCCCTGTGGCAGGTGTGGATGGCGAAATTGGGGGGGACAAGTTGATGAAGGAGGACTGTGTCTGATGTGGACAACCATATCTCTGTGACTAGTAGGATGTCTAGGTCATGGGCGACTACTAGGTCGGCAACGGCTGGCCATTTTTTCCAGACCGAGCGTGCATTTATAAGGGCACATTTCAGGTTGTGTGGGATCATATGCTTCTCTTGCTGGGACGGCTTTGTCTGCTGAAGGGAGATGTAGAGTAGATGTGGGCCTGGCATGTGCCTAGCCCCGGATGCTGGTTGTAACACATGATGTTTAGGTTCTTTTTTATAGTCTTTTGTATAGTATTTTTATAATATCAGCCTTACTTTTTAATATTTACTATTATTGTTTTTAATTGTTCTTTTTATTTACTTAGTTACATTGATATTTCTGTCTTTATTTATATTCAGATTTATTTATTGATTGATTTTATTGTTTTTATTTATATTCTTGTTTTTACTGTTTACCTTGTATTTATTGTTTATTATTTTGTTTTACGAGAATTTATATCCCCTGAAGAAGGCTGTTGCCGAAATGCGTAGGGGTTTCTATTGAAATAAAGCACTTGTGACCTCCACACACCACTTGCTTGTTGTATGTTTGTTCTACATTTGCGAGGGCGCCTGCTCTCCTTGTGCTCTTTAGTAACTGAACCTCGCCACTATCCGTAGAAGTGACGGCAGGCTCCACCCTAGATATGTATTTGGTGCCATAGCTTCTACTGACAGCAGCACTGACGCTGATAGCAACTGTTGGCAAAGGGGTATCACTACTACTACTACTACGTATTATTATTATTTGTATAGTGCTACAAGGCTTACTAACACTGTACATATAGATGTAAGCGACAGTCCCTGCTCATCAGAGCTTACAATCTAGTCAAGATGAAGAACATAATAAAACTGGGGACTAGAGTATGGTAAGATACACATAAGTAGTGAACAACAGCGTGAGGAGCATCAGGATCCAAAAGCAGCCTCGAAGAGGTGGTTTTAGCCTGGATTTGAATAGGGCCAGAGAAGGAGCCCAATGTACTGCCTCTTGTAGTTCGTTTCAGGCATATGGAGCAGTAAGGTGGAATGAATGAAGTCTGGAGTTGGCAGTGGCAGAGAAGGGCACAGATAAAAGGGATCTGCCAGAGGAGCAGAGTTCCCGAGGAGGGGTGTAAAGTGAGATAAGAGAGGAAAGATAGTGAGGAGCTGTGAAATGAATACACTTGTAGGTAAGTAGGAGAAGTTTGAACTGGATGCAGAAAGGAATAGGGAGCCAGTGAAGTGACTTGAGAAGAGGGGTTACATGAGCATAGCGACAAGGGCAGAAGATAAGCACTGCACAGAATAGCCTTCTATTATACGTGCAGATCTATGTGCATGCAATCCAATCAATATTGATACAATGCTTTTGTGCATAAGATGGTTTCTATAGTGCAGTGGCATGTACGCAGGGCTGGTGCTACCATCCAGCAAACTAGACAGTCACCTAGAGCACCAAATTTTAGAGGGCATCATTTTTTTCTTCTACTTGCATTTCTACAATAGTGAATATGCGGAGTTCCTGACCATGGTATGTAAGTAAACAATTTTGTGTTATGAACTACAAGATTTAAGTGAATCAGGAGCTCATTGGTGGCAGCGTGCAGCTAAATTTCTCCAAAACATCCCCCAACTTTGAAAGTGCTTGTGATATAGTACACTGGGACTTAGGTTTGTACCTGAGGTAAGAGAGGATGAAATGACTTGCCCACTCAGGAGGAGGATCAGTGGGAGAAATAGGATCTGAACCTTGGTTCAGAACTTGCTGCTCTAACCATTAGGCCACACCTCTGCTCTCTGAGTCTGACCATATGTGTTGTTGTTTCGCCATTTGTTGGGGTTGCTATCAGGCTCTTTACATTCCCAGTGTGTTTTCTCAGCTTCTCTGTACTCTGCATATCCTGAAAGAGATAATGAAGCATATGCATAGTGAAGGAAGGTTGATATGAGTGGGGCAGATCTAAAACACACGTAAAGGGGGATTTGCAGGACCTCTGATGATCTTTTTAACAAAGGGTAGCTGCAAAAGTTGGAAAATATCTTTACGTGACAAATGTTTACAAGGCCAGAATTCAAATGATTTTGTCCCTTAATGTTTTAGAACAGTGGCTCTTTCTCAAGCTGGTCCTGGTGTACCCTCCCCCCCCCCCACCCCCAGCCAGTTTTCAGGAAATTCGCAATGAATATTCATGAGATAGATTTGCAAACAGTGCTTCCATTGCATGCAAATCAGTTTCATGAATATTCATTGTGAATATCCTAAAAAACCAGACTAGCTAGGGGGTACATCAGAGCCAGCTTGAGAAACATTGCTTTAGAATAAAACAATATATTCTCAAAAGTAATCGCATAAATGTTTTCTCTTGGTATGTCAATATATTGTACTGACAGATGCATTTCTCTACCTGGTTGAAAAACAGAACTTCTTCCTTCTTACCCAATTTCAGGATGAAGTCAAAGCACTGTAGCAGAATACTACATAGTGTTTAGAAAACATGTCACACAAGTCTAATTAGTACAAACTTTATTTGCACGCTGATAGCATTCGCACGGCCCGATTCAGTAAGTAATCTGTTGCTGGATTCTTCTTCGGGTTCATGTTTCCCATTCTAAGCATCATGACTCTGGGGGTCTGCGTACATTTATTGGTGAAACGTTCTATCTGGCTGCATTGAAAAATATGCTCACTGCTCCTAATAAACTAGGCTGTTTTTATCACCTTACAAGCTCCAAAACCTTTTAAAGGTGTTATAACCCTTGCACATGGGCGAAATGAATAAAAAAAGGAAATGTCAGATCCCTTTATTCTCCACCCAAGTCAACATTTCAGCAAGCTCACTGTACAAACTAAAGTACTATAGATTAACAGTTGGGAAACAATGCAGTTACAAGCAAGGGCTTGCAGGATGCAGGATGGAACACATTACTAAATACTAGATCCTCCTAGCTCTCTGCCCCAGAGATATCAGACAGAGAAGGGCAGCTGTAGCTCCTCTAGTTTAGGCCATGGAGGTGAATTGAATGACAGGTGCAGTACCACCCTCTTGAAGCGGACAGGAACTCCTCTCACACAAACAAAGGAGGCTGACAGTCCCAGGGCCTCATTTGTTTTTGTGGAACAGCCAGCAGGACTCCCGGTACAGACCTGAATGACAGAATGAAAGCGAGAATGAATGAAAAACTGAAGCAATGATTGCTAATATGGCTTTATGCACATGAACTCAAGGGCATACTGATCTTCTGGAAGTCCCATTGGATCCCAGTTCAGCTTTTCCTCACGGAATAAATAGCTCATTTATAAATGAAACATCTTAATACAGCCTGCAGAGCTCCCAGTGAAAACATGAGAAGCTCCATAAAAGTGTTAAAAGAAAATAGTTCTGTCTGCATAGTTAATGGTGGTGGTGATAAACAGCTGGATTTTTTTAAGTCTTGACAGGGTGAGTTTATAAAAGGATGCCTATTTGGAAAGGCCCAAGACAATTTAATAAAAGCAACGTAAGCGCCTGAATGCTTTTGTAAAATAGGCATCCAGAATCAGCCCCAGTGGTACATACATTTACATCAGCTCCAAAGATGGTGTAAATTTGTGCATGAATTCTGAACAGGTACATACACGTTTTATACAATATGTGTGAACGCTGCAACTGTGCCCTTGTTCCACCCATAATACGCCCCAGGGAATGTCTACACGAAGATCGCGTGAAAGTAGGTGCTTTCTTACATTTTAGGGCATCTTTAGTGCCGCAGCGATAGGGCCCAGTTCGGAAGATATGAGATGACCAAGTTTCACGCGATGGCTGCTCACAATCAGCATGCTTACTCTCCGCTCCAATCCCACCCATCCCCCAGGTCCACCGTGCAAAATGCAGATAACACAGAAAAGTGCCTGCAATATCTGCATGTCTCCTATGTTAGCTGCTACCACTGCAGGCTACCTCTGCATTAGCCTCACGGTAGCAGCTAACACCCTTCACTAAACATGCCCTTTTATGCTTGTATGCCCTCACACAATTTTATAAGAGCCCTTTTCCATGATTAAAACAGGCTTTGCACTCATATAAAGCCTTATGATATTATTCCACTATTGTACATATAGCTGAAATAAAATTAGACAAATATATTTTTACCATTTTCTAAAACAAGAGCAATTATATCCCAATCTATTTGATATGGGGGTCATTCCAATCCTCGTTTAGTGGGTTTGGATGTTCATTCCAGACGTCTAGACCCGCTAAATATCCGGATCACACTGGTGGTCACAGAGCTCCCCACACGCATAGTCGACTGTTCGTGGGCAGGAGGGGGTGGACCGGGGAGGAGCGAGGGCAGCCGGTGGGTGGAGATGCAACCCCAGCCATACAGGGTAGATTCTGAGGTCAGCCCTGTACCTCCAGGGTCGGCCAGTTAGATGGGGGACTTATTCCAACTTGGAGGTGGAATACATCCCCCTGGAAATCGGGGGATGGCGGCGCCGATGGGCATCAAGGAGGTGAGGGGATGCAGAGGGTTCCCCAGAGCCCAACCCCAGCCATGGGAGGCCCAATTGAGGGTCAGGTTGCGAGGAACAGGCCAGATATCATTGCCACCAGGGATCGCGACTCCTGCATGGAGCCACGGTGCCATGATGACAAGACGCCATGGCACTGCCGCTCCATGAAAGAACCTAGCTGAGCTAGCCAGGGAAGTGGCTGGACATCCAGGGTGCCTGAATTGAGGCACCTTTCAGACGTCCAGCCATTGTGATGCAATTCTGCTCTCACGGGGACGTCGAGCCCCTGCGGGAGTAGAATCTGGTGCATCTCCGGGCCGTCCAGACATCTGAACATCGGGTCGGCCTGGAGACGAACATGTTGGAATGGGTCTCTATATGTGCAGATTTTAGATAAGCCATATGTGTGAGGAAATTCACGTGGAGGTAGAAACATGGAGGCTGGAGGCATTATTTTAGAAAGGCAGTTAAAAATGTGTAGGGCCAATGTAAAATTGACATATCTCTGTCCGCAGGAATCAACGTATTTTAAAAAAGTATTGTGGAAAAACAGTTAAGTGGCATCTAAGATAGGGATTCTTCCACCTATAAAACACCCATGGCCAAAAGAGAGCGTGTAGACTTGTAAGTAATGGGGAAGGTCAATATCCACGTGTAAGTGGGGATCTGCTGCTGCCTGCACATGGAAGGAGCCTGCCACCAGCATAGTCATTAGCATGGTCAAGGTTTGGCATTTGCAGCCGCTCTGCAGGTAGGATTCACATGGAAATAATGGCTTTTCTGCCACTTGCACATGCCTATCTGTTCTAATTATTTATTTATTTAACAGGTTTTTTTTATACCACCTTTATGCCAAGGCAGTTTACATGGAACAACAAACAGATGTGTTTTTAATAGTTTAAGGCCTTGAGTCGATTGAGCTGATCTGATAGCGTCCAGAAGTGAGTTCTAAATTGTTGGAGCAAGTAGGGAGAAGGCTGTATTACTTGTTTGCTGCGTAGTCCTGGTCTTGAAGGGAGGGGTGACTAGAAGGTTCTGATTTGTTGATCTTCTAGGCCTTATTGAGGATGTTCTATTGATTATGTTTTCCAGGCAGGGAGCTGATGTGTTATGGATGATTTTATAGATGGTGGTTATAACCTTGTATTTTGTCCTTTGGGCTATCGGCTATAGATGGGCATAGAGAAACTTACCCTACAGAATCCAGCTGATGTGTTTATACCATATGATATAAAGACAGATAAAGACCAGCATGGTCCATCTAGTCTGCCCAGCAAGATGGCAAGAGTAGGTGCACCTGTCGCTTCTTGCCTTTATTTAGGGCTGTACCCACCACTCCCTGCAGGTCACCTCTTCCCATGCCTTTGTTTAGGAATGTACCACCACTCCGTGCAGTTCACCCTTATTTGTTGAGATAGCAGAGACAGTTAAGGTTATTTTGATTTTATCCTGTTGCTATAAAGGCATCCATTGTGTCTGTCCCATGCCATTTTGAATTCTGCCCTGTATTTGCCCCCACCATTTCCATCGGGAGGGCATTCAAAGCATCCACCACCCTTTCAGTGAAAAAGCATTTTCTGAGGTTGCCTTTCAGTTTACCCCCGTGCAGCTTCATGTTATGTCTTTAGTTTAGCAGCTTTCCCATCTTTGAAAAAGGTTTGTTTGTTTGTTAATACTCTTTAAGTATTTAAAGGCCTGTATCATATCTCCCCTGTCCCTCCTCTCCTCTAGAGTATACATATTTAGGTCTTCAAGTCTCTTCTCTTATGTCTACTGGCGCAGGTACCAAATTATTTTGGTCGCCTTCCTCTAAACCGTTTCCAGTCTTTTTATTTCCTTTGTGGGATATGATCTCCAAAACTGAACACAATATTCCAAGTGAGGCCTCACTAGCCACTTGTACAGTGGCATTAGTACCTCCTCCTTTCTGCTGGTAATTCTTCTCTGTATAAAACCCAGCATCCTTCTGGCTTTGGCCAGCGCCTTGTCACACTGTTTCACCACCTCGAGATCCTCAGAAACAATCACTCTGAGAACTTTCTCCTGGATCATGCCCACCAACCTCTCGCCCCCTATTGCATACAATTCCCTTGGATTTCTGCATCCCAAATGTATGGCACTGTACTTTTTCACATTAAATCTCAATTGCCAAACATTAGACCATTCTTCCAGTTTTTGTAGATCTTTCCTCATGTCATCCACTCCCGCAGGGGAGTCCACTCTGTTGCAAATTTTCATATCATCTGCAAAAAGACAAACTTTTCCATTCAGTCCTTCAGCAATATCACTCACAAATACATTGAACAGTACCAGTCCCATGACCGATCCTTGGGGCATGCCACTAATCACCTTCCTTTCATCTGAGTGTGTTCCGTTTACCATCACCTTCTGCTGTCTATCAGTCAACCAATTTCTGATCCAGTTCACCACCTTGGGACCGATCCCCAGGCTGTTCAGTTTATTGATAAGCTTCCTATGAGGAATAGTATCAAAGGCTTTGCTGAAATCTAGGTAGAGCACATCCATCGCATGCCCTTGATCTATTTCTCTGGTCACCCAGTTAAAGAACTCAATCAAATTTGTTTGGCAAGATCGTCCCCTGGTAAAACCATGTTGCCTCAGATCATGCAACCTATTGGTTTTGAGAAAGTTCACTATTCTCTCTTTCAGGAGCGCCTCCATTGCTTTTTCCACAACAGAGGTAAGGCTTATTGGCCTGTAGTTTTCCACTTCTTCCCTATTACCACTTTTGTGAAGAGGTGCTACATCAGCCCTTCTCCAGTCCTGTGGAACTTCTCCTATCTCCAAAGATCTATTAAAAACATCCTTTAAAGGCTCTGTCAGGACCTTTCTGAGCTCTTTCAGTATCTTGGGATGTATCCCATCCTGTCCCATGACCTTGTCCACTTTCAGTTTTGTAAGCTATTCAAACACATCATCTTCAGTGAATGGTGTGGTATCTACTCCATTCTCATTTGTATATTTGTGAATCACAGGTGGTCCTTCTCCAGGATTTTCTTTAGTAAAAACAGAACAGAAGTATTTGTTTCGCATTTTCGTTTTTTCAATGTCACTTTCCACGAATCCATTCTTGGCACCTGTGAGTCTCAATGTTCCCTCTAATTTTCTGTAGGCTGTGTGCGCATAAAATATCAGCTGTGCAGCTTTTGAAGGAAGGTTAAATTTTTGTGCGCCACATAATGACACTCGGAGTTATATACTTTAAAATTTGACTACACGTCAGAATGCAGTATGCACACCACATTGATTGCACTAGAAAATATTGTAGAACTTGTGAAAACCATAAACACACTACAACTTTTAAATTTTAAGACGTCTATGTTGTTTTCTATCAGAATCAGAACTGCAATTTTTGTGCGCTCTGTTGTAAAGTATGTGCGCTCACTCGGCGAGGTGTGTGCGCGTGCACATGCGCACAGCTTAGAGGGAACAGTGGTGAGTCTAATATTCCACCTCTGATCTTCCTCTTCTCCTGAATATACTTGAAAAAAATGTTGTCATCACGCTTTGGATCTTTAGCCATCTTTTCTTCTGCCTTTGATTTTGCTATCCTTATTTCTCTTTTTGTCTCTTTTAGCTTTATCCTGTATTATTTTTTGTGTTTCTCTGTTTGCGAATTTCTGAATTTTGTGAAAGCTGTGTTTTTTGCCTTTATTTGTGCAGCCATTTCTTTGGAGAACCAAATAGGTTTCCTTTTCCTCTTGTTTTTATTTACTTTACTTACGTATGTATCTATTGCTCCTTTTATTGCCTCCTTTAGTTTAGCCCACTGCAGTTCCACTTCTCTTACCTCCTCCCACCCTGCCAACTCCTCCTTCAGGCACTTGGCCATTTTACTGAAGCTAGCATTTTTGAAGTCTAGGACTTTAAGTTTGCTGTGATTGGACTCTGTCTTGGCTTTTATCTCAAACCACATCATGTGATGATCACTGCTGCTCACATGGGCATCCACATGGACATTCGACACCCTATCTCCATTGGTGAGTACTAAATCCAGCATCGAACTTTCCCTGGTCGGTTCCACCATCATTTGTCTAAGCAATGCATCTTGGAAGCAGGCCCATACCTAGCCCTGTACGAGCAGTGCAGCCGCACAGGGCGCAAAGGCTTAAGGGATGCATTTTAGCTGTTTTCCGTTGCCTGACGCCACCACTTTTTCTTCTCTCAGTGGTGGCGGGCAATGGCAGAACAGCTAAAATGCGCCCCTTAATCCTTCTCGCCGGCATGCTAAGCAGATCTTTCCCTCCCTGCTTAGCATGCTGGTGACTTGCACATCGGGCATGCCTCTTCTCTCCCGCCGCAGGAGGGGGGGCGCGCACCTGATGTGCAAGTCGCACAGGGTGCGATCTTCCCTCGGTATGGCCCTGCTTGGAAGGCATAGACACATTTTTTACTTCTTTTCAGATTTGCAGAAGGAATACTCCAATCCACATCAGGTGGATTAAAGTCACCGAATATGATCACTTCCCCCATCATGGTTACTTTTGTAATATCAATGATCAAATGTCTATCAATTTCTTCGGTTTGAGTTGAAGGCCTGTAGACTACATCAGTATGGATTATAATGCCATCTCCTCTTTCCAACATAATCCACAGCGCTTCTTCTTTTCTCCACGTCCCCTGTATTTCAGCAGCTTTAATATTGCTTTTGACATATAGGGCTACTCCTCCTTCTTTTCTGCCTTCTCTATCTCTCAAATAAATTATAGAGAGCTATGGCCATATCCCATTCATGTGACTCGTTAAACCATGTTTCTGTAATGGACACAATGTCCAAGACCATTTCCACCATTAGGGCTTCCAGGTCAAGAACTTATATCCTGCTTATATCCTTTGGAAGGTGTGGTCTCCAGGATATAAGTAAGATGGAGTCGGTGCAGAGGGTGGCTACTAAGATGGTTAGAGGTCTTCATTATAAAGCATATGGGGACAGACTTAAAGATCTTAATATGTATATTTTAGAGGAAAAGTGGGATACAGAAGATATGATAGAGACATTTAAATACCTCTGTGGCATAAATGCTCAAGAGGAGAGCATGGACCTAATCCAAGACCTGGTAGATAGCCATATAGATATTGCCTCTGAGGTTCTCCATTTACTATTACACTCTGGTGCCTCCTACTTTACCAGTTTCTTACCTATTCAGTCACTTTAGGGTCTGTCCCAAGGACATCCCTGTATATATGCTATACACCATCATCTCAGCTACTGCAACAGCATATTGCAGGACCTTTCCAAGCAGGCATTGACACAACTTCAGATGGCGCAACATACAGCTGCTCATGTAATTCAGAAGGTAGCTAGGTCTGAGCACATCACCCCTATATTATGTCAGTTACACTGACTACCTATCCTGAGTAGGATCAAATACAAGAATCTAATTATTTCATTCAAACTACTGCATAACATATCCCCCTCCCACCTTAGCTCTCTGATTTATAGGATCCTAAATAACAAAGGAGAGAATGCACTCAGAATTCCCTACTTCTCCCAGCTGACTTCCAAAAGACCAACCAATCAACAAGCAATAGAGCCTTCTCTTACTATGCTCCAATTCTCTGGAACTCCCTCACAGATAGAATAAGAGATATAACAGACCTCTCCACCGTCCGTAAAAATATCAAGACTTTGCTATTCTCAGAATACCATGGAACGTAGCAAGTTAAAAATGATATCTACCCAACATAAGCGATCCTTGGACTCGACACGTGACATATACGATCCCTGATCCACCATCTCCATCATTTCTTATTTTCTTACTCCTAAATTGGTATAAGACTCCTAACCTAAATGTAAATATATTAACAAATGTAAATAAGTTACAGATAGTTACCTTGTACATATTTTAATTATTGTTTTGTTGTAAATGTTTGCATTCTTTGCGTTCTTTGTAAAAAGGCTTTGATTGCCTGATAAGGTGGTATAGAAAACTCTCAAATAAAAATAACAGGCAAACTGTATGGTCAGAGGCCAATGTAACGTAGCTGCTACTAACATAGATACAACAGCTACACTGAAGCTTCATCTGGCATGCCCCCATAAGAAAACAAGTCAGGAAGGATCTCCTGCCCCCACCACCAAAAAATAATATTTCACAATCATTGGTGTAACATTACTAATGCATGCACACTGTGCTCTGCAATTTTATTTTGATGTATGGGTGCATGTAACTATATAAGCCATACCCTCTCACTACATGCTACATTGTCAATCTAATGGGGTATCAGAGTTGCAAAGCAGTTTAAGGGGCTAGGTCCTTTCATTATGTAGACAGTTCAGTAGGCATATATATGGTTTAAGGCACTCTCACCTCTTTATCCAGGGCCCCTTCAACACCTTATGGGGCCCTGGGCAAACATTAGAGAACGGGCCCCACCCCACCCCACCCCACCCCCCCATTCATGGCCCCTCAGCAGCAGAAGAGAAAGGTATGGCCACAATCAAGGCCCAGATGCAAGATGTCTACCCATGGGATCCCATGTCTCACAGGCAGACAGAAGAGATCTTTGCTTTGAATGCGGCTATCCCCCTTCTCTTCTGCCCACATGAGAGAGGACCCCATGGGCAGAAGAGAAGGGCATGACCGCGATTGTGGCCCAGATGAAAACTGTCTGCCTGTGATCAGGACCACTTTTATCTATGGGCAGCAGGGCAGCTGGATCCCCATTGTGCAGGAGCCTAGGGCAGCTGCTCCTTTTGCCCATATGTAAAATTAACCCTGCCTATACCACACAGTTCTTGGCCCTTACCATTGTACACCTCCATCAGCTCTAAATAAGTCTCTGATGATGCTCCTGAAACAGCATATCATCATCACCTTGACCATCCTCATCAGCTCGAGAAGCTTTCTATTATCACTAGCAGGGTGTAGATACTAAGCTATCAGGAAACCCATATCACACATTCCTTTTTGGCCACTCTGTGAGGCATACCCTTAAAGAAGGGATTTATGCGCATCTAGCTTTACATTTCAAACCATACTCCAATAGACTAAATTTTAGAGAAATATTATATGTGCTATGGCAAATCTCCTCCCCATGAATCTCTAGAACTATCCACAAATTCCAGCTTCAGCTATAGTGTTACTTAATATTCACTGCATCTCAGCAATAATTGGACCATTCATTGACGATCACCATTCAGTATACACTTTCAGTTTGATCATGCCAGAATTTCAGTGGCAAGGTATATTGTGATGGCACAAGTTGTAGCACCATGCTATGAAGTTGCACTGATAGTATGGACTTCTAGATACCCTGGTGGTTGCACCAAAGCCTGTATTGAGTATTCTAATGCATTGTTTCTTTAAATAAGTTTGTTTTGCACATACCTTGATAGGAATGAACTTCACTCCTTAGCCAAGATATAGTGGATATATCCCAGTCTCTCAGACTTACTACTAATATATTTCTTAATAAGAATATAAAATATGGGAATTTCAAAGGAGAGTTGGTTTAACTTATGCAAACACCTGCCATACAATTTAGGGAGTTGGTTATAAAATGACCCTCCATTAACAATTTTTTCTTCAAAATAGCTTCTACCATATTACCTGGCACTGATTTCAGTCTCACTGGCCTACATTTTCTCTTCTCGCCCCTAGAACCTTTTTAAAAAATTGCCATAGCATTTTTCACCCCGCCCCTCTGCCCAGGCTTCAGGAACAGTGACTGATTTTAATGATAGGTTACAGATTGTTAATAGCAATGGGAGGTTCCACCACTGGCTGGTATGGGGCAATGTTTTTGGCAGAACTCTATGATGAAAAATCTCTTCCCTCCTATCAGCAGAGCTTAGAATGGTTTTCCTAATCAGCCTAATCACTATGGTCCCATTTGCTTTTATGGGTCATCCTGTGTCACCAAGCCTCGTAGGGAGAGACTCAGTGAGTGCCATAGGCAGTCGCCTAGGGTGTTTTGAGTCACCTTGTTGCTACTTCTTTTTAAGACAGAGAGTCAGACAGTCAAGGTGATAAAGTAAAGTGGGGTTTATTCCCGTTCCCCGGCGAATATCAATGCTTGGAATACAATAATGCAGAACTTAAACAAAACACAGCTTGAGCAATTTTCTTCTCTCTTGTTCCTTGCACAGAGAGGTCTAACGCAAAGAGGTTATTTCATCATTCAGACAAATTGTACAATCCATTGGCTCCTGGTCAATGTAATTATTACTGCTTGTATCTTGGTTTATACTTGGCTGGCAGCTGACGCAGCCAGGCTCACTCATATAACAAGTGTAGCTTCACTGGTCGGGGGAGGGTAAACTTTCCCCTCTCCCAGGCACTGCTCTAACTCGGGATTGTAAAAACCTCTTCTGTAATCAGTTCTCTTATAGCCAGTCTCTCTTGGCTCTCTCACTTGGAAGTTGGAAACCCTTTCCCAGGTTAAAACCTTGCTGCCAATAAGGACTATAAAAACACCCAGTTTCACTTCCTTCCCCAATGTAAGGTTTTATCTTCTTTACCTTATCTAGGTTGCAGGCATCAGCTGTGGGGTTTTTCTCTCGTGGCAAAGTTCTAGCCTCGTGTAGCAAGTTCCTCCGAGGTTTGTAAAAACTCTCGGGGCTAGTGTTCCACTTCCTGCCTTCCAGGAAATCCTCCTGGGGGCTGTCTTGCCAGTGGTACGCTTCTCTAACGCTCCTTGGTAATTGCCTGGAGCTTTCTCTGAGAGCTTTTGGACCTCCCAGACCTTCAATGCTCTCCCTGGGATTAAAACTTCTCCTGGAGCTTTGGAACCCTCTCTGCTTCCGTGACTTGCCTGATTGCTGCTGAAACTCTAGCTGCATCGGAGTGTCACCTTCCCCTGCAGAGTCCTGCTTACTTGCTCTCAGGTATTTGTTCTGTCTCCCAGACTTTCTCTCGTAGTTGCTCTCAGCTTTATTCCTGAAGTTGTTCTCAGCACTGTTCTTAGAGTTGGTCTCTGAGCTGTTCTCAGGTCTGTTCTCAGGGCTGTTCTGACTTCCTGGTTCTAACTAGGTCCCTTTGTACCTCCCCTCTCTGCACGTAACGTCTGCTCCTGGGGGCAGGTGCTGGTAATTAGAATCCTGGATTCTAACTGCGTCACTGTTGCAGACAGGAAAGTTCCGTTCTAACCCTTTCTTTCCTACCTGTGCTGATGGCACCGGGTGCTCAGCCCTTTTTAGCCATGCTGGATCTCTCTGCCTAGCCCATTTTGAGGTGAGTTCTATATTTTCACTAACCTCCATTGGCTCCACTGTATCACACCTGTTCTGATGTGTATTTATGCTCAGATCTTGCCTGCCTCCTTTGCCAGAACTTTATCCTCTACTGCTATATCTTGTACCTCCATGTTCCTGACCCTGTTCAGTTCCTGCTACTCTTTGTATCCTGATTCTCTGCTCTAATCCTGCTCAGTTCAACTGCTCAAGCATCCAAGAGGGCCCTCCTTTTTTGAATGCCTTCTGTTGAACCTGTGTCCACGTCAACGTCTTCACTTTGTCCAATATATCACTTCAAGTGTCAAGATCGCCTAAGGATTCAATCATAAGCAAAAGCAGAGAGTGTTTCTGAAGTTATAATGGGTGATCATCTGGCATCCAATGATCATAGGATGATGTGGTTCGGTATAAGGACACAAATGTAGATGGTGCATTCAAAAGGAAGGGTCCAGGTCCTAGGCTCCAGGAAAACTAACTTTCTCAAGATGAGGAAATACTACAAGCATTCATTAGCTGGATAGGAACATTTAGGGGAAACATAAAAGTAGCTGGAAAATATGAAAGGAAATATATTAAGGCAAAAAATGTTTTGTTAGGAAAGTAAATAAAAGTAAGAGGAAACAGAAGCCATTATAGTTGTCAAAAAAAGGTGCTGAAAGGGTAAGGAAAAGAGGTTAGCCTTCATAAAGTGCAACAGATTGTCGAAAGAAGAAGACAAGTGACAATAACTGGAAAAGTTAAGAGAAGGTAGTAAAATAGGAAAACAATGATGCGAATGGAAGAAAAAATAACCAGTATTGTAAAATGAGGGGGGGGGGGGGGGCAATACTTCATTTAGATGCATGACTGACAGGAAAAAGTGAAAAAGCGGCATTACCAGACGCAAGGTGAAGGGGAACAATAAGTAAAGTAGTGTTTACCAAACCTTTTGTGGCCACAATCCATTTTTTTCAGCCACAGACAAGCTCATGACCACAGGGCCCTAATTGCTGATCCATGTTGATGCACCTGGCCCTCTTACAGTGTCATCTGTGATGCTACCATCATCTCCCACCTTTTTGGAACCCTTACTAGCCTAGTTATAGTGCAGGCTTGACAGGCTGAAGATGATTTCTTTTATGGGTCAGTCTAGTCATGACTAGTTTGGGAAGCACTGAGATAGAGACTGATGCAAATAAAGCAGAATAGCTTAACAAACATAACTTCTGACAGATTGGTATGTACAACTATTTTGCAGACAGATTGGGGGTACAACTTAAAGGAGATAACTTTGCTCTTGCAAGCTTAACTCTTTGGGAATAGGGTTTAAGTTAATGGTTCCCCCATAGAAAACATCTGAGAGCCTTTTTTAGCAATGGACAGGCTAAAAGCCCTTGCTGACTAAACCTTAAACTATGCCCAGAAACATAATTCTGTAACATTGACCTAAGTTGTACTATCCCTAATTTATGGGCATTCTTCCAAACCAAACATAAAATTTTATATAGGCAAACCTACTGGTAACCTATGCAACTCATCTATGAACCGTGTAAAAAGGACATTCTGCAAGTAACCTTACAGCTGCATTCTGTACGATCTGTAAAATTCTCAAAACTACTCCCAGAAGCCTTATAAATCGCATCACCAAAATGGGCATAAGCATGGCCTGAAGGACAAATGAAAATTATTGTCTGAAAGCAATAATTTCAACCTGTGCAACGAGATATGGGACAATGAAATATGGAAAAATCTCTTTAATAATTTTGGGGTCAAAAACACTACAGAATCTATTATCCCCAAGTATCTGCACTGATCAGGCATAATCCCTTCTATCTATGCCCTTCTTCTCCACTGCTAATTCCAGACTGTCTTCATTCCACCTTGCTGCACAGTATGTCTGCAACAGATCTTGACACTTTATTCTCCTGCTTATTACCCATGTGTCAAGAACATGTCTAGTACCCTCTGTGTTTCTGTCTTGTATAGGTTGTAAGCTCTGTTGAGCAGAGACTGTGTCCCATATGTATATGTATATATATATATACATATTTATATATAGCACTGCGCATGCCTTGTAGCTCTATACAAATGTTAAGTAGCAATAGCAGTAGAAGTAGTAATAGTATTTAGCTCTTGTCTTTTTTTCAGGAGTAGCGCAAGGAAAGTTAAATTCAGGAACAGTCAGGGACGACACTACTAAAAGGCAAACTAGGCAGCTGCCTAGAGAACTGGCTTAGCAGCTGCTGCTGCCCCTCTCTGGGGCCTACAATGGCAATGGCTATAAACCTCAATGCAGTTATTATCTTAGGGCTTCAGTGCTGTGCTGTGCTGTGCCAAGGTTTCATTCTTTTACTAGTTGCCACTTCCACCCCCTCCGATGAAGACTTACGGAAGAAGGCTCAGACTCCTGATTCCCTGCCCAACACTCCCCAACCCCCAATTCCCTGCCCAACACTCCCCAACCCCCAAAGTTCCAAACCTCACACCCAGACCTCACAAAAATATTTGTGGCCAAAAAGCCTGCTATACCCTTCGCCCCCAACATCCCAAAAATGTGGCATGGACTGGCACCCTCCCCCCAGTACCTTCTACTTTGGAAGGTAGGAGCTCTGCCTACACATTCCTGCCTCCATGCCACCATCTTGCAAAATGGAGGCATCTGGCCCTGCATAGTATGCCCGAGGATGCACTGCATGGGGTCCTATTTGGCAGACTAACTCTGTTGGGTGCCTCCCAGGATGTACTGCATGTGGTCAGGCATTGCCATTTTGCAAAATGGTAGCATGGAGGTAGGTACATATGAGTAGTGCTCCTGGCCCCCAATGTAGAAAGTGCTGAGGGCTCTGGTTGGGTACAAGGGGTATGGAGATCGCTGGGCCATGCCACTTTTGGGTGATCAGGTGTGGGGACTCTAGCAGCCACTTGGACCATCAATGAATTTTTGGGAGATCTGGGGTTGGGGGTGGGGGCTAGGGGCCGCTTGGGCCCCTAATGACTTTTTGTGGGGATTGAGTTGAAGGGTGTCGGAGCTTTGGTGATCAGGAAATGTCAGAAGGAGTTCAGTGAGTGTTGGAGGGGGATCTGGGTCTGGGCCTGCTTGGGTGGTCTGAGGTGAAATCAGCTAGAGCAAACCCATTTGCACACATCTGTCACACTATTTTTTTTATGCACAACTAATTTGTACATTTTTCTGCATTCAGGAGCAAACATTTTATATTTCCCTTGCGTTAGGAAACTATAAATACTGAGCTATAGCACACATCTTTGATACAAGGTTTCTGCATTGGCCTGTAAGTCTGAACTCGAGGAAACAGAAGGTTAAGCAATGAAAACCAAAGGAGCAACAGTAGGATTTGAGCAAGGTTGCCTTGGTTCTCAGCCAACTGCACTAACCATTAGTCTACTGCCTACTCTCTACTCTCAAGTAACCCAAATCAGAACTACTTTGTTACTCCTCATCCATTGCGATACTGCAACCATGTCCTGTTTTGGACAGCTCGCATATTCTTTCTCTGTTCTGGATGATTTATTAGATTTGTTACACTCAAACAACTATGAAATACTGGCAATAATAAAAAATATTAAAACTTTGCAGAAAATAGAAGTTGCACATAGTGTATGTTTTTCATACACTGGTCAAATATAGTATATTGTCCGTCTTCAGAAAAGATAGGATTCAGTTCCAATATTCATTGACATAAACATACTGTATGATACTATTGAAACTGCAGTTTTCATTTAAACACTTTATTATGAAATAATATAGTTTGTCAACAGTCCATTCTGATGGCGGAATATGATACATGTGAAAACACTTCTGATGCAGTGCGTCAATATTGCACCATTGAAACACCTAGAACAGAATGCTTGACAGCAATTAGTTTCAACAACATATTAGCCAGGCGTATGAAAAACATACAAGGCCGATATACGCACCAATAACTCTGACACTAAGTAACTTACAGTTATCTAAACCTATTTTCTAAAGTCTACAAAATAGTCTTGCAAAATAGTAGCTATTATAGCATTATAAGCTACTTACTATTTTTTGTGATCTTTTTATGTTGAGCCGCCAGTACCGTCAAAATCAGCAAACTTCGAATACCTATTAAACTAACTAGATCTCAGATAAAAAATCTGTATATAACGCTTTTTTACATAACGATAATAGCTAAACATAGTTCCATTGAATTTACAACCATTAATTAGTAAACAGTTGAGTAGTAAGTATGAAAACCTTATGTATATAAAACATATGCTGGTCCAAAGCGGGTTTTAAACTATATGAAGCAAGTTCAACTTCATGAGTAGGAAATGGGAAATAAATCAAAAGATCATCTGCACAGAATCTAAATACAATTTCCACCTAGCTCCAACTCACTATGTTGTAAAATCATTTAATGAGGCTTTCCTACAATGTTAGAGCTATTGATATGTTGTGAATTATTGTAGTTCTTTGTTACCTGAGCTTCCAGCCTTTTCTCTCAGTCTCTTACAGGTGATTCAAAACTCTGCAATGAAACTATTAATGTGTTGTCATCTTCCATAAGAGATGTCATCCTTCTTAGCTGAGTTATATTGCTTCCCATTTGAGCAGTCTGGGGGTTTTAAGATGAGTTATATCATGCTTTAAATAGTAAAGGCTCTGGTTATTTAGTTAAAAGGTTAACTGGAAAGCGGGGTCATGGATTTTGTGATTTTGCACTTCAGACACATAGGGGCAGATGCAGAAAAATGTGTTACCGTTTGCATAGGCATCTGCAACAGCGTTTAGGACCGATTTTCTGCGGTTGTGACGAACGCTCAATGTAGAAAGAAGAAAAGAGAAATACAGAAGGAAAATAAGGTGATAGCTTTTTATTGGACTAACTTAATACATTCTAGGACTAGTTTTCGAAGGTTACAACCTTCTTCAGGTCAAGACAGTATGCAGAAAGGGATTTACTGAGAGGCTAATCACTGTGCAGATGCCAGCGCTAATGGGAGTGTACTGCCTATTTAAATCCATGCTAAATAGATGATAATTAAGCAATTAGCTATGCTAAGCAGATTCAGAGAAGTGCGCAGAAGAGAGGAAGGCTGAGCTCAAAGCCAGGACTGCAATGCCCGTTTGGTGGAGATTTAAGGGTTTGCTGAAGAGGCTGCTGTCAATGCCGACAAGGAATTTATGCCTGTTTCTTGGAAAACAAACGGCAGAAGGAGCGTGCTGGAACAATGGATGCACATGTGCTGGAACGGTATGCGGAGCATATGAAGAATCATTCTGCTCAGAAGTTCTGCTTAGAATAATGTTGGTGTTCAAAGACCACCAATATTATTCTAAGCAGAACTTCTCAAGAGAATGATATAGCTCGTGTGCACCACAAAACATTCCAGCACATGCTCACCACTCGCCGGTGCCTTTTGTTTTCAGGATGTAGGTGTGCATGTGCCTGGTTTGCTCTCCCAGTTTAGTGTAGACTTTTTGTGCACTGCTCGTTTGCATGCTGTTTGCTTACTGTATGACTGTGCAAAACATCTGCATTAAACCTGCTTTTGGAATCCTGTGCTGCAGCTTTAGCACCAGGTTTCTGCATCAGCCCCATAGGCAGCAACAGTTAAGCTGGGGTAGTTACAAAAGCTCTGTGTTAAGTGTTGGGGGTGTTCCCAGCACTTTGCGAAAACTTGCCATGCAGCAAACAAAGAGAAATAATTGTTAACGTGTTAATGGCACGGCTACTAAAGTGGAATGCAGTTAGCTATATCTCTGCATCACATTATTTCATTTCATTTTCAATTTTATTAGACTTATTTACCACAATACATAGTACTGCTATGCGGTTTACATAATAACATACACATCAGTACCTAAAACAGAAAACATGATACATATAAATCAATAAAATTCATTAAAGTTCATCTAAATAAAATTCTTGAAATACAGACACTTTTTAAGAAAAAGCCTTCTAAAAAATGTTTTTAATAACTACTGGAAGTAATGAATATTCCGCTCTTGTCTCAGTGATGGTGGCAAGATATTCCATAATCTTGGATCATATATTGAAATAGCTCTATTATGACTACTAGTTAGGGGTGTACAGGCAAAAAAAAAATGGTTCAGTTTCCCATTTAGTGCACAAAATGTTTTGTTTTGTTTCCTTTTCTTGCATTTTAATTGTGTCACTTCCTGTCTATCATTAATAGTACTCAGTATCACTTAATAGTGTGCACTATTGTGCAATAATGCACACGATGTGCACTGCACTATTGAGCCATACTGTCCACTATTAAGCCATATGCAATAGTGCACACTATTTGTGTACGTGCAAATAGCATGCACTATTGCATAATGGCTCAATAATGCACACTATGTGCTCATAATGTGCATTATTGCTCTATTAAATGATAGTATACACAATTAATGACAGACAGGAAGTGATGAAATTTCACTGTTTCCTCTTTCATTTTCGTTCAAAAACAATATAAATATTGTTGACATTTCCCATTTCATTTCAAATGAATGCACATTCCTAGAACTAGAAAAAACATCCCCATATTCAACCTTACATGTGCTAGACATCACCATCTCACTATTCATTCTGTGGCTGGGATGTGGACGCAACCACAGACATCCACATCAGGGACTTCTACGTTTCTAAAATCAGGCTGAAACATAGATGTCTCCAATGTCTTCACATTGTACCCTGGACATCCCAGATTGCACTTGGATGTCCTTTATAAGGTTCCCCTTCAGATCCATCCTGATTTGAGTCCTAGTCTTATTCCTTATTTGCTCCTTTTAGGGATTTTCTCCCTGCTCTCTTTTTTGTACAGAATATAAAACAACTACTTGCTGTGCGACCCAGAGCACTGACCTGAATAAGGAAGAAGAAGAAAATGGATATTACTAATGAGGACTGGAGAGCCATGACCAATGCAGTCAAGAATGCAAATACAATGTGTGCCTTATAGTCAATCCTGACTCCTGGCAACCCAGCAGCTCTCGGGTTTTCATGGTAGCATGACTGGAAGCAGTTTGTTTGACCTTTTGTCAGAGGCAATAGAAGGTTAAGTTATTTGCCCAAGGTCACAATGAGTACTAGTGGGACTTGAACCCTGGCTCTTGGTTACCAAACCAAGCCAGTGCTCTACCCATTAGGCTACTTTGCAGGCAAGAATAGATTGGAGACCATATCTTGCAAAAGATGTAAAAAGACTGGAAACTGTTCTGAGGAAGGCAACCAAAATGATTTGGAGCCTGCATCAGAAGCCTTATGAGAAGAGACTTGAAGACCTAAATATGTATACTCTGGAGGAGAGGAGGGACAGGGGAGATATGATTCAGACCTTTAAATACTTAAAGAGAAATGATGAACAAACAAACCTCTTCCAAAGACGGGGAAGCTGTAAAACTAGATGGCATAACATGAAGCTGCAAGGTGGTAAATTGATGGGGCAATGTCAGGAAATATTTTTTCACTGAAAGGGTGGTGGATGCTTGGAATGCCCTCCCAATGGAAGTGGTGGGGGCAAACACAGTAACGGAATTCAAAATGGCCTGGGTCAGACACAGTGGATCCCTTTACAGCAGCAGGATAAAAGCAAAACATATGGTACCATCTAACTTCTGAACCATCTAACGTCTCAACAAATAGGGGTGTCCTACATGGAGTGGTGGGTTCACCCCTAAACAAAGACATGGGGAGGAGTGGCCTGCACAGAGCGACAGGTGCACCTACTCTTGCCATCTTGCTGGGCAGACTAGGTGGACCATGCTGGTCTTTATCTGCCATCATTTACTATGTTACTATGTATCTGTTTCCCTCACCTGAGGACTGAAGTTCCTGGATTAGAAGTGGAGCAGAGAACTGAAATGTATAACACGTTCTAGCCTGGCCTCCCAGACCCCAGTGCCTAGCCTGCTGCTCACACAGAATGGTCACTCTTAGGCTGCCCTTCACCACCCTGGCAAGGTTAAAACATAAGTCTTGGCTAACATTAAGGCCATCCACATCACTGAGTCACTCAGTTTTACACATGGGTCTCACTACCAGGGCCGGCCTGTCCATTGAGCGAGAATGTTTTTTGCACAGGGCCCCGTGTTTCAGGGGGCCCCGCGCAAAAAACATTCTGATCCAAAAGTAAAATGAAAAAATTTTTTTAAAAAGCTGTCTGCTGCCACTTCCGGGGCCTCCGCAGCAGAATCGAGTGTGCCGCGGGGCCTCCCCTGTGCCCGGCAGAGCCTGCCCTCCCCTGTATCAGCTCTCTCTTTCCAGCGGCAGTCACACACACCGGCTTTCAGAGCGCGAGGGGAGAGTTTCTCCCTCGCTGCTCTGTTAAGCCCGCGGGGGCTGGTGGGAACTCCCATCAGCCCCCGCGGGCTTAACAGAGCCGCGAAAGGGAAACTAGTCCCTTCGCGCTCTGAAAGCCGGCGCGTGTGACTGCCGCTGGAAAGAGAGAGCAGATACAGGGGAGGGCAGGCTCTGCCGGGCACAGGGGGGGCCCCGCGGCACACTTGATTCTGCCGCGGCAGCCCCGAAGTGGCAGCAGACAGCTTTTTTTTATTTTAAATTTTCCCTGGGCTGGGCTGGGCTGGGCTGGGCTGGAGGGGGGGTAGGAGTAGTGATGGGTGATTGGTGATGGGCGCTGGGGGGGGGTTAGGAGTGGTGATGGGCGCTGGGGGGGGGTTAGGAGTGGTGATGGGCTATGGGGGGGGCTTAAACTAAAAATTGGATGATGGGGGATTAGGACTGGAAATGGGCTGGTGGGATTAGGACTGGAAGTGGGTTGATGGGGGGTTAGGACTGGTAATGGGCTACGGGGGGCTTAAACTAAAAATTGGGTGATGGGGATTAGGACTGGAAATGGGCTGGTGGGATTAGGACTGGGAGTGGGCTGATGGGGAGGTTAGGACTGGTAATGGGCTATGGGGGGTCTTAAACTAAAAATTGGGTGATGGGGGATTAGGACTGGAAATGGGCTGGTGGGATTTGGACTGGAAGTGGGTTGATGGGGGGTTAGGACTGGTAATGGGCTATGGGGTGCTTAAACTAAAAATTGGGTGTTGGGGGATTAGGACTGGAAATGGGCTGGTGGGATTAGGACTGGGAGTGGGCTGATGGGGAGGTTAGGACTGGTAATGAGCTATGGGGGCTTAAACTAAAAATTGGGTGATGGGGATTAGGACTGGAAATGGGCTGGTGGGATTAGGACTGGGAGTGGGCTGAGGGGGAGGTTAGGACTGGTAATGGGCTATGGGGGGGCTTAATCTGAAATTTGGGTGATGGGGGATTAGGACTGGAAATGGGCTGGTGGGATTAGGACTGGGAGTGGGCTATGGGGGGCTAGGACTGGTAATGGGTTGGGGGGGTTGCTAGGACTGGAAATGGGCTGAGTGGAAGGGGGCTTGAACTGCAAATAGCTGATGGGGACGGGGCTTGGAATGGAAATGGGCTGAGGGGAAGTGGGGGGCTTGAACTGCAATAGCTGATGGGGAGGGGGACTTGGAATGGAAATGGGCTGAGTGGAAGGGGGCTTGAACTGCAAATAGCTGATGGGAAGGGGCTTGGAATGGGCTCTTAGGGGAGGGAGCTAGGACAGGAAATGGACTGATGGAGGGGCTAGGATAGGACTTGGAATTGGGTGTTGGAGGGAGCTAAGATTGGAAATCGGCTGTGGTGGGGGCTTGGATTGAAATGGACTCATGGAGGGGCTAGAACTGGAAGTAGGCTCATGGGGGGCTTGGATTAGAAATGGGCTGAGTGGAGGGGAGCTAGGATTTAACATGGGCTGATGGTGGTGGGCTAGGAAAGGACTAGAAATGGGCTGATGGGAGGCTGGTATTGGAAATGAGCTGATGAAGGGACTCGGATAGGACTGGAAATGGATGGGGGAGCTAGGACTGGAAATGGACTGATGGGGGGCCAGGACTGGAAATGGGCTGATGTGGGGACTAGAAGGGAGCGGATACTGGGTGGGGCTGGAACTAAAAGGGAGCTGATGTTGGGGGAGATTAGAAGGGGATGGGGCTGGGAGAGTGAAATGGAGAGGGGAAAAATATTTTGTGTGGGAGGGAAGAAAAATGTACAATTGGCCAGGTATTGGGAGACTAAGTGGGGATTGAGGATGGAGGGGTAAAATTTGAGTGGATGAAATAGGAATGAGGAAAGAGCAAAAGGAGAAAGATTATTATGTTAAAGCAGATGTAGAGAGAGAACGGAAAAAAACTAGAAGAGAAAAAAGGACAAATGGACAGCAGACGATGGAGAGATAGCAGAAGACACAAATAAACCAGAAGAAAGTGGCTGGAACAATTGCAACTGAAAAAAAAAATGCACAAAAGGTACAAAGATATCTCTTTATTTTGAATTTATTAACTGGAATATGTCAGCTCTGGGAAATGTGCATCATTAATGTCTGTGCTTTGTTTAGTACAAGAGGAAATTAATTTATAGTTTTATTTCTACATTGTTGTTGTACATTCCAAGTTTGGCTTTTAGGGTTCCCAGTTTAATTATTGTCTTCCTGTTTTTAAATTGTGATTCCCTGTTTGGTGATGGTCTATGTTCTGCATGTGTAACTGAGCTGAGGTATTCTGTTTATGTAATTTCTATTTGACATTGTCACTTGTTCTCTTTCCCCAGTAGGTCATGTATTGTTATTCTCTGAAATGTATTGGTTTAATATTTGCAGTGTTGCCTTTTGATAGGTAGGGTATGGTGCTTTATGAGTCCTGGTAGTGTTGTTAGGATACGGTGGGTTTGCTATGGGTTCTAAATGGGCAGTGTTTGTAGTAGTTCCTAATGTGCATGACAGTTGGCACTGGATTATAGTAATGTAGAAATCTTTGTCTTTCTTTATTCATACACTCATGAAGAGGCATGTTTACTAAAAGTTAGTGTATGGTAACATTATGCAAATATTTATGCAAATGAGGCCCCTTATGCAAATGAGGCCCCGCACCGAGTCTCCGCACATGGCCCCGCACCCCCCTTGGGCCGCCCCTGCTCACTACCAAAACTTCTCAGCTCTCCTCATGATTCTCATTACCCAAATACTACTGGCAGCAGCCTGGCATTCCCCCAAGTGTCCCTGGCCTCCATAATAGGGCTTCCTGCTGGCAAGGAATGGGAGACCTCCGCTTCCTTCTCTCAGCGCTTCTTGACTCTCTGTCACTAGAAGGTTTTATGTTGCTTGCCTGGCTCATATCCTCCTGGTTAGATTTCCCCTTTCAATTTCTCTTAAGATGGCGCCTGGTGAATAAGCTCTTAAGACTTCCCCTAGGCAATCCTCTGCATTTACATAGCACCAGAAACTCCCCCTATTCTCTGGAGCTCCCTCTAGTGCCTAGAGATCCAAAATGCCATGTTGTGCTGTCTTGCATATTGGAGGCACAATTTTAGAAATACTTATTTTGGGACATGAAGCATTCCTTAATGTACAGAAATTGCTTTTAAATGTGTCCTGTACAGGTGATATGATTTTCTGCCAATAGCAGTCAGATTTAGGAGTAATCATGCAATGGATTATTTCTCTAAAGCAGTGGTTCTCAACCCAGTCCTCTGGGACCCCTAGTCCAGTTGGGTTTTCAGGACGAATATGCATGAGATAGATCTGCATACAATAGAAGCAGTGCATGCAGATCTAGGTCATGCATATTCATTATGGATATCATGAAAACCTGACTGGCCTGGGGATCCCGAGAACTGGATGGAGAACCACTGCCCTAAAATGTTTCTCCTATTCTGTCTATAGGAAAAGTCTTGATGAATTAAGCCCTCAATTAAGAATTTACTAATCTTATACAGGGGCATGTCAGCATGGTACTTGCATTAGAACTTTTTAATGAATGAAAAATGACCGTACACACTTTGATTCATATGTAAATGTGCATTGAATCAATTTTGCATGCACTCGTATTTAAGATATCTTACGAACCGAATGTGCACTAATGAACACCAAAGATCTCATGAGTAGGAATTGTAAGGGCCCCTTCGCTAAAGCACTTTAAGCACATGGGGAATGTTCTATAAAATCAGTTTGGGGTGTATGTGGCCACATATGTGCATTAATAGCCTCGTAAAATATTGCCCAGCATAAAAGTCTGTGCAGTGGCATGGACATGTGTACATCACTGGTAGATATAGCCGGAGGTATGTTCTGGATACAGTTTGGGTGGAGTTTACAAGTAAGCATGTCGATTATAAAATACTTTAATTTCTGTACATACCTGCATACTTGCTATAATGCATGTACAAATGTCTGCACCTACTTTTAAGAAGCAATCTCTATCACTTACAATTGTATTTTATAATGACTAATCGGTGCCTATGTATCTTTATAAGATAGGCTTAAAATAGGGGCCTACTTGTTCTCCTGAAACAGACATGCTCTTATAAAATTAAACTCTCAATGTGTGTGAATTAGAACATGCTGTGAGCCATGGTAACGATTACTGCATGTCTTGAAATTCATTTTGTGGAATGGGGCGGGGAATACACATGAACTAGCTTTTGCAGTTGGCCCCTGGTAACTTGCTGTGTCTTAACTATTACTGCTATAGACTCCTATACTTTACATGGTTCCAAAGATTCACAAATCTTTGACCGATCCACCCGGATGCCCGATAGTCTCCTGTCGATCTTCGGTTCTTGAACCCCTTTCTATATTTTGCGACAAGTTTTTTCAGCCTTTGACTTTACAAATCACTTCTTACATATGTGATTCTTATCATTTCTTATCATCATTACAAGCAATATCGGTACAAGCTCACCATATTTTGGTGACATTAGATGTGGCTGCATTGTATACCAATATTCATCAGAGGGAGGCATTTACCATTTTGGCTGCATTACCATTATCACTTCCTGCAAGGCTTCCGAAAAGTTTTATGCTACAGTTGCTAACTTGGGTATTGGAGAAGAATTATTTTGGGGCTTGTTTACAAAGCCGCGGTAGCGGTTCGCGATCGTTAGTAAACAAGCCCCTTTATGTATGATTGTCAATTTTATCATCAGTGCTTTGGGATGGCCATGGGAGCTACAGTTGCACCTTCTGTAGCATCCCTGTATATGTCATATTTTGAAAATACATATCTTTATGGATCAACAGGTTTCCGACACATTTCATTTTGGAAACGCTTTCTTGATGACATATTTTTCGTTTGGACTGGCTCCCTTGCTGAGTTACAGCAGTTTTTGCTCTGGATCAATATGGTGCACGATCATATTAAATTTGAGGCTAAATTTTATAATTCACAGATTGAATTTTTGGATATGTTGCTATATAAGGATCAAGGTGGTATTCACTCTATGTTGTTTAGAAAGCCGGTACAACGGAACATTCTGCTACATTTTACTAGTTATCATCCTGGCCCCCTGCGGAGAGCATTACCGATGGGGCAATTCTTGTGTATACGAAGGTTGTGTTCTACGATCTCTGAATTTCGTAAACATGCAGCTGATTTGAAGCAACGATTGCTAACACGGAGTTACCCTTTGAAATTGATTGACCGTGCTTACAAGCGAGCACTGTATTCTCATCCAGAGTGGTGGGATAATCAGCCTCTTTCTACGACAGAAAAACAGCGGTTTGTGGGGGTACTGCCATTTATGCCGCATACAACAGCTGTTTCTAACATTTTGAAGTCCCATGGCATATTTTACAACTACATCAATGTTTTCAGCTTCCCCTTATGTTAGCTTATCGTCGCAGTTTCAATATAGCTGATCGGGTTGTTCACACCATGGTTCTTCCGCAGTATGATCAAACATCTGAAAGGGGACACCATTCATGTGGTGTCTGTGACTTTTGCTCCTCTACTATAGAAGGGACGGAGTGGAAAGACTCTCAATCACAATAAATATACAGCTTGCATTATACTACGAATTGTAACTCCTCCTTTGTGATATATCTAATTATTTGCCCCTGTGAACTGGTATATGTGGGTATGACTACGCGTACAGTAAAGAAACGGTTGGGTGAGCACCACTCTCGGATTAACACCAAAGTTCTGACGGCTCCTTTGGTGCAACATTGCATCCAACATCATCATTCTTTTGATCATCTGAAATTGACAATTCTTGATATGGCACCTTTGCCACTCAGAGGGGGTGATCGACAGACACAACTTCGATTTAAAGAACAACATTGGATCTATCTATACAATAATGAAACTCGCCCGAGTTGTTTTGAAAATCTGCTGTATACTTTAATGAAACCCGCATGATTTGTTTTTAAAACCTATCACATAACCTTGTTAATCACAATGTAGTGTTTAAATTCTGTCAATGATTTGAATTTCTCTGTATCCTTAATCAAACCGCTGCTGATCGCTGGAAGTAGCGGTATACAAATATGTGCTAAATAAAAAAAATTCCACCTCCCCTAACGGCTTGAATTCTGAAGTGGAATGGTGGTCTTTACGTTAAGCTTAACCTTTTAGTGTCTGACGTTCATGTTGACCTCATGACAATATTGAATATCTGATGATGTCATCACATTTGAAACGGAACAGGAAGTTGGGTTGACGGAGCTTGATAAAGAGCCGTGGGACGAACAGGCTCGAAACACAATCATTGTGTCGCGGTACCCAACGATTCAAGATGGATCAACGCTAGCCTTAGAGCAATTTGGCAGAAGAACCGGGAGATCAGATATTGCAGTCACTTCGGGGTTGAGATCCCCATGGAGATGGACTGCATACTCAATGATCTAAGGCCCAGTCTTTTAGCCAGATGAGTATACGAGCTTTATAAATGGATGGAGCACAATGTGTTCAGGCACACTGAGAATGGCTTTAGCTTTTGCTTTGATAAGCAATTAATAATACACTGAAGGTGCAATGATTGATTCTGTGGAGCCTATAACCTTACGCATGTGGGCCTATGGGTCAATTTTAACAATTTATTAAAAATGGAAGGCCTGCTTCTTGAGAGTGAATCTTCACCCTTATGCCAGGCAATCCGACAAAAAGTAAATTAATAGTGGAATCCTGTCTGGTTAAATTAAAGGGATCAGGATAGTTTTCTTTTCATGTTGGTCACTATACACCTTTGTTTCTATGAATTATATGGGTGGTGATATAGTAGGGTTTAGATTTTATTTAACTATTACTGCAGAAAATAGTGCAGATCACTTAAAGTCACCTGAATAGGTTGTATTAAGTAAATCTGTGTTATCAGTCATGCACTTAGCATGTGGTAAATGTGTTTTTTCTCTGCATTAACAGCATGAGAAGATGCAGGGCACATCCCAACAGTTAGATGCAGAGGCTGTGCACTTACTGCACTTTCAGTTTAGCAACTAACGTACAGTAACCGCTCATTTTTATCACACTTTAGTAAAAAAAAGGCCCCTTGCAAATGCAATGTGTGCCTTTGAGTCAATGCTGACTCCTGTGACCCAGAAGCTCCTGGGTTTTTTTGGCAGTGTGACTGGAAGTAGATTGCCATGCCCTTTCTTCTGAAGCAATGGAGGGTTAAGTGACTTGCCCAAGGTCACAAGGAGTGCTAGTGGGAATCAAACCCCAGTCTCTTGGTTATCAAGCTAGTGTTCTAACCATTAGGCTACTCCTTCAAAAAAGAAGAAAAAAGCCTCTTAGCCTTGTATTATATATAAATTCCCAATTAAATTGTAAAGTTTGAGCTGACATATTTGCTTTTGTAGAAAGACCTCAGTTTCAACACCCTACCCCATTCTGTTCCACATGCAAAATGCAATGTGTGCCTTTGAGTCAGTGCTGACCCAGAAGCTCCTGGGTTATTGGCAGTATCACTGGAAGTAGATTGCCAGGCTTTTCTTCTGAGACAATGGAGGGATAAGTGACTTGCCCAAGGAACGCTAGTAGGAATTGAACCCTGGTTGCTTGGTTACCAAGCCAGTGGTCTAACCACTAGGCTACTCCTCCACTTCTTGGTTCCACATATCCCTTATTAAAATAACCATACAATGATTTGAACAAAAGCATTACATTAGCACATAATAATAATTATAGTGGAGCGTCAGCACTACCTTGTATGTGTACCAAATTGGTCACATTAGCAGGTACATTTTTCAATATTTTCTAGCATTAAATATACCGTGTGACATTTTAAAATATGTAAATAAGAGAAAATTATTGGTAGCATTTTGCCCCTTATTATCAATAGTCTTTAACTGAACTACTAAGAAATCCAGACCTGGAATTACTGCACTTCTTTTCATAAAGAATGATGTGGCAGCAAGCAGAAATCGAGGAGCTGTGGCAGTGACAGGAACAACAACAGCAATGTTCAGAAAGGGAGGTTCGCGGCATTAAGAGAGGAAGTTTCAGGCTGCAAAGGCTGCAGGGGCTTTTTACGGAAGGACTAGGGACATATTTCATCTTGAAACTCACCAGAGGAGCAGGTCTCTGCAAGACCTGCGCCTCTTTCTTCAGTGGGTACTTTTCCCAGCTAAAACAACACACTTAAATTTTGGGAACACCACTTGAAATGCTTCCACCGAATAGGGGTAAAAGTATTTGTGTCTCAGAACAACATACATACTTTTACCTGCACATAGGTGGGAAGTTTTCAAATAGACCATTTCTACCTGTAAAACACTGTTTTATTCACACAATTGCCTTTGAAAAATTCTCTCTTGTCCAGCTAAGGAGCCTGAGGTAGAATCAGAAAAGAGACAAGGAGGTGCCATGTTTGGTGTAACTCTGTTTCACGTGAAACTTGTTCTCCAATGTGGTAGATTATAGTCTACAAAACAGCAATTTTTATTTATTCTTTTTACACAAATAGTTAGAATTAATACTTAGAAACGTGCATGTTTCTTAATTCTGAAAAGTCTTGGTGTTTCCTTTTAATAGTAATAATGAAAACCTGGAAAGACATTGGGATATGTTTACTAAACTGCGGTAACGTTACATACCGCATGTTATTTAACGTTAACGATCATTAGGTAAAGTTAACGCGCGGTATGTAACGTTAACGCGCGTTAACATTACTTAACGATCGTTAACGTCCCCAGCCGCGATAAACACCGCAGAAGGTGGAGAGAGGGTGGAGAGAAGGGGTCAATGGGCGGAGAGTGGGCAGAGAGAGGCCCCTTTCACACTAACGCGCTGAACTGAAGGGATGAATCCTACCGCGAATGAAAACCTGCCGTTAGATGCACATTTGCAGGAGAGAGAAACCATTTAAGTGTCAGCAATGTACAGCCTAGGCAGGGAGCCCAAGAAATATGATAGTAGTGCTCCATTTTCAGCAGCACCATAGTGCCAAAGTATGAATGGCCACTATGGCGATGGTGCAAATGGGGCATAGGGGGCCACAGGCGGGACATGTAGCATGGGCAGCTGGGGCACAGGGTGTACTAGGCGGGCACCTAGGTGGCACATAGGAACATAGAAAATGGAAATCAGCAAGACAGCAGCTGACCAAGTCCAACACAATCCACCTACATCTACCTGGTTCACCCTAGCCAATAGTTGCTAGGGCACTGACCTGACATCCCCCCAGCCATCCCGCCCCCATGTGGAAGGGACATAATATTGGTAGGCAGTGATGGGGGGGATGTGAGGATGTCCATGTATGCCCCCCCACCCCGGGATCCGCTCCCTAGGCGGGTGCCTACCTATACAGTGGATGGCCTGGGACTGCGCACTACCAGCACCGACAGCAAATGGCCATGTCAGCTTGGTGGGGGGGTGCCCGTGCTGGAGGGGGCAGTGCCACCTCCCTGCAGTGGACCTAGGCCATGCCCTGCATCAGTATGTGGTGTGCAGTGCAACATACAAAATCTGGCTGAGGAAAAGTACAGGTAGCCCCAGGGACTATTGTGCATCTGGGGCAACAGTGTGGTGCAGTACAACCAGCCAGTATGTCCAGAAGCAGAGGGTCACAGGTTCAAGCCCCAGCTGTGGTTCCTGCAGAGCATGTCCCTATGTTTTACCCTACAATGCAGATACAACAGCAACATGTGCAAAGCCCAAAGCAGCGGCGAACAGGGGTACAAACACCCACCCACACAGGCTCCACAATCCAAAGATGCATGGAGAGTCAGGCTGTTAGCCCCAGCATTGAGCTGAAGTTATCACCAGAGCACTACTACTACCCCCTGCACAGTTTAGCAATGTCGGCACTGTGATCAGGACCAGTGTGGCGGGCAGGGTTGCCAACCACCCCTATCTTTGTACAATGCTGCAATAGGAGTGAGCGTGTGTGTATGTCTATCCATTGTTCTGTGGCTGCTCACCCTTCACTGGGCCCAAAATGTCCCACTGTTACCAGTGTTAGCCTGAATAGATGCATAATGAGGAGCAAGGTATTTTGGGTATGGCCCGGCAGGGGAGATTGGCCAGGATGCATCTTCACAGGGTTTGGGGCAATGGCTGGGACACTGTAGTGCCTGACCACCACCTGCATGGACAGGGTGGCCACAGCATGGCATGGTGACCATGGCAGGTCTAGGTTCCCAAATAGCGCTCTACACTATCTGCCTCCAGTGATATATTTGTGTTCCCCAGTGCTGGGGTCCCAATCACTGAGATGCCTGCTTGCTGCACATAGTTCCTCTGTGAGCATGCACTATGAACTGGCTGGTGGACTGTCTGCAGTTAGACTGTGCATGGTACAGTCTGACTGTGCTTTCTGCTGGTGATTGGCAGACAGTGGTGGGAGGCAGTTGGGGTTTTCCAGACCTAACCCCAGCATTGCTGCTGGTCTGCCACTGCCCCAGTCATAGGTATGGCTCTGGCCCACCAACCCTGGAGGGCTGTCTCATACAAACAGGATGGAGGTTGCTTCCCCGGAGCGGGGGCACCTGTTCTTTACCTACAAAAAGTGTGATGTGGGCCCTTTGGGGTATGTTGTGCATACCAATGTGACCTATAAAGGCACTGCTACACACACCTCATGCAATTCTAAGAACCCCTCTGCCCTGATAACAGCTGCCCATCTCAGCCAGACCCTAACACGGGGTACACACCAGTCTGGCTGGTGTCTGGTCTCACAGGGCCACATGTGACTGCAGGATACAGATGGACACCAAATTACCTTCGGCTGCACTGCAAGGAATACCTGTCACACACTGGCAGCGATGGGGTTATACAACAGGACCTATCTCTAGCATCACATGTACTGAGGACCTATTGCTAGGCACCCATCCTATCCCTCAGGGTGAACACAGAACCTGCACAATGGCATGGTCTGTAGCTACTCTGTGCCAGTATCATGCACTGTCGGTTCATCTTTCCAAGCTGAGATACCGGAGAGGTGCAGACCCCATTTGGTGATCAGCTGTAGACTGCTATTCAGCATGTGCATTGCATCATGGGTACTGGTGGGGTTACCCTATCCTGGCACTCAGAGCAGACAGTTTGTGCGGTGACCTGCAGTCCTTCTGTACCCAGACATTGCTGTGACATACACCATGGAGGTATAGCCTACTGGTTAATACAATGCCATTCTTGGCAGTGTTCATGGGTTCAATTCCTCATTGTTCCCTCCTCTCATGCCTGTCCTACTCAAATAGTGTGCATGCCTGTAGAGGTCATATTTTTGCAGATCTGTGCTTCCAGCCCATAATACCCTTGCCACAATTGTCAACATTGCCTCGGTCCGTCTATCTGCATCTGTCAGCTGTGTAGAGTCCTGTCTGCCAGTGCAGGCTGCCACCCCATGTCATGCACTGCTACCCTTTCCTGCATTGCGCCTCTTCATGCTTGCCTCGCCTATGCCTGATCTGCAAGGCACCACCACTCCTCTGTCCACCCATCATTGTGACTATCCTGCCACCTCTGCCTCCACTGGGGGACATGTATTCCCATCGTCTGCCACCAACTATTTTTCCGGTACTTTACATTGCCAACACCTGGTGCTGTGGTACAGCTGCCCCACCATGTTTGTCATCAGTATTGGCAGGCACATGGGATGCCTGCAGATATGGCAGGTCCAGCGGCTCCCACCTCTCCCTCCTTCATTCACCTGTTCATTGCCTTTCCTGAGTGCTCTATCTAGTGTTAGGGCTACATCTGTCTTTGTTCCACACAGGTCATGCATGTCATCCTGAGGCACCTTGCAGTCCCTAGGGCATACTAACCTAGGACACCATAACCTTGCTAGGCCACCTTAACCTATGGTTCCATAGCCCAGGGTGCCTTCTGCGGTGCCTTGTCCAAGGGTGCCTAATATGGCGCTTAGCCTAGGAGGCCCTATAGGGCGCCTTATGAGGCACCTTACAGGGCACTTTACTAGGCACCTTATAAGGCACCTTACATGGCACCTTACTGGGCACTTTACAAGGCACCTTACAAGGTACCTTGCAAGGTGACTTACAAGGTGCCTTGCAAGGTGCCTTACAAGGCGCCTTGTAACGCTCGTTAGTCTAAGGCGCCTTGTAATGTGCGTTAGCTGCTACAGCTTGCTGTAACGATGCAACGCCCACGCCTTTATATGGGCATCTCTACCTTTACCGCGGAACCTAACGCAAATGACATTACCGCAGTTTAGTAAACATACCCCATTGTCTCACCCATATAGAAGGTCCCTTATTCCTTACATTTTTGAATGTGAGTGCCTTTGTCAGATTTGGAAAACATAGATATCATGGACATTTTTATTCTGAGCACTGATTCAAGATGTTATTCCATTGAATGTGCCTCAGTAGAGTTAGTTAGGTAACTTTAGGTCTGCTATTCGTGCAGCCTTACTTTTTCCTGACAGTGCTGCTAAGAGAAAGTCAACCGATGCGCAAGGAATATCCTCAGGGCTGATTTTGTTGCCTGACTAAATTCTGTGCAGACAAGTTCACTAGACAAATTTTAGGCAGAGAGCAGGGGGAAAGTTACTGCTGGGCTGTGTGAGGTCTGGATGTGCACATTTGGTTCTTTTGAGTTGCCCTGAAAGCTTGATGCACAAAAATCAATTGTATGTGCATTAGGTTACAAATTAATGTGTCTACAATCAATTTGTATGGATAAAAACATTGTAATGTGAAACCATTTGTGACACAAACTGAAAATACACCCAAAAATTGGGGGGAAAAAACAAATTGAAAATGTTTTGCCAATGCACATTCCTGGTGTGAGGTAGTGTCTGGCATATCAAGTTTTCTTGAAGGCAATTTCTCCAAATGATCTGTCTCTCAGATTTCCTGCTAATGCTTGACATAGTATTTCCATCATACCAAAGAGAGCTCCCTTCTGGAGTTCAGAAGATGTAATGTAAAGATAACCTTTCACAGTGTGCTTGGAAATTCCTCTTAATCAGGCCTATGGCTCCCAATGATGACAAATATTTCTGTAACCTTCTGCCACATTTTCTTGGTCGCTGACTGCACTTCTTTGTGTTTGAGGATCTATTCCCTCTTTAATCAATTCAAGGAATAATTGCTTGGAACTGGCACCTCTATTATCAATACTATTCTGGTGTTTTTTTTCTTTACGACTATGTCAGGTTTCCTTGCACCCATCTTCTTATCTGTCGGAATGCAAGTATCTCATAAGATCATAACCTCTACATTCCCAAGTTACAATGAGAGACGAGGGATGTGCATTCATTTTTAAATGAAATGAAACAGTCAAAAACCAATACAAAATTCATTTTATTTCATTTATTTATGTTTTCAGGAATACAGTGTGTTATTCCTGAAAATGAAATCAATTAAAACACAAAATCTGCAAAAACAAAATGAGAAATGCAGCAGCGCACAACCCTGTTGGAGATGGAGACATGAGAACCAGAGTGGGGACAGGAAGGAGGGGATTGTAGGATGCAGGGACATAGGCCATGTGGTCTTTTTCTGTTGTCATATTTCTATGTTTCTATCTAGTCTGTCCTTCCATATCAACAACTACAACAGTCCCCTTTTTACCTTTAGAGATTCTCTGTGTTTGTCCCATGCTTTTTTGAATTCAGTTACTGTCTTCATCTCTACCACCTCCACTGGGAGACTATTCCACGGATCCACCACTCTTTCCGTAAAGAAATATTTCCGCATATCACTCCTGAATCTATCCCCCTTCACCCTCATCCCATGTCCCCTCGTAGCAGAACTTGCTTTCAATTGAAAGAGGCTCTGTCCCCGAACATTTATGCCACGGAGGTATTTAAACATCTCAATCATGTCACCTCTATCCCGCCTCTCCTCTAAGGTGTACATATTAAGATCCTTAAGTCTGTCCTCATATGCTTTATAATGAAGACCACTAACCATTTTAGTAGCCACTCTCTGTATGGACCCCATCCTGTTTATATCCTTTTGAAGGTGCGGTCTCCAGAATTGCACACTATATTCCAAATGAGGTCGCACCAAAGACTTGTACAGAGGCATTATCACCTCCTTTTTTCTGCTAGCCATTCCTCTCCGTATGCACCCAAGCATCCCTCTAGCTTTTGCGGTCGCCCTTTCTACCTGTTTAGCTACCTTAAGATCATCAGACACAACCACGCCTAGGTCACGCTCTTCTTTAGTGGACAAAAGTACTTCACCCCCTATACTATATTGCTCCCTTGGATTGCTGCAGCCCAAATGCATGACTTTACATTTTTTAACATTAAATCCCAGCTTCCAAATTCTAGATCATTCTTCAAGCTTAGCTAGATCCCTCCTCATGTTATCTACACCTTCCTGGGTGTCTATTGCAGATTTTGGTATCATCCGTAAAGAGGCAAACCTTACCCAACAGCCCTTCCGCTATATCACTAACAAAGATGTTAAAAAGAATCGGACCAAGGTCAGTTCCCTGGGACACACCACTGATAACATCCTTCTCCTCAGATTGAGCTACATTTACCTGTACTATTTGTCGCCTCCCACCCAACCAATTTCTAACCCAAGCAGTAACTTTAGGGTCCATCCCTAGGATGCTCAGTTTGTTTATAAGTCGCCTGTGATGAACAGTGTCAAAGGCTTTACTGAAATCCAAATACACCACATCTAGGGCTCTCCCTCGGTCCAACTCCCTTGTCACCCAGTCAAAAATCAATCAGATTTGTCTGACAAGACCTGCCTCTGGTGAATCCATGCTGCCTCGGATCCTATAATCCTCTGGACTCCAGAAACCTCACTATTTTCTCTTTCAGCAGTGTTTCCAATAATTTACTCACCACCGAAGTTAAACTAACCGGCCTGTAGTTTTTAACAACATCCTTACTTCTGCTTTTGTGGAAAGGCACCACATGAGCCTCTTTCCAGTCCTTTGGCACCACTCCCAACTCCAACGAGGCATTGAAAAGGTCAGTCAGTGGAGTTGCTAGAACGTCCCCAAGTTCCCTCAGTATTCTAGGGTGTATCCCATCCGGTCCCATCGCTTTGTCTACTTTAAGTTGAGCTAGTTTCTCACGAACACAGTCTTCTGAAAATTGTTCAAGATGTCCCTCGCTTCTGTTCCTGTTTGTGGGTGTTTTCTGAGGTCCTGCTCCTGGTTCTTCATCTGTGAACACAGAACAGAAATATTTGTTAAGCATTTCCGCTTTGTCCTCATCAGCTTCTACATATTCCTCCCCTTCACCCTTGAATCTGACAATACCACTTTTGCCACATGTTTCTCAGAGATCTGGGCTGAAAATTTAGCCAGTCAGAATTTGACTGGATATATTTATTTATTTATTTAACAGTTCTTCTATACCGCGCTATTTTAGATCAGTGCTGTTTACATTTAACATCAACTATACAACACAGGCACTCTGAGTTGTATTTACAATAAAACAGGGAGATCAACTTGGAATTAACTGGGGAAACTATCTACATTGTATTTACACTAGTACCTTTTTTCAGGCAGGGTCTATCTACATCTTATTTACACTGGGAGTCTGAATTCTATTCCAGGGAGTACTTTTGAAGGATCAAGTTGATTATCCTTTTTCATACTGAGTCTGATTGTTTAGGTGTGGTGAGTGATTGTCTGAGGGGCAACATGTATGATTACTGAGGCTGGATTCGGGGTAGTATGTAGTGAACAGGTGGTGCTTTAATGCTTTCCTGAAGTGGGTTAGGTAGGTGATGTTTCGGATATAGGTGGGGAGGGCATTCCATGCTCTAGGTGCATAAATTGTAAAGGCTCTATTTGTTGTTACTTTTGTGCATTTCGTTATTGCCTTTGGGACCTCTAGGGTGTTTTGCATCGTGGGTCTTCTGTTTCTGTTATGTGGTACTTTGTGTATCATCTTGCTGATAGCTGTGGGAGTCAGAGTGTTTAAAGCTTTGAAGGTCAAGGTTAGGACTTTGTGGAGGGTTCTTGCTTGAACAGGTAACCAATGGAGGTTCATCAGTACTGGCGTTATGTGCTCTCTCCGTGAAGCCCCTGTTAGTACTCTCGCAGCAGTGTTCATTGCGAGCTGGAGCGGTGCTAGTGTTGTTTGAGGGAGACCGTGTAGAATTACGTTGGCGTAGTCAAAATGTGGTAATATTAATGCTTGATAGATCGATCGGTAGTCGCTGAAGTCGAGTAGTGGTCGGAGATGTTTTAAGGTCCTTATTTTCATGTATACTGTTTTTACTGTGTTTTTTATGTGGGTTTTCAGGTCCAGTTGTTGGTTCAGTGTAACGCCAAGGTAGCGGATTGTGGATTTGGTTTTCAGTTCTGTGTTGCCGATTTTTAAAGAGGGTGGAGGGGTGAAGTCCTGGTTCCTTGAGATGAAAAGGACATCTGTTTTGCTGTAGTTGATTCTTAAATTTTGTGTGTTGAGCCATTCTGCTACTGCCTCAAAACATCTTGTTAGAGGGGAGAGGTCTGGTTGGTTGGTCCTGAATGGGATGTATAGCAGGATATCGTCTGCGTAGGCTAGACAGTTGACCTTGAATGAACGTGCTAGGGCACATATGGGCTGCATGTAGATGTTAAACATCAGTGCAGATAGTGAAGAACCCTGTGGCACACCCTGGTTTTGCAAAAATGGTTCAGAGGTTGTGGAGCCAGACCTTACATGTTGCCATCTATTAGTCAAGTATGACTTGCACCACTCTAGAGCTGTTCCTTGAATTCCTTTTTCGCTGAGGCGTTGTATGAGGATCTCGTGGCTCACAGAGTCGAAGGCCGCTGCAATGTCGAGGAAGATAAGGGCGAATCCCTGGTGAATTTTGTCAGTTCCGGAGACTAGGTTGTCAAATAGGGTGGTGAGGAGGGTTTCCACCCCGTGTGCTTCTCTGAACCCATGCTGGGAAGGATCCAGTGGGGCTTCAGTATCAATATGCTGTTGAATTTGGCGCTGTACTAACTTTTCGATTACTTTGGCAAGCATGGGGATACTTGAAATTGGTCTGTATGATTCCACTTTCGTTGGGTCAAGCTTGTTATTCTTCAGCAGTGGTCTGATTGATATTTGTTTCAGGCTCTGTGGGAACGATCCGGTTGTGAGGGATTGGTTTATTAATTCGCTCAGATATTGGCTTAAGTCACATCGTAGCTCCTTTATCCATAGAGCTGGGCATGGGTCGTTGGGTGCGGTAGTGGGGTTGATTGCAGCGATGGTGTCTTCAATCTCTCTGTGTGATATTTTGTCAAATTTGGATAGTGGTGATGGTTGGGGCAAGTTATGCTGAAGGGTGTTGTTTGCGGAGCTCGAGGTTGCACCAGCCTGGATCACTCCTGGTTGTAGGTAGTTGGTTGAGGGGGTTATTTAGTCCTACAATTACAGGGGGTTATTTAGTCCTACAATTACAGCACTTAAATTTAGATATACCTAAGCACAGCATTGATAGAGCTGGATGCCTAACTACTACCCCTAGACAAATGTTTACAGATCTTCTCTCTACTTAGAGCATCTAAATGTGGTTAACAAAGGGGTTAACCAAGCTGCCTTGCTAAGGGACTTAAGAGATTGCACAGTTAGAGGTCCATATTCATGACAGTATTAGCATGTGTTATCCAACTCCAGGTCCCATTTAATGCAATGAAACATAGAAACAGAGAATATGACAACAGATAAATATCCTACAGTCTATCCAGTCTGTCCATCCATACCAGCATCTAAACTCTACAATCCTTTCATCTTATTCAGAGAATCTCTGTACTTGCTCATGTTTTCTTGAAATCAGATACCATCCTTGTCACCGCAACCTCTTCTTAGAGGTTATTGCACTAATCCAACACTCTTTACAAAAATAAATATTTCCTTCAATTGTTCCTGTCTATCCCCTTTCACCCCATTCCTATGACCCCTCATTCCAGAGCTTCCTGTCAATTACAAGAGTTCTACCTCCTGTGCACTGATACTATGGGCCTGATTCTGAGATGTGGCTTGCCCCTGTTCCCCCTCTGACTCTCCCCGCATGGCTAGGGGAGAGCTGGTAGGGGGCGGAAGGGGGCAGGGTCTGGGCGGAGTGGGGGCAGGCCGAGGCGGCAGGACCAATTCTAGTCAAGGCCTTGTACATCCTGTGGGGTCGGGGGGACGTGCTGATTATTCCACCTCAAAGATGGAATAATCAGCATGAACCAAGTGATCAGGGCCGGACATCCCCCCCACCCCAGGTTGGGGCTGGGTGTAGTGAGGTCCCCACAAACCGATTCAGGCCCTGACTGGCCAGCTGTGGGTCGGGCGGTAGGGAAGAGGGGGTAAGTACCGCGGGAACCAGGGGAGACTGAGGGGAGCCTGAGGATGTTCCCGCAAGCATGTAGGGGCACACTGTCCTGTCCTCGAGCCCGATTCTGTATGACGCAGGAGCAGAATTGGATCCTAACAGGCCCGTCCTGCTCGGGGCCATCCGGACAGCCCAGAAGTGCCCCTTTCAGAATTGGGCTCCAAGGGGTTATTGACATGTCTCTGTCATATTCCACCCCTCCTCCCCCCTTGCCTTCTTTCCAAAGTATGCATATTTAGTTTTTTCAAATCTGTCCTCATATGCTTCATGAGAAAAACCACTGAGCATTTTAGTAGCAGCCCTCTGGACTGACTCCATCCTGTTTGTATCCTTTTGAAACTATGGACTCCAGAACTGCACACAGTATTCTAAATGATGTTTCACCGAAGACTTACACTTGCTGACCTTTTCTCTCCCTATGTACCCAAACTCCTTCTGGCTTTCATCGTTGCCTTTTCTGCCTGATCACCTTAAGAAAAACAGATTCAATCATCCCTGGGTTCCACTCTTCTTTCATGGACAGAAGTATTTCACCCCTATACTATATCACTCCATTAGGATTTTGCAACCCAAATGCATGACCTTGCATTTTTTTGCATTAAATCTCAGCTGCCAAATTCTAGACCATTCTTCAAACTTTACTAGATCCTTCCTCATGTTATCCACATGTTCCAGGGTGTCTACCCTATTGCAGATTTTGGTATCATTCATAAAATCTGACAGTGCCATAATATCACTTACTAACATGTTAAAAAGAACAAGATCAAGGATTGATTCCTGTGGCACACCATTGGTAATGCCCTTATCCCCAGATTGAATTCCATTTACCATTATCCTTTGTCACCTCCAACTCAACCATTTTCTAACCTGGTCAGTCACTTTAGGGCCCATACCAAGGCACTCAGTTTATTTGTAAGTAGCCTATGTAGAAGTATTTCAAAGGTTTTGCTGAAATCTAAGTATACTACATCTAAGGGTATGTTTACTAAACGGCGCTAACGTCACAGCTGTGACATTATCGCACGATACATGATGTTATCGGGCAATAATGGTGCATTACCATGCGATAATGTCACGTATCGCGTGATAACGTCTGCTGCGACGGTAAGGTGCGCCGAGGTTGGAGTAAGGCTCCCCAGAGGGTGGAGGAAGGCTCCCCAGGGGCGGAGAGAAGAGGTCAATAGGCGGAGAGTGGGTGTGGAGTGGCTCCTTGCACACTAACGCCGTGAAATGAAGCTCAGAAACTTAACGCCAGTGAAAACCTCGCGCTAGGCACATTTACAGAGGAACCATTTCAGAGAAACCATTTCAGTCAGCAATGTACAGCAAAGGCAGGGAAACCCAAAAACGTGATAGTAGTGATACATGTGCAGGAACCAAAAAGGCAAATAAACAGATAAAATGACCAGAACCACATTTGAAATCCCAATAACCAAGCTGGCCAATAGTGATATTAATGATAAACATAAAGCAACACTACTGAAAATGCATAAAAAAGAAGATATCATGTTTGGAAGGGTCTATTCTCTGTCCCCCTACAAAGTGAATGATCCCACATTGAAATAGCGGTGATCAGGGTTTTGTCTCGTTTATATTGGGCAGGTTTGTTAGGGCATGCACATGTGCCGCAACAGCAGAGTGGGCACGTAGGAAAGGGCAACTGTACTGATGCTGGAAATGGGATACAGAGGGCTGCAGGCGGCACATGCTGTGGTGCAGTTGGGGCACAGTGCGGACTAGGCAAATGCCTAGGTGGCACATAGGAATGCCGAAACAGTGAAGCAGCAAGACAGCAACTGACAAGGGTCCAACATGGGCACGAGTGTGTTTCCCACAGTGTCACAGGGGATATTACCTGGCAGGTACCCCCAGGGGCACGTAACATTGGCAGGTGGTGCTGGGGGGAAGCGTGCATGTCCATGTAGGCACCCCCACCCGAGAACCCACACCATAGGCAGCTGACTACCGGCACACTGGCTGGCTTGGGACTGTGCACCACCAGCATAAGGGCATGTCAGCATGGTGGCAGAGGGGTGGTGGTGGTGGAGGGGGCAGTGGCAGCTGCCCACACCAGGCCACGGCCAAGCCCTGTTTATGTGTGTGCCGTGCACTGCAACAGACACGATCTGTCTGACGTACAGTCATGGTATTCCCAGGGAATGGTCTGCCTCTGTGGCAACAGTGTGGTGCAGTACACACAGCCAGTGTGTTCAGGGGCAGAGGGTCACAGGTTCAAGTCCCAGTTGTGGCTCCTGCAAACCATATCCGTGTATTTTACCCAGTACTAAACCATGGAAAGAAAGACAGAACCTTTATTGCAGATAAATGAAACATGCCATAAATGCCTATATTTTACCCTACAGAGCACAGACACCATTAACATGTGCAATCCCTAGAGCAGAGTGTCCCACCTGCATGCCTGGAGGGCCAAACACCATTCAAGTTGTCAGGATGTCCCTAATAAATATGCATGAGATGTAATTGCATGCCCCGCCCCATTGTATGCAAATGTAACCATGCATATTCATTAGGGACAGCATGAAGACCTGAACCGTGTTTGGCCCACCCGGACCGGAGTTGGGAACCTCTGCCCTAGAGCAGCGGCACAAACACCCACACCCACAGGCTCCACTATCCAATGCCTCATGGAGAGTCAGGCTGTTGGGCCCTGTGCAGACTAGCATCTTCCAATACTAGCACCTGCATACCTTAGCAATGCCGTCCTAAACTTGGGAACACGTTACACATATATCAAAAGGTTGCTCTGATTAATGTCAGATAACACATCCTATGTTAAACACAATTTGTTGACAGAGATTCATCATAGCAACCTTTCTGATATCTGTGGATTGTGGTTCAGTGTTTGTTCCCGACAGTGTTTACCACCCCCGGGAGTGACCCCAACCATATTGAGTACCAAAGCAATGCCTGCACTGTGCCCAGCACTGGTGTGGCAGCCAGGGCTACCAACCACCTCTATCCATGCACAATGCTGAAATAGGTGTGGGAGTGGGTGTATGTTTACCCAGTGTGTTGTGGCTGCCTATACCTTACTGAGCCCACAATGCTTGCACTGTTTCCAGTGTTAGCCTGCCAATGTGCATATTGAGGAGCAAGGTACTGTGGGTATGGTCCGGACAGGGCGGCCTGGGCAGGATGCATCTGCACAGGGCATAGGGCAATGGCTGGGACATTGTAGTGCCCAACCACCACCTGCATGGACAGGGTGGCCAAAGCATGTCATGCTGTGAGGTCACTCTCACCCTGACTGAGCAGTGACCATGGCATGGCTAGGTTACCCCATAGTGCTATACAGTATTTCTTTCAGGTGATATTTATGTGTTCTCTGTTCTGGGTCCCAATCACTGACATACTTGCTTGGTGTGTATGCTCATATCCCATTTTTGGGTGCACACAGTTTCTCCAGGAACATGCAATATGTACTAGCTAGCAGACTGTCTGCAGTTAGTGTGTGTATGGCTGTAGCACCTTGCAGGGTGAAGACTGACTGTGCCCACTGCTGGTCAATGTCATATGGTGGTGGGGGCATCTGAGTGTATATAGGCCTACTGCCTGTCTCCCAGTGCCCTGTGTGATACAAACAGATCTGCATCTAGTGCTTTGTAGGGCGCCCTCTCCCCTGCAGGACCGGGGTAGCTGGTCCCACAGCCCTTCATCGTGTCCCTCCACTGCTGCTATTGCAAAGATGTAGAGTGTGGGGCTGTTGGTGGCAGATCCTGTCCCCCCACCCTGGCCCCGAGAAGGCGGGTCTGTAGGCACTGCCCCCAATCCACATGTGGGTCCAGACACCCCCCTGCCCTATAGGGCACAGTAGGTGATGGCAATGAGGCGAGGGTGTTTCTGCTGGCAGCACAGATTGTAGAGATGTGCAGACTGTTACATGCAGCAAAAGAGATTTCCCCAGACAGCCATATCAGATGAGACCCCTTGCTTGCTTCTCCTGTGTCTGCTCTGCATGGCACTGCTCTCCTCTGTCCTCCTGTCATTGCACTTATCCTGCCACCTCTACTTCCTCTGGTGGACATGTATCCCCATCTTCTGCCACACACTGTCATTGTTGCACTGTACATTACCATCACCCTGTACATCGGTACAGCTGCCCCCAATATGTTTGTCCACTTTACCTGCTGCCACATGGGCTACACGCAGATTTGGCTGGTCCATGAGCTCCGTCATCTACTTCCTTCCATCACTTGTTCATTGCCTTTCCTTGGTGCTCTGTGCAGTGTTATAGTTACATCTGTGTTTGAGCCATACATTTCATGCTTGTGATCTTGGAGCACCTTTGTGCCCCTGGGCACCATCTCCTGTGTCACCTTAGCATCCCGGGGCATCTCTCGTGGCACCTTAAGTTTGGCCAGCTTACGGGGCACCTTATATGCTGCCTTGGAGTGTGCCAACCTTTCCTGCCACCCTCTGGGGCACATTATGACCTGCCTTGGGTGACGTGGTGCTTTATGATGTGCCTTATGGTGCACCCTAAAAGGTGCATTAGGTTGCGGCACTGTGTGAGGCTTTTTTTGGCTGGCAGTGCAGATTGTTGGGATGTGTCTGACTGTTACAAGCAGGAAAAGGGATTGCCTCAGACAGCCTTTTAACTGAGCCCACTGAGGGATCAACCTCGTGACCACTGTATCAGCAGTCAATGCATTAACCAGTGTGCTACACCTCTGTTGCTGTGATTGCAGGTCAGCGCGCCTAATTAAGGCTAACATGCGTTAACGTGCCACGGCTCCCTCTATCGTGCGATAACGGACGTTATTGCGCGATAACCCGAAATGCTACTTTAAGACCGGAACGCCCACTATCTTTTATGGCATTCGTCACAGTAAGCCTGCAACTAATGCCGGTAACATTAAGACGGTTTAGTAAACATACCCCCTAGTGTTCTTCCTCCATCCAACTCACTGGTCACCCAGTCAAATAGATTAATGAGATTTGCCTGTCAAGACCTACTTCTAGTAAAGCCATGTTATCTGAGATCCCACAATTACTGGATTTCAGAAACTACACTATGCAAGATATATGTAGAAGAAGAGAGAGAGGAATCAAAGGTTATGAGCTGATGGGACCGTGAGGATGATAGTGTTGCCCATAGAAATAGAGATAGGGAAAGAGGGGAGAGGTAGGTTTAGGGAGAAATACAAAATTCACTGTCTTGGCCATGTAGTTTCAGATGGCAATGGGATATCAAGGTAACAATGTCAGACAAATAGGCTGAGATTGAGGCCTGGATTCCTGGAAAAATCTCTGATGTAGACAGGTAAATCTGGGATTCATTAACTTAAAGATGGTACCGAAAGCCATGCGAGTAAACAAGAACATCAAGGAAACAAGTGTAAACAGAGAAGAGAAGACATCCCAAGGCAAAGCTCTGAGATACATTGATTGATAATGGGATAGTAGTGGATGAGAATCTACTATAGCATACACTAAAAGTGAGAAAAGAAGACAAAGTGAAGACAGAGAATCAGAGACCCCAAAAGACAGAGTATCAAGTGCAATCAACAATATCAAAAGCAGTGCATAGGGTAAGGAGAATGAGAATTCAGTAAAAGCCCTTGGATTCGGCCAGGAATAGACTTTGGCAAAGGCTATCTCTATAGAATATAGAGGGCTAAAGCTACATTGGAATGAATCATAGAAAGGACAGTGGTGGTGGGCAGCTTGTTCGGGCAGCATGAATGTGAAAAGGAGGAGGATAATGAGATGATAGTTAGAAGGCAAAGTAGGGTCCATTAAAGCATTTTTGAGGAATGGTACAGTATAATCAGAGCTTGTATGAAGACAACAGAAACAGCAGAAACAGACTGAAGATATGTCAGATGGTAAGAATGATAGCAGGTGAAATAGAGCCGAGTATCTGGGAATGGGCTCAGAGGAACAGGTAGTGAATTTGGAGGAGAAAAGAAGATGCATAGTCTCCACCTGTGACTTTAGAAAAGGAAGAAAGGATGACAGAGGTTGAAGGAAGGATGTGGGAATGAAGTGGCAGAAGGAGTAATGGAGATCATCATGTAGAGAACTAAAGATTAACCTTGTGAACCTTGTCCTGGAATTGAGAGAGTGAAGAGGGGTTGGGGTGGAGGCACTTTGAGGAGGGAGTTGAGTTTGGGAAAATGACAATGAGGATTGTAGATAATTGCAGACTAGAAGCAGGTCAGCATTAATTTAAAATGTATGAAGCTATCAGGGACACAGGAATTTAGCCAAGAATGGTCTACAGAATGGGCATGGGAACATCTGTAGCAAATTCTATAGGTCAGCCAATATTGAGATTTGGTACACCTTATAAGACAAGGAATGGGAAGAATGAGCAGGTCCAAAGAAGAGGAAAGTATAGTATTATAGGAAGAGACTGCCTCATTAACAGATTCTAATAGCATAGTGGATGACAGAAGAAATGAAACAATAGTAGAAAGAGTGTAAGGATCGATAGCCCTAAGATTCCTAAATGTGTTAGTGGTGAATGGATGAGACTTAAGTGTGAAAGTTATCAGATGATGGACAGGTGACTAACTGAGGTGGAGAACTTAGAGAGTGAGCAGTTAGAGAAAAGAATAAGATCATCAGTGGCCATGTTGATGAGTAAGAGTGGTAGGTTATAGCTGAAGGTTGAATTAGGAGGGTAAAGCAAAGAGCTTTGAGGCATAAGAGTAAAAGGAATCATTGGCATGGATGCTAAAGACTCCAAGAATGAGAGAAGGGGAAGATGGTTCAGGAAAGAATGAATGCCAGATGTCAAAGTCCGTGAGAAAGAAAGAGGGGGACTTAGGGGAGATTGATAAATGGCAGCTATCCATAGAGATAGTGGGGTGAACAGGCAGATGGAATAGACTTCAAAAGAAGAAAAGGAATGAGAGTGAGATAGAAGAGGTGGTTGGAACTTACAGGATAGACAGAGTAGCTCCTGACACCACATTGGAGCCAACTGGCAATATGTATGAGAGAAATGGTAACCTCCATGACAAAGTGCAGCAACCAAAGTCTCAGTTAAAACAAGAAGATGCACAGTATAAGCGAGAAAGAGGTTATGAATCTAGGCAAGCATGTTGGAAATAGAGAGGATATTCTATAGAGCACAATGAGAGCTGCCTTGGAGGACTAGAATTAGGACTAATATCCCCGGCTTAGAGGAAGAGGAGGAGGAGCAGTGGAATAAAGAGAAGAGAAAGTGTGATGACAGTGATAAGGATGAGATGCTAACAGAGGGAAAGGAAATAACCAAATGAGAGAAAGACATTGAAGCTTAAGAGTAGAAGACAGGGTGGAAGACAAAATAACTGGTGAGATGAAGAAAATAGATAATGTGTAGTGTGGTCTTGAAGTTTGTAGTGCTTTGAAACAGGGAATGAAGATTGAGTTAGCAGCAGGAAGAGAAATTGTAGTGAAGCCATAGGAAATAGGAGGAGAGGATAAAAATATAAAATACAAATCTGTTGTGACAATATGACGCCCCACCTGCTGGCAAGCAGCTGCAGGGAGCATAGGCTATCACCAACGGATAACTGTGGATATGGGAGGGAGGCTGCCCAATGATTAGGCAATACCAGGCAGTGGCCTAGGGCAACAGATTTTAGGGGCAGCAAAGAGCAGCAGAAGTCAAAGAAAACCACTAGATCCTGATGGTCACACAGTCAAAGAGCCCTCAGCACATTCTTTTCCCTGCAGGGACATACGTACAAAGAAAAGTTTAAGATTTAAAAGTACGGAGATGATGATCAGAACCCCTTAGCCAGTTGGTCAATGGGAGGCCAGCCGGCTAAGGCTTCTGACCTCGAAATTCAGCAGCTGTATTCAGATAATGTTACTGAATATCCCCACAGACCACTCTGGCACTATCTGATTAGTGCAGGGGCGGTTTGTTGGCAGAGTTGTGGCATGTTGGCATTAACCAAGTAAGTGCCAGCACCTATCCGGTTAGCCTGATATTCAGCCAGGACTTCCGTAGGCAACTTCCATGTGTTTGTCGCACAAGGTATATGCAGGACTGCACATAAACAGATAGGAGATAGTACCTGCTCCACAGAGTTTTAAGACAAACAAACAGGACAAGCAGGGGACTAGGGAGGTTCTTGCAAAGTCTAGATGAGAGGTGATGAGAGAGTGGGGTAAGGGTCTTGGCAGTGTGTTCTGACAGGGAGGGATGAAAGAGAACCAATAGGTTTTAGCTAAATGCTGAATATGCAGAGAAAGAGAGACATGTCAAAGATGATCCCAAGGATGCAAGACAAGGATTGTACATAAAGATCGGAATTGACACATCTAGAACTGGGCATACTCCTTTCCAGCGGTATTGTAGAAATGGCTCTGCTAAACTTTGATCTGGTTCTAAAATACATAGAGAGAAGTGCAGGAATGCATGAAAATTGACAGCAAATCTACACATGGGAAAAATCGATGGAGGAAACCTGGCAACTTACACATGCAAGTGCGGGCATTTTATAACTTACACATATAAATGTCAGCACGTAAACTGTGCTTGTGAGTTAACTTGAATTCATTGCAATTTGGAGGGGAAGATAAACTAGGAGGGATTAAGGAGGATAAAGGGATGACCAAAATACACAGGGGTCGATATTCAGAACCCTTAGCCTAAAAAGCTGTTCTAAGTTGCTATCCACAGAAGTCCCAACTGGATATTGGGTTAACCGGATAAGTGCCGGCACTTATTCAATAAGCACTGCATAGCTGGGATATTCAGCGACAGTTCCGATTCCGATGCTACCACTAAATATCCTGCCAATACTTAAGCACCACTGCTGGCATTAACCTTTAAAAAGGAGATAGAGAAGCTTTTAAACTAGAAAATAGGGGAAAGCCGACAGTCGCCCAAGAGCGGATGGTTCGGAAGAAGGTATCCTTGAAGGATACTACCAAAAGCAGTGAGGTTCCAAAAAAGAGTATAGTAGCCCAAATGCCCTTGAGTATGGGGCAGACAGAGCGTAAGGATTCCAAATTATCCATGCCTACCAATAGCCAGACTAGTATTAATAAAATACAGTCTCTAAAATGCTTGTATGCAAATGCTAGAAGTCTAAACAATAAGATGGGAGAGTTAGAATATATAGCACTAAATGAGAGGTTAGATATGATTGCAATCTCAGAGACATGGTGGAAGGAGGATAACCACTGGGACACTGTGATACCTGGATACAAACTATATCATAATGATAGAACTGATAAAATTGGTGGAGGGCTTGCGCTCTATGTTAGAGAGGGCATTGAGTCAGAAAGGATTAAAGTTTTGAAGGAAACAAAATTTGCTGTAGAATCTCTATGGATTGAAATTCCATGTATGAAGGGGAAGGTGATGGCAGTGGGGGTGTACTATCGACCGCCTGGCCAGAATGAATAAATGGATGATGAAATGTTCAAAGAAATCAAGGAAGCAAACAAAAGTCACAGCAGAGTAGTAATAATGGGTGATTTCAATTACCCCGGTATCGACTGGGTCAGTGTCACGGCAGGACATGCTAGGGAGAATGTTTCTAGATGAAATAAATGACTGCTTCTTGGAGCAGCTGGTTCATGAACCAACCAGAGGGGAAGCCATACTGGACCTAGTCCTTAGTGGAACACCAGATCTGGTGCAAGAAATAAGGGTGTTGGGACCACTTGGCAATAGTGATCATAGCATGATCGTGTTTGATTTAATTAGTGGAGGAGGGATAGTAAAGAAATCCATAGTACTACCTTTTAACTTTCGAAAGGGAGACTATGATAAAATGAGGAATATAGTTGAGAAAAAACTAAAAGGAGCAGTTGCAAAGCTTAAAGACTTGCATCAAGCTTGGGTGCTATTTAAAAATACTATCCTCGAAGCCCAGACCAGCTGTATTCCACGCATTAAGAAAAGTGGAAGAAAGTCCAAAAAACTTCCAGCATGGTTTAAAGGTGAGGTCAGAGAGGCTGTTGCTGCCAAAAAAGCATCTTTCAGGAAATGGAAAAATGAGCCAAACGACGAAAACTGGAAACAGCACAAGCACTGGCAAGTTAAATGCAAAGCATTGATAAGGCAGGCAAAGCGAGAATTTGAGAAGGAACTTGCTACAGAAGCAAAAACACGAAATAAAGACTTTTTCAAGTATATTCGTATCAAAAGGCCTGTGAGAGAGTCAATTGGACCGTTAGATGATAGAGGGGTAAAAGGGGCAGTAAGAGGAGACAAGGCTATAGTGGAGAGACTGAATGAATTCTTTGCTTCAGTCTTTACTGAGGAAGATGTAGGGATGTTACCCAAGACTGAAGTGGTATTTAAAGATGATACTGCAGAGGAATTGAGAGAAATATCGCTACACCGGGAAGATGTATTACAACTATTTGATAAACTGAATAGTAGCAAATCACCTGGCCTGGATAGTATACATCCAAGAGTGTTGAAAGAACTGAAATATGAGGTTGCAGACCTGCTATTGGTAATCTGTGAATTTTCATTAAAATCATCTGTAATACCTGAAGATTGGAGGGTCGCCAATGTAACGCCAATTTTTAAAAAGGGTTCCAGGGGTGACCCGGGAAATTACAGATCGGTGAGCCTGATGTCAGTACCGGGGAAAATGGCAGAAACCATCATAACAAACAATATTACAGAGCATGTAGATAGTCATGGCCTAATGGGAGACAGCCAACATGGCTTTAGACAAGGAAGATCTTGTCTTACTAATCTGATATGTTTTTTTGAAGGTGTGAATAAACAGGTAGACAAAGGTGAGTCGGTTGATATAGTGTATCTGGACTTTCAGAAAGCCTTTGACAAGGTCCCTCATCAGAGACTTTTGGCAAAACTAAAAAGTCATGGGATAGGAGGCAGTGTACTATTGTGGATCGGGAACTGGTTAAAAGATAGAAAGCAGAGGGTAGGGCTAAATGGCCAATATTCCCAATGGAAAAAGGTGAATAGTGGAGTACCCCAGGGATCTGTACTGGGTCCGTTACTTTTTGACATATTCATAAATGACCTAGAAAAGGGAATAACTAGTGAGGTTATCAAATTTGCAGACGATACAAAACTGTTTCAAGTTGTTAAAACCCAAGAGGACTGTGTAAAACTGCAGGAGGATCTGGATAAATTGGAAGACTGGGCATTCAAATGGCAGATGAAATTTAATGTGGACAAGTGCAAAGTTATGCACCTAGGAAAGAACAACCCACACTATGGTTACACGATGCAAGGTTCCACATTGGGAACCACCACCCAGGAAAAAGATTTAGGAGTCATCGTGGATAACATGTTAAAACCCTCCACCCAGTGTGCAGCGGTGGCCAAGAAAGCAAATACGTAGAATGCTAGGTATCATAAGGAAAGGAATGGAGAACAAAACAAAGGATATTATAATGCCTCTGTATCGTTCCATGGTACGACCGCACCTTGAATATTGTGCGCAATTCTGGTCACCGTATCTTAAAAAGGATATAGCGTTATTAGAAAAAGTACAGAGAAGAGCCACCAAAATGTAAAGGGGATGGAAGGCTACTCCTATGAAGAGAGACTACAAAGGTTAGGGCTCTTCAACCTGGAAAAGAGACGGCTGAGGGGAGATATGATAGAAGTCTATAAATTAATGAATGGAGTGGAACGGGTAAACGTAGATCGATTGTTTACGCTATCAGAATATAGAAAGACTAGGGGACATGTAATGAAGCTACAGGGTAAACTATTTAAGACAAATAAGAGAAAATATTTGTTCACTCAACGTGTAATCAAACTCTGGAATTTGTTACAGGAGGATGTAGTAAGAGCTGTTAGTGTAGCTGGGTTTAAAAAAAGTTTGGACAAGTTCCTGGAGGAAAGGTCCATAAACCATTACTAAAAAGGGACCCAGGATAATCAATACTTGACCCAGTACAAGCATTGTGGAACCTGTGTCTTTTGGGGATACTGCTAGGTATGTATGACCTAGATTGGCCACTGTTGGAAACAGAATACTGGGCTTGATGGACCTCGGTCTGACCCAGTATGGCATATCTTATGTTCTTATGTTCTTAACCACCATGATGTTTACATATCGGCCACTCTATCAGTCCCATACTTTCTAAAAACCTGCTAGTACCAGGGAGTAGGATTAAAACCAAAAGTAGAGAATTTTGGGCTTACACATGCATTCCTCATATGAAATGGGGAATACACGGTAGATTTATTTTCCTGCATAAGCCACTACCTGAGCTTCCACTGCATTGTCTATCTCTTGGTACCTTGTAACACTGTTTATACTTCTGCTAATGTTCTGTTGATATTCTGTCAAGGCTTTAAATAAAGTCTTGCGGGGAAGTGACGTCACCGCCCAAGATGGTGGCCCAGTGTTAGGGCTCTTCTACACCACTGGCAGAGAAATGCTAATAAGTCCTGCAGGACCCGTTATTTTGCAAGCACTTTGATGGGAGGACAGGAAGTGAATGGCAGCCTGCAAAAAGACCCCCAATTTGCAGGTGTTTGCTTTTGATCAAGCCTCCAGGCAAAAAACTGAGCCTGCTAAAATGGTCGTGCCTGAATCGCAGCACAACTGCATGCTGTCAGCTCGCCCCAGCTCCAAATTGGAATCAGAATCGGAGGAAGAAGAAAGTGTAATGCCCGTGGAGCTCTGAGGTTGGTTTAAAGAAATAAAGCAAGAACTGAGCTCTTTAAGGGGAGATTTCAATACTATAGCGGCAGACCTCCAGAGTGAGTTGCACAAGGTGGGGGTGTGCGTAGAAGCTGTTGAATCACAAATAGACACCCAGACTGAGGCAGTGGAACAACTAGAGAAGGAGATGCAATAGCTATACCAGCAACAGAGTGAGCTTGCGGACAAATTGGAGGATATCGAAAGTCGGAACCAGCGATTTAACTTGCGGTTTAGAGGGATTCCAGAGGACCCTCGTTATGCAGATTGCACAGCTTTAATGCAACAATTAGTGCCAACTCTATGGGAAGACACAGGAGACTGCCCACCTATCACCCTGGACCGGGTGCATAGGGCCTTAAGCCCTGCAAGAGGTAACCTGCCCCAGGATGTGGTGGTTTGCTTTCATTCATATACTATTAAATCGCAAGTTTTGGTTAAAGCTCAGTCGAAAGGAAGATGGATTTGGGAATCTAATGAAGTGGAAGTGTTTGAGGACCTGACTCCTATGACTCTGCACCACAGATGTGACTTAAAGGTCATTACAGGACTGTTGCAGGCCAAAGGGATTCGCTATAGATGGCTATTTCTGTTTGCCATTGCCATAAAGGAGGGTGGCCGGACAATCAGGGCCAAGACCAGGGCAGACATTATACAAGACCTTCAAGATTTGGGAATCATGGATGCCCTGGAATTGGCAAAAATGACAGCTGAGGTTAAACCCCAGAGGCACCCCAAGCAATCAGACACTAAATGGCAGATGGTGGAGTGGAATCACCATTTGAGGAAGTAATTGGAAGACCGGAGTCCTGAGAAGTCTATGGACTTAAATGATTGAAGGCGATGGGGTATTTGTAATTGTCTGGCAGGGATGCACATTAATAGTGGAGCAGTGTGGCATGGGGGGGGGGTGTAGAAAGGAGGGGAAAGAATGGCTGAGTCTAGGAAAGCATGGAGGAGGAGAAAGAGCGATTAGGCAGTGGAGGGGGATGTGAGTGGGGAGGGACTGTGGAGGCTTGTGTTTGTGCATATTATTGGAGCCAGGTGGGGGGAGGAGATCACTACCTCCAAAGGTGGCTGCCGGCAGCAGGTTGAAGAGGATTGGTTGGGGGGGGAGGGGGTGGAAGGAGTATAAGGGCAGACTGGAACAGAGAAGTTCAAGGGGGAAGAACAAGGGGGGAAGCAGGGAGGGAGGAGGAGGGGCAGGAATGCAATATGGAGTTTAGGGGATTTTAATATAATGGCTAAGATATGAATTACATCTTTCAATGCAAAAGGTTTCAACCTTCCAATAAAAGAGACAGCTGTTGGTTAAAGAGGCAACGCAGCTCAAATGGGATGTGGTGTGTATTCAGGAAATACATCTCAGGATAAGGCATCATGGCTTACTGCGGAATCGACAATATCTGCAAATATATGCAGTTTCTAAAAGGGGGTGGTAAATCGGGGGGGGGGGGTAAATCGGGAGGGGTTGTGATCATGGTGCGAAATAACATACAGTTTCAGCGGATTGAGGAGAAGTGTGACATAGAAGGGAGATATGTGGCCATTAAAAGGTCCATGCATACTAAGGTAATCACTATAGTATGTATTTGTGTGCCTAATCAAGGACAGGAATGTTTCTTTGAAAGGTTAGGAATGGACCTCTCGGGATTTATAGAGGGCTTATTGGTAGTGGCTGGGGACTTCAATGTAGTGCTTCAACCAAAATGGGATTGACAGAGAAAGGGAGGTGGGGGGTGGGGGAGGATGCCCACAGGAGTAGTCTGAGGAAATTGATGCAAATGTGGCAGCTTGCCGATGGGTGGTGGGAGGCTCATCTGGAGAGTCGGAATATTCCTAGTCCTCCTTCTGTCACCATTCATAATCTCGTATAGATATGATGCTAGCGAGTAGAGATGTAGTGGAAGTGACCCAACAGTGAGCCTATAACATGGGCTGATCATGGTTCGGTCTGGATCGAATTGGAGGAATGGGGGCTCCAACCTAGCTATCGTTTTTGTAAGGGGGCCTGTTTCTAATGTGGAGTGCTAGGCATAAAAAAGAAAAACGGGCTCAATTAGAGCAAGAGTATCAGCAAGCAACCCAGCTAGAGCAGAATTACATAGCAAGGGGCACCCCCCAGAGTTGGAGACATTTAGAACAGGCTCGCATTAAGGTGCGTTCTCTTCAATTAGATGACTTAGCCTTTCAGTTACAGTTAACAAAACATTTCTACGAATATGGTACTATTTTGTAACCTGAACAGAAGCAAGATCATTCTTCCCAACACTTACAATAGCCTTCTTGATATTACAACTGAAACTGCTTTTTCATGTTATTGTCCCGTTCTCTGAAACGCTTTTCATCTGAGAAGTGAAGTAAACCATACAAAATTGAAATCCTTTCTTAAAACATACCTCTTCATGATGGCATTTGTAGACCCCTTTAAACAGTTCTAGAACAAGACTATCTTAGTTTTCTCCTTCCTCCTTTTCTTTTGGGGCAATTTCTCCAAATGGGTTAGTTGTGTGCATACCATGGCAGTCATAAACCTCATTTCTAAGCCAGGATATGTAGAGTATGATTTTGGTCTCTCAAGTTTATTGCTAATGCTTGGAGTAGTATTTGCATCGTGCCTAAGACACCCTCCTCTGGAGTTTGTAAGATGTAACATGTATGGGTAATTTATCAAGGTGTGCTTGGACATTCTTCTTAATCAAGCTCTTGGCACCCAACACGATATCTTTCTACTACATTTTCCTGGTCTCTGACTGCATTTCTTTCCTTTTGGAGAACATTATAACTTCTTTTCTCTCTTAGCATTTTATAGTCAATCATTCCTAATCATCCATTTTAGGTTTAAAAACACTATAACAAAAACTGACTAAACTAAATTTATATTAATTCTCTTATGTACTGTGCTATTCTGCATCAGTGTGGTTTACATTGAACAGGGCATTATAACTTGGAGATAACTATTTTACAGGGAACATGGGTTATGGAGGGTTAAGTGGCTTGCCCAAGACCACAAGGAGCACCTGTAGGACTAGAAACCCCAGTCCTTTGGGCCCAAGGTTGCTGTCCTCTAGTGGAATTTGAACCCCTGACGTACCTTGCCCCAACCACTAGGCCACTCCTCCACTCCATGTGGCAACCATTATCTGAAGTGCCTTGAGATGAACCATTCTGCTCTGATAAACTTATCTAAGCTTATGGAAGAAAATGAGAAAAATTCTCATTTTCTTTAAGTGTGGACAAATATCTCTTTTTTTTGTAAATCATGCCTCTTCATTGGTAACTCAAATGTTACAGTTAGGGATAATCCCAGAGGTAGTACAATGTAAGGGACCTATCTTCTAAAACACAGTAAAATAGCACATTTGTCCATACAAAACATTTTACCTCAGAATTCATTAATTCATGGTACTTCAGTATGATCAGTTAGTGAATCCTGGGGTCTTTTTTTTTTATTTTTTATTACTGCAGTTGGTAATATCGGGGGTCATTCTGTCTCACGAATAGCAGGGATGGACGTCCTGTTCGGGCGCCCATCCCTGCTATTAGCCCCCCTGCCGGCCCCTGTATGGGGAGGCTTAGATGGGGATGGGAGGGGGTGTTCCAGAGGCAGAGCGAGGTTGGGGCATGGGTGGTCTGCGACCCCAGACATACAGGGGGTCAGCCCTGCACGTCCAGGGCTGTGAACTTAGACATGGGACTTATTCCACCGCAGAGGTGGAATAAGTCCCCCTGGACATTGGGAGATCCTCTTGCCAGCCAGGAACAAAAGGTAAGGGATGCAGGAAGTTCCCAGCAACCAGACCCTGGCCATGGGAGGCCAGATCGAGAGTCTGGCTGAGGGGAATGAATTGAATTGAATTGAATTGAATCAACAGTCACTGGCATTCGTGGCTCCTGAATGGAGCCTGACTGAGGTAGCCGGCCAAGTGGTTATGCGTGCAGGCCAATCAGAATAAGGTCCCGGTCTGCAAGTTCAGGCCCTAGACCCAATTCTGATCCCACGAGCAAGTCTAGCCCCTGTGGGATCAGAATTGGGTCTACCTCTGTGCATCCTGATTCCGATCGGCCGCACAGCGGCCTGGATGCCCATATTGGAATGTGCCTCATCATGTATTCCCAGCTGCCGCAATGCAAAAGTAATGGTCTAGACCCACAAAGTAATAAAAACTTCCCCTTCAATGCCCAAAATCTTAGTGTGACTTCCACTTGACACCCATCTCCGCTCCTTTTCAAAATAAACAGCTCTTCCCATGGACCTCTCCCCTGAACGCTTTCAAAAAAATCAAAGTTCCAAACCCCCACCTCCACCCCTGATCTCCAGTTCTTGCCAACAATCCAAGTCCCAGCTCCAAGAATCACTCCTATCCACCAATCCTTTAAAATAACTCAAAGTGCCACCCCATCTCCACAGCCCCCTGGCATCTACCGGAGCACCCATAGCAAGTAGTGGGGGACATGAGTGATTCTCAGGCAGTCCTGCCCCATTGGGTCCTTATTTACAAATGGTGCTGCTAGCCTCTAACTTTAGCTTTGCAATACTACCTCTCAGTGCTTTTTCCCAGCAAAAAGCATACTGGAACTCACATGCAGGGCAGTCCTTAAAGGGAGTTAGAGGTTGCCCTATTCTGAAAATTTTATGGATGGGAAAGGTCATTTATGTATTGAAAATATTTCTTTTTTAAGGTTCAGGTCAGGATGACTGCACATGAGTCCAAGAATATCACAGATTTGGCTCTGTTTGTCAGTCAGTGGAATGAAGCACCATTTGCAATCTGAGCTCCTCTCAATGACATTGAATTTTTATCAGTTCTTAAGACTTATCAAAACCAGGCTATTGCATTATCAAGGCACCTCTGTTTTTTGTCTGAACATTTGGCAGGCTTAGCCCTTTTTGATAAGAGTCTCAGCAGAAACAATGAAAAAGATGGTGCAGAACCTTCAGCAGCCACTGTTACCAGACATTCCAGTTGTCTGTTGGTAGCATGGGGTGTGTGGGGGGGAATGGAACATAGCATTTGTCATACCAGGTCATCAAGCCCAGTATCTTATTTCCAACAGTGGCCAATCCAGATCCCAAGTACCTGGCAGGATCCCAAAAGTTAGACAGATTCCATGCTGCTTATCCTAGGAATAAACAGTGGATTTCCCCTGTTCATTGTAATACTAGTTTATGGATTTTTCCTCAAGGAACTTCACCAAACCTTTTATAAACCCAGCTACATTAACAGCTTTTACTACATATTGTAACAACAAATTCCAAGGTCTGATTATGCATTGACTGAAAAAATATAATCTCTCTAATAAATCTCAAATGTACTACTTTGTAGCTTCATTATGTGTCCCCTAGTCATTGCATTTTTTTGAAGGAGTAAACAACCAATTCATGTTTACTTGTTCCACTCCACTCATTATTTTTTACATATTTATCATATCTCCCCCTCAGCCATCTCTTCTCCAAGCTGAAGAGCCCTAACCTTTTTAGGCTTTCTTCATAGCTGTATCCTTCCATTCCTTTTATCCTTTTGGTCACCCTTCTCTTTACCGTTTCTAATTTCACTATGTCTTTCTTTTAGACCTGGCAACCACAACTGCATACCAGTGGCATACCAAGAGTGAGGCGGTGTTTGCAACCAACCCTGGGGGCCGGCCAGGAGGAGTGTGCATCCCCGCCGGGCCCGTATGGCAGATTGAGCACAACAAACTTAACAGCCTCTTCTCCAGGACTGGCAGCTGTTCTCTACCAGCTCCCCTTTACCAGTATATCTTGCATCTAGCAGTACTACTAGCAGTGTTTCTGTACTCTAAGCATGTCTAAAGCCACCTGTTTCTCACATAGCAGCTGATTAGACTCCATAAAATCCACCAACTAGTGGGTCACAACCTTCTTAATAATCTTACCTGAAAAAGGTAGATTTGAGATTAGTTGATAGTCCTCTAATTTATTGGATCTGCTCTGGGGGACTTTTAAAATAGATATAATATCTGACTGCCTCAACAATAATGGGAAATTGTATTCTTGAAACGGAGCATTTAGAATGTCACTTAACGTACACATAACTAAGTTGTGCACACTTTTCATTTTTAGGCCTCCAAATGATCCCAAAATGCACATCATTAGTGTGCAGGGAAAACTTTGTAAATGTGGGCGAGGCGACTCTGAAGATGCCTTTCAGCCCTATCTTACGCCAGTTACTTTCTTCTGTCTCTGTTTTCTGGTATTGCTGGGCGGAGGGGGTGTTTGGGGGCTGGAATTTGCCATGGGGCATTCTTTAGCTTCTAATAGCTTCCCTTAGAAAACAATGAGGTTTTCTGGAGTCATCTGGAGGTATATTCAAAAGGATTTATGTCGTTTGCAGATCTCAAAACCACATAAATGTCTCTGATCAGAACATTTAGTGCACTAACCTAAATATCCCCGATAAGTGGGTTAAAGGCTCCAGCATTATCCAGTTAGTGCCAGGTCATTCTGTGGTCGCAGCAAAGGCTGCACCACTGGTGATCCAGTCAACAGAGATTTGCAACTGCCACTAATTGGATAGCCAAAGCACATAACGTTAAGGCAGGTGAAAAGTCATCCTACCTTTACGTGGCTTTGTAACCCAGTTAGCAGCTGAATATTGCCACTTTCTTCCTGCATGGCAAAAATGGTGAATTTCTGTCCTCTTTTTAGAGAGTTATAGTGCCTATAGATGGATAAACAGATGGACAGACATAATTCTTTCCTCACTCCATTTGTTGGCGAGCATAACAGAGGGAATTTAAAAAATATCTTGGGTCTCTGTTGGAAGGGAATTATCTGGATAATAGCAGCTGCTCTGCAGATCATCCCTTAGGCGGCACTATCTGTGGATTTCCGTGGCACTATACTGATGGGGGTAATATTATAAAGAGCTGCCTAGTTTACAATGCAACTGCGCTAGTATTTACAGATTTAAGAGGCCACTTACTCGCAGACGCAATCTTGCATAAATTACCTACTAATAAGAAAGTGCACACATCATTTGCATTGCATGTACTTCCACTGTGGGTGTTCACATTGGTGGAATTTAGGCAGAGGGTGGTGCTGCAAGCGACTTCACATGTAAATTATGAAATTCCTTAAACAGTAGGTGTGGTATTTACACTTGCTCATGGGCTGGTGTATATGATTATGATTTAATGTACGAACATGCTTTTGCACTTAGGCCTTATAATATAAATTCAAATATGCACATACTTGACTTTATAAAACAAGCGCAAAGTATGATCATGGAAACACGTGTTGACCAGGTGCCATTAATTGAGGGCCTGATTTTGATTTAGGTAGGCTATGTGCCGCATCGGCGCTTAGCCTGCCCGCTGACCCCCTTAACCCGGATTTTCACCTTTGCTGTTACAGAAGTGAAAACCCGGGTTCTGCTGGATGCGCCGGAAGCTGCCGAGGCTAAGTGGAGAGCAGCGATTTTCGATTCTATCCACTTAGCTCCTGCGCCTTAAAGATAGGCAAGGAAAAACCTCACCTGTCTTTAAGGCACAGTGGGCTAAGCAGGTAGCACTGAAAATTACTGTCACCCACAGCCCTCTCCTTCACCCTCGCTCCGCCCTGGAATGCCAACAACATGCCCCAATGCTAACTATGTGGAGGCACATTCCAGTGTGACCGTCCAACCCCCTGTGCAGCTGATCGGAAGCGGGATGCCCAGAGGTAGACCTGATTCTGATCCCGCGGAGGCTAGACGTGCCCTGTGGGATCAGAATCATGTCTAGGGTGTGTACATGCAGGCTGGGACCCGATTCCGATCACCCTGCATGCACAGCCGCCTGACTGGCTACCTTAGTGAGGCTCCTGAATGGAGTTGCGGCGCTGTGGTGTCCCGTTGCCATTCAGGAACCGCGTTCCCCAGCCACCAACCACAATCTTCTTTCCTCACAGCCCGACCCCCAATCTGGTCTTCCATGGCCAGGGTTGGGCTGCGGGGAACCCCCTGCACCCCCTCATCTTTCCGCCGCTGCCTGGGCCTGACATCCCCTGATGTCCAGGGGAACTTGTTCCAAGTGGAATAAGTCCTCTGTCCAGTTTGCTGACCCCTGATTTACAGGGCCTGCCTCAGAATCGGCCCTGTACAACTGGGGTTGCGGATCACCCATGCCCTGCCTTCGATCTGCCTCTGGAGCGCCCCCTCCTGCCGCCATCTAAGCCTCCCCGTTCAAAAATGAGTGCCAACATATGTAGCTAATCTGGGTACGAGCACTTACAGCAGCCCTAGATTTTGTGTACATGCGTGTGCCTAAATTTCTAAAGAGCAATCAGAAGTTAGAGTGTTTTATAACTGAAGTGCATAAATCTGCACTCTGCTTGCAGTTCACCCATGCTCTGCCCATTCCAGATGTATACACCGTTGGCTTGACATGCATACTTATAGAATAGCGATGCATTAGTGCCCATCTACACACGCAAATGTTTATGTTTATGTTTATTAAAACTTTATATACCGCCCAATACAATTAGCATCTGGGCGGTTCACAATACATAAAATCAAATAAAAAAAATGTTAAAAAGAGAGAGAGCTGCAAAAAAGAGCCAGAAAAGGAACGCCATAAAATTAAAGAAAAGGGATAGATACAGAGAAATAGATTGGGGGGTAAAGATGGGTAACAAGAGGGAGAGAGAAAGGGATGACAACAACAAAAAAAGAAATATAAGACAGGAGTAAGGGGTGTGCTGTCAGAGGCCTAAAGGGGGGGGGGGGGGAGGTGGGACCGGGAGAGGAAGGTTAAAGGCAGAACAGAAAAGGTGGGTTTTAAGGTTAGTTTTAAAGGACGGGTAGGAGGTTGACCATCATTGACAATGCATAACTTATGCCTGCTGGTGGCGCAGACCTTTACGTGGCTTCTTATAAAATGACCTCTTTAGTGGCTAGATTTAGGCTCTGTGATGGCAGAGTCCCAGAGAGAGCTAGGATCCATGACCACTGGCAGAGAGTTCGTGCTGGGCTAGCCGACGAGGATGTTGGGAGGAGGGGATTAAAACATTGGAAAAAAATCCCCTGGTAGCTGGAAGTGAAAGCTCATCATGCTACATCTCAGCTCTGATGCCAACTAAGCAGGAAGTCCAAAGTTGTTGGAAGAAGTAGAGCTGTGTTTTGTAACTGTGGCAGTATTCCAATTTGGAAATACACCGGCCTTGAGCAAAAATAAACAAATTCATGCCTAATGGCTACCTAACATTCCATTTTATTTCACTTATTTCCTTTGTGGCCGCTTGTTGTCATAGAGGACAATGAAGTCGTGTCTAATCAATGTGCCTTTTTACACACAGATTGTACATTAATTTCACAAATACTATCGTAAGTGGGCAAAAACATGCTTTAACTTCTTAGATTTTTCAGGGATGTGCATAAATTCCAAACTCTGTGCAAGAGCATGCTTATAGGGAAAGCACATGCCATGCAATGCCTTAGTCGGTATTCTATAAGAGGTCACATGTGCACATAAATGACTAAAATGCCAAGATTTACTCATTTGCTGCCTAAAAATCTAAGTGGTTCCTTATAAAATTACCCCATAAGGTTATATATGTATTTTCCACGATCCTCCTTAGACTGATAGGCTGATAGGGTTGCCGAAAACCCACAGAATGTTAAATGAATAAGTTATCGGTTTAACATTATGTACTCCCCATGCCACTGAAAATTGACCCCCTGGTCCTTGGTTTCCCATACAAGCTGTTGTTATTTACCAGAGATTTTAATTCTGTGAATTAAGGCTCTTCACCTTGACCCATAGGTTCACTGAGTTTTTGCAGGTCATGACAGAAGACTTGCTCATCAATTGGCTTTCCCAAATTCTCAGAGCTCTAATTATTATTTGAATTGAAAGTGTGATTTCTCTCACTTTTTTAAAAACATTATTTAATTGCATGCTTGCTCCTACAATTCTAGTGCGTTGCACTTAAAATTTACCATCATTATAATTATGCTATCTGATATGTACTGTAACCTCCTTGGTATAAAAGTGCCTGAAGCTAAAAAAAAAAAAAAAAGATTAAATGAAGAACAATTTTTTTCAGTTATTTAGGTGTCAAATTAATGTGGCTTGATATTAAAAGTAGTGGGAACATTTATTCCTACAGATATAATTGCTACCCTATCTTAGAATGGTCCCTGGTGCCTTGATTAGTTCTAGCTAAGTAAATGTCCTTTATCAATGGAAATGTTCATTAAGGACATTGCTTTCCCTATCAGGTTTAGAGAAGTATCAAATGTACTTAAGGTTTATTGTTCCCCACAGCTGTAATGAAGAGTTGCTTTGGATATCAACTTATTTGTTGAAAATAACAAACAGTCAACATTGATTTGTTCAGAACCTTCAAGCATTCAGGCCTCTTCCAATTCATATAACAATTATTTAATTTAAATCTTTTAATTAACCAAATCAGTCATAAATGAAAAGCTCAGAAGATAATGAGGTACATTTTCCTCAGGTTTTCAGAGGACTAGAGTTCCCTAATGTAGATGTTTCAAATTATTCATAGATTCAGCTGTGCTATACTAGTATACATAGATGCCTCCCTACACATATAGATTAAGGGGGATTATTTTAGAAGCCTTATTTGTGTTTAACGTGTGGATATGCCAGAACAGGCATGTACAAACCACAGTCACATGAAAATAGCCTTTTTAGAAAAGTTGGAATTTATATGTGGCTGTCCCAATCACATCTAAGTTACACAAGAGCATGTCAGGAGTGTGCGAGCATGGTCTGGTCAAAACACAAATGTGTTCTTTTATTTAGCTCACACCTTTCCAGTAGTTGTTCAAGGTGAATTACAATCAGGTACCATAGGTATTTCCCTGTCCCCAGAGGGCTTACACTCTTAGTTACACGTGTATTCCCAATTTCGTAAAGGGAAGGCACATGCAGGGCACTGGCTTCCTGTTATAGAACGTCTAAAATCCAAAGCCATACTTACAACATTCAAAATCCTCAATGACTGTTCAGCACCACACTTACAAACCCTGCTCCAGATCATACCCGACAACAGAGGACATCGATCTATCTCAGGCAAAATGCTACACCACAAAAAACAACGCTATCACATCTAAGAAAGCCTTATCTCTCTATGCACCGCAACTATGGAGCATTATCCCAGAAAAGCTAAGGACTACAACTGATATAGCCTCCTTCAGGAAAGCCCTTAAAACCCACATCTTCAGAGATTGCTATCCGCAAACCTAGCCCACCCCTCCCCCCTCCACACCCCCCACAATCTCCCCTCTTCTCCCCCTAAACCTCAATATCTCCATCCATTTACAAATGTACATTGTTATTCCCCAAATACATATATCAATGTTCATCCAAGTTGACTTCCCTGTTTAACGTAAATTCTGTTACAATGTAAACTGCCTTGACCATAGGATAAAACGGTATAAAAAAGCTGCTAAATAAATAAATAGGGCCAAAATTGTACATGTCTGAGTTTACACCTGCTCTCTGGCACAAATAAGTTTCACAAAAGTGTTTCTTTTGGACATCCCTTTACAGAAGGAATTAAGGGGGGTTATCCCCCTTAATCCCCCACTGTTTATTTCCTAGTTGAATGAGGTAGAGTGAGTCCTCTGCCATTCAGCAAGGGTGTCTGTGCATCTAGGTGGGCAAGCTGTACATGGAGTGCCGACATTTACAGGTCACATTGTGAAATGCCGGCATTTTCATGTGTAAGCTAATGGTTTCTCCTGTCAAATGTTTCCCATGGGTCCATCCCTGTGCATTCCTGCCCTTCTTTCTATTATTTACAACCCATGTCCATTTCGAGGGGTGGAGTTCTGACGATTAAATATCAGCCTTACTTGTGCACACTCTCTCTTCTAAAATCGTCATAGATCTGCAGAAGTTTTCACTTGGCGTTCTCTGCAACCATATAAACAGCCTTTCAAAAATATGCCTTCGCATATAAATATACATGGCGAAAATCATAATTTCTAGGTATAAATTAAATGTAGAGATGCCAAGTATCAGCATTTATGTGCAGGGTGCTACCTGATTTATGACTGTTTTTTGGGGTAAACCATGAGGGTTATTTTAGAATCGCTAGGCCCAATACTTAGTGGCGGCTGGCCATCACCGCTGAACTTAAAAGCCGGATATTCAATGCTGGGGCCATATCTGGCCATGGACATTGAATATCCAGCTCAGTTAGATAGCGACAAAACTAACCAGTCAGCAGCGATATTCAGCCCCTGCTCAATTAGCTTCTGCAGCAAAAGTTAGGCTGCTCTTTAAAGTGCCTGTCTTTTGCCACTTAAGGATAAACAGTCATCGGCTGAATATTGCAGCTGCTCAATTATCATCGGTTGCCACCTCCGCTCCACCCCTGGACTGCCCCAATGCTAATTGGCATCATCAGGGCATTCAGCAGTGGCTCCCGGCAAGACTGCATATCCTGATCACCAAGGCTGACATGGTTAGCAAGTCTGCTAGCTGCGTTAATTGCACTGAATATCAAGCCTCTATTTGCATTTTTTCCATGCATAATCAATCAGGCATATACACCCGTAAGTCGCATCCACATGTAGAAAGGGTCCAATTTACAGATGGATATCTTTAGTATATGAACATTTCAAGGGAGCGTGCTGGGGGCATGAAATGAATGTGGCTTGATGCTAAAAGTAGAGGGACCATTTATTCCCTACAGATACAATTACGACCCTTACTGCCATTTACATGTGGATGCATGTGCCTGATCATACATGTGAAAAACACACCCAAGCCACCAGGAGGGGAAAAAGCAGCATCAACACGATAGCGATAGGAATACGTCAAAGCACCATAAGAGGGTCATGAAGTTAGAAGCATGTACTGCAAGACTCTTTGGTCCTTCAGAATGGTGGCATTGCCTCCAGAGTCCATGAAAAATAAAGGGCTCCATATTCAAAGTGATTAAAGTGGTTAGCAGACCTGTTAACAGCATTAAAAGTGGCGGCAGGAATATTCAGACGTGGTTAGTGCCGCTGAATATCCCCTGGTGCAACCAGCAAACGCCCCAGTGCTAGCTTTCCAGGGGCTGAGCAGAGGTGACACCCAGGGATAACCGGGCAATGGCGATATTCAGCAGAAGCTAACCAGGCTGCAAAAAAAGTGTAGATAGCATAGTGTTAGCTGCAAAAGCCATATGTTATCTGTTGGGGGCATGCACAGCATCTCCGCAGCAGATAACACATTGAATTTGCAGAGAAGGTGCTGGAACAGCAGCCTTGGTGCATCTATTGCCACCCATTGAGGTGGCATTAGTAGCACCCGCGCTGTCTGCAACTCCGAGAGTTACCGTGCGCTGTTGAGGCCCGCAGTAACTGCGCATTGCCAACACGCCCACTCTCTGCCCTTCTCCCACACACTAATGCAGATCACTTGCGTCCTACTACTACTATTACTACTACTAATCCTTTATATAGCGCTACAAGGCATACACAGCGCTATACAGACACATATAAAGATGGTCCCTGCTCATCAGGGCTCACAGTCTAATTTAGACAGCCAAGACAAGAGAAGAATAAGGGCAGCATAGGGAAGGGTGAGGAGACATAAGGGAAAAGGGATCAGGATCCAAAAGCAAAATAACCCAAAAGATCACTGCATTATCCACATTTTGTATGCGCTCTCTGTTAACGCAGTCAGATAGCTTGCACTATTTGCCGCGTTAACAGATAATGTGGCTCTAATGTGGTCATACTTATATGGTCACACCACATTCTTATAGTGATCCAGAATTTTTTGCAGTAGGTGGGAGCCCTCTGCCCTGCTTAGTAAGAATTCTGTAGCAAAACCACCCGCTTCCGTGCCCTCAACACAGCGTGCTAGACTCAAGTAGCGTAGTGACTGTCACAGGGCTGGCGCAAGGAGATGAGACATCCTAAGAGAACCTCATCCTTCAGCTCCCCTTCCCCCTTCCGGTGCCCATAGACGCTGCTGCCGCCCTCTCCAGGACATGCATCAGAGGCCATGGGCACAAACAGCCCCGTGGCGCTTCCCTTTAAACCGGTACTGCGGAGCTGGTTGCTTCCTCCCCCTCTCCAATGCCTGATGCCGACTTCCTGTTTGCATCAGGAAATTGGCATCAGGAATTGGAGGGGGTCAGAAGCAACCAGCCCCCTTCTTTTATCTGAGGTTTGGATGTTGAGGCCATTCACTTTCTTTGAAGGTACTGAATCAAAAATGGGCTCATTCATTGCATTTTTAATACACATCGCTAATATCAAGAGTAGATATAGAGGTAAATGTCTGGCTATCCTGCTTTTTTGCCCTGCATGTCCGGCCCCTGGCTTCCTGCTGATCTGCTGTATCAGTCTATAATAACAAAGCTGCAAGTTAAACTTTTACCTCACAGTTTCCAGATCATCATCTAACAGCACTACACAACAGAGACAAATAGGATCTTCCTGAATTCTATTTTTATACTTTACTTTGTCCCTAAATTCTAAGAAAAGGTTCTCCTCAGTTGAATGCTCACTTTCTGAACGCTCCTACACATGTGAATGACTGCAATAATGCTAACCATGGGATCTTCTATTCTAGTTTCACTTTGAGACAGACTAGGATTGGCTGGTTGGAAAACTGATTGCGAGGGATTAGTCTTGCTCCTTTCTGCATCCCCCATTAGCTCCAGTCTGTGAGGATTAAAAAGCAAAAATGCAGTGCTTTTGTTTCCCCATAGACTTTAAGAGGGCAATTTTATCATCTCCCAGGCAGTTAACATTCATTTCCAGGCACAAATGAGAAGCCTATTTTATAAAACAAAGTATGTGCGTCCTTTACATTATAAAATTGATGCATAATAATGTGCTTTAACCTAGAGAAGTTGTAAATACTTGCACCTAGATCCTTCAGAAACCTGCATAAGTTATAATATTGTATAAGCTACACCTATACTCCTCCCAAGCTCCGTCCCTGTGCACGCTCTAACAGAAAGTACATGCGATTGGATTTATGCAGTTTAAAGAGTGTGCCTAACTGTCCCTTCACACCAACAAGTCCTTCAAAATAGGGACTTGTGCGTTACTAGCATGCAACGTTTCACAGACCCATATAAAATTACCCCCTAAGAGGATCATTTCAAAAGGCAGCGCCTAATTTTAGGCACCAACAACAAGGGCCGGCCAAGAGTTTCTGCCACCCCAGGCAGAAACCCCGGCTGTGCCCCCCCCCTCCCGCGCTGAGTCATGCTGGCCCCCTTCTGAGCCGTGCCACCTCCTTCCTGAGCCATGTTGCCATCTCCTTCCGAGCCATGCTGCAGCCCCCCGCTGCCTATTCCATCAGGAAGATCGGTGGGTCAGCACAGCGGTGGCAGCAGCCCTTGGCAGACCATGTGCTTTGGCACACATGGCCTGCCGCTTCTGACTCCCTCCCACACAACTTCCTGTCGGAGGGCGGAGAGAAGCAGCAGGACATGAGCATTGAAGCACATGGTCTGCTGCGGGCGCCATGCCAACAACACATGCAAATGTTGGTATTTTAGTCAAGTACGCATGTAAGTGGCCACTACGTCACATCAAAGACCTCATATAAAATACCAACTAAAGGAAAAGCACAGTACATGCATTGTTTGCATCGCATACACTTTCAATATAAGCATGCCTAGGGGCGGAAATTGGACAAAGTATCTTTGGTGTGAGCAAACGTGGACGGATTATAAAAAACTTTAATTTACGTGCATGCTTGCAAAAAATAGATCTAAGGATGGTGTATCTTAAGGCCATTCTCTGCCAGTTACACTGGTATTTTATAAAGTCAGTATGCATGCAGGGCCGGCGCAAGGAGAGGAGGTGCCTTAGGCAAAACTCATCCCTTGTACCCCCCCCTCTCAGCAGCCCACCCCTCATTGCTGCCACTGTCTCCCATCACCAGGGTCAACAGCAGCAGCAATGGAACTGCTCCCCGGCGCTTACTTTCAAACTTCGGCACCGCGGGGCTGTCTGCTTCCATCCCCACCAATGGTCGACTTTCTATTTGTACGGGAGCGGAAGAGGGAAGGAGAGATAAAGAGAAGATGAATGTAAGCAAGCTTGTTGGAGATTAAAAGAATATTCCATAGGAAAAAAAATAAATGAATAAAGAGGGAGAAAGAAGGAGAAAGGCATAAGGTTAGAATGGCAGTGGGCTCATATGTGCAGAGGGAGGAAAGACTGCGATTCATATCAAGAAAATGAAGCTTAGTGGAACCTTAGGAGGAAAAAAAGAAAAGAAAAATGGTGATGGTCTTGGTTAAACAGGATGTTTTTCTGGCAGTTTCGGTTTATATAATCCTTCTGGCCCATTGGCAAAAGGAACATGGAGTGGCAAACCATGAAGTCCAGTGAGTCATAACATCCTTGGTCATTTACAGTCTTGACAACTGCGAGAAGTGAAAAGATGAGCTTCAAGCCCAATGTCAGTGATATTTAAAGTGCCGGCATCAGACCCAGCTCTTTTTAAAGGATGCATAAATTGTGCTGTGGGTTTTTATCTTACTGTCATCTTCTAAATACCTCTGTTTTTTTCTGGATACTATACATGTTTACAGCAGTATCCTCCATTCTACCTACCACACACATACAAACATGCACATGCGGTTATATTTATTAGCTATGCTTCTGTAGAAAACATTTTTCTTCATTCCTTCTGCATTTAAAGGTACAGTAGAGGCAAAGGCGTGTAAGCAAAAATTTTGGTTTGGTTTTGTTTCCAGTGTCATTTGTGGGCACACCATTTTTCAATAGGTGTCTACCAAGCACTTCGATAGATGCCTATGGAGCAATAATGTGCAGTATGAATGATAGCAGAACCTCTCCCCCTCCAAAAAAAAAATCTGGGATTTTTCCTACCATTTTGGGTTAAAACTAATGTGAAATGACTTGGGGAATATTGTTTACGTATCCCATGTCATTTTGAATGAATGCGCGTCCCTGCCTTATTATGTCCACAGTACATGGATACACATTTTTCCAAGACCTAGTCAAACCTTTGGCCTTGCATCTCCTCTCAGTTAATTGAACAGTCACCAGTCGTCCCAGAATGATTCTGTTAAAATACATAATTGGACAAGTGTCTAAAGTGAGGGCTACTGGCTATTTGAAAATTATGCACCCTTCCTATGGGGAGCAGTATGTGGTTCTTTCAGTTTGACTGTCAGAGCATTTTGTTTTGCTTTGTTGACAGCTACTCTCCAAAAGCTGCCACCCTAGGCAACTACCTAGTCTGCCTAATGGTTAAGCCGGCCCTACATTTTTCACTGTCTTTATGAATCCATAGGAAGAGAGCTATAATATGTGCAGATTTATTTAATGAGGGTTCATGTTGGTGCTGGCTCATTAGGAAATTCTCTTATGAATAGGTTTTGAAATTCTGCAAGATATGGCACATGTGCAAATTTGCCATCTTGCATTATTAGCCCCATTGTCAATGATAACAAAACAAGTGAAAGGTCTTGGGAGGTAAGCCAGATATTTATTTGGTCTTGAAGCTTTGATAGTATGTTGGCTGCTGTGAAATCTTTGTTAAACCTAAAGGCTAAATATGCAGCTTATTTTAAACAGCCACTAATAGTACCTAAGAAAGATCTCTTTTGTAACTATACCCAGTGAGCTTTGACACTAATATAATCAAGAGTATGACTACTTATCCAAATGTGCCCCTTTTTCTGGATGTTATTAACTCATTCTAGCACAGGACCCATTTTACTAAAGTGGATGTAATGCTCTATGGATGCTGTGCAAATGTTTAGAATAATAAGGCAAACTGCAATTCAGTGTTGCCTACGAAGCTCTTGAATCCCTGGTAATACACTATTAAATCTGCTATTTCGCCATACGCTGTGTCACATCCCCTTAGATCTGTTGGACGTGGGCTGATAGAGGTGCCTTTGTTGCAGAGCTGTCGTCATGCAAAATGTTGGAATCGCTCATTTTTTGTTTTGGGTCCACTCTTCTAGAATTCTTTGCTTGAGACGGATTTTTGTTTTTTCTTTTAGGAAGAAGGCTAAAGCTTACCTTTTCCGGTATGTGCTTTTTATTTAGGAGCCCTTTTCCTAAATGCTGCTAACCAGTTAATGCATATTTGAACGTGCAGTAAACTGGCCGCGATGAAGGCTAACATGCAGGCTTGCCAGCTAATGGCCGCCAAAACATACATTAACTGGCAATCATGCGCTAATATTAAGAGTAGGCAGATTAGGGGTGAAATGTAGGTGTGGAGAGCGCATTAGCATGTCATCACCATCATGATAATTGCTTAGCAAGTTAACATTTACACATTAACTGCCAGGAAGAGTACTGTAGATCATGCCCACAATGGTTAATGCGGAAGCTTTGTACTTACTGTTCATTACAAGCATGCGGTACGTGCAAACCTTTAGTGGGATTTAGTAAAAGGGCCCCTTGGTGCTGGTGGTTAATAAATTTAATTTTACTTTTTGTTATTTTATTTGGTTTATTGTTTATCCTCTGTTTGCAATTATGTGTTTTGTTTTAATTATTATATACGTTGATTAAAACCCATGTACAAAAGACTTTTAAATAAATATTATTTTTAATAAACCATTTCAATGTTATAGTCACATACTGGTATTGGAGTCCCGGCAATACGACACTCATGCCACATTCCTATGGATCTTTGGTAGTGTTTTTTTTATTCTGTGTGGTTGTCAAAAACTGTGAACATCTTTGAAGCTTTTTAACTCCTTGTAATACACTAAAGAGTATGAAGGATAATCGACAACCAACTTCAATGGTAATCCATTAGTAAATGGCTGGCCACAGAGCTATGTCAGTTTCTCTTTTGACTAAAGATGCAATACAAACCAAAAATATTGTTACTGGTAACAATGTTTGACTTCATGAATAAGGATGCTAAAAACTGAATATTAACTTATGTTAGAAACCTTTTCTTTTATGTAGCTTATGGTGATGCTGGTATCCCTTAATAAAAAAAAAATAGGTATTTCACTGCTCTCATTTCTCATTTGCACCTCCACAATATAAAATATGCCCTCTGTTGATCAACTGGACACATGCTATTACATTCCAAATGCAACTCTAAAACTCAGAAACTTTGTAAATTATAATATTCTGAAAAAATGAAGAAAGTGCTATTTTTTTATCTAGAAATATTTTGCAAAACCCTATTGGATCCTTACCAGAGAAAAGTGTCTCTGGTAGAGAAGACATTGGGGTAAATATTCAACGGTCTGATAAATCCATAAAAATACACATATAATTCATCCAAGTATTTTTATGCTTTTTTTTTTTTTTGGCCAGCGCATCTGTTCAGATGTCACTACTGAAAATGATCAAATACAGCATCCCAATTCATAAAATAAATAGTCCAACTAAATCACAAAATCATCCTCTGAAGGTAATTGATCATAAAAATATTATAAGGGGCCATCAACAATGGAAGCATCTAATGTGTGGATAATTGTGAACCACATACTAAGCTGCTCCTTTCATTTCATCGTTGGTCCATTTAATAGTCGATAGAACATTCTTCTTTACTATAAAATCAAGATAAAATTAAAATTACTTCAACATAAATTGATTCCAAACTTATTAAACTTGCTTTTTCCCCATACTCCATTCATAATATTCTCTATCACAAAAATCAAATTTTATATCTATGGAATGTAAGAACATAAGAACATAAGATATGCCATACTGGGTCAGACCAAGGTCCATCAAGCCCAGTATCCTGTTTCCAACAGTGGCCAATCTAGGTCATACGTACCTAGCAGTTTCCCCAAAAGACACAGGTTCCACAATGCTTGTACTGGGTCAAGCATTGATATCCTGAATCTCCAGGAACAAGCAGGAATGAGTCTTCACATATGGGTACGTCGGTACCGACGCAGCCTGCACGGGAATGCTGCCCAGCTTTCAATTAGAAAGCTTTTGGCAGCATCCCTCGCGCCTGCGCAGTGACTTCCCGCCTTCTCCACAGCCTCTCTTCAGTTTTCGTTTTTCCGCGGAGCCGGCAGGACGTCCTCCTGTCACCGCAGAAACTTTTCTTTTTAATTGCTTTAATTATTTTAATTTTTTTGTTTTCTTGTGGTCGCGGCTGTTTTTCCCGCTACCACCGGTACCGCCAGTGGTTTTTAGGCTAAAGTCTGTAAAACTTTTCTTCAGTTTTTTTGCCTTAACTTCTTAGGCCTACGAGGCCTTTTTCATTATGGAGCCTTCTTTTCCTAAGAAGTGCATCCGCTATGGAAACACCTGTTTCTTTTTAGACACCAATAGTTGGTGTCTCAACTGTGTGGGTCCTGACCCTTTTTCCCCTGACTTGTCAGGAGATAATTTTGTGAGAAAACCTTCAGTATTTAGAGTTTCCCTCGATACCGTTTTTTCTTCGGCAGTGAGGGTACCCGGTTTCTCTACTTCACAGGATCAGGTAACCCAAAAACAGTCTGTTAAGACTAGTCAATGCTTGAGTGGTATGTCCCATGCCCAGCATGGTGACGGCTCCGGCCTTACCCTCAAGAATCCATTGGCATTACCCCTGCGGGAGTCTTCGGGCTCCAAAGCGTTAAAGGGGTTTCAGGATGTTCCTGGGGCTCACCCCTCACAGAAGATACCTGAGCCATGCGCGGGGGTGGTATCCGCTTCGAGCGGTACCGAGCCTCCGGCATCGGCACCGGTGTCGAGTACTCCACTCTTCACCAGGGATCGTCATCGGGCATCCTCGGTACCTTCGGGAGCGATCGATACGCACCGCATTGACTTCCCTCAATCTCAGCCATGCTCCGGGACGGTACCAACGTCGATCGGTTCCGATACCCTAGCATCGGCATCGACATGGATGGGTGCTCATCGGGTATCCTCGGTACCGTCGGTATCGATCGATGTCACCCAGGCTGCCTTAGTGGTATCGGCATCGCCGATAGTACCACCGGCGTCGGAACTGTCAAGACATGCATCGCTAGTCTCGCTCTCTTCGATGCCGAGTCTTGAGTTGATATCGAGTCTCGAGGACTGCGTACCGACGCGTCCCGGAACCGACTCCTGTCGTTTCCAAATAGGTAGTTCCGAAGATCCTAGCCATAACTCCCTCATGATCTCGGTACCACTACAGCAGTTCCTGATGACTACTTCACCTGCTAGTCCTTTATCAGTAGCGATGTTGATGCCTGTTCTTGCACCGCTGCCTAGTTTGGAACCGATACCTGGCATTGGTGCAGTACCTTGTACGTCCTCTGATACTCAGGCTCTTTCTTTAGCCTCACCAGGAATAGTTCCCATAGGAGATCAGTCTTTTCAGACTTTTCTCCTGGATATGGCAACCTTTCTTAATATTTCTATCCCTAGTTGTGATCCTACCCATGGCTCACCGGCACAAATGCAACATATACAGTTTCCTTTACATCCTGCTCTGCAGGATCTCCTTCTTAGGGTATGGAAATCACCCTTACGACTTCCTCAAGTTTCTACTGGCATTGAGGTTAGGTACCGTGTGCCACCCTCTCCAGGGTTCCAAAAACCTCAACTTTCTCATCGTTCCCTTGTAGTGGAATCAGCACTGAGGAAGGTTAAGAGCAAGAAGAAGCATTCTTCTTTTCCGCCAGGTCGTTCTTCAAGAACACTTGATGCTTTTGACCGTCAGGCCTTCCAAAACTCTATGCTGGCTTCCAGAGTTCTCTCATATATTTTTCACATGAGTCTAACACTCCAGGAAGTCACAGAGAAATTGTCTCTTTTGACCCCTTTTTTACCAGAGCCCAAGGCTACTGATTATTCCTTGCTCATTAGTCACAGTCGGAATATATCCTGGTTCCTGTCTCGTGCTTCTATAGACTCTTTTGTGTCCGTTAGCAGATCCTCTGCTATTGCCATTGCAGCTCGTCGCAGAGCCTGGCTTGAGGCTTCAGACTTGAGCAAACGGGCACAAACCTATACTAGCTCATTCTCCTTGTACAGGGGAAAGTCTTTTCAATAAGGAGGCTTTACGTCAGGTTGCTCAATGCTCCACTGACTCTTCTTCCACTAGGAACCATTCTCAGCCGCCTCCTTCTTCAAAGAATAGGAAATGTCCTACCAAACCTTCTTTCCCTAAGAAAAGAAAGCTTCATTCATCTCCTGCCCATCATTCGGCTGTACCTAAACAAGGGACGCCTCAACCTAGTCTGCAGTCCTCCAGTTCTGGCCAGTCTCCGCATTCCCAGCAACTATAGGGACCGGGAATTGTAACTTACACTTTCCTTCTACATCTTAGAAGTTTTTTCAGTGTACTACCCTGTCAAAAAAAAAAAAAAAAAACACATTATTTTGTTCAGGTACTGCACACTTCTCCTCTTCTTACTCTCTAGAGGAGCAGTTGCAACTATCACCTGATAGTTTCTATCCTAACTGAACATTTTTTCCTTCAGTTGACTTACCCCATGGGTACGTCACCCTCCAACTTGAGAACTACCATACGGAACTACTTCTCTGGCAAGCTCCTTCCCCAGACAAGAATAGGAAATATCCCCTCTTTTTTCTTGTCTATTTTTCTTATTCAGCACAGAACAGTGTCTTTGCTGTTTCCGTCAGCAGCTCTGCCTGCAGGAGTTACAGTAATTCTCTTACTGAAACTTTGTCCAAGTTCCAGTCCCTTGTTCAAAATTTTGTCTACCCTCAGTAGTGATTCCAAGCTGTCTTGGATCCTCCTACTTGTTTAGACTTTCTCACATTATTCTACCCATCTCCTTTCCTAGGATATGACAACATACCTGACTTTCAGTCAGCTTATCTCACAGCTCTCCTGCACAATGCTCTCTGCAGTCTTCAGAGAAGCTTTCTACTATGGGGGCCTTGCTACAGAGCATTGACCTTGTCTCTGAAGTTCCTCTTTTATTAGAGAAAAACGTATAAACCCTTCCTATACCTGAGAGGGTTCTCCGCACCCCCCCCCCCCTTTAGATTGGGGTGTTAACACGTAATCTCAGTTCTTCTGCGTGAAGATCCAAGACATCCACCATGTCAGTGTTCTGTGGAACTCCTGCCTTGTTCCTTACAGATTCCTATCTTCATCTGTTCTCACGCGAACATCATGGATAACTGGTTGGATTGCCTTCCTGCATCCCTCAACCATGAAAATAGATTCTCTCTACATATCCCAAGTGGGCTCACCCTCTTGTAGAACGCAGAATCTTTTTCTTTTATATTCCCCATGTACAATTATGGGGCTGGGTGGTAGACATGTATCTTCAACCTGTTGTCTTGTATGTAGCATCTCCATATATGTCTACATACCTATATCATTGCTCTGGTGGTGCTAAACCATGCCCCACAAATTTACATATATCTAGGTATATCATCTCTCTCTATATATATATATATATTTGATATATTTCACCACCCATATCCTAATATACACATCTGGACATATGTATATATATATATATATATATATATATATATATATATATAATATATATATATATATATATGAATATATACATATCTATTCCAGTCACATATATATATCTCCCCATATGTATGTGTTTGATGGGGGGCTTCTTAAGGGTTGGTCAATCGTATTCACTATCACCCTTACTGTCTATACTACATGATTTACCTCTTAGAGGTTTTAGACAGATTGTTGCCCTACATCCCATACCAAATTATGATACAGGACATGTTAAGCACCAACAACCACTTTAGTGCTAACATCTTCCATTTTTCTTTATGTCCTTGAAGCATCCAGCTTCAATATTTTTCCTATCTCTCGCCAGCTAGGAAAAACAGTGTACATCTTTATCTTCGAGTACACAACTGTTTTCCATAGGAATAGGGGTTTTCCATTCCCCCTTTCCTGCCAGGACTGGGCTAGTTCTTCAACTCCGTCAGTCTTCTTCCTTTAGTCCTCAGTGTTCATGATGCCTAAAGGACTTTTCAGCTTTTCCCATAAAGCTTTCCATTGAAGACCAGACGTCTACTCCTACCCAGTTAACACCTGGATCATCTACTACCTCCAGGTCTGAACCTTCATCCTCACTCTGAGAGGTCACCTTGAAGATTTCGCCACTGCTTATCCAGTAGACTCCATCATGCTTTCTACTTCCTACAATACAGTAGGTAAGCTGCATATTTTAAGTGTACATTAAATTTGTTTAATGCTACTTATCATATCTACCAAGGACTCCTGTACTCTGTAGAACCTTCTAGTCCTTGGCCATGCTGTTTCTTTCCTTACAGCTCTTTTATTATCAACTCCTACCCTCCATCCCACATTGGATGCCGGGGATTCCTGAAAACAAAATGCACCCCTGTTCCAGGCACTTGCATTTTTATGGGATCTCCCCCTGGCATCTCCAACTAGGGAGTCCCCATATGTGAAGACTCATTCCTGCTTGTGCCTGGAGATAGCACAGTTACTTACCTGTAACAGGTGATCTCTGGGAACAGCAGGAATTAGTCTTCACAACCCTCCCACCTCCCCTAGGAGTTGCATCTTTTTTATTTTTTTCCTTTTCTCTCCTCGCCTTTGTCTCAGCTCTGAAACTCAACTGAAGAGAGGCTGTGGAGAAGGCGGGAAGTCACTGCGTAGGCGCGAGGGATGCTGCCAAAAGCTTTCTAATTGAAAGCTGGGCAGCATTCCCGTGCAGGCTCCGTCGGTACCGACGTACCCATATGTGAAGACTAATTCCTGCTGTTCCCAGAGATCACCTGTTACAGTGCTTTCCCTTCTTAATAATGGTTTATGGACCTTTCCTCCAGGAACGTGTCCAAACCTTTTTTAAACCCAGTAACACTAACAGCCTTTACCACATCCTCCAGTAACAAATTCCAGAGTTTGATTACACGTTGAGTGAAAAAATATTTTCTTTTATTAGTCTTAAATAGTTTACCCTGTAGCTTCATTGCATGTCCCCTAGTCTTTCTATATTCTGATAATGTAAACAATCGATCTATGTTTACCCGTTCCACTCCATTCATTAATTTATAGACTTCTATCATATCTCCCCTCAGCCGTCTCTTTTCCAGGTTAAAGAGCCCTAACCTTTTTAGCCTTTCTTCATAGGAGTATCCTTCCATCCCCTTTACCATTTTGGTGGCTCTTCTCTGAACCTTTTCTAATAATGCTATATCCTTTTTAAGATACGGCGACCAGAATTGCACACAATATTCAAGGTGCAGTCTCACCATGGAACAATATAGAGGCATTATAATATCTTTTGTTTTATTTTCCATTCCTTTCCTTATGATACCTAGCATTCTATTTGCTCTCTTGGCTGCCGCTGCACACAGGGCCGACGGTTTTAACATGTTATCCACAATGACGCCTAAATCTTTTTCCTGGGTGGTGGTTCCTAATGTGGAACCTTGCATCGTGTAACCATAGTTTGGGTTGTTCTTCCCTAGGTGCATAACTTTGCACTTGTCTACATTAAATTTCATCTGCCATTTTGATGCCCAGTCTTCCAATTTATCAAGATCCTCTTGCAATTTTCCACAATCCTCTTGGGTTTTAACAACTTTAAATAGTTTTGTGTCATCTGCAAATTTGATAACTTCACTCGTTATTCCACTTTCCAGGTCATTTATGAATATGTCAAAAAGCAGCGGACCCAGCACAAATCCCTGGTGTACACCACTATTCACCTTTCTCCATTGGGAAAATTGGCCATTTAGCCCTACCCTCTGCTTTCTATCTTTTAATCCACAATAGTACACTGCCTCCTATCCCATGACTCTTTAGTTTTGCCAAATGTCTCTGATGAGGGACCTTGTCAAAGGCTTTCTGAATGTCCAGATACACTATATCAACCGATTCACCTTTGTCCACCTGTTTATTCACACCTTCAAAAAAAACATAACAGATTAGTAAGACAAGATCTTCCTTGTCTAAAGCCATGTTGGCTGTCTTCCATTAGGCCATGACTATCTACATGCTGAGTAATTTTATTCTTTATGATGGTTTCTACCATTTTTCCTGGTACTGACGCCAGGCTCATTGGTCTGTAGTTTCCCGGATCACCCCTGGAACCCTTTTTAAAAATTGGCATTACATTGGCGATCCTCCAATCTTCAGGTATTAGAGATGATTTTAATGATAGTTCACAGATTACTAATAGCAGGTCTGCAATCTCATATTTCAGTTCTTTCAACACCCTTGGATGTATACCATCCGGCCCAGGTGATTTGCTACTCTTCAGTTTATCTAATAGTTGTAATACATCTTCCCGATGTATCGATATTTCCTTCAAAATTCTTCCGCACCTTGTATATGCATCCATACTTCCACTCAAGTGTACATATCCAGAATATCCGCAATCCCACATGGAACTGTTTTGTAAGAAGTGCATTAGGGTTATGCATTCTTCGTTCCCAATCTGAAAGCAAAAAGATGATGTCAGGACATTTAACCCAATCACATGATCACATTCAGCCAACCAAAACTCAGTTCAATGAAATCAATGATATCTATTCAATGTCCAACTTGAGTCCATTCAGAGTTACAAAGTTTAAATAAAAGGCCCAATATTGCTCTCTGCAATTGAGCCACTTGTGCTGGTCACTACTTCTTGGTAAATGCCCATGCAGTTAGCACAGTAGCATGATACTTAGAGGGCAATTTTAGAAGATCTGTCCAAGTGCAATCTGGGATATCTAAGCCAGAACATCTGAACCCAATACAGGCATGTCCAGGTGCAGATCTGATTTCACAAACTTGGATGTGCCCAATAGAGATGTCTGCAGGGGCATCTATTCAGACATCCCCAGAACCACATTTCAGAAGTTAGATGTCTAGGGTAGCTCAATGGTTAGTGTAGTGGGTTGGGGAGTTCAAGCCCTGTTGCCGTTATTGTTGAAATTGTGCTGAGTACTGGGGATGATAGACTTCTTTTTTCTGTTCACCCTCTGGATTTTTTCAGCAAAAACAAGCACTTTTCAGATGCTTAGTCATTGCTATGCATGCCTGGGAGCAGATCTAAAGTAAGATATGAGGCCAGGTGCCTATGACGTTTCTGTGATCAGGTAGAGACATCCTGGTCCCTGGGAACATCCTCACCATGCCTCCAAGTTCCTGGGAATGCTCCCGCCCAGCCTCCTCCAGTCCTTTTAATGCCCCATGTTTGAATCTGTACATTTCTTTGCTAACTGGCCTCATGTATAAAGGATAGTTAGCACAGAGAAGCTCAGCTCTGGGAAAATGGCTGGCTCCTCAGACCCCAACCAAAAGACACTATTCATGGACTCCTTCCTGTCTTGGAAAACATTTCCTCCTCTGCTGGACCCTCCCCTGGAAGAAGGCTTTCTCCTCTTGACCCCTCAGAAGAAGGAACCCTCCCCCCCCCCCCCCGATCCTTCTCTCAAGGAAGAAACCCTACGAAACCCCTCAAATTCTACTGACTTGTGCTGGTGCCCTACAATCCCAGCTGGCATGAGGTAAGTCATCATCCATTTGCTGGCACCGCTGCAAGCCCTGAATCTGGCATTGCCACTGCCATTTCACAGAGTATCAAGCTTGGCTTCCCTCCTGCTGGGGTGGATTTTAAAGGGCCAGTGCTAGTAAGTTGTCCCTTCTAGAATTGAGGGGGGAGAGTTCTGGAGCATAGATCTTATTAGTGGGAACTAGGGTTCTGCACATAGAAAAAATGTTGTTTGTTTTTGGTTCATTAGGTCTGTTTCCCCATTTTTGGCTTCTTTTTTCAGTTCATTTCACACATTTGTTTTAATAAAAATATTTTAACGCACATTAAAACTTTTTATGGGACACTAATAAACTTTACAAATGTTATTTTACAGGTTCGGGTGCATGAAGTCGATTAAGCATGCGCCATATTTCTTAAGGCACACTAAAGAAACAAATGGGTGCTAATGAATGCACATCACTTGCGGGAATTCCTTCTTGTGGGGAGTGAGAACCCATTAAAGAGTGGAGTCTGGTGGAGAAGCCTTTTTCAGGAGGGGGAGTCAGAGGCTTAAAATGCTGGAAGAGGGCGCTCAAGGACGTCAGCTTCCTACACAGTGCTGATAGTTAGTGCTAAATCTGCAAGGGGTTAGTGAAAAGGATGATAGAGGATCCCTATCTAGCAAGGAGATAGAATCAAAGAAATAACTTTGACACTTCAAAAAACAGGGAGTGGGGGGATGAATTTGCACAGATACAACCCTAAATGTAGGAGAGGGAGGTAACTGTAGGCAGAGGTAGTTACAGCTTTAACCAAAGGCATGGGGGGGGGGGGGCAGTAGTCTGCATGGAGTAACATTATTTTATTTTCAATTAAGTAATTGGAATATATCAGTTTTTATAATTTACATGTGCTTTCTTTATAGGCATGTTTTTTTTTATTTGTATGGCTTTGCGCTACATGAAGAGAGTGACTTCTTGGGTTTTCAGTTTAATTTTTGTCAACATATTTCTGTCTTCAGTTTCTGGTCAGTTATTCTGTACTTGGTGAGGCCCTATGTACGTTCTGTGGGGGTCTGACTGCTATGCCGCAATAGGGATTTGCAGCAAATGTGGCATGTTAGTACAAAAGCCATGCTTTATTTGTTGGGGGCATGCACAGCAATTCCCTGGCAGATAATGCAATGAAAATGCATAGATCGAGGCACAGCAGCACAGTGGATTCAGTTAACACCATACATTGAAGTAGCATTATTAGCACCTGCAATGTCTGCAAAGTGTGCAGTTATCATGCGCTGTCGAAGCACAGGGTAACCGCACGTTACAGACATGCCCACTCTCCTTCCACATTCTGCTCACTTGCACGACAAGCACACGGTCTGCAGTTAGCATAGGAAATTGCTGTCCCTATACTATTGCCGCGTTAAAAGCTAACGAGGTTTAGTAGACAAGCCCCTAAGGGCCCAATTCTGTAAGGTGACTAGCGAGGCTCTATGTCCCGGTGGGACGTGCAGCCCTACTAGCCGTCTGGCCCTCATTCCCAAAAGTGATCTCCCAGCACACACACAGCCTCAGTGATGGGAAATCTGAATGGGGGCAGCACGGGGGTGGGGAGTGGGTGGAGCGGGGGCAGGACAGACCCCGGATGTAGAGGACCAATTCAGGTCATGGCTCTGTATGTCCAGGGAGCACCAGGAGGGTGCCCAGCTTATTTCACCTCGGAGGTGGAATAAGCTCAGGGCAACCTTTCGCACCAGCCCTGCAGTCTCCTAGGAGTAAATGCGGTGCTGGAGATGAGTCCTCGCCACCTGATCTGGGCCCCAGCTGCCCCATCCAAGGATTGAGCAGTGGGGAAATGGGGGTTGGTACCACGGCGGGCTGGCTATGGAGTGGGGAGGACATCTCCCCTGGTGCAGCAGGGGCACGCCAGGCCGTCTCAGGGCCCAATCCTGCACCCACATGAATGTTTGGCTCCCATGGTGCAGAATTGGGTCCTAACAGGCTCATCCTGTTCGGGAGCATTCAGATTGCCCAGACATTTGACAGTGTAAACCATGTCAGTCTCATCGCTAGACTCACCCAATTAGGAATAAAGGACAAAGCCCTTGATTGGTTTAGATTCTACATGTCTAACAGAATACAATATGTCCAAATAGAACAAGTCTCCTCACTTCCATTCCCACAAGAACAGGGTATCCCACAAGGCTCCTCCCTTTCTGCCCTTCTTTTTAATCTATATCTCCAACCTATCTGCTCCATATTCAAACACCACAATATAAACTACCACGTCTATGCGGACAACATTATGTTGTTCGCACCGTTTGACATATCTTACCCTAACTATGACAACATAGCAACCTGTCTCTCTGAAGCTGAAATATGGCTTCGTTCAATGAACATGAACATTAACCTCAAAAAGACTGAAGTGCTTTTCATATCCAGAAACTCTAACTTCATTCCCCCATCAGTGATCAAGCTTAGGAACTATACCCTCCCAGTTAAATCAGAGGTAAAATACCTAGAAGTGACCCTTGACAGTACACTCAGATTAACCTCTCATATAAAACAAACAGCTAAAACTATCTTCTTTAAGCTGCGGACCATTCAACAGCTCAGACCCCTCATAAACACAGATGACTTCAGGACAGTTGCCCAAGCACTTATAACACCACAGCTAGACTACTGCAATGGCATACTACAAGGCACAACCAAGAAAAACTTGCATAGGCTACAAATGGCCCAAAATGTCATTGCCCAGATTATTGTTAAAGCCAAGCTATCGGACCACATCACCCCCATTTTATACTCCCTTCACTGGCTGCCTGTTTCAAGTAGGATACAATATAAATTCATAATGACCATTTTCAAGCTCATTAACATGATAGCCCCCTCTCATCTCTCAACCTTAATCCAAGCCCCCTCCCAGAAAACAGGTTAAGAAGAAGGTTGAACCTCAACATGCTGTTAATTCCTGATTCTGTTCGAAGAACAAAGCAGATAACGATTCTGCATTCTCTTACTTTGCACCTGTTCTATGGAACAATCTTCCATTGAATCTAAGAGAGATTAAGGACCTGCAATCCTTTAGAAAAGAGCTAAAAACATACCTCTTCACCCAGCACTTCCATAATCTGCAGCACACATTTGAGCAGACTTCACAAGAACATAACAACTATCAAACACAAGCTGACCCTACCTAATACATTACTTGTACAAACTCATTACCCGCTGCCCTCTACCCAGTCTCTTCATTAATCCATACAATTCAAGTGGCACAAGGTACTTAGAACCTAAGTATCATTTCCCATATCAGTACATATGTTGGCTATAAATAGTTTTTTCTACGAGCTAGTTCAAAAGCTCCAACTTTTTATTCTTTGTAAATAGTTAATATGTTTTCAGATGGTTATTATGTTCAATGTCTATGCTCAAACTTCAACTTTAAAATCACAGGGCCCCAAAAAGAAAGGCTGAAAACACCCTCCTCCGTGCCCCTGTCCCCCTGCGCACCAAACAGCGGAAGACAGAGAGCTAGAAGGAAGGAGAACTAAGGAAGAGTAGAGGCAGAAAAGGTTGCTCTCACGATTACCGGCCAATCAGAGCCCGTTGCCGACTCTAGGATCCGAAAGCATACTCGGAACTGACGCCTCGCGTCTGAAACATCCATCCCCGGGCGGGAATGAGGACTGAACTGTACTCCCTCAAGGAACATCAATTACCAGGTAAGTGTAATTTCCATTTCCTTATCGGTCCTACAGTTCAGTCCTCCACCACTGGGATGTACCAGAGCAGTAATCATTGGGAGGGACCTATCCAGTCGGCTCGGCCCCTAAATGAACAGAGCAGGCACCGACCCCAGCCCGCTCCTCACGGCAACAGGCGGTAAGCCAACCAGGAAGACACGACAGAGAGCCCACTTGGATCCTCTTCACTGGTGAAAACAGCACAGAACTCTACCCCAAGCAGCGCTAGTGCTTCAGAAAGACAAACTCGCCATCGCAAACACACTGAACGCCCTAGAAACAGACCTACTGAGAAGGCTACCGGAGCTCCGCCTGAAAAATCCGCTTGAGCTCCCCCTTGGCTCTCGACCCCACCAGGGTGTCAAGTGTTAGCAACCGCTGCTCTCCCGCAGAACCCGCCTCCACAGAGGGACAGGCAGCGAAGAGACCTCCCAGAAAGCGACGGAACCTCACTTAAGGTCCAAGGAACGCAGGTTACAAGCAAAGTGTTCTTGCGTAAGTCCCAAACCGACAACTAAACAGGCACAGCCGGATTCCACGAGGGAGAACGGAACCGAGGTCCATCCAGACAGAGGTGGGAAGCAAAATGAGGGAAATGGAAAAACCACCAGCGTCAAACACCCTATTTGTCACTCCTCTTAAGGGCTTTATTCTTTGCAACACAAAGTAGCTCTACAGCTTTGTCCTGGACCAGTTGGAGTCTTTTTAATTGAGAATGTGGAATGCAGCTAAGCAATGAGTTGCAATAAACCAAGCGTGATCCACCAAGGGCATATAAGAGGGTGTCAAGTGCCCCAGAGTCCAGCGTTGTTTCAGAAGATGTGGAGTCTTACATGGTGTGACAAAAGAAAAGAGACTCTGGTAGCCACGCCCACGACGCAATGCCAGTAGGCCAACCGCTTACATCACCTGGATATGCCCTCCGGAATTGGAGGAACCATGCAGAAGTAGCAATCGCCGACGTGATCCATGGGCCCTCTCCAGATCATTGGAACCACAAAAGACTTTGATGGTCTTTTCCCATCCATCCACAGCCTGAGATCTGCTACACATGTATTGCAGCATATGTGTGGCGCCTAGCTTTTATCCTGATCTTTTATTCTGCAGCCAAAATATAAATTGTAGGCTTTCTGAACCGCCACAGTCATATGCCATTTTTGTGATGTAAAAGTCACATCACCACAACTAGAGCAGAAATTATCTGCATGATTAACACCAGGACGAGGAATCGCCAAATATGCTGTGAGTGACCTATCGGTATAAAATAAATATGTCTTTTTTTTTTTCTTTTTTTTTACTGTCAAGCGAGGCAAATTTAAGTAGTGACTGCATCAACTGGTTTTGGACAGTTATTTCGATTGGTTGCAAGTAAAGATTATGCAAGCTCACGCAAATGTTGCAGAATACACTGGTAATGGTCCCCACTGACTAATGAAGAGCACATATCTTAGCAACCAGACCCAGTCGGCCATTTTCACTATGACCTCTGAAAGGCATAGAATGGACCGGGCCACGGCCCCGTACCAATGCGTCGACGCTATCCAGTAGCCTCATATGTCCTCTGCTAAACATCGACCCGTTGCCGCAGACTAACAGGTCGCCATGAGGTCCAATATGGGCTGACCGCATCTGAGCACACGCGGCGCGCAAACCGCCTGATGCAATCTCACTCCTCCGGCAAACACTCGGACCCCGCTAAGGACATTCACCACCACAGTGTCCCCACCGAAACGCAGGCCGCCAAGGCTTCAACCGCGCACGCTGTCCCTTCGCTCGGGCCACCCTGACCACCCGACCAACTCCACCCTGCCGATCGAATTAGGCCACCATCCCGGAGATCTCAGACAGCACCTACAGCGCTTGATCCGCTACCGTGTCTGTGAACGCCTGCCATGGCTGACGTACTGCGTACCGTTCCAGTCAGACGATGGAAAACACTGGGCGTGCTGCATACACGAAAACGCCTTGTACATAAAGGATCCCCAAAATGTAGCTGAGTCTAACCACGCTCCGGCCAAGCTCCCGGAAGAAAGTGGGGACCTTATAAAAAAGAAGTGGGGACAATTAGGAAGGCTTTCCTGTTTGATTATTCTTTTTTTTTTTTTTTTTTCCTTTTTACAACTCCATAAGGGCCACAAGGCACACAACCAAACAGATACATTGAACATTCAAAATAAATAAATAAATAAAAATAAAATAATGTCTTTTTTATGTTTTAGTTCTCTGTAAACCACCCCTGATCTCTGGAAGGGGCGGTATAAAAAAAAAAAGCTTGCAAATAAATAAATAAATCAGGTTCAATGTGTGCGACTGAGGCCAGGCATTCTGTTAGTATGGAGAATCTTACTTATTCAGTTTTCCCAGTAGGTGAATGGATGTTCTTAGTTCCACTGCAATATTTATGGTGTTGTCCTTTTCAGGGTATGCTCTTTCTTGTGTAAATTGTGGAAGTTAGTGCTGTTATGGAATGGCAGATTTGTTCTATAGATTCTGTACTGGGTTCTTGGTTTGTAGTCAACTGTAGGGTGTTGGTGGCTGGCAGTACAATATGGATAATCTTTGAGATTTGCAGGTTTGAGTTCTTGATGCTGCCAGTCTGAATTTTAAAATATTTTGTCAGTCCAGATTCAAAGAAATCTCAAATTTTAAGACATTTCATTTTAATTTTGTTTAGCAGCTTGATAGCTTCATTGCTACTAATTGCTGGGCTTTTCCAGCTCTAGCACAAAACAATCTAGCCTGGGCACTATAATCATGAGTTCATGACTACCAGGATTAGTTTTTCTCATTTTACATCTTCCCCTCTCATCAACAAGCTGGTCATAGCACTCAAGATGACCTCAAAGAAAATGCAGCTGATGCCATTCTGCTGCAGTTCCTCCTCAAACTGTACCTCCAATTTTTTCACGATTCTCACCTCGCCACCTTATTGTGATCAACCACCAAAGCAGTGTCCAAGTGAGTGATGAATCCTGAATCAGTACAGCAGGGCCAGCCTGTCCATTGAGCGAGAATGTTTTTTGCACAGGGCCCCGCGTTTCAGGGGGCCCCGCACAAAGAACATTCTGCATAGGTAAATTTTTTTTTTTAAAAAGCTGGCTGCTGCCACTGCTGCTGCCACCGTGGCAATGGCAGGATCGAGTGTCCGCGGGGCCCCCCCTGCCCAGCAAAGTCCTCCTTCCCTGCATCACCTCCCTCTCGTGAGAGTTTTCCTTTCATGGCTCATTTAAGCATGCCAGGGCCCGGGGCTGATGGAAAACAGGAAATACCTGTTTCCCATCAGCCCCAGCGGGCTTAACAGAGCCACGAGGGAGATACTCTCCCTTCGCGGCTCTGAAAGCCACTGCGAGAGGGAGGTAATGCAGGGAGGGAGGACTCTGCCGGGCAGGGGGGGCCCCACGGACACTCGATCCTGCCACTGCCACGGCGGCAGTGGCAGCAGCCAGCTTTTTGTTTTGTTTTGTTTAATTTTGCTGATGGGAGGGAGGGGAGTTAGGACTGGCTATGGGCTGATGGGGGGGTTAGGACTGGAAATGGGCTATGGGGGGGCTAAAACTGAAAATGGAGTGATGGTAGGTTAGCACTTCTAATCGCCTATGGGGGGCTAAAAATGAAAATGGAGTGAATGGGGGTTAGGACTGGTAATGGGCTATGGGGGGGATAACACTGAAAATGGGGTGATGGGGGGTCAGGACTGGAAATAGGCTGATGGGGGGTTAGGATTGGCAGTGGGCTATGGGGGGCTAGGAATGGAAATGGGCTGATGGGGGGGTTAGGACTTGAGGTGGGCTGATGGGGTTAGGACTGGTAATGGGCTGTGGGCTGATGGGGGGTTAGGACTGGTAATGGGCTATGGGGGGGGCTAAGACTGGAAATGAGCTGATGGGGTTAGGACTGGAAGTGGGCTGATAGGGGGTTGTTGTTGTTGTTAAGTGCCGTCGAGTCAGAGTCGACTCACGGCGACCCTCTGGATAGCTATCCTAAATTGTGTTCAGTCTTCAGTCAGGCGGCTCATTGTTGACAGACTGCTACCCATAGCTGCTGTTATTGTATCGATCCATTTCATTGCTGGCCTTCCTCTTTTGCGTTGACTTCTATCTTGCCAAGCATGATGTCTTTCTCTAATGATCTCTCTCTTCTCATGATGTGTCCAAAGCATGAAAGTCAAAGTCTTGTCATCTGAGATTCTAAAGAAAGCTTAGGTTTGATCTCCTCTAATACCAACTGGTTTGTTCTTCGGGTAGTCCATGGTATACACAGTATTCGCCGCCAGCACTATAATTCAAAGGCATCAATTTTCTTCCTGTCTATCTTTTTCACTGTCCAGCTTTCACATCCATATGATGTTATTGAAAATACCATGGCTTGAACAAGTCAAATCTTTGTATGGAGAGATACATCTCTGCTCTTCAGAATATTATCTAGGTCTTTCATAGCCATTCTGCCAAGAGTAATGCGTTGTCTGATTTCTTGACTGCTTGTTGCTTCTTTATTGATAGTTGATCCAAGTAGGTTAAGGTTGTTCACAATTTCAATTTCTTCTCCTTCAACGATGAACCTGTTGATTATGCCAGTTGTCATGATCTTTGTCTTCTTTACATTAAGGTGCATGCCCATTTTGAGACTATGTTCTTTGATTGTGAGAAGCAAATGTTTCAGATCATCTTCACTTTCAGCCAGTAATGTGGTATCATCAGCATAGCGAAGGTTGTTGATGAGTCTTCCACCAATCTTCACACCTCTGTTGTCATCATACAATCCTGCTTCTCTGATGATTTGTTCTGCATATAAATTAAACAGGTAGGGGGAAAGTATGCAGCCTTGTCTTACACCTTTGCTTATTTTAAAGAATTCTGTTTCTACTTGTTCCGTTCGAACTGTTGCTTCTTGATCAATGTACAGATTGTGCAAGAGAACGATCAGGTGATCTGGTATACCCATACTTCTTAATGTGGCTCAGAGTTTCTCATGGTTTACACAGTCAAAAGCCATGCTATAGTCAATAAAGCACAAATAGATATCCGTTTGGTATTATTTAGTCTTTTCAAGGATCCATCTCACATCTGCAATGATCTCTCTTGTTCCTCGCCCTTTCCTGAACCCTGCTTGCACTTCAGGTAGTTCTTGTTCCAGGTATGGTTGTAGTCTCTGTTGAATAATCTTCAGTAGAATCTTGCTGGCATGTGGGATCAGAGCGATTGTGCGATAATTTCCACAGTCAGTTGGATCACCTTTCTTTAGTATTGGTATAAACACAGATCTTTTCCAGTCAGTTGGCCATGATATTGTCTTCTATATTTCTTGGCAGAGCCTTGTAAGTATGGTAACAGCTGCATCAGATTGCTGTAATACTTCTATGGGAATGCTATCAATGCCTGGTGTTTTGTTCTTTGATAAGACTTTCAATGCTGTTTCAACTACTTCTTTCATCACCAATGGTTCCCGATCATAAGGTACAGGTTGAAACAGCTGTTGGTCCACTTGATCTTTATCATATAAAAACTCTGTATATTCCTTCCACCTTTTCTTGATCTTCTCAGCACCATTCAACATAGAACCTTGAGCATCTTGTAACATTCCAATTTGAGGCTGTAACTTTTTCTTTAACTCTCGTAGCTTTAGGAAAGCCGATCTTGTTCTTCCTCTAATAGTTTCTGCTTCTATTTCCTTGCATGTGTCATTGAAGTACTTGTCCTTGTCCTGTCTTGCTGCACATTGGAAATCTCTGTTGAGTTCTGCGATTGTCTTTCTTTCTCCTCTGGCTTTAGCTTCTCTGCATTTCTGGGCAATTTTCAGAGTTTCTTCTGTCATCCATTTTGGCCATTTTTGCTTTTTCACCTTTTGAAGAGACTTTTCGCTTTCTTCCAACACAACTTTCTTGATGTCATTCCATAACTCTTCTGGAGCTCTGTCATTTGTATCTAAAGCAGCAAATCGATTTTGCAGGCAGTCTTTAAATTCCAGTGGTATATTCTCAAGGTCATATTTTGCTGCATTCATGAGTGATCAGCTCTTTTTCAACTTTAGCATGAGTTTGAATACTAGTAGTTGATGATCTGTACCACAGTCAACTCCAGGTTTTGTCTTTGTTGATGTTACAGAGCTTTTCCATCGTTGACTTCCACAGATGTAGTCAATTTGATTTTTATACAATCCATTGGGTGAAGTCCATGTGTACTGTCGCCACTTGTGTTGCTGGAGGAAGGTGTTTGAGATGAATAGATCGTAGGTCTTGCAGAATTCTATCAGTCTTTCTCCAGCTTCATTTCTGTTGCCAAGTCCATATTTTCCAACTACTTTGCCTTCTTCTTTGTTGCCAACTTTTGCATTCCAGTCACCCATAACTATCAGGATATCCTGTTTGCATGTTCTGTCAATTTCAGCTTGTACTTGTTCATAGAACTCTTCAATTTCATTCTCTTCTGCAGCTGTTGTTGGGGCATATACTTGAATTATAATTGTGTTGATAGGCATTCCTCGTAGACGAATAGAGATTAAGCGTTAGCTGATTGCATTGTATTGCGTTAGCTGTTTGCAACCTCCTAAAGGGCCTTGAAAACAAAAAGAAAATGTACTTTCTTGTATTCATTGACATCTCAGCTGCCTTTGATACAGTTAATCATGGGACCCTCATAAATAGGATAAAATCAATAGGAATAACAGGAACCCCACTAAAATGGTTCTCATCCTACATCTCAAATCAAACACAACAGGTTCAATTCAACGGAGAAAAAGCAGAATCTTTCTCACAAACACAGGAAATCCCCCAAGGCTCTGCTCTCTCAGCACTTCTGTTTAACATATATATGCAGCCACTATGCAAAATTTTCTCACGGCACGAAATTAATTACCACATCTATGCCGATGATATCATGCTATGCACACAACTAGACACTAAAAACCCAGACTACAACCCACTGGAGACATGTATCGGAGAGATGCAAGACTGGTTACAACAAAGTAGTATGTCAATTAATCACAAAAAAAACGAAGTAATGTATATCTCCAAAGAACCGAATTTTGACCCTCCCACATCAATAACACTATGTAACAACACTTACCAAACAAAAAAAGAAATAAAGTATCTAGGAGTCACATTTGACTGTGACCTAAAGATGGAAAAACACCTCCGAAAGACCAACAGAGCAGTTTTCCACAAGCTTAGAGTGCTCCAACCCATTCGGAATATTATTGATCCCCAAGACTTCAGAACAGTGGCCCAAGCACTCATCATGCCACATTTTGACTACTGCAACGCCATCCTACAAGGTTTACCTAAAAAAAACCCTAAACATATTACAAATGGCACAAAATGTAGCTGCCAGGGTCATAATGAAGAAAAATCTAAGTGACCACATCACACCAGTACTAATTCAATTACACTGGCTACCCATAACAGCTCGCACAAAATACAAAATACTAACAACCACCTTCAAACTCATCCACAACTTAGCACCTTCCTTCCTCAACAACCTAGTAAGATTGCAACCTCCTACCCGAAACAGAAGAACCCACAATTCCAACATCCTTCACACTCCAACAGATATAAGATCTGCCAAAGCTAACACCAGCCACAGGGCTTTCTCATATGCGGCGCCAACACAGTGGAACCAACTCCCACCAGAACTACGAGCTAGCAATGACCTTCTAGACTTCAGAAAGAAACTCAAAACGCACATTTTCCAATCACATTTCAACCTGAACTAAACCCACAGATGGAGCAGCCCCTGACCACTGTGTCCAAGAAGATTATCCTGTATATATGTATTTATGTATATATGTAAATGAACTCCCCCATAGCTAAGAAGTGTTAACTCTGTATGATGTGCTTTTCTGACAATCTGTATGTAAACAAAATTTGTACCTGCCTTGATTCGGCAGTTTCACAATAGTAATCCTACCCGCTTCTGATCGCTGGAAGGAGCGGGCTACAAATGCTTGCTAAATAAAATAAAATAAATAAATAAATAAATAAATTTCATTACAGTTCTTGCAAGTTTCTTCTTTATTATAAATGCAACACCATTTCTTCTTTGTCTTTCATTTCCAGCATAGTAGACCATATGATCATCTGATGCAAAGTGCCCGATGCCAGTCCATTTCAGTTCGCTGACATCCAACAGATCAAGTTGTACACGTTCCATTTCATTCTTGACCACCTCCAACTTCCCTTGGTTCATGCTTCGTACATTCCATGTTCCAATGTGTAAGACATCTTTACAGCTTCTGACTCTCATTTCATGCACAGCTACATCAGCAGTCAGACGTCCCGAGGGCTTTGATCCAACCACATCATAAATGCTGGCTTTACTCTGAAGAGTCTTCAGCTCTTCTCCAGTAGCTAGTTGAGAGCCTTCCAACCTGAGGATCTCATCTTCCAGTACTATAGCACAATTTGTTTTGTTGTAACTATCCATTGGGTTTTCATGGCGAGATACAGAAGTAGATTGCCAGGCCTTTCTTCCACGCAGTTTAAGATTGGTGTTGTTGCCGTTGTCACAGAAATGTGATCCTCCACCATCAACAATATCCCATTCTGCTGCTGCCCAGATGGGTGGTTTGTCTTGGTCTGGCACCTCAGCTGAGACCTGTCCATCTTGGGAGACCCTGCCAGTAGTTAAACTACCGATAGTTTAGCTCTCAGCATCACTGATGCACACAAGCCCTCACAGCACGACAAGCTGCAAACCAAGTGAGGGGATAGGGGGTTATCTCCCCATTTTCAGTCTTAGCCCCCCCCCCCATAGCCCATTACCAGTCCTATCAGATAGGGGGTTAGGACTGGTAATGGGCTATGGGGGGCGGCTAAGACTGAAAATGGGGCAATAGGGGGGTTAGGACTGGAAGTGGGCTGATGGGGGGCTTAGGACTGGTAATAGAAACATAGAAATATGATGACAGAAAAAGACCACATGGCCTATCTAGTCTGTCCTTCCATATCAACAACTACAACAGTCCACTTTTTACCTTTAGAGATCCTCTGTGTTGGTCCCATGCTTTTTTGAATTCAGTTACTGTCCTCATCTCTACCACCTCCACTGGGAGACTATTCCATGGATCCACTACTCTTTCTGTAAAGAAATATTTCCGCATACCACTCCTGAATCTATCTCCCTTCACCCTCATCCCATGTCCCCTCATAGCAGAACTTGCTTTCAATTGAAAGAGGCTCTCTCCCTGAACATTTATGCCATGGAGGTATTTAAACATCTCAATCATATCAGCTCTATCCCACCTTTCCTCTAAGGTGTACATTTTATTTATTTAGCTGTATTTATATACCGCTTTTCACCGGGTCAAAGCGGTCAATTGGGGGATACATTTAACACAAGGGGATATGAGACACATATGCTAATACTTACAGGGAACATGGGCAATGGAGGGTTAAGTGGCTTGCCCAAGACCACAAGGAGTGCCTATAGGACTAGAAATCCCAGTCCCTCCAGCCTGAGATTGCTGTCCCCAGGTGGGACTTGAACTCCCGGCCCTCCGGCCTGAAGTACCTTGTCCTAACCACTAGACAACTCCTCCGTATGCATATTAAGATCCTTAAGTCTGTCCTCATATGCTTTATAATGAAGCCCACTAATCATTTTAGTAGCCACCCTCTGCACCGACTCCATCCTGTTCACATCCTTTTGAAGATGCGGTCTCCAGAATTGCACACTATACTCCAAATGAGGTCGCACCAAAGACTTATACAGAGGCATTATCACCTCCTTTTTTCTGCTAGCCATTCCTCTCCGTATGCACCCAAGCATCCTTCTAGCTTTTTCCGACGCCTTTTCTACCTGTTTAGCTACTTTAAGATCATCAGACACAACCACGCCTAGGTCCCACTCTTCTTTAGTGGACAAAAGTACTTCACCTCCTATACTTTATTGCTCCCTCGGATTGCTGCAGCCCAAATGCATGACCTTACATTTTTAACATTAAATCCCAGCTGCCAAATTCTAGACCATTCTTCAAGCTTAGCTAGATCCCTCCTCATGTTATCTACCCCTTCCTGGGTGTCTACTCTATTGCAGATTTTGGTATCATCCACAAAGAGGCAAACCTTACCCGACAGCCCTTCCGCTATATCACTAACAAAGATGTTAAAAAGAATCGGACCAAGGACAGATCCCTGGGGCACACCACTGGTAACATCCTTCTCCTCAGAGTGAGCTCCATTTAATTGTACTCTTTGTTGCCTCCCACCCAACCAATTTCTAACCCAAGCAGTAACTTTAGGGTCCATCCCTAGGGTGCTCAGTTTGTTTATAAGTCGCCTGTGAGGAACAGTGTCAAAGGCTTTACTGAAATCTAAATACACCACATCTAGAGCTCTCCCTCGGTCCAACTCCCTGTCACCCAGTCAAAGAAATCAATCATATTTGTCTGACAAGACCTGCCTCTGGTGAATCCATGCTGCCTCGGATCCTGTAATCCACTGGACTCCAGAAACCTCACTATTTTCTCTTTCAGCAGCGTTTCCAATAATTTACTCACCACCGAAGTTAATCTAACCGGCCTGTAGTTTTCAACCACATCCTTACTTCCGCTTTTGTGTAAAGGCACCACATGAGCCTCTCTCCAGTCCTTTGGCACCACTCCCGACTCCAACGAGGCATTGAAAAGGTCAGTCAGTGGAGTTGCTAGAACGTCCCCAAGTTCCCTCAGTATTCTAGGGTGTATCCCATCTGGTCCCATCGCTTTGTCTACTTTAAGTTGAGCTAGTTTCTCACGAACACAGTCTTCTGAAAATTGTTCAAGTTGTCCCTCGCTTCTGTTCCTATTTGTGGGTGTTTTCTGAGGTCCTGCTCCTGGTTCTTCATCTGTGAACACAGAACAAAAATATTTGTTAAGCAATTCTGCGTTATCCTTATCAGCTTCTACATATTCCCCCCTGCACCCTTGAGTCTGACAATACCACTTTTGGGCTTCCTCTTCTCACTAATATATCTGAAAAATGTCTTATCCCCCCATTTTATTGCATTGGCTATTTCCTCCTCCTTTTGAATCTTTGCCTTCTTGACTACTTTGCTAGCTTCTCTAAGTTTTTCCAAATACAGATGCCTGTCTTCCTCTCTCTGTGATCTCTTGTATTTCATGAAGGCCTCCCTCTTTTTCTTCACTTTTTCAGCTACTTCCTTCCAAAACCATAGCGGTCTCCTGTTCCTTTTGCCTTTATTTACCATTTTAATAAAAAGGTTGGTTGCCCTTAAAATACCCCCTTTCAGTTTTGCCCACTGTTTTTCTACATCCCCCAGCTGTTCCCATCCCACTAACGACTCCCTGAGGTATTGGCCCATCTTCGCAAAGTTAGTCTTCCTAAAGTCTAAGATCCCCACCTTAGAATGGATTCTAACAGCCCTAGTCCTAATACTGAACCACACCATCTGGTGATCACTGGATGCAAAATGATCTCCCAATACAACATCAGAAACACTTTCACCATTGGTAAGCACCAAGTCCAGTATGGCCCCTTCACGTGTGGGGTCTGTTACCAATTGCCTGAATAGTTCTCCCTGTAGAGAATCCAGGATCTCCTTACTTCTAGATGATACTGCAGCAGGAATGTGCCAATCAACATCTGGCATATTGAAATCTCCTATCAGTAGCACTTCCCCTTTCCTAGCAATGCTGCGTATGTCTTCAATTAACTCTCTGTCCACCTCTTCCTCTTGTGAGGGAGGTCTGTATATCACACCAATGCAAATAGATTTCTCTTTCCCTCTTTCTAGTTTAACCCACAATGCCTCCTCTCCCTTTTAAGCTCTGTAATTCCAAAGCTTTAATAGTAGTTTTTACATATAGTGCCACTCCTCCTCCCCTTCTTCCTACCCTGTCCTTTCTGAATAAAGTATAGCCAGGTATAGTTACATCCCAATCATGGTTTTCTGTGAACCATGTTTCTGTAACTGCCACTAAATCCAAATCAGCCACTCCCACCAAAGCTTCAACATCAGGGATCTTATTTCCCATGCTACGGGCATTTAGACACACTGCTTTCCATATGTTACCCCTGTTACCCATTTCCATAAAGGTATTTAATGTATCACCTACCTGGGGGCTTTCACTTACCTGGGGGCTTTCTTCACCCATCCCCAACGAATCTAGTTTAAAGCCCTCTTCAGTAGATTAGCCAGTCTACTACAAAAGATGCGTTGACCTTTCTTGGACAGATGGATGCCATCTCTGCTCTGCAACTCTTGGAACAGCATCCCATGGTCTAGGAAACCAAAACGCTCTTGATGACACCATCCACGCAGTCATGCATTCATCTCCAGGATGCGAGCCTCTCTGCCTTGGCCTTTACCCTCAACAGGGAGGATTGAAGAGAACACCACCTGTGTACCTAACTGCTTCACCCTCTGTCCCCGAGCCATGAAGCCACTTTCGATACGTTCCGAGGTATACCTGGCAGTATCATTTGTTCCAACATGGATTAGCAACATTGGGTAATAGTCAGTGGGCTTGATGAGTCTCTGCAAACTCTCCATAACATCTTGGATTTTGGCACCAGGAAGACAGCATACCTCTCTGGACATCAAGTCTGGTCGGCAGATGGACGCCTCAGTACCCCTCAGAAGAGAGTCTCCAACCACCACTACCCTTCGTTTCCTTCTGATCACTGATTCTGCAACTTTGGGGTACTTAAACTCTGGTTCTTCCCTTTCCAGCGATGCTTTCACCTCCTCCACTTCCAGGGCTGCATAATGGTTCTTCAATTCAAGGGCTGGAAAAGTTGAATTGGTGATTTTTCAGGCCCTGGTGACTTGTGTCCAACCATCGACATTCTGTTGGCACCCATCTTCTCCTGTGCTGGAGAGCTTGGTTGCTGCAAGAAGCATCTCATCAATGTACTTCTCACTGTCTTGAATGCTCCTCAGCCTCGCCACCTCCTCTCTGAGTTCCTTCACTTGTTTCCTCAGAGCCTCAGCATGCAGGCACCATGCACATGGAACTGGTCCTTCAACTGGCATTAGGACCTCTGTCTGGACCGAGGCAGAAGCTGTAACGGGGGCAACAGCTTTAGCAATACGATTTTTCCCAGCCATTGTTCGGTTCGTGGAGCTTAGGTATCTGTTAAAGCAAAAGAGAGAGATCTACCAAGTACCAGCCTGTTTCCCAGCTGTCCTTTCAGAGAAAAAGCAGTTAAATCTCTTTAATTATGTTCAAAATGTGCTGGTCCAATTCTCTGTGATTTGTTAAAGGGGGAGGTGCCCTATAAAGCAAGACTGCTCACTAGGTGTGGGTGGGAGTCGGGGTGGGTAGGGAGGGAACTAACACCTGATTAGGTGTTAGCAGTTTCCAAACCTGAGGAGGTTATTAGAGTTCAGCAACCTACTGTGCTCAAGGAAAGTTCCCCTAAAGTACCAAAAAGAAAGTAACCTTGCTTTAAAAAATATACAAAAAACCCTTTTAAGAGCTCCCAGTCAGAGAGCTAGCAATGTAATATAATAAAAACAAACAAACAAACAAACCCTCAAATCCTTACTGTTTGTTGATCTGTAGAGCCCTGGTTAGGAAAGCCTCTCATTAATGGGTTGTGTGGGGGGGGGGGGATTGCTAGGACTGGAAAAGGGCTGAGTGGAAGGAGATGCTTGAACTGCAAATAGCTTATGGGGACAGGGGCTTGGAATGGAAATGGGCTGAGTGGAGGGGAGCTAGGAAAGGACTAGAAATGGGCTGATGGGGGGCAGGGATTGGAAATGAGCTGATGGAGGGACTCGGATAGGACTGGGAATGGATGTGGGAGCTAGGACTGTAAATGGGCTGATGAAGGGGGCTAGGACTGGAAATGGGCTGATGCGGTCCTAGAAGGGAGCGGATGCTGGGTGGGGCTGGAACTAGAAGGGAGCTGATGTTGGGGGAGGATTAGAATGGGATGGGGCTGGGAGAATGAAATGGAGAGGGGAAAATATTTTGTGTGGGAGGGAAGAAAAATCTACAATTGGCTGGGTATTGGGAGAGTAAGTGGGGATTGAGGATGGAGGGGTAAAATTTGAGTGGATGAAATAAGAAAGATTAGTATGTTAAAGCAGATGTAGAGAGAGAATGGAAAAAAACTAGAAGAGAGAAGAAAGGACAAATGGACAGCAGACGATGGAGAGTTAGCAGAAGACACGAATAAACTAGAAGAAAGTGGCCGGAGTAATTGCAACTGAAAAACAAATGCACAAAAGGTAGAAAGATATCTCTTTATCTTGAATTTATTTACTGGAATATGTCAGCTCTGGGAAATGTGCATCAATAATGTCTGCGCTATGTTTAGTACAAGAGGAAATTAATTTATAGTTTTATTTCTACAGTGTTGTTGTACATTCCAAGTTTGGCTTTTGGGGTTCCTAGTTTAATTATTGTCTTCCTGTTTCTAATTAGTGATTCCTTGTTTGGTGATAGTCTATGTTCTGCATGTGTAACTGAGCTGTGGTATTGTTTATGTAATTCCTGTTTGACAGTGTCACTTGTTCTCTTTCCCCAGTAGGTCATGTATTGTTATTCTCTGAAATGTATTGGTTTAATATTTGCAATGTTCCCTTTTGATAGGTAGGGTCTGGTGCTTTGTGAGTCCTGCTAGTGCTGTTACGATACGGCGGGTTTGCTATGGGTTCTAAATGGGCAGTGTTTGTAATAGTTCCTAATGTGCCTGGCGGTTGGCACTGGATTATAGTAATTTAGAAATCTTTTAGTCTTTCTTTATCCATACACTCATTAAGAGGCATGTTTACTAAAAGATAGTGTATGGTAACATTATGCAAATATTTATGCAAATGAGGCCCCACACCGAGCCTCCGCATATGGCCTCGCACCCCCCTTGGGCCGCCCCTGCAGTCCAGGCAGTAGTAGCAATCTCTTCTGTCTCTCTCAGTCGAAATTAGTGTCTTAAACTGGCAAGGGCTTTGTTGGTTATAACCTCAGTATTATATTTTGGACTTTTTCTAGCTTTCTCTAGAGCAACAGGAGCTTCCTCCATTTGTTCTTCTGCCATGTCATCAAAATCTCCTTGTTTTACTTCAAGCACAGATCTCTCCATCATCTCTTGGTCTTCTGCTGTTCTTTTTGTACTCTTCATTCTCCGCTTTTCTTCATTTTCCTTCCTTTTTGCCTGCCTTTCCTTCTATAGTTCTTGTCTTCTGGTCTCAGGGAGGTCAACCGGTCCAATCTGATGAGGTCCAACACTCCCAACTTTCTCTCTTTGACCTTTTATAAAGGCTAACTCAATCATAGGAATCTTCTTATTTCTGCTGCAGTCACACTTTCTGCTGCAGTCACAAAGTACGTGTATTCCACTGACACAGGCAGAATTGCATCCCACATCAGTACAACTCTTTATCTCACACTTGCAGGTAAGTATGTCCATCAGTCTGTCAAGCTTCTCTATAAATCTGTCTTTCTCCTCCAGTTTTGCTCTGCTCACAGAAACGTTACTGGCTTGTTCCCACATGTATTTCAACTTTGTTTAAATCCTATTGTGGCTGTTTATAACAGGACCACTGAATATTGGTTTGCTTTGTACCACTGAGCAAGTAATCCAGTCGTTATCTCATTGACCAGTTTATCAATGCTGTAATTCCATCTGTCTTGATCACTGAGGTCTCTCAAATACAATCCATATCTAATAAAGATCCCTGACAGTTGGTAGTTCAGCTACAGGTAATTCTCTGCCTGATCTCACCAACTGATGTAAATGATCCTGCCCCTGCAAACAGCTCTTCACTCAACTGCAAGGACCATACAAGCAGCAACAAGACTGGACCACCTCACACCTATACTAAAGCAACTCCACTTGCTCCCACTACAGGGCCATATTAAATACAAAACCATCATCCTAATGCACATAGCAATCTACTCTGACTCCCCAGTGCATCTCCACATTCTACTTCAGACCCCCCTACCACACAGATCAAGATGGTCCTCCACAAAGAACACCCTTAGTATCCCACACAAAATAAAAAGCCAAATCCAGACAGCAAGCATGTAACCGTGCCTTCCAACTATACGCACCAACGACATGGAACACTCTACCAGACCAGCTAAGGAACATCACAGACCTCACCACTTTCAGAAAACACCTGAAGACACACCTATTCACAGAACATTTTGGCCCCACCACATAACCTCTCCCCAGAAGAAATATAACAAAAAGACAACATCTGTGAATAGCCCACATCTACAGTATATGTAGTTATGACCCCATAAGTTATCAGTTGCATGTTGAATATAGTTTAAACTCCTCCTCCTATCTTACTATTTTACCTATTGTTTTAATATACGATCACTTGTTGTTCATTGGCCCAGTGAAAGGTGGCATATAAATACAGCTAAATAAATAAATAAATAATAAACTTGCAGTCTCGTTTTTATATTGGAAATTTTCAATATAAGATTATAACTACGACGATGCTATGTTGAAAACCTGTGAATGAGAAAATGAAACTAATGTGTTATTGTCAATATGGGTAAATAGGTAAGATCATTTGATAATTGAGGTACAAAAGGCATTAATATGCAATGCAAACACATAAAAACTATTATCAGAGCATTTAAACATATTTCAGTAATTTGTGTACTTTTGTGAAATTTCCTAAAAATTACAGATAGGTAAATGACATATTACACAAAATTTAAAGCTTGTTGTTAATTTGCCACATGAAATTGTACCATCTTTTCACTGGTGCTTTTTAAAATTATGGCATCTCCAAAACTGACACACCTTACCACATCACTCTCTGTCGCCCCTGCATCCACATGCACATTTTCAGACATTCAAATCACATCTAAGAAATTTAAAATGACCCTCATCGGCACCTATGTGCCTTTATAAAATTACCCCACCAAATTGGAAGAAATTGCGGCTAAACTGAAGTCGCAGACATTTATACCAGCTTGGGAAAAACTGTTCACGCGTAAAAGTACATACAACGTGCGTATTTTACTAAATATATGTTGAAATCATGACTGCCCGCACTAAGTCCAAACTTTGTCCCTGAACATTCCCGCACTGCAGTCCCATAGAAATACACATGTCCTGCTCATCACATATACTTTTACTCATGAGATCATTTTAAAAGTGTCGTTTTACTCACATATAATGTCACATATATGTGAAAACGCTTGTTTAAAATTGTCCTCATATTGGATTTATCATGGTCTCACTTGTGCTGAGTCATTAGTGATTATCCCGCTATTTAGTGTGCACATTAAATGATAGGGGACTTCAGTGAAACAGTCCTTTAATCTTTGAAATGAAACTTTTAGTCTAATTAGTAGAAAACTGATCTAGCGTAATTACTGGAGTGTTTTTTTTTCCCATGACAATATCCAACAACTGCTAAAATATTTTCTGATTATAACAGGATATATTGTCTCTCTCTGTTAACTTAAAAAAAAGTCAGTAGCAGGATCATTTCAATTGTTTTCTCTTTGCTTGAGGAGGATTTCCTGGTGAACTATTCTTTAAAGAGCTATGCAAAATATTTACAATACATTTGAATTACTGAATGAAGTGGCACCCTGTTATAAAATTATTCTCTTTGCGGGCCATTCTGATCCCGAATAGTGGGGGCTGGATGTCTGACATGAATGTCCAGCCCCTGCCATTCCCCTAGACCCAATTCGGTGCGCAAAGCTCCCTGCATGTACTGCCGAGATGTGTGGGGAGCTCTGCATGAGGGAGGGAGGGGGCAGGCCAGAGGTGGAGCAAGGGAGGCTGGAGGTGTGTCCCTCAGTCTGGATGTACAGGGCCTATTTCGTTAATGTCCCTGTACGTTCGAGCTGAGGGGACCTGGACTGGGGACTTCTTCCACCTTGGAGGTGGAATAAGTCCCCCCCCCCCCCCATGGAGGGGGACATCCATGAAGGGACAGAAGAGGAGATAAGAGGGGCAGGGAGTTCCCCGCTATCCTATCCGAGCCCTGGAAGGCCCAAATGGGGGTCAGGCAGCAGGTATCATGGGTTTGATGGCAGTGTGGGTGATTGGGGCTCCTGCATGGAACTGCGGTGCCATGGCAATGGAACACCGCTACATCGTGGCTTCATGCAGGAGCCTAAGGCTGAGCTATCCAGGGAATCGGCGAGAAGTCCAGTCTGACAAAATCAGGGCATGGCCTACCCATCTAGGATGTACAGCGCCCATGGGATCAGAATCAGGCGCAAATCTGACCCGTCGAGATTCTGGACATCCAGACGTTCTCCGATGAGAATGGGCATCTTTGTGTGCAAGATTTCCAGCAAAATTGGAGCAGAATTCAACCAAAACCCAATTTTCAGTAAGAAACCTCTTTTTGAACACTCATTTTAGTTTGTCTAGTAATTGTTTGCTCATGCAGTGTTTGAGACGTTCAGTGTGCTCAGTGATAAATTGAAGGGTTTGCTCTTTAATCATGATAGTTGAACCACTTGCTGGTTGATGATATCTTTGCCTCTTACTTTTCTCTCCACCCCGTCTAATTCTATGACATAGCAAATCACTGTCATCTGATTTCATACTCTTATTCATAACTTATCAGCCAGTATGACTAGATCTTATCCTCAGTCATATTCAAGTATTGCCTAGTGTTGAGGCATTACCTATGGTTGGGCTGTAATTGTCCTCTTTTAACCTCGTCTTCCACCACTATGGGGCCTGTTTACTAAAAGGTAGCATGGGGTTAATGCAGTTATCATGTGGTTGGGGCACGGTGCTAAAATGTAGTATGGGGCTCCATGCTACCCTTATAGCATTCATCGGGGCAGCAGCTGGGCTAGACGCAAGTAGCACAGGTGCAACTGAGATCACCACAATAGTGGCATTAGTTGCTCCTAATGGCCACCTTGCCTTGTTGAAGCCTGTTAACTTTAGGGGATGTGCCTGTCCTTTTGCAGTTAATTTGAATCCCCACACTGGTAACGTGACCCAAATTGAAGTCTGGATATTATTTAAAAAATGTTTTTTGATGAGTGATTGAGAATGAATATTTGAGGCACTTGAAACCATTTATATTTTGCATGTCATATTTTTCCCCTATATAAATCATTAAGCATTTTCATAAATATTGGGAATGAACAATTTTTTGGTGAAAGATTTTTTTCAAGGAAAATATGTAATTGAAAGTAATAATTGAAAACCTTTCTTGTAGGCTTTTCCATTTTTTTTTCTGGATTTTCATCTTTTCTGACAGCCCTTCCGCAATATCACTTCCCAAATTGTTGAAAATGAGAGTTTCAAAGGCTGCATTATTCGGGAATTACTTCTCATACACTTTGGATGGTTTTATTTACAGTAATTAATTGGCAACTTCTTCCTCTGGCTGAAGAGAAAACAGTCTTGGGCAAACCTTTTTAGAGGAGTAGCTTAACGGTTAGCGCAGTGGGTTGAGAACCAGGGAAACCAGGGCTGAAATTTTACTGATGCTCCTTGCGATCTTGAGCAAGTTACTTAACTTACCATGCCTCAAGGCAAATCAAATAATATATTAAATATAAATATGATTATATGTAAAAAAGAAAAAATATTCTACAATAATGTAAGTATAGGTAAACATGCATAAAAATGCAGAATACATTTAGTTTTATACTATTTTTGTACTTTAAGTAATGTTATGTTTATTTTGTTTAATGTTTCTGCTATTGTAAACTGCTATGAGTTTGAGTTTAAGTTGAAACGGTGGTAAAAATATGCAATTAAATAAATAAGTGATTTCTGCCAGTTAAAGGAAAATAGCAATCCTTCTGGAAAGTTCCTAGTTCTTTTCCAGGAATATGGAGTGGTAAAACAGAAAGAGAGAGAGAGATAGAAGTCTTTCCAAGGAGAAGAGAAGGAAAGAGTTGAAAACACTTTCATAATGAAAAATTACAAAGTCTGGGCCTATTCTACCATTAGGCATCATATCTACAAGGCTGGCCATAAAAACTGTGTAGGCTTTGAAGTAGACCAATCAAATCCAACTGCTAGATCAAGACAAAAGACAAGTAATTCAAATCCACTTGAGAAAATGCTATCTCTAAGGGTGTCTTTTACTAAGAGGCGCCAGCTAGCAGCACGCTGAGGACCTGCCGGGACACATTCTTTCAGCTAGCACTGGACCATGACAGTGTGGGATGATTCCTGTGCTAACTGTGCAACCCACATTAGGGCTGTTAGTGGGCAGGTTAGGCAAGGAGATTGGGCGTGGTGGGTTCACACCATGCGCTAACTGCATTAGCGTGGGTTCGCCTATTGCATTCTCAATAGATGGTAAGTGCACCCACCCTAATGCTGCCCATGTTAAGGGGAAATATTCCACATTAATGGCTGGGAAAATGCTTTCCATACCCCTGACAGTTAACACGGTGGTGTTGCACCTAGCATGCTATGGGATCATCTCTTTTGGCGCGTTAGGTGCAACACCCTAGCACTCAATAGCTTTAGAGTAAGAAAAGCTAAACTATACAGAAACTTCAAGGTCAATAACTTATTTGCTTACCTTTATGCCAGATTTTCAGCTGGTCTATCCATTTAAGTAAGACCACTGAATATGTGCTCCTAAACTTAACTAGATAAGTTTCCTATTTATGCTAGGATAGTATTTGTGCCATCCCACTTAAATGGATAAAATTATCTGGCTAGAGCTGAATATTAGGTGTCTGCACACCAAATATTTTCAGGCTTGTTTTTGTTCATCAGGATACCCCCATCCAGGGGAAATATTTTGCAGAGCGACAGTCAGCTTTGCCATCTATTTCAATAAAACTTGCTTGAAACTTTGAAACTTGATGGCAGGCATCTGTGACAGCACTACAAGTCATCAAGACTATTACAAGCCTCCCAGGGACACCAGAAGAGGGGCAAAGAATAGGTCCAGTGGCAGGATGTGTACCAGAATCCACCATCAGAAGGGCAAACTTGTACAATGAACAACTCAAAGTATTGGAAGAGATCAAAACAGCAGCACAATTCATGGAAGCTTTGGATCATGGTAAGTTCGCTCAGGACATTTCTTTAGATCTTTCAGCAGCTTTTGACTTGATTGACCTCCACATTCTACTCTCCACATTCTACTCTCTCCCCTATATGCTATCAGTCTTAGAGATACAGTTCTCATATGGTTTACCTTATTCTTATCCAGATGCTCCTTCTCAGTCCAAATTGGTTCCCTACCTTTCTGGCTGATGCAGAAAACTGGCTCTGAAGTTGCATGCTATCAACTCAGTATGCCTCTATGTGGTGGACCAATAGCATGTGACTTCGGTGCCGGCATGCAGAAAGGGGTGCATATGCAAACTAGCCACACGTTACACTGTGGCGCAAATGGCAATGTTAAACTGGAAGAGCAAGCCAAGCACATGTGTACAGAAGTTGGCGAAAGTTTGGCATGCTCTCCCAGAGAAATAGGGGCACTACATGGCTAATTTGTATATGTTCCCCAACAGTACTTTGATGGCATTGGGAGCTTTCCTCAATGCCTAGTTCATCTGAGGTGAAGTGTCAAACTTCCCTTCAGATGATCCAAGTATCGAGGAAAGCTCCCCAAACCATCAAAATACAATTTTCATCGATTTTTCGATGAAAACTAATGCACATACCTACTGAATATTTGTGCTATCTGCATAAGCTTTGGCCTGACCTCCCTGAACATTCATTAGCCCTAAATGCATATCTTTTGGAAGCCAGTACCTGATTTACTTCCTAGTTCGTAACATTTCTTTTAATTTTTCTATCATATAGGTATATATTTTTAAATACATACATTCAGAGGCTGACCTTCTGGTTCAATTGCAGTGCTATGCATTTAGGAACATGAGTCCAACTCTTGCTCCTCAAGGCAGCTGCGCTTTCCAATGTTGTAGAGGGAATTGTAGTCTGCATTTCTCAAGTCAGAGTATTGTCACTTTAATGAATGGGCTAGATGAGCTTGAATGAAATTGTAGGGAAATCCTCAAACAACTGGAAATGAAGGCTGGATCTGAATGATTAGGATTAGGAAGAAGCTGCCTAGTCAATGATGTCAGGTTTGCAGGAATGTTTGCAACACAAAATGGGATTAAGAAGAGAATTTAAGATGTGCTAGAGTAGGTCAGACCATTGAGCTCTGCATCCTGTCTCTGACAGTGGCCAATACAGATCACGAGTACCTGCAAGGATACACTTAAAGGGGATATTTTTATTACTGTCCCCATAGGTGTATATATATGCATACATTTCACTCTGCCAATGCTTCCTCTTTGCAATCATTCCAGGAAAGGTACCTATGCAGTTTTAGCACAATCTAATTTATGCAGATACTTCTTCCGACTAAAAATTGACCCCTTTATGTTGCCTTTTATGTTGCCTCTCCTGTTTTCCCATCTTAAGGAGTTCTGATGCTTACATTTCTTCTGCATTCATATCTTGCACGGAAGCTGCTGTATAGAGTAAAAACCTGCAAATCCCACTTATGATCCTTGTATACAGACAAATGCTTGTTAGGTACTTTAGAAAATCCAGTGAGTGTTCTGGCATTGTAAGGCGTGTGCCTTGGGCTATGGAACAATTCCATAACAATGGAACTCTGCCTAAGCTGCCTATTGAAAGAAAAGTTTCTTCTCTACATTCTAAATTGAAAATGCAAACAGATTCGATATATAATTAAATGGCACTCCTAGGGACTTTTATTTGTCACAGAGGTTTGTGTTTATACTAAGGTCTAAGTGGACTAACATGGCAACCACATTACTTTGTGCTTAAATCAAGTGAATTTTTAACCAGACCTTGTTCAAATAATACTCTCTACTTAGGCAAAGGTGCAGTAACTCGTAACAGCCTTGTAGGCATATATTACAATATGCCCCATAAAATGTTCTTTCTTTCCCCATTTAAATATATATTATTTTTTTCCAACCAGGATGCTGAGATTTCAAGGTTTTTCTGCAGCAAATGTGAAGCTCCACACTATGAACTTTCTGTCGAGAGCCAGGCAGGAAGGATGGACAAGAGCAGGTTTTTAATTATATTTGAACCTAATGGAACATGTCTGCAGGAAATCCTCCTCCATACCAATTACAAAATCATGGTCTTTAAGTACAAAGAAAAAGCATGCACTGCAAGCAAACGGAAATTTACTTTTGCCAGAAATCAAATACATTACCTTAGGGGTAAATTTTCAGAGACTGTGGTACCCTTTATATGGATAAAAAAAAAAGAGTTAACTTACTGTGGTTGCTGAAAATCTCCACCTCCCTTCCAAAATGTTTATCTGTTGTTGCTTTATAGCCTGGAAAAAGGTGAATTATACAGTGTTTGTTCCATATATCCATATGGGTAATTTTATAAATTCCAGCTCAGTTTACACATGTTGCCACATCAATATTTACAATACAATGTGTGCCTTCGAGTCATTGCTGACTCCTGGTGACCCAGCAGATCCTGGGTTTTCTTGGCAGTGTGACTGGAAATAGATCGCCAGGCCTTTCTTCCGAGGCAATGGAGGGTTAAGTGACTTGCCCAAGGTCACAAGGAGTGCCAGTGGGAATTGAGCCCTGGTCTCTTGGTCCTCCCACTAAGAAGGAGGAGTGGTCTAGTGGATAGGACAAGGTACTTCAGCCCAGAGAGCTGGGGGTTCAAGTCCCACCTGGGGACAGCAATCTCAGGCCAGAGGGACTGGGATTTCTAGTCCTATAGGCACTCCTTGTGGTCTTGGGCAAGCCACTTAACCCTCCATTGCCCATGTTCCCTGTAAGTATTAGCATATGTGTCTCATATCCCCTTGTGTTAAATGTATCCCCCAATTAACCACTTTGACCTGGTGAAAAGCAGGAAATAAATAAATAAGCCTATTTTATAAAGCGAACTACGGGTGTGCTCTACAAAATAGGTGTATAAAGATGCACCTCATTGTAGTTTTTGTAGTTATGCCTGCTTTAGAGCCCATGCCTAGACTGGTCAAAAACACTCATAAGTTATATTTTAAATCTTACATAGGTAAATATAGGCTCTGCCTATACTCCAACCAAGCTCTCCCCCTGTACACACCCAAACTGAAAGGATGTGCAGTGGGGCATATTTACTAAAGTCTGTGCAGATAGCATGCATTTAAGGTAATAAATTATCTTGAAACTCCGCACTAATTTTTGGGAGGATGTATATCTATACCCCTGCTGTTAGTGCGCTGTTAATGTGTGGCACCATGCTAACTAGCAACATGAATGCACTTAATATCCCTCACCGAGGTGGCATTAAAATAACGGCAACAGGCACGGTTAGTGCATGTCCATAAGGCCCACACTGGCATCGTCAGTGTCCACGTTATGCCCCTAACCCGCCAAGTCTCTGCCCAATGATATTGCAACTGGTCAGTGCGGGATTTATAGCATGGGGCCCTACACTACCTGTTAGCGTGGCATACTTAGCATGTGGCAAACCCTTTGCTAATGGTTAGCACATGTTAGTAAACATGCCCCAAATGAACTTATGCACGCTCTTACAGAATAGCAACCATCTAAAGTATGTGCATAAATGCCCATTCCCACACATATATCCTTTAAAATAGAGACATACGCTCATAACTAGCACATACGTTTTTGAGCAGCCTTATAAAATCAGGCCCAGAACATTCCCTCTATATTCAGAATGAGAAAGAATCCAGAGTCCCTGCTCCTAGAGTGAACTGTGATCTAATGGAAGATGGGCTTGCTCGTCAATTACTGGGCAGTGGGTATATTCTTCGACATTTTTGGAGAGACAAATAAAAGACCCAATTTCTGGATATGAAGGCGTTATTGAAGATGGGCTAGCACTGAAAAAGGTGATGAGGGAACCACATGGGGCTCAGAATGCTGAGAAAGCAGCAATGGGATGCACATTGCCTCTTTGCATGAACAGCTAGGTTTTGAACAGGGCAAACAGTTGTCCTAGATCTGCCAGGCCTAAACAGGGAAGAAGCTGGCAGATCAAAGGAGGGTCTTGAGGAGACGTCAGCTAGAAGAGATTGTTGGAAACAGTGGAAGCTACAGAACTCAGCCCAAGTGTCCTGATAATGCAACTGATGGAGAGACGTTTGGTATCCTTCTGTAGGCGAATGGGAGATAATAAGGGCATCCCATCTTTACCCCTGAGAAGCCCAGTTTTATCTGAGAGGGACCAGTTCCTCCAATGACTTCCAAGCACTTAGACAGAAGTGATTTTGTGAAGACGTGTTCTGGAGAATTCTTTCTATTAGGGTGAAGAGTAACTTTTTCCTATTTTTGTATCTCTCCATAGGAGATACTCTGTGAAAAGTGAATTTTGGAGTTTTCTAATGTGAGAGTCCAGATGCACTGATACTGATTGAACTTGGTGTAAGTTCTTAGTAGGTATTCTTTGGGAGAACTATTTTCTGTGTTTTCCTGGATTTTGTTTGAAGAGACTGGGGTATCCAGCCTGGGAACCTGCAAGGCAAAGAAGAGTGGCAACCTAACCAGGACATCAGAAGAGGAGGCTAAAGGAAGAATTTTAAAAAGAGTCTGTTCAACATCTAAGAATTTGACATAAGGAACTGCTTGACTCTTTATCAATTGATTTAGTGTTTCTAGTATTTTGACATTGCACATTATTTTTTCGAGAGTCACCAAACAGGATGCAGGTTGTTTTTTTAACTTAAGGATACCCCAGGTATGAACTTGTATATTATTCATTTCTTTTGAGTGTTTTTTAATTCTTGTGTGCCAGTCCAATGAAGGCCTTGGTGCATTTTCCTCCCCTATACTCTAGAACTATTTTATTCTATTTTTGTGGGGTTACCCCCACTTTCTGTATGCCCCCCTGGGGCTACCCTTACCCCACAGTAGAAGGACTGCTACACATGGAATAGCTTGGCTAGATAAGTGTTCATCCCCTTGTATTTCAATCTTTAGGCTTTAAATTCTGGCGTAAGCAATCACCTTCAAAAGCACATGCCTAAAGGCATATTTACTAAACCTCACTACCAGGGTAGTGTGGGGTTAGCATATGGTTTGGGTGCCATGCTAAAAGTAGGATGAGGCCCCGCATGTTGGAGCAGGGACTAAGTGGGACAGAAGTGTTTCTGGCATGATTCATCTAGCGCAGGCAGTAGAGGCCCACGTTAACCACTGTTGACACTGTTAGAACAGGTGCAAGTAGCGCCACCTCAGTGTGTGGTGTTAGTTGCACCCATGGCCCGGTCTCCATGCCACCACATGGCTTGCCTGTGATAATGACATAGGGACAAATGTACATCCCCTGAGCCTCATGCTGGTAACGTGGTCCACACGTGCCTTTCTGATGCAGGGTTTAGTAAACATGCTGCCTAGTGAATTGGTCCCAACTGTGTTAAATTGAACATATTCACATGAAGACAGGATATATTCATCAGTTTCTGCTTGTTCCCTGTGTTGGGTAGTACAGTTTAAAACGATGACCCAGCCAAGGGTATCAGACCTAGTGCAGAAAGACTAGTGCACCCTTTGCATGCATGTAGTGTAACATGCATGCACAAATACTGATGGTGAGCAATGAAGAAATAAAATTGACACGCATGATGTCTGTGCAGAAAACATCGCACACACAACAGCACTATGTATATTGCAATGATACCCAAATGAGCCATGTGTATTAAAATGAGAAGCTAATGAAGTCATCGCCTGATGCAGAGAAAAACACAGAGTATCAGAAGGTAAAGCACAAAGCTTAGTAGCGCCACTGTGCTTATGCCTCATCAAAGGTGGCGAAACGTTCTGGCACATATAGGTAAAGACAATTTTGGTACTGTATGTGTGCCAGTGAACACTCATTCCTTCAGCGTGAAAACTCTTTGGTGTGGAGTTTATATGTATAGGAGAAACGTTTGGCATGTAGGAGAAAGTAGTTATGAACAATCCTTGGACTATCTTCAAACAATCATAAGGAATCTCCCCAACAATCGGTAAAGAAAAAGAACAGTAGGGCACCTCCTCACCTCTCCTCCAGACTTTGTTAAATTCAACCAATCAGCTTGTTTACACTCATTTTCCTTATATCCCCCCGCATTATGGACCATCCTACTCTTCCTACAGATCAGAGCTACCGCAGACATTATGGACGTCAGAAAGCTTCTCAAAACGTACCTGTTCAAAAAACACTTTGAGAGAGTCACATAAATCTCTCACAGCACCTATTATAATTACATGATGATACCTGTCCCCTTCCCCTACCCTAAGTTATACTTATTTTCTCCTGTTAATGTTCCCTTGTTAACTGGTTCTCTGTAATGTTATGTTATGTTATTTGTGCACCGCCTTGTTCATTGGAAATGCGGTATATAAGCTTTTCACATAAATAAATATCTTTTGCTGCTTTGCTCCTTGAACGGCCAGAGCTGCACATGAAAGAAATGGAGAAAGTGACTGTGCCGTCATCTTCCGCCACACCAGGACTGATGAAGTTGCTTGATACATTAAAATTTTTGGGCATACCACTGTGCCACTCTTAGCACGTGAAACCTACGCGCATGTATGGGGCGCCACCAGTAGCGCATCTATCGTCCGCACTTGCATCACCCCCATTCTTCCACATTTTTATGCTGTGGTTTTGTGCATACCTCATTTGCATGTGCTTCCTTTGCTGCAGATCATTGTATAACATTTGCAGTACTTGCACACTGCGAATCTTGTGAACGGCTAATAGCACGCGACTTCAATGCCAGCTTTCTGCATCGACCTTTAAGGGACTAGCAAATAACTCTGGGACAAAGTTGTGAAAAGGGATCAGGAACAGGTATAAAAGAATTGCAAAGTCCTTGAAAATCTCTCAGTGCATGGTCAGAACAATCAGGGCCATTGCAAACATTAGGCAAACTAAGTGGTTGCGGCAATGGGCACAAACAGCCCTGCGGTGCTTACCTTTACACTTTTATCCTATTCACTAAACCCAATCGTGCTCCCCACAAACACACTAAACCTCCTTATAAGGGCAACACTAACTCAATTACTTAATTATTTTTTGTTGTTGGAAAGCACACCTTGAAGAATATTAATTGTATATCTTCCTGTAGTGTTTTGTTCCTTTTTATTCTTTTAAAAAGGGGGAAATTACCCCTTAGACATACCAAGGAAATCAAACTCCTTAGTATAGAAAGACCAGTAGTGATAAATCCTCCAATCCCAAGGTTAAATTGATCAAAAAAAGGGGAAGATCACTTAGCTGTTACACAGGTCTGCGACTAAAAAGCTGTTTGATTATTTTCATCTAATTTCCATGTATTTTGGTGTGCTGAAAACAAATAAAATATTGAAAAAACTCCTAGACGTCATGATTTGCCACAACATGCAAAATTGTCTTCAAATTTATAAATTTTTTTCAAATTACTATTAATTAATTCAAATTACTATTAATTAATTCACATAAGTGCACTTAAGATATAAAATGCCAAAAAAACCTTAAAGGGCTTGTCCGAGTTATGTAAAAAAAAATATAGCACTGTATCTGATGGTCAGCAATATATACATAAGCTAAGCAAGTTTTAAGTCTGTGCTTCTAATGGTAGAAGGGGTTAATCTTTCTTGAAGAATCCAGTGGGAGGGAGACACAGGGCAGACAGCAGCAGCTATGGTCAGTGCAGGGGGGCGTGGCCAGCACTGTGACGTCTCGTGTACAGACACAGAGCTGCTCTCTCCTGCATACCACACTTGTGCACGAATCATCATCAGGTTCTTGGTTCTAGGCTGTTCACACTTTTTCATCGCAATTCGTGTTAGCTCGTCATTCTTCAACCGTTATGTTATGGCTCCGCGAAAGTATATTAATTCGCCAGACAGTTTCTGTTTCATCTGTGGTGAATATAGAGTGTGGAAGCAACAGCAGAATATTACAGACTTTGTAAAAAAAGTATACTTTGCATACTTTGGACTAAAAATTGGAGATCAAGATAAAGTCTGGGCGCCTCATAGAGTGTGCAAACGGTGTGTTGAGGACCTCCGAAACTGGTTCAAGGGTAAGAAAAAATCTTTACGTTATGGGATTCCTATGGTATGGCAAGAGCAAAAATACCATAGTGATGACTGTTACTTTTGTTCATGCGATGTGAAAGGGTTTAATTCCAAATGGAAGCATTCCATTTCATACCCCAATCTTCACTCGGCAATTCGTCCCATCCCCCATGGCACAGATATACCAGTGCCCAAGCCCCCTGCTACCTTGGAAGAGATACCTAGCTCCGATGAAGGAGAAGTCATACCTGAACCAGATGATGAATCAAGTTCTGACTTTGAAGATGATACAAGACCAAAATTGTTTTCTCAGGAGGAGATGAATGATTTGGTAAGAGCCTTGAATCTTCCCAAAGATGCCGCTGAGTTACTCAGATCAAGGCTGAAAAGCAGGAATTTATTTTTGCCAGGAGTGTCATCTTCATGGTTCAGACATCGTGAAAAGGTGTTTGTTCCTTACTTCGCCCAGGAAGACAAGTTGGTTTATTGCATCGATGTCAAAGGTCTGATGGGTCAATTTAAAATCCAATATGATTAAGAGCAATGACGTCTTTTTAAAGATTCTTCGAAAAAGAATCCTCAAAGCAGTTTTACTCCACAACGGTTTTTACGCTTCCATTTCTGTAAGTCATTCGGTACACTTGAAGGAAACCTACGAGAACTTGGAATTGGTTCTTCGTAAACTTAAATATGAAGACCATGGTTGGCAAGTGTGTGGGGACTTAAAGGTCTTGTACATGCTGCTTGGGCAACAAGCTGGGTATACCAAATATCCTTGTTTTCTGTGTCTATGGGACAGTCGAGACCGACAAAATCACTGGACCAAGAAGAGTTGGCAGCCGAGGGTGCTAACAGTCAGTGAAAAAAATGTCCTCTGAGAAACTTTGGTACCTTCCCATAAAGTTCTTCCACCACCTCTCCACATAAAATTGGGATTGATGAAGCAATTCGTAAAATCACTTCCAAGAGATGGAGAATGCTTCAAATACTTGGTCACCAAGTTTCCAGGCCTGTCGGAGGCAAAATTGAAGGAAGGTGTGTTCGTCGGACCAGACATTAGAAGGCTTATAGTTGATCAAGAGTTTGTCAATACCATGATGGATCCTCAAAAAGAAGGGTGGATTGCATTTAAAGAAGTCGTACATAAATTTTTAGGCAATAACAAAGATTCTCACTACAAAAAGATCGTCGGACGAATGCTAAAAGCATTTCAAGCTTTAGCTTGCCTGATAAATTTGAAAGTGCATTTCCTCCCGTCCCACCTTGACTACTTTCCTGAAAATTTGGGAGATGTGAGTGAGGAACAAGGTGAACGATTCCACCAAAACATTAAAGAGATGGAAAGGAGATACCAGGGAAAATGGAGCATTATAATGATGTTTCAGAGAGACATTCCACATGCTACTCGCAAGTGTAAATGCACCAAGAGGAGCCTCACAAGGAAGAAGAATCGAGTTTAGTGTGTGTAGGTGAGCTCATTTCAGCTCTAAAAAGGATTTTCATGAAAATATTGTAATAAAACTTTAATTTTAAGTTTATTTCCATTTATTTTGAGGTATTGCCTTATTTAACATAGTTACCTAAATTGTCAGGAAACGTGATGTCCTATGACAAAATGGAGGTCATTTTCGGATTCAGCGCACCAAAAAACATAAAGATTATGTGGAATAACCAAAACAGCTTTAGAAAAAATTTTTTTGCAGACCTGTGTTCAGTCTTCACTAGAAAAATTCAACAGAGTTATCTGATGTACCAACTCCGAATACTCCAGTTCTCCCAATTCTCCGTTTCGACAGATAATGTTTCTCAAGTTCTTCCTGATCTGCCCGATCAGCAACGAGGTATGAGGAAGAGCCAAGAGTGTCTAATGACTTGAAACGCAACGTTGTGTTACTGACAGCCCATGATGATTCATGGAGTAGTTGCTTTCTATAAGTCTTCAAAGGGGATTGGCTGTCTCGGTCTTTTGGAATTACTAACTGTTTTAAAGGCAGATCAGGAAGAACTTGAGAAACATTATCTGTCGAAACGGCGAATTGGGAGAACTGGAGTATTCGGAGTTGGTACATCAGATAACTCGTTGAATTTTTCTAGTGAAGACCGACTATTAACAACTAAGTGATCGTCCCCTTTTTTTGATCAATTTAACCTTGGGGTTGGAGGATTTATCACTACTGGTCTTTCTATACTAAGGAGTTTGATTTCCTTGGTATGTCTAAAGGGTAATTTTCCCCTTTTTTAAAAGAATAAAAAGGAACAAAACACTACAGGAAGATATAAAATTTATATTCTTCAAGGTGTGTGTTCCAACAAAAAATAATTAAGTGATTGAGTTAGTGTTGCCCTTATAAGGAGGTTTACCTTTACACTTTGGCACAAAGGAGCTGTTTGCTTCTGCTTTCTCTCAGACACCCGATGTCGACTTCCTGCTGCAAACAGGAAGTCATCACCAGGAGTTGAAGAGGGGGTGGAAGCAAAAAGCCCAGCAGTGCAAAAGTTTAAATGAAAATTTCTCAAATCAAAAATACTAAAAAAAGAAAAGACAGACTCTTGTTATACTTAATCACCCAGTCCTACTGACCTAATTTTTGTCGGATGATTTACCTTGAGTAGGACCACTCTCTCTCGTGATAAATCTTCCTTTTTATTCTAATTTTTTTAAAAGGGAAACATCCCTCCAAACAAAACTCCACGGGATAACACCATAATTATCCTTGAAATATATTTATCTCTTGCTACTAGCAATTATGGTGTTATCCCTTGGAGTTTTGTTTGGAGGGACATTTCCCTTTTTAAAAAATTAGAATAAAAAGGAAGATTTACCACGAGAGAGGATAGTCCCACTCAAGGTAAATCGTCCGACAAAAATTGGGTCAGTAGGACTGGGTGATTAAGTATAACAAGTTTGTCTTTTCTTTTTTTAGTAAAGTTTAAAGGAAAGCTCCATGAGCTGTTTGTGCCTATTTCTGCTGCTGCTGCTGCTGCACATCTTGGTGGCAATGGGTCCCGAAGGGGGAAGAGGGTGCAAGAAATGATTTTTTTGTCTAGGGTGCCTCATCTCCTTGCACTGGCCCTGAGGACAATTATTAAGAAGTGGAAAGTGTATTGCATCATCAGGAGCTTTCCAAGATCAGGACAGCTCTCCAAACTGAATAACCGAGTAGGAGGAGACTGATTACATAGGCAGCTAAGAGGTCTAGATATTAACTTTGACAGGCAGTATATCAAATAAAGAGGAGAATTCAAATGATTACAAGTTTCCATGGTCAAGACTTGTCAAAGTGTGCACAAGACAATAATATCTCAAGCACTCCACAAATCTGATCTGCATGGAAAAGTCATTATTCAAGAAAGCCCACCTTGAATCTCATTTGCACTATACAAGGAGCATTCAGGAGATACTGTAGCCATGTGACAAAATAATTTGTGGTCTTACAAAGCTAAAATAGATCTTTTAGGACTGAATGCAAAGCATTATGTTCAGCACAAACCCAACCAAACACATCACTGAAAGAACATCATCCCTGCTGTTACGTTTGATGGTGCCAACATCATGTTATACAGATGTTTCTGATTGGCAGGGCTGGGGCACCTGTCAGGATGGAAGAGAGAATGAATAAAGAAAAGTACAGAAAAACCTTTGAAGAAAGCCTGCTGCCCTCTGCAAAAAACCTGAAATTGGGACTAAACTTTACTTTTCAGCATGACAAAGTACACAGCCAAAGCTACAATGGACTAAGGAAATAAAAGGTTAGCATCTTTGAGAAACCTAATCAGAGCACTGGAAATTCCATGATATGATTTATTTATTCATATTTAGCACATGCCTTTTATGTAGTACCCCAGGGATCTGTGCTGGGCCCACTGCTTTTTAACATATTCATAAATGACCTGGAAATGGGAATAATGAGTGCAGTGATCAAATTTACAGATGACACAAAACTATTCAAAATTTGTAAAACGCAAGAGGATTGTAAAACTTTGCAAGAGGATTGCAAGAGGACCTTGATAAATTAGAAGACTTGACGTTGAAATGGCAGATGATATCTAATATGGACAAGTGCAAAGGTATGTACCTAGGAAAGAACAACTCAAACTTTGGTTACACGATGCAAGGTTCCACATTAGGAATCACTACTCAGGAAAAAGATTTAGGCATCATCATGGATAATACGTTGAAACCCTCCACCCAGTGTGCAGCGGTGGCCAAGAAAGCAAATAGAATGCTAGGTATCATAAGGAAAGGAATGGAAAATAAAACAAAGGATACTATAATGTCTCTGTATCGTTCCATGGTGGGACCGCATCTTGAATATTGTGTGCAATTCTGGTCGCCGTATCTTAGAAAGGATATAAGAAAAGGTACAGAGAAGAGCCAACAAAATGGTAAAGGAGATGGAAGGATACCCCTATGAGGAAAGGCTTAAAAGGTTAGGACCTTTCAACTTAATCAGGTTTCTGGGTTCCTGGCTTATTTTCTCGTAATTAATGGGACTGTCCAGCCCTTACAAGTGTTTTTCTCTCTTTCTTTTCCTCTGTCCTTTGCTGTTCCTTTTCTTTTATTGAACTGGCATTCATTTTTCTTTCCTCTCTTTGCAGCTTTTTTGTTTTATTGCAGACCACCTTATGCTTAGGCCCTGGCAGTATATCAAGAAGAGATACAAATAAACAAACATGGAAAGAGATGGCTGAGGGGAGATATAATAGAGGTCTATAAATTAATGAATGGAGAGGAACGGGTAAATGTAAATTGGGTGTTTACGCCATCACACAGTAGAAAGACTAGGGGATATGCAATGAAGCTACAATGTGGCCGATTTAAGACTAATAAGAGAAAATATTTTTTCACTCAACACGTAATCAAACTCTGGAATTAGTTACCGGAGGATGTAGTAAAAGCTATTAGTGTAGCTGGGTTTAAAAAAGGTTTGGATAAGTTCCTGGAGGAAAGGTGCCTAAACCATTATTAAAGAAGACTTGGGAAATCCACTGCTTGCCCCGGGACAAATACTGTGGAATCTGTGTGCCTTTTTGAGCACCTGCCAGGTACTTGTGACCTGGATTGGCCACAGTTGGAAACAGAATACTGGGCTTGATGGACCCTTGCTTTGACCCAGTATGGCATATCTTATATTCCTATGTTCTCATGAGAAACAGGACGTACTTGCTTTCCAAGTTTGACGCACACGTGATGTTGGTGGTCAGAGCCAGCAAAGGACAAGCAGAGTGACAGGAGCAAAAATCTTCCCCCAAAAAGCAAGCTCCTGCCACTTCGCAGATGATTCAAGGTGCTGGGCAGATAGGAGAAGGGGGCTGATGGTGAAAGGATATTTTGGTGGAGCCAGAGGACACATGCAAAACTGGGTCAAAGCATGCTTGGCATGTTTTCTTCTCAAATTGGTTGTGCGTGTGCACCACTGTACTCTGTTGATGCTCCGCCCCTCTATATAGAGTATATGCATACATTTGCTTCTTCCTTGGACCGTGTGTAAATTTGTGCAAGAACCTTGATGCACTATGGAGGCTGATTCTGCATGCCTAATTTACAAAGGCACATAGGAACCCTGTCATAAAATGTGAGATCCTTCTACTTTATAATTGGACCGGACGGGGCAGACTGAAAAGTGTGTGCATATTTTTCCACTTGGACGCCCTATAAAAAGGTCTCTATAGTAGTAATAATGACAAATTAATACAAATACAAATCTGTCATATTTCTCATTTTGTGTTTGTCGAGTACTGCATTATTGGCAACTAATTGATGCTAGACACTACGGACCTGTTACTGCTTGCTAATCTTTACTGCTATGATTCAGAAACATTTCATATTTTCTAAGATTAATAAAGCAGTCAGATCAGTGCAGAATTGTGACTATTGCTAAGTTGCAGGCAGACTTGGGAAACAAAAGCTACCTTCAGTTAGGATTTTGTGCATGTCTCTGTATGTGCTCCTTCAGCAGATCTCCAAACCTCTTTGAAAGATAGCAGGCTTCTACTGTTTTGGTGACTAAAATTCAGATTAGAAATGTACAGGTGCTCAAAGGGTCTAAAAAAAAAACCTACTTCAGTTTATATATTTCTTCAACATGTTCAAATTTAATGTTCTTTTTTCTCCGGTTCTTTTTTTTTTTAACTTTTTTTTAATCTTTCTGTTTTTCTCCTTTTTGTAAAACATGCTGCTAAGTTTAGCAGTCAGGCTGTGGAGCGAAAGGAAATTTGCATCTGTTTGCAGGCAGTACCATGAATTAGAGATAATTAGACTTGCACTTCACTCTGAGGTGAGTAAGTTTTCTGTAACAGCCTACCACTGTACAGTAGCTGGCAGTTGACAACTCTCGTTCCTGGTAATATAGTGCAGTATTGTAAGCAGGGGAATAGTTAGAGGAACAAGTAGTCGATCATCATTGGCCAAAAAAAAGAAAACCCTGGAGTTAGTACTCAAATACTTTAACAGCAAACTTTTCAGCTGTTTTAGCTTGTTTTCTGCTCCATTTGCCTTCATCCTGAAAACACAATATAATAACTATACTAAGCATAAAATTAATTCCAGTTCTAGAAAACAGCCTTATCTTCCATATTTTAACTGTCTTTATTAATCCCATCCCTCCTTTAGGGTCCCAAGTTCAATCTCCATTCTCAGTACTTAGAATAGAAAGAGGAGGCTGGAAGTGGATTGTTTTTGCTCTGATGACTGTGTTTTCCGGGAGACCCCCAGAAGAATGAAAGATATATGTGGAGAAGTAATTTAATGGTTACCTAATAGATCAGGAAAATGCCTACTGTATTTGACTATAACCCCCCTTGAGTAACCACTGGAACAACAAGAGCTACAGTTGTGGTCAATATTATTGACATGCTTGCAGTTCAACCCGTTAATGTCCAATATCTCCTAAAAAAAATTGGCCAGTGAAAAGGCCTATAAATGGACTATATATGTACACATATTTAACACATAAAAGAATCAAATAAAACAAGACCAACTAAAATAGGAAATAGTAGGAAACAGTATAAATCCTGGGGCATTGCCAGGACATGATAATATTACCTGCTTTAAGGCTTGGATACGTTGAATCTTGAAAAACGTGGATACGTTGAGATGTGAGATTGCTGGAGAATACGATTAAGAGCATGTGTGAAAGAAGAGACCTTACAATGCAGCTTATCTGCTGAAATGGAGTTGGTATGGAGTGGAAAGAATTCTCATGTTTGGATGCCAAACGTTTAACGGCTGTTTTGGTGGTCAGCTACTGAGGTCACATACAAGAGAGAGAAAAAAAGAGGCTTCTTCAAGCTAAGTACTCTTCAAGATATTCTTTATTTACTCAGGTATCTGAGGGTAATTTGATAATTATTCCTCGGGATGATGGTATGAGAGTTTGTATACTCTTTTAAATAGAATAAAAAGGAATAGTTGTTACGGGAGAGAAAGGTTTCCTTTCAAGACAAATAATCCAACAAAAAAAATGTTGTCTCTGGGATGCTTAGAACAAGTAGGGTTTATCTCTTTAGGCTATTTAGGACGTAATTGTTGGCACCCTTATAAACAATTCAAATCAGTTTGAACAGAAGAACCACATTCCCATTGCAGTAAAATTATATGCACTTGTGATCAATTGTCAGTACTCACATGACTTAAATTAATGAATGAATGATGGTTCTAATCTTTAAAACATCCACATTCACTCTCTGTTCAAAATTCACAATAGTGAAGACAAGAGAGTTGCCTAAGACCAACTGAAAAGCCATTATCACTAAACATCAAACTCAAAGGGGTACAAGGCCATCTCCAAAGACTTTGAGATTCTTGTGTCTACAGTTTATAATGTTATTAAGATGTTTTCTGCTCATGGAACTGTTCAGAACCTCCCAGGATGTGGAGGGAAGAGGAAAATGAATCAAAAAAGTCTTTGAAGGTTAGTGCAAACTGTTTGAAAAACACCACGTACAACATCCAGAGAGCTTAAGGCTGACCTGGAGCAATCTGGAGTGGTGGTTTCAACCTGCACCATGCGTTGTGCAGTAAAGAAAGAAGGACTTCATGGGCAAAGACAATGAAAGACTGCTCAAAGACAGACAGAAAAAAACACACCTAATCTTTTCCCAGATCCTCCTTGAGAAACCTCAGTCCTTCTGGGAAATTGTTCTGTGGACAGATGAAACCAAACTTGAGCTCTTTGGCAATGCAGACCAGTGATACATTTATAGGCAAATAAGCTTATAAGGAAAAAAACAGCCTTCCTACAGTTAAATATGGTGGAGGTTCCATAATGTGGGGCTGTTTTGCTGCCTCAGGAACTGGAGGCCTGGAACATATTAAAGGAATCATGAAGTTAGAGAACTACCAAGGTATTTTGGAGTAAAATGTGCTACCTAGTGTCAGAAAGTCAGGTCTGGGTTGAAGGTTATGGGTCCTCCAGCAGGACAATGACCCAAAACATACATCCAAAAATGCAAAAAAAACACTGTCCCTCTTCCTATGATGTTCCTTTTCCTCCACCTGACTCACCAGCATCTACGTCCAGTATATCAGTTCATTGAACTGTGGAGTGATAGCTATTTTAACCCTGGGGTCACAGAGACTAGCTAGCATACAAGCATCCTCCTTTATGAGAGGTTTTAAACTTTTTTCCACTCGAGCATGCAAGAAGTGCACCAGCACCAAAACCTCCATTGTCAATCCAAGGTCGTAGCTATGGAGGGACTTTGAGGGGAACAGACCCCTCCAGTTTTCCTTCAGGCCCCTCCAATACTCAAGCAATTATGGCAAAGCATCACATTGTGCAAGCCCTATGCTTGCATGGAGAACAGGGGCAATTTCTCCAAATGGGCTAATTTTGCACATCCCCAAACAATATCTGCTCTTAGTCCCAAACCACTACCACTAGTTTTTATGAAAATCTTTTGATTTCGTTTGGATGCTGCGATTATGCCGGAGTAACTTGGAACTGCAGTGTTGGAGGACTTGTATTGAAGATAAGTAGTTGTTGACCTTCTGCGAAATGGCTGACTATTAGATTTTGACTATTCTTCTTCTTTATAGGTAGCTGGAGGCCGTTCCAGGGTAATTCCATGCTGAGGTGTACAGCTTAATACATAAGGACGCTTTTGTATGTATGTGAATGTGTATGTGTGTTGAGGTTCTGAATGGTCTTTCCCAGTGGTAATTTTGTGGTATTGATACGAGTGTTTCAATATTGGTTAAGCTTGAAAAGAATGTGTGTAAGGCTTTATTGACCAGTGATGTGAGTATCCCCGTTCCCTATAGTGAGATTCTCACTAAATGTAGGGCATGAGCCATCCTGATGTCATTTTGCCTGCAGAGATTATCAAGTTTGTTATTGAGAATTTCTATTTTTGTATGTAGTGGTTTGGGACTAAGAGCAGATATTGTTTGGGGTTTAGCTTGGCTCTTACACAGCTACTTACGTAGTGTTACTAATTTTGCATATACCATGACCATTACGAACCTTACTTCTAAACCAGGGTATGTAGAGGATGGCTCTGAGGAGACAGAAATAACAGCCTAGTGACAAACAAATGCCTGGACCTTGGCACCAGGAGTAGCAATGCAAAGCCCCAGTACTTTTTCGTAGTTCACTTTGAGCTGCACTCCTTTCTCGGGTCACAGCAATACGTGCCTCAAGAAGTACAGCTCAAAGTACGAAAAAATGTCAAAGTAAAGTCTTTGCCTCACTGCTCCTGCCGCAATGGAGAGAGGAGAAGCTTGACTGTTAGAAGAATGGGGAGAAGGGAGCTGCTGGACCTTGAGGAGAGGAGAGATGTTCACGTGTTAAGGGGACGTGCAGAGAGGATCTGCAGGAAGGGGCATGGGAATGGAGAAATACTTGATTGATGGGGTATGGGGAGAGGGGTGATGCTTGCAAGGCTGATGCAAGGAGATAAAAAACGAGATGTACTGTGGTGGTAATGGCCACATAGCCCAGTGGTATTACCTTGAAACTTCAGCACTATGAGGCTGTTTACTTCTGCCCCCCTCTGATGCCCGATGCTGACTTCCTTTACAAACAGGCACTTAAAAAAAAAAAGATCCCAGTGCAGTTCCCCAGTTCCAGAAGATAATTTTTTTGGAAGTTCTGATTTTAAATTTGCAATGCAATTCAGTATGACATTTGTGGTCCCCAATTTTACCCATTAGAATCCGTGCTACAGATTCCTTAAGGCATCAGAATGAGATTGTCAAAAATCCAGGAATGGCTTAAAATCTCACTCCTGCAACTGGGTAAACTTAGCAACTCTTCCCAGGGCCAGTGCTAGACATGCAGGGGCCCTGGGTAGAAATGGCTCCCCAACTTAAAGCAGGCTTGGGGCCCTCTTTAGTATAGGGGGCCAGGGCAACTGCCCTGTTTGCCATCCCCTAACGCCAGCACTGACTCTGCCAATATAATATTTGTAGGGCTGTGTGAGCCTTGGCAGTGCTGCTATGATATGGCAGGCTTGCTATAGACTCTGAATGAGCTTTTTGCAGGTGTCTTCAGTACTTCATACAGGAATTTATCTGGCATTTGGCACTGAAGGGAAATTGTGTAGAAATCTGGTAGCTCTAATGCAGCTGCATGTGTGAAAGGTGCCGAGACTCTCATGAAATTATCGTTAGAACAAAAGAGGAGCATTGAAAAGCTCCACTGAAATGCAGTGGGGGGGGGGGGGGGTAACAGCACCATAATCATGAGCACAGGGTAGAAGCAGCTCTGGCAAAAAGCAATGGAAAGCGCTTCAAAAGACTGAGTTTTAAATATTTAAAAATTGTTGCCTACAGTACATGGTTTATGGTTATGGTGTATAGCTTATTGACCTTAATATACTACGCTTTGCAAGCATTCCAAGTGGTGTACACAAAACAAGACAAAAATCAAAATTAAAATCGCATAAAACATAGGGGGTCTTGTACTAACAGGCGAAACCATGGAGTGTTAGATGGAGCAGTTAAGATGGAGCCCTGTCCTATAGCACGTGCTGCATTAGCACCAGTGCACCTAACACCCCTCAGAAGGTGAACACTGCACTAATTGCACTGAGCTTACCCTTCCCACTCGTGCCTCTAACATGGGCTGCACAGTTAGCACACGAATCATCCTGCGCTCTCATGGCCCTGCATTAACTGGCAATGTGCATCCCAGCGTGCCGTTGGCATGCCCAGAGCACACGCTGCCAGCTTGCTTCCGTTAGTATAAGACCCCCATGGTGTGCAAACATTCAGAAAGGAACTCCATTCATTGGATAGGACAGAAACGATAAGAGCACAGGTCAGGACTCTTCAAAGCTAGGGGGCTGCCGAGTGACCGCAGCTTCTGAGGGGCAGCAGAGAACAGAAGATTCAGAGTAAGACAATAGATCCTGACAGCCACACAGACTGAAAGAACTACTCAGCACATTCTGTTACCTGCAAGGAGAGTGTGGACACACGTACATACAAAGTACCGTTTAATTTTTAAAAGTATGATGTACAAGTATGCATTCTGATAGGATATTTTGAGAGGGGTGGTATTCTGATGAGCATGATTGTTGAGTTTAATTATCAAATCTCAGGGGGAGGGGGTAATGCTGAAGCGTCACCTAGGTCCCCCATCACCTTGCATCAGCCCTGGACACAGGTATGGCTGTTATCAATTACCTGGCTGTGTAGGACAACTTGCTTGTATCCTTTTCCTGGTGCACACTTCCCTTCATATCTACAGTCTTCTCCTATAAGAACATAAGACATGCCGTACTGGGTCAGATGAAGGTCCCTCAAGCCCAGCATCCTGTTTCCGACAGTGGCCAGTCCAGGTCACAAGTACCTGGCAGGTTCCCAAAAAGACACACAGGTTACACAATGCTTGTACTGGGACAAGCAGTGGATTTCCTGAGTCCTCTTTAATAATGGTTTATGGACCTTTCCTCCAGGAATTTTTCCAAACCTTTTCTAAACCCAACTACACTAACAGCTTTTGCTACATCCTCCAGGAACAAATTCCAGAGTTTAATTACGTGTTGTGTGAAGAAGTATTTTCTCTTATTAGTCTTAAATGGGTCACATTGTAGCTTCATTGCATGTCCCCTAGTCTTTCTACTTTTTCATGGTGTAAACAATTGATCTACATTTGCCCATTCCACTCTATTCATTAATTTATAGACCTCTATCATATCTTCCCTCAGCCATCTCTTTTCCAGGTTGAAAAACTCTAACCTTTTTAGCCTCTCCTCATAGGGGATCCCCTTTACCATTTTGGTGGCTCTCTACCTTTTCTAATTCCGCTATATCCTTTTTAAGATACAGTGACCAGAATTGCACACAATATTTGAGGTGTGGTTGCACCATGGAACTATACAGAGACATTATAATATCCTATGTTTTATTCTCCATTCTTTCCTTATGACTCCTAAAATTCTATTTGCTTTCTTGGCCACCACTGCACACTGGGCAGAGGATTTCATCATGTTATCTTTTTCCTAGGTATTAGCTCCTAATGTGGAACCTTGCATTGTGTAACCATAGTTTGGGTTGTTCTTTCCTTGGTGCATAACTTTGTACTTGTCCACATTAAATTTCATCTGCCATTTGAACATCCAGTCTTCCAATTTGTTAAGGTCCTCTTGCAATTTTTCACAATCCTCTTAGGTTTTAACATTTTTGAATGATTTTGAGTCATCTGCAAATTTGATTACTTCACTCATTATTCCCATTTCCAGGTCATTTATGAGTATCTTAAAAAACAGCAGACACAGCACAGATTCCTGGAGTACTCCACTTTTGACCTTTCTCCATTGGGAAAATTAGCCATTTAGCCCTTCCATCTGCTTTCTATCTTTTAACCAGTTCCCTATCCACAATAGTACACTGCCTCCTATCACATTACTTTTTCATTTCACCAAGAGTCACTCATGAGGGACCTTGTCAAAGGCTTTCTGAAAATCCTGATACACTACATTGACCAATCCACCTTTGTCTACCTGTTTATTCACACCTTAAAAAAAATATGACGGATTAGTAAGACAAGACCTTCCCTGGCTAAAGCCATGCTGGCTGTCTCCCATTAAACCATGACTATCTACATGTTCACAAATTTTGTTCTTAATAGTGGTTTCTACCATTTTCCTGGTACTGATGTCAGGCTCACCAGTCTGTAGTTTCCTGGATCACCCTGGTGTTACATAGGGCATCTTCCAATCTTCAGGTATTACTGATGATTTTAATGATAGTTCACAGATTAGTAATAGTAGGTCTGCAATCTCATATTTCACTTCTTTCAACACCCTTGGATAGATACCATCCAGTCCATGTAATTTGCTATTCTTCAATTTATCAAATAGTTGTAATACATCTTTCCGGTTAATCAAAATTTCTTTCAATTCTTCTGCTGCATCAGCTTTAAGTACTATTTCAGGTATGGGTAACTTTCCTACATCTTCTTCAGTAAAGACTGAAGCAAAGAATTCATTCAGTCTCTCCGCTATGGCCTTATCCCCTCTTAGTGCCCCTTTTACCTCTCTATCATACAATGGTCCAACTGACTCTTTCACAGGTTTTTTGCTACAAATATACTTGAAAAAGGTTTTATTATGCATTTTTTATTCCACAGCAAGCTTTTTTTTTCAATTTCCATCTTTGCCTACCTTATCAATGCCTTGCACCTAACTTGCCAGTGCTTATGTTGTTTCCATTTTTCATCATTTGACTCCATTTTCCATTTCCTGAAAGATGCTTTTTTTGGCTACAACAACCTCTCTTATCTCATCTTTAAAACATGCTGACAGGGTTTTTTTGTATTTCCACTTTTCTTAAAGCTGGAATACAGCTGGTCTTGGCATCCAAGATACTATTTTTAAACAACACCCATGCTTGATGTAAATCTTTAACCTTTGAGTTCCTCCTTTTAGTTTTCAATTAACTTTTTTCCTCATTATATCATAGTCTCCCTTTTGAAAGTTAAAAGGTAGTACTGTGGATTTCCTTGCCATCCTTCCTCCATTTATTAAATCAAACATGATCATGTTATGATCACTATTGCCAAGTGGCCCTAACACCCTTATCTCTTGCACCAGATTTGGTGTTTCACTAAGGACTAAGTCCAAGATGGCTTCCCCTCTTCTCGGTTCATGAAACAGCTGCTCCAAGAAGCAGTCATTTATTTCATCTAAAAACTTTATCTCCCTAGCATGTCCTGCTGTGACACTGACCCAGTCGATACCGGGGTAATTGAAATCACCCATTATTATTACTGTGTTGTAGCTTTTGTTAGCTTCCCTGATTTCTTTGAACATTTCATCATCCATTTGTTTATTCTGGCCAGGCGGTTGATAGTACACCCCCACTGCCATTGTCTTCCTCTTTTTACATGGAATTTCAATCCATAGAGATTCTACAGTGTATTTTGTTTCCTACAAACTTTACTCCTGAATGACTCAATACCCTTTCCAACATAAAGTGCAACCCCTGCGCCAATTTGATCTATTCTATCATTGCAATGCAATTTGTACCCAGGTATCAAAGTGTCCCACTGGTTGTCCTCTTTCCACCATGTCTCTGAGATATCAATCATATCTAACTTCTCATTTAATGCTATATATTCTCCCATCTTATTTTTTAGACTTCTACCATTTACATATCAGCATTTTAGAGGCTGTATTTTATTTGTATTAAGCTGGTTATCGGTAGACAGTGGTAATATATAATCTTTAAATTCTGTCTGCTCTGTACCTAAGAGCATTTGGGTAACTTTGGTCTTTATTGGAACCTCTCTGTTGATATGCCCTAACTTCAATCTTTTTCTAGTATCCTTCAAGGATACATCCTTCCAAACCATGCGCTCTTGGGCGACTGTCGGCTTTCCCGTATTATCTAGTTTAAATGCTGCTTTATCTACTTTTTAAAGGTTAATGCCAGCAGCCTGATTCCATCCCAGTTAAGGTGGAGTGCATTCCTTCTGAAAAGCCCCTCCTTTCCTCAGAATGTTGCCCATTTCCTAACAAATTCAAAACCCTCATCCTTATATCATTGCCTCATTCATGTAGGTCTCGTCAATGTACCTCTCTATCTTCCTTATGTCCTCCAATTCTATTACTCTATCCTCCAGAGATCGGACTCATTCCCTAAGAACAAAGAGCTCCTTGCACCTAGTGCACACCAACTAGGAGAAAATCATACATGTGACATTCAATGCAAAAGTCTGGAAAGCCCCTATCTCACTGCTGGACTGCTGTCTGCATCTCAGTTTTAAGGTTGTGTTGATGTATTTAAATTGTTTACTTATATAGATTTGCTGGGGATACTTACACTAATAAAACTATATCTAATATGTTTAATAGACTTTGTTCACCTCAAGATTAATTAATCTCAGGTCCTTAGTGAATGCTTGATGAGGATGAACGGCTGCACCTGAGAGTGAATATGGGCACCTCCTTCCCTTTAAAAGGTTTAAGAGCCTATAAAGCTATGATTATCCCAGGGATGGTGGAAGTGCGGAGGAAGGGAGTCAATGAAGACCTATTAAAAGCTGTCTTGCTTCTAAGGTAAGGTAAAGGGAAAGGCTTACCAATTTCCTGGGTGACTCACACAGCCCTTGGTTTGATAGAAGGAGCCTTTTAAATTGCCCCTTTGATCTGTCACTTGCCTTTAACACCTATTCAAGACAACTTCACAGATCTTTTGCCTCCTAACTGGAAGGCCTCTTTGTAAAGGTAACTAGAAACAAGTTTATTTCTTCCTACTCAGGACTGTTCTACCTGTATGCCAGAGGTTCCCAATGTCAGTCCTCGGGGAATCCCAGGCCAGTCAGGTTTTCAGAGTACCCACAATGAATATGCATGAGATAGATCTGCATACAATGGAAGCAGTGCATGCAGATCTATCTCATGCATATTCATTGTGGGTACTCTGAAAACCTGACTGGCCTGGGGTTCCCCGAGGGCCTGGTTGGGAACCACTGCTGTATGCTATGCTATGCTCTGATTTGATTTAGATAAAAAGCTCTCTAGAAACAACTTTATTTCAGTAACTATTTACTCTATTTAACATTCTATGTTTAAGCTATACTCTGATTTGATTGAAATGAAAATCTCTCTACAAACAAATTTCTGAGTCTATTATTTATTTAACAGGTTTTGTATACCACCTTATCTTTAATTCAAGGTGGTTCACATTGAACAAACATAGCAATATGCTTTTACATAGAACAGGGAGTAGAAACTTGGAGGAGTATATGGGGTAATAGATATATTTAACAATAGCTAACTATGTACAGACAGTAAACTACAATGGTCTGACTCTTCAGAGTAAGAACACTGTTAAGCATAAACCAAATTTGCTCCAATGAAAACCAGAGAATTAATTCAAGAATCTTATGTTCCCATAGTATTATTTAACTCATCCATAAAACTTCATAGAATATACGCAACTGGTCTCAGACTGTCATGGAGCTACGGTGTAAACTTTCAGTAACCAAATGCTCCGTTTCACATCAAGGACCATTAAAAGTTGCGTATCAAACTGCTTGAATCATAACCTATTTAAACAGTCAACGTATACTGCAACCTCGTGTGCTCATGCTTTTAAAATGTTATGCAGGTATACTTATCTTTGATGTCTTTTTCCCAACGCCAGTCTTAGCACTGCCGCGTTTCACTGTTCATCTGTTTCATCGGGGGTTTCTCACGCAATGTTTCTCAATAGCGCCATCACGTGGTCGCTCTCTGTTACTCAATAACTTCCATGAGCTAGGATAGGGAATCAAAACATATAACTCTCCATTAAAGATCATGTAACAGGATCCAACCATATCTGTAAATGTAACCATAAAAGTGTCCTTTACCGCTGGCGTCATGCCTAGCTCCTCTCCTCAGTTGACCGTTGATGCTTACAACGCTGCGCATGCGGACCATCAGTGGAAACAGTCTTTTTAACTACTCTAGATATTCAATTAGTACGGGTAAGTTCCACCCTACCTACTGTGGCGCCGCCCCTACTAGGCGGTTGCCTAGTGAAGGCAGCGGGCCATCACATATCTTATATTTTTACTTGAACTCCAGGGTTCAGACCTCTGGAGGTGTAGTTGTGTGTAAAAACAGTCCAAGTGGTTTTCAGGCCAACACAGGAAAAATTTATTCAAATTTTTATCGCTTTACAGTCAGGATTTGCAAGCAGACCTTTTGCAGAAAATCATGAACACCATAACAGAAAAAGGATATTTTCTCCAAATCAAAACTTTGTCACCAAACTGTATTCCAGCAGTGCTATAAACAAACTGTTTCTTCCAGCAGCTTAACAGAAGAACTTCTTTTCCAAAAACAAACACAGTTAAAAGTAATGGCAATTAGCAGAGTCCAGCAAACCTACAGCTTCCTTCAACAGCTTAAAGTTTAAGCTACCGGACATCTTCTGCTTGTCAGCACAAAATACTAGAAAATTGCTGCATTAAAACATTCACTTCAGCACAGATACTCTTGGTGCTTTAACCTTGAGAGTTCTTTCTCTCTATCCTAAGCTTCTTGTATAAAAATCAGGATAAACGGTTTTCTGGATTTCCCTCTCAGTTAAACTGTTAGGCTTTCCTTAATCTAAAGTCATGCAGAAAGAGCATTCCATCAAAGAATCTGTTGAATCCTGTTCCTCTCCACCAAGTTCTATTTCCATGTCTTCCTCCTCTGCATTACATGTTACTGGGTTTAAAACAGCCTCGGGAATTTCAAGTTTAACTTCTCTTAAAAGTCTGAACAGTCTTTCCCACTGAGCTTTCCTTCCCCTTTCTGGGTTTGTGGTATAGCTATGAGACTTCTTCCCCTTTAATAAACCCTTTAAAGGCTTTGTCTCTCTCAGCTTATCTTTAGGAACATTCTTCCTGGCAGGCTTTCTACAAGATACAGTTTCTTCCTCAGAATCTTGTAAGCTTATTTCTGAGTCTGGGTTATATTCCTTAACCCCCACATACTTTTCCCTCCTACCTCTGAGCTTGGTTGTGAACCTCCTACAGCATGGGCTTTTCCAGGAAGTAGCGTCGTCTGAATCAGAGCTGCCTTGGGAATCACTGCAATGTCTGTTTCCAGACCCTCTAGGCTTTCCAGCACTGAAGATTTGTTCCTCCTCAGTCTGGTCTGAGACTTCTTGCTCTAGCTTACTTACAGCCAGCCTTCTCACTTCCTCTCTCCTGGAAGGAGTGTGATTAGCTCTGGTTCTGGCTCCTTCACAACTGCTGTCTCTGAAGCTGTTCCTGTGTCTCCAACTGAATCTGTTGCCTGAACTGCACCTGCTGCCTTGTGTTCCCTTTCCGTTTCTATTCCTGCTTGAACTCTCTCTGAAGTCTTCACCTCGAGTTCTGCTTTCACTTCCTCCCTTGCTCTGTGTTTGTGTGAGCTTAAATGTTTGAAAGTGATGTCCCTCTCCTGGCCCCACCCACAGGTGTTTCCTATCTCTCCCTAGGGTTGCCATGGAGTCTGGGTGTGGTCTGAGCCTGGATTTTGAAGTGTGTTTTTTTCCACTACCTTCATTCTGGAACGTGTGTTTTGGTGAACCCTTCCCCCACACAGAAGAAAAAGTTTTATTTTTTCTGTTTTCCAGGGCTGTGCTGCACTCTCCTTACCACACTACACAGTGTCAGACGGCCGCCTGGGTGAGAATGTTCACAGTCTTGGCAAAAGCATACCTCTATATGATTTGCAAGGATTTGTGGGTAATGTAGTCCATTCATTCCAGACACAGCCGTGACCAATAATTAATTATACTTGCTCAAGGGTAAAGCAAATAAGATTTTTATTTATGAGGGGTTCTCCCAACACAGATAATGCTTGGTAGCACAGAACTCAGGATACTTGCTTGCAGTTTTAAAGTTAGGAAAACAAAATCAGGAAAAAAAACAACATCTGAACTTGTCAGGTAATTAAAGCAAAGGATTAAAGACCTGGTTGGCAACAAACTGGTCTTTCTTGTAGGCTTTAGCAAATAATGTCTTAGCAATGCAGTAAGCAACCAAATAAACCCACAAAGTAGGAAAAATGTTCTTTTCTTCAGGTTAACTTCTTATATCTTTACATATAAATTCAGAAGTGATTCCCTTCAGAGCACACAAGCAATTAGGTAAGCTCAATTGCTAGCAATCACCCAGTTGAAACCCCTTAGCTGGCTTGCTTTCACTGTGTAGCTCAAAATCTTACTCAGAAGGTTTTCTGAGTAGATTAAAGAACAAGTTGGTATTTCTTTGTGAGGGTTGTTGCACTTTGTAACAGAAAACTACCATTTGAGTTTGGACAGAGAGCAGTCCATATATTCACATTCTGGTTCTAAGACCTCTCCCCTTTCTTCAATAATCATAGGTTCAATATCTTGGCTTGGCACAAAGGAATTTCTCAATGGGGCACTACCAGGAGAATAATCATTTCCCTGCTTCCTTTCAAAGTTATAGCTAGGGCATAGATCAGTGTTCATACCTGAGCTTCCATTGCTGTTAGAGTTCCCCTTTAAATAGCCTGGCCAATATGTAGTCCAGTTTCTGTGTCCAGCCTTCCAATCTAGATCCCTGGACACTGGATCTCTCTTCACATACCTTCTGGCATGGGTCTCAGGGTCACTTCCACGTGCAGCTGTTTCCCTCACAGGTGCCGTCTGGAGATTCCTGGCTCTGCAATACCACTCCTCTGGTTTCCCCCAGTCCAATGGTGTATGCTGACCTCTTGTCTGTCTCCCAGTATACGTACTGTGCTGGACTCCTGTAGACTTCCCAGAGGCTTTTCTCTTCCTTCTTTTAAAGGGCTTCTTGCTCTCTCTGTCCGTCTGTTCTGACCTCTGCTTCTGATGAGAATGAAGATCAGGATCTCCAAGCTGATCAAGATACCAAGGATCATGATGATTCTCTGTAGAATACTCTCTACCTTTATTCTGCCTTGATGAGTGTTCCACCTTAGCACAGCGCAGCTGTGCTGAATCAAGCCCTGCCCTTTGCAATGAGTGCTTGGGGATTACCTCATAGCCCTCTTGATTGGACACACGTTTTCTCACTTCAGCTCCTCTAAAGGCTGTTGGAAACCTGGTGCATTCTGGAACTGGTAGTCTTTTATGGCAAAATTCTGTTTTCTCATTTCTACCAGCACTGACAGGTTGCTTGTTCAGAGACACTTCACCTTTTCTATAGCTCCTTCCTGAGCTATGATAAGCTTCCTTATCACAACAGATTCCAATCAATTTGTGAGTTCAAGCCTCCCGGGCTAACTGATTGCAAATTGAAGATCCAGTGCTGCTCCCTAGTAATCAAAACTTGATCCCTAGACTTCCCGTCATAACCCGCTACAGCGTGATCCATGCAAAAGTATCGTAGATCTTCAAATTTATGATTTTCATTCAAACAATGCTCAACAATGGGGGCAGTGATGATCTTGCATTTTAATTTACTCTGATGTTCGGCAACACGCACCTTAAATGGGCGACTAGTTTTCCCTATATAAAGAAGCTGACAGGGACATTTAATCCCATATACTACAAAACTGGTATCACACGTAGTTCTATGTTTCAGATCATATTGTTTGCCATGATATTCAAATGATGCAATTTCTGAGGTGACCGCACAGATGTTGCAAACTCCACATTTGAAATTACCACCTATCTCGGTCAACGAATGGGACTGAAAAGGTCGCAATACTGTGGGACTCAGTATCTCTTTAAGATTTCTATGTCTTTGCCAGACACACCGGACGTGTTTTCCCCTCAATTCTGGAATGCTGTGAATCACATTCATATGTTTCTTTAAGATTCTTTGTATTTGTACAAACTATGTACAGAAACATTGTTGCAAATGAGGTGATATAGCTACATTTATCAGTTGTCCATTGCTACATCTGTAATGTCTCACAGTGGCATTTGTTATACTAGGTAGGACCATAGTATTCGCGGAATAGATGGGTCTTGATAGCTTTTCTGAAGTCAAGTAGGTCTTTGATTGCTCGTTTTGGGGGAGGTAGCTGATTCCAAAGTTGGGGAGCATACAGAGAGAAGGCTCTGGTGCTAGTAAATTGCTTTGATGTTCTGTAGTTTGTTGGGGTTTCAATGATGTTAGTGTCTGTACTTTTTCTTGTTCTGGTTGTACTTGATTTCTTGATCAACGGTTGAAGAGTCAGCAGGTATAGATTATTTAATATTTTGAAGATTATTAATATGCTTTTGTACTTAGCACATACAGCAATAGGAAGTCAGTGTAGTTGCTTAAGTGTTGGAATTGTATGATTGTATTTTGCAGTTCCTGTAATGATTCTCGCTGCAGTGTTTTGCACGAGTTGCAGAGGGAGAGTTGTTTTCCTTGGAAGTCTATGATATGTTATATTACAGTAATCAATTATAGGGGTTAGTATGGCCTGACATACAGTTCTGATGTCATTGTCTGATAGTAGCGGTTTAAGTTTGCGGAGGGTCCTCAACTTGTGGTAGGCTGACCTGTTGTCTTTTTTATGTGCGGCTGGAAGCTGAGATGTTAGTCAAAAGTAATTCCAAGATATTTGACCTCTTTTTTGTTGGTTAGGGTGTGTTCTAGTATCTTGAGTGAGTCTGGTGGGGAGAAATTAGAATTTCTGGTGATGTGGATCATTTCAGATTTTTTAAAGTTAATGTGAAGATCCTGTCATTTGAGCCACTCTGACATTGCTTCAAGGCATGCTGTGATTTGAGAGTAGTCTGGTTTACTCTTAATTTACTTTCTTTGCTAAGCTATACTCTGCTTTGACTTAAATACAAAGCTCTCTGGTGGTACTAAGACATGACTGACTCAGCAAAAACACTGAATTCTAAAATACACAGATCTATCAGTTTTAACCCAAAGAGTTCCCTTTTTCTCCCCTAAGATTTAGAGTTTATTTCAGAAGAGTAATATTCGCAGGTGTAAATCTAGTTCCTTGTAGCAGTCCCTTTGGGTAGTCCTTCAATACTTTATTGATGGAAAATGTGACTTTAAAGTCTTCATCATCTGCAGCAAGAATTTTGGCTGCCCAATATTGTGTTTGATTTATTTCTGTGATGTCAATAAATAGTCCCTTCATACAGGCTACGATCTTGTACATCTTACCCTGAACTTTAGATGTTAAATTTATCTTGGGCAATCCTTCCCTCCCCTGGAACCCAGCACACTCATCTTTTTTTCAAGTAGGTAAAGAGCTTGACCTTTAAATCCTCCACCTCTGCATCTTTCTCCTGGCTTTCTTCTTCCTCTTCTGTTAACTTCTTGGCCCGCCCTACATCTGTCTCACTCCCTTGCATTTCCACATCTCCTAGATCCACCTCCACCTCAGCCTTCCTTCTAGTACTCTGTCTCAAATGCCCTTTATCTCTCTCCCCATCAGTCTTCTTTCTGGTGGTCCTTTGCAGATCCCTTCTTTCTGTCACTATTTCAGTTGTTCTTCTTTCAAGATCCTCTTCTTCTCCCTCTGCACCATCCTTTTCTCTGGTGCTCCTCTCCAGACTCCATTTTTCCCTTTCTACACCAGTTTTTCTTATGTTGTTCCTTTCTCATGCTCCTCTTTCTTTTTCTGTGCCTACTTCTCTTCCGATGCCCCACCTAGGTCTCCTCTTTCTTTCTCCATTTCTTTTTCCACAGAAGCCTTCAGATGATTTCAGATGTTATCAATCCTAGCTTCTGTGAAATCAGAGATATTAAATTTGCATTAATTGCATTTTGCAGTTTTTCTTGTCTTGGAGTTTTTGGTGAATTATTTTTGTATACCCTCTGGATTTAAATAGTGGGGGCCCAATATTGAATTGAACCGGCTATGTGCCAGTAGGGTGCATAGCCGCCCCCACCAACCTCTAGCCCTGCCCTGAGCATTGAATATCCGGGATCACATGCTCTGGAACTGCAGAAGCTAATTAGGTAGCGGCGATATTGCACCACTGCCCAGTTAGCTCCCCTGGGTAAAACTAGGCCAGCTTTTGCTTCGCCTAGGTTTACCTGCAGGACACTAACCTGGGAGGGTGCAACATCGCTGCTATCTGGTTAGCAATTGTCGCCACCTCTGCTCTGCTCTGGAATACCCACAACACACCCCAATGTTAAACTGTTAGCACTGGGACATGTAGGGACAATAATCCATGAGCAGGCTCCACATGGCCTTTATTTGTACCAGGAATGTCACCTTCCTCTCTCGTGTCTGCACTATCACTACAATCATTATTTGCTCTACTAGTAAGCTATGGGTGGGTAACTTTTTATCCTGGGTAATGTGTGGCAAGTATGTATTCTTCCTGTTTTTCTTATCATATTCAATTACAGTGTTGTCTTGTTGAGATTTGGTATAGATTTTATACAACGAGGTCACAACATGAAGGTACTCAGCAAGACTTCCGGAGAAAACTTTATTCTCTCCCCCTAAGAGATACATTACACTTCACTGCTGCTGATGATGAATTTCGAACTCAATTTTATGCTGTGCTCTCCTTTGACCATGAGGATTCTTAGATTCTGTATCTGTCAAAACTAGCTATATACACTTTTCAACAGGGGATATAGCGTACCTTAGGTCCTGCTTTGTTGGCTTTGCCGGCCACTTCTCTCCTGTTCCCTCACTCTGCACCATCTCTGCTTTTCTTTGCCTTTTGTGGAGATGGGGCCTGACGCTTGTTCTTCTATAATATGCTGAAAGCTAAAGATGTTGTTATTCTCCTCTTAAGGAAATCTTTCTTTAGCTTGTTTGGTGGACTATAGGATGGAAACACCGCCTTTTCCTCTGTACTTGTGCTGCTTCTGGCCCCAGATTTATCACCTGCCTTCCCTTCTTTCTTTGTATAACCATTTCCACACCTATCCTTCCCAAGTGTTATTATGCGATCAGACTAAATTGTAAGATTTATGGAACAGGATCTAACTCTCATTTGTGCATCTTTACAGTGCTGTGTAACCCAGTTTTTTTTCCAAGTGCTGTCAAGTCAATGCTGATTCCTGGCAACCCAGCAAGGTAAGACCAGAAGTAGCTTACCAGGTTTTTTCTTCTGAGGCAATGGAGGGTAAAGTGATTTGCCAAAGTCACAGGGGGTGCTAGTGGGAATCAAACCCTGATCACGTGGGTACTAGCCTGATGCTCTAAACACTATTCTACTACTACTATTCAGCACTTCTAAAGTGCCACGCACACAGCGCTGCAAAGCTAACCTATAGGAGGTAGCCAATATACAAGAGAAGTCCCTGCCCATCAGAGTCATGCTCATCGGAGCTTACAATCTAGTTAGGACAGTACATTAATTAGAACAGTACAGAGCATTAGTCAGTTTGGTCATAAACGTTGACGGGGGTTAGGGTAAGATGAGGAAGGAGTCAGGATTTGAATGCGACGGTGAAGAGGTGGGTCTTCAACTTGGATTTGAAAAGGGACAGGGAGGATGCTTGGCGCACAGATGCAGGTAGGCCGTTCCAGGCATAAGGTGCAGCAAGGTGAAAGGAGCGCAGTCGGGAGTTCGTGGTGCAGATGAAAGGCATTGATAGAAGTAGTTTGTTAGCGGAGCGCAAAGTTCAAGAGGGGACGTAGGGAGTGATAAGAGATAAGAGGTATTGAGGGGCCATAGAGTGAATGCATTTATAGGTCAGTAGGAGAAGCCTGAATTGGATGCGGAGTTGGACTGGGAGCCAGTGAAGCGACTTGAGAAGAGGAGTAATGTGGGCATGGCGAGGCTGGCAGAAGATTAGTCGAGCAGCGTGATTTTGTATAGATTGAAGGGGAAGGAGGTGACTCACGGGAAGACCAGCGAGGAGTAGGTTGCAGTAATCAAGGCAAGAGGAGATTAAGGAGTGGATAAGCGTTTTGGTAGTGTGTTCAGAGAAGAGGGGGCGGATTTTGCTGATGTTGTAGAGAAAGAAGTGGCAGGTCTTAGCTACAAGCTGGATATGAGCGGAGAAGGAGAGAGAGGTGTCAAAGATAACCCCTAGATTGCGAGCCGAGGGAACAGGAAGGATAGTAGATCCACCCACATGGATTGAGAGAGGGGGAAGTGGGGGGAGGAGTTAGGTGGGAAGACAAGGAGTTCAGTCTTGGCCATGTTCAGTTTCAATCAGTGATGGGACATCCAGGCAGCGATGTCTGAAAGACAGGCAGAGATCTTGGACTGGGTTGCCAGAGAGATATTAGGTGTGGAGAGGTAGATTTGGGAGTCGTCAGCATAAAGATGGTACTGAAAGCCATGGGAGGAGATAAGCACGCCAAGGCCTTGGGTATAGAGAGAGAAGAGGAGGGGGCCCAAGACAGATCCCTGGGGTACACCTACATGGAGCAGGGTAGGGGAGGAGGAGGAGCCACCAGAGCATACACTGAATGAGCGATGGGAGAGGTAGGAGGAGAACCAGGATAGTACAGAGTCCTTGAAGCCAAGCGAGGAGAGGGTGATGAGGAGGAGGTCATGGTCAACAGTGTCAAAGGCAGCAGAAAGGTCAAGAAGGATGAGGACAGAATAGAGGCCCTTGGATTTAGCAAAGAACAGGTTGTTTGTGACTTTTGTGAGTGCCGTTTCAGTGGAGTGTAGGGGACGGAAGCCGGATTAAATTGGGTCCAGGAGGGCCTGGGAGGTGAGGAAGTTGAGGCAGCAACAGTGGACTGCTTGTTCTAATAGTTTGTATATGAAGGGAAGGAGGGAGATGGGTAGATAGTTAGAAGGGCATGTGGGATCAAGTAAGGGTTTCTTGAGGAGGGGTGTGACAACAGCATGTTTGAAATCAACGGGGACAGTTGCAGTGGAGAGTGAAAGGTTGAGTATATGAGTGATGGAGGGGACAATGGTGAGGGGGATGGAACGTAGGAGATGGGTGGGGATAGGGTCTGATGAACAGGTGGTGGGTTTGGAGGAGGAGGACAGAAGGAGTGTGGTTTCTTCCTCAGAGATTGGAGGGAAGGAGGAGAGGGTGGCAGAGGGAGTAGGGATGGGGGTGGAGAATCTGGGGGAGGGGAGGTAGATTGGGGTAGGAAATTGGAGGGTAATCTTATGGATTTTGTCATGGAAGTAGTCGGCTAGGGTTTGGGCAGAAAGGGATGGCGGGATGGCGGGATCGGGGGCAGGGGGACATTGAGGAGAGAATTCAGGGTATTAAAGAGACGGTGAGGATCAGAGGCCAGGGAGTTGCTCAGATGGCTGTAGTAATCTTGTTTGGCAAGTGCTAAGGCTGACTGAAAGGAGCCAAGTATGAATTTGAAGTGTAGAAGGTCTTACAGGGAGCGGGATTTGGAACAAGCTCGTTCAGCAGATGCATAGGTGACGGGCGCAGATGCGTAGGTGATGGATTGTGGGAGAAAGCCAAGGTTGGGGAGTAGATTGCTTGACAGGACGTGAGGTGGGAGGGGCAAGAGTGTCAAGGGCTGAGGATAATGTAGCATTGTATGAAGTTAATGCTTCATCAGTGGACTTGGAGGATAAAATGGAGGAAAGAGATGGAGAGATGGTGGAGGAGAGAGTCAGGGGATCAATATTATGAAGGTTTCTAAATAGGTCGGAGGAGACAGGACAAGGTTGGGACGGCAGAAGCTGAAGAGTAAATGTTAAGAGGTGATGGTCAGATGAGGGAAGGATTGATTTGCAGACGTTTGAAGGAGAGGAGTTGGAGAAGAGTATTAGGTCAAGGCAGTGACCATGTAGATGTGTGGGGGCATTGGAGCAAAGTTGGAGGTCGAATGAGGAGGTAAGAGTGAGGAACTTTGAGGCATGGGGGTCAGAGGGGTTGTCGATGTGAATGTTTAAATCGCTAAGAATAACAGTGGGGGAGGAAGGATCCATGAAGGCAGAAAGCCAGGAGTCGAAGTCGGAGAGGAAGGTTGATTTGGATTTGTCTGGTGAGCGATAAATAACGGCTATTCGGAGGGGAAGTGGTGAGAGGAGGCGAATGGAGTGGACATCAAAGGAGAAGGGGGAGTGTGATTGGGGTGGCAGGAGGGGTTGGAATTGGCAGGAGGGGAGAGTAGGAGGCCAACCCCACCACCACGACCAGTAGATCGAGGTGTATGGGAAAACTGGTAGCCCCCATAGCAGAGAGAGGCAATGGAAGCGGTGTCATATGGGGGGAGCCAGGTCTCAGTCAAGGCAAGAAAGTTTAGGGCATTGGAGATGAAAAGGTCATGAATGAAAGTGGGGTTTTTTTAATGACTGAGTACGCGTTCCATAGGACGCATGAAAATGGGAGAGCGGAGAGGGGGAGGAGAGGGATATGGATAAGGTTGGATAAGTTACGTGTAGATTTCTTATCAGAGTGGAGTGGTGGTATAGTTCTAGGGTAATGCCGAGATTTAGGTTTAGAGGGAGCAGGGTGTGGGTGGGTGTGACTGGGTGAGTGTGTTCTCCAACAGGGACATGAAGGAGGGGAAATGAGGGGAAAAACGATGGTATCGGGTAGGTTATGTGAGGGATTATTTTTGGGGGCGGGGTTGGAGTTGATAGCTATGGATGAGTGAATGAGGGAGGGCGGAAGGAGGGAGGAGCGGGATGTGCATGAGATTAGATGGGGTACGTGAGGAACTTTCTTTAGTGTGAGAAGGAAATCGGGGATGGAGGGGCAGGGTTGGGGTTGATATTACCTGATGAGAGAAGGAGCAGGAGTATTAGAGAGTGAGGTAGAGTGGGGATAGTACGGCGGAAGCGAGGGTGGGGTTGCCTTAAAGAGAGGGGGGGTTGGTTGAATGTGGGGGATGGTGTGAAGAAGCTCGAGAGCAGGTGCTAGGCTAGGGGGCAGAATAGAGGGAGAAGTGAAGAAGGTAGAGAGGGGGGGCTGGTTGAATGCGGGGGATGGTGTGAGGAAGCTCAAGAGCAGGTGCTAGGCTAGGGGGTAGAGTGGAGGGAGAAGTGAGTAAGGTAGGGGGAGGGTGGGGGGACAAGGAGGGAGGGTGTTGGGGAGGATAATGAAGAGGAGGACAATGAGATGTGGGGCCATGGTAGTGGGCAGCAAGGTCTGAGCAAGCAATGGGTATTAGGTTCTAAGCAAAACAACAGGTGGCAAGTGATAGGCAAACAAGCAGGCAGTAGTTAGCAGTTCAATGCAAGCAATCGGTAGCAGGCAGAGGATAAGCAGTGGGTAACAGTTCTATGCAACAATGGGGGCAAAAGTATGCAAACAATGGGTAACAGTACTATGCAACAATGGGGCGACAGTATGCAGACAGTGGATAGCAGTACTATGCAACAATGGGGACAGCAGTATGCAAACAGTGGGTAGCAGTAGTATGCAACAATGAGGGCAGCAGTATGCAAACAGTGGGTAGCAGTACTATGCAACAAAGGGGACAACAGTATGCAAACAGTGGGAAGCAGTTCTATGCGACAATGGATGGCAGTATTATGCAAACAGTGGATAAGCAATGGATACCAGTTCTATGCAGGCAATGGGTAGCAGTTCTATGCAGGCAATGGGAAGCAGTTCTATGCAGGCAATGGATAACAGTTCTATGCAGGCAATAGATAATAGTTGTATGCAGGCAATGGCAAGCAGTTCTATGCAGACGATGGATAGCAGTACTATGCAGTCAATGGATAACAGTTCTATGCAGGCAATGGGAAGCAGTTCTATGCAGATGATGGATAACAGTTCTATGCAGACGATGGATAACAGTTCTATGTAGACAATGGGTGGAGGAGTGATCGTGCTTACTCGGTTCCAGGGAGCTACGGTGATTTGGAGGAGTATGGTAGATGGATTATGCCAGAGCACCTCTGGGCCTGCGCCTAAGGACCACGCCAAAGGGCCCTCTGGCGAGGCTCTCAGGCACAGGCCCACCAGGCACGGGCGCGCCTGCTGGAGCATGCCGTTTTAAGGGCCGATCACCCTTTGATGTTTGCTGGCAGCGGCATGACTTAGGGCTCCCACTGGAGCACGCCACTTTAAGGGCCGATCGCCCTTTGATGTTTGCTGGTGGCAGCATGAGTGTGGGCTCCCGCTGGAGCACGCCGCTTTAAGGGCCGATCGCCCTTTGATGTTTGCTGGCAGCGGCATGACTTAGGGCTCCCACTGGAGCACGCCACTTTAAGGGCCGATCGCCCTTTGATGTTTGCTGGTGGCAGCATGAGTGTGGGCTCCCGCTGGAGCACGCCGCTTTAAGGGCCGATTGCCCTTTGATGTTTGTGGCCCAGTAGCAATTTGGAAATTATACTTAATAGCAGTGGTAGTGTAACCACTAAATGATTTCTCACATATGTAGGCTGAGGTTCCTTTAAGAGCCTGTTAATCACTAGTTTCCTCCACCTTCAGTCACTAGTATGCTCCAGCTCCTCTTCTGATCAGTTGGGAAACGTTTATTCGAGATTTCAAGATAGAATCCTTTCTTAAAACTAGAGGAGCTTTGAAAATGTGTATCCTCCTGTTAGGATCTTAATTATTTTATGCTATACTTTTGTAATATTATACTAAGTTATTTTCCTATTCATCCAATAGGTGATAGATTCTTACAAATCATTTCTCTGTTTCTTTGCATTTGAGACAGATACACTAGGTTATCACAGCACTCAACCCTCTGTCCAAACACCTACATACTGCTGCATTTCCCTGCCTACACCAGCTAGCAATGCTGACAAACTTGGAAAGTAAGCAGTAAGCACACCTTTCGCTGCTTGTAACAGAAATGTATGTCATTCACTAGCTTGAATTCCAGTGTCCCTTTCTTGTCATTTTTCTGGCAGAAAGTAAACATTCTTTCCTTCGAGCCTGAACCTGAAACCCTGACAAACTTGGAAAGAAAGCATAATCTACTTCTGCATATAATAGAGGCCTATGTGTTGTGTGATCTCTGACTTATTATTTGACACCTTATAAAATTCAGAAATTTGTTTCTGAAGTACTGGAGCAAACTACCGAGGATCTCCTCTCTCTCTGAAAACTTCAGAGAAAATGGTTCTCTGCCTTAAGATTGTTCTCTATCTTCCAGCCCAGTTGTGACATCTTTGCCCATTGGATTTAGAGACATCAGGCAGGAATAGGCTATTTCAGGGCCGGCTAAAGAAGTCAGTTTGCACACAATACATAAGGATGCAGGAAACATGCTTCATTGGCTTGCCCCCATTACTTACAGACAGTGGGCTCCTCTTTCTGCCCCACTGCCACTGTATTAAAGTCTAATACAGCCACGGGAGCATTTTACTTTGCAACCACAGCTGTGCTGAGGTGAAGCCGCTGGCACCGTGGCATTTTCAAAATGTCAAAACAAGCACTTCCTGTTTCTTGCTACTTGCTACTATTTTCAAAAAATATACTGATAATATCGGGCTGTTTCAATTACTAAACAGCGAGATATTATTTGTGTAATTCTGGGTCATGTCAGGGGAAGAGTGAGGGTAGACAAGGAAATTATCCAGATAATAGCAATATTCAGTCTAAAATAAACAGATAGTCTGGTGCAATCACAGTACAATATGTACTGTACAGTCATTAAGAACATAAGAACATAAGAAATGCCATACTGGGTCAGACCGAGGTCCATCAAGCCCAGTATCCTGTTTCCAACAGTGGCCAATCTAGGTCATACGTACCTAGCAGTTTCCCCAAAAGACACAGGTTCTGCAGTGCTTGTACTAGGCCAAGCATTGATATCCTGGGTCCCTTTTTAATAGTGGTTTATGGACCTTTCCTCCAGGAACTTGTCCAAACCTTTTTTAAACCCAGCTATACTAACAGCCCTTACTACATCCTCCGGTAACAGATTCCAGAGTTTGATTACACGTTGAGAGAAGAAATATTTTCTCCTATTTGTCTTAAATAGTTTACCCTGTAGCTTCATTACATGCCCCCTAGTCCTTCTATATTCTGATAGCGTAAACAATTTATCCACGTTTATCCGTTCCACTCCATTCATTAATTTATACACCTCTATCATATCTCCCCTCAGCCGCCTCTTTTCTAGGTTAAAGAGCCCTAACCTTTTTAGCCTCTCTTCATAGGAGTAGCCTTCCATCCCCTTCACCAATTTGGTGGCTCTTCTCTGTACTTTTTCTAATAACTCTATGTCCTTTTTAAGATACGGTGACCAGAATTGCACACAATATTCAAGGTGCGGTCGTACCATGGAGCGATACAGAGGCATTATAATATCCTTTGTTTTATTCTCCATCCCTTTCCTTAGGATACCTAGCATTCTATTTGCTTTCTTGGCCGCCGCTGCACACTGGGCGGAGGGTTTTTAACATGTTATCCACGATGACTCCTAAATCTTTTCCTGGGTGGTGGTTTCTAATGTGGAGCCTTGCATCTTGTAACTATAGTGTGGGTTGTTCTTTCCTAGGTGCATAACTTTGCACTTGTCCACATTAAATTTCATCTGCCATTTGGATGCCCAGTCTTCCAATTTATCCAGATCCTCCTGCAGTTTTCCACAATCCTCTTGGGTTTTAACAACTTTAAACAGTTTTGTGTCATCTGCAAATTTGATTACCTCACTAGTTATTCCCTTTTCCAGGTCATTTATGAATATGTCAAAAAGTAGCGGACCCAGTACAGATCCCTGGGGTACTCCACTATTCACCTTTTTCCATTGGGAATATTGGCCATTTAGCCCTACCCTCTGCTTTCTATCTTTTAACCAGTTCCCGATCCACAATAGTACACTGCCTCCTATCCCATGACTTTTTAGCTTCGCCAAAAGTCTCTGATGGGGGACCTTGTCAAAAGCTTTCTGAAAGTCCAGATACACTATATCAACCGACTCACCTTTGTCTACCTGTTTATGCACACCTTCAAAAAACAGATCAGATTAGTAAGACAAGATCTGCCTTGTCTAAAGCCATGTTGGCTGTCTCCCATTAGGCCATGACTATCTACATGCTGTGTAATTTTGTTCTTTATGATGGCTTCTACCATTTTCCCTGGTACTGACGTCAGGCTCACCGGTCTGTAATTTCCCGGGTCACCCCTGGAACCCTTTTTAAAAATTGGTGTTACGTTGGCGACCCTCCAATCTTCAGGTATTACAGATGATTTTAATGAAAGTTCACAGATTACCAATAACAGGTCTGCAATCTCATATTTCAGTTCTTTCAACACTCTGGGATGTATACCATCCGGTCCAGGTGATTTGCTACTATTCAGTTTATCAAATAGTTGTAATATATCTTCCCGGTGTAGCGATATTTCTCTCAATTCCTCTGCAGTATCACCTTTAAATACCACTTCAGTCTTGGGTAACACCCCTACATCTTCCTCAGTAAAGACCGAAGCAAAGAATTCATTCAGTCTCTCTGCTATAGCCTTGTCTCCTCTTACTGCCCCTTTTACCCCTCTATCATCTAATGGTCCAATTGACTCTCTCACAGGCCTTTTGCTACGAATGTACTTGAAAAAGTCTTTATTTCGTGTTTTTGCTTCTGTAGCAAGTTTCTTCTCAAATTCCCGCTTTGCCTGCCTTATCAATGCTTTGCATTTAACTTGCCAGTGCTTGTGCTGTTTCCAGTTTTCATCATTTGGCTCTTTTTTCCATTTTCTGAAGGTTGCTCTTTTGGCAGCAACAGCCTCTCTGACCTCACCTTTAAACCATGCTGGCAGTTTTTTGGACTTTCTTCCACTTTTACCTATTTGGATAGTGGCACTGAATATACAAGACAAGTTGAATGGTCTTACTGGCATGTAACTTAAACCAGTGACTATACAGGCTGAAAATTTATCCCTATTTGTGCAGTTCGTACTTCCAGATTGATCCCCAAGGGGGGGATGGGGGCACAAAAGCAAACGTTTGCTTAGAGCGCCACATCCTCTTCAGCCAGACCTGGGCTTATTTGATTGCATGTCAAATAACTTCAAACATGATTAGCTGAAGGGCTTCCTGCCTCTGCCTTTTCCCACCCCTCACATTTTCTCCCTCTTAGAGTGGCTGTGTCCAGGTATATGCGGGTGCCTAGGAGGAAAACACATGGAATGAGTGGTGGTTCGTGGAAAACCGTGGCATCATGCATTTAGTTTGGCAGTGGTAAAAACTAACCAAATAAGCTTCCAGTTGTTATGTTTTACCATTAATGAAAAAATAAATGCACAACCCTTTTAATTAAGCGACCATTAGTCATTTTCACGCCTCTGATCAAAGCTTTGAGGTGCTGATTTCCCATATAGCAGTTAGTGGCAGATTGAGAATACTGTGAAGAGTACAGCAGCAATCATCTCAGAGTGCCAAATTTGATAAAAAAGGGTCACAATACAGTTCTGGTCAACATTATTGGCACCCTTGCGGTTCAACCCCTTAATGTTCAACATCTCTTAAAATAAGTGGCCAGTGAAATGGCTTTGGACTATATCTGCACACATATTTGACAAATAAAAGAATCAAATAAAACAAGACCAATTAAAAAAGGAAATAGTAGGAAATAGTATAAAACCCAGGACATTGCCAGGACATGATTATTGGTACCCTTATAAACAATTCAAATCAGTTTGAACAGAAGAACCACATTCCCATTGCAGTAAAATTAGAAACACCTGTGATCAATTGTCAGTACTCACATGACTTGAATCAAACAATGAATAATGGCTCTAATGTTTAAAATGGCTATATTCACTCTCTGTTCCATTTTCACTATGGTGAAGACAAGAGAGCTGCCTGAGACCATCAGAAATGCCATTATTACCAAACATCAAACTTCAAAGGGGTACAAGGCCATCTCCAAAGACCTTGGGATGCCCATGTCTACAGTTTGCAATGTTATTAAGACGATTTCTGCTCATGAAACTGTCAAGCACCTCCCAGGACATGGTGGGAAGAGAAAACTTAATCCAAGAAGTCTTTGAAGGTTAGTGTGAACTGCTGGAAAAACATCCAAAGAGCTTAAGACTTAGCTGGAACAATCTGGAGTGGTGGTTTCAACCCGCACCATATGCCGTGCACTAAACAAAGAAGGACTTCATGGGTGAAGGCCAATGAGGACCGCTTCTGCTCAAAGACAGACGTAAGAAGGCACACCTAATCTTTGGCCAAATCCACACTGAGAAAACACAATCCTGGGAAAATGTTCAATGGACAGATGAATTCAAACATGAACTCTTGCAATGGAGACTAGCGATACATTTCTAGGCAAATAAATGAAGCTTATAAGGAAAAGAAAACACCATTCCTACAGTTAAATATGGTGAAGGTTCCATAATGTTGTGGGGCTGTTTTGCTGCCTCAGGAACTGGAGGCCTGGAATGTATTAAAGAAATCATGAAGTTAGAGGACTACCAAGGTATTTTGGAGCAAAGTGTGCTACCTAGTGTCAGAAAGTGAGGTCCGTGCCGAAGGTCATGTTTTGGAGCATTGTCCTCCAGCAGGATAATGCCCCAAAACATATATCCAAAAAGTACAAAAGAATGATTATAAAGGAACAAATGGACTGTTTTAAACTGACCAGCAATTGGAAATATTCCAACTGTATGTCATGATAATATTTTAATAGTATGTTCAAAGGTATACAACAAAAAAAGGTGTCCGTTCAACTTCGACATAGTAATTTTTGAGAAAAAAGCAAAATATGATCTAGACAGAATTAATGGTACCCTTCACTAATATTTGGTTGCATAACCCTTGGCAGTGATGACAGCCTCCAAACATTTCTTGTAGCCATCTATAAGTTTCTTACATCTGTCTGCTGGTAGTTTCTCCCACTCTTCAACTGCGATTTGATCCAGTTCATGAATATTTCCAGGATTCCTTTTACCAATGGCAGATTTCAGCTCCTTCAAAGGTTCTCGATTGGATTGAGATCAAAATTCATTATTTCTTAAGATATTGTACACAATATACTAAAATGCAAGGGTGCCAATAACATTGACCACAACTGTATTTCTTAAATCCAAGATCCATCATATAATGACAGCAAATCATAGTGTTTTCTTTTTTGAATCATGTGACATATTCAACCAGGATACTTGCAAGCTGCAGTAAAAGCTTTTGATACCTGTGGTTCAAAGTGGAAGACAGTTCCATTAAAAAATCAGTAGACTTTATCATCATTATCATTCCCATTTAGTTGTTTTACACTTTTCCTACTAGACAGCTCAAAGTACATTACAGATCAATATTTACATTCTTAATATCTCACATATTGCAATGGCACTTGGGGAAAACACTTTTCAACTGCTAGGTATTCAAGTTTATATAAAATTACAAATGGGAAAACATTCTGAACCTATTTTAAACCAATGAGTATAAGATAACTAGTATTTTCACATTTTTAGAATGTGTCCTGTCCATTAGTGGTGCAATGTGTTACATTCTCTTAGAAATGCAAATAACATAGTTGAACATATTTTTATTAATCTTTATTTGCAAAACGTGCTAGTTGTTGAACATTAATTACGGTTACAACTCAGTTTGACGTGCACCTCCCTTGACCTATTCTACAGTGTATAGAAGGCTTTGCATGGGTCTAGTAAAATCTTAACCATAGAATATCTTAGAGCAGTACTTCTTATGGAGGGGATGGGATGGGAAGACTCTTTTTTATGTAACCTACCAAGAGTTTAATGTCCTTGCACTTTACTCTTAGACTTCCTCACCCAACTATATGCTTCAGTAATCTTTTCAAACACCAAAATGTTTGATTAACAATATTGTACAGAAATCTTTGTTCCATGAACTCTTCTTTGTAATAGTTACAGCATAATAGTTTGATTTAGTAGGTGATTTGAAAAGAGTACTATGCAGATAATAGCTTGGTTTGTTAAAGCAAACGTGTGTCCAACCTCCAGTGGTATGCAAGTCATTTAAAAGCTTGACCCTCAAAGAAGAGAACATTGCTATTGTGTAAAGACTTAGCATTGCTTCAGTGCTAAGGTTTCTGTGTCACTAAGCAAAGGGACAAAAAAAAAACATGGTTTGCAGCTGTGTCCTCATTCTGGGGTTATTTAGCAAAAGCACTAAAAAGTGTCAGAACAGCAAGTGCTTACAAGTCACCTTGCTTATCTTATATAAGAACAGAGAGTGAGTGCTCAAATATATTCAATAAAGGAGCATAAAAGAGGGAATTTTATAACCCTTTTTCTTGTGCAACAGAGCATCTTATAAAACTAGATTATGCCTAAAAGCATGCATGGTGCAAATAGGTGCGCATTTGTAGAGTGGGTATGCTCAGGAGAGGAGTTAATTTAATTTAATTTAAATCATTTATATTCTGCCTATACAAAACTTCTAAACGTATTGCAGAGATGTTATAACTTACAAAACCGATAAGCCCTTCATTTAATATTAGTCCAGTAAATATTTTCTGAACAGCCTTGCTTTTAACAAATGTCTAAAATGCATATAATAAAATTTAAAAACAAAACACAACAGAAAAATGATTCTAGCTTTTATCGATAGCCATTGTAAATGGCATCACCCTTTCCCACTTATAACCTCTTAATATAAGATTTGCTGCCGTATTCTGTGGAACCTGAAGCAACAAGAGAGATTTACGTGGTATGCTTAAATGCACAATATTCAGATTGTGCTTGTATTAATGCCTCTACCAGAATCTGAAAATCTTCCACCTGTATGCTGCACATATAGCAATTAGGCAGCAACAACCTCTGACCAAAGGAGTGGAAATGGACTCATGCATAAAGGATGATGCAGAAGTCCCAAGGCAGGAGGATATAGCGTTATTCCAAGAAATGAGCTGATACACAGGCATTTTCTGTAAGATTTCTGTTTTAAGACACAGAAACAAATATTGTACATGTGTGAGGTTCTCACTCTCCAAAAACACCATCTCAGCCCCCAGTCCCCCATCCATCCTTGCATCCCCTTCCTATGCCCACCTCAGACCCATCTTCCCTTCATAACCTCGAAAACCCTCCTCACCAGGTCTTTGTCCTTCCTCCCTACCCTTTCATAAAGATTCAGCTCTAGCTCCCACCTCCCAGGGTGAACAAAGTAGAAAGGAACATTTATATTTCCCCTGCCACCCTCCCTCGTGCCCTTCCACTATGCCTTTTCCCACTATCCCCTTACTCCTGACTCCACATAGGCAGCCATGATAGTGTGCTGGATGATGTATCACTGCTCTTGGAAGAGCTTTTTGGCACATCATGCAGCCTATCTGTGCTCTCTTCCTCAGCAGAGGCATCAGGCCAAGGTGGAGCTGCAGTTGAAGGTGACGGTGGTGCTGCTGCCGCCAAATAGATAGGCTGTGTTTTAGTGCCAGGATACTCACTGATGTATTTAATACAGCTACACTGGACAGATGTATTTATTTATTTATTTATTTTCACAAACTTGATATTCAAGCCTTCTCATAACATGCAAGGCGAATTACAATACAATTATTCACACACAGAAACAAAAACAATAAGGGAACAATTCAGTTGTTGATATCCTGCCCCTGCATGGCCAGTCAAAATTGGGGCGTGCAGTGGTAGCACCCGATTCTGATGCCACAGGATCAAAATCGAGTCTTCTGGCCTGGACGTGCAGGCTGAGCCCCGATTCTGATCGACCACATGTCCGGCACCTACCCAGTTGACTCAGAAAGGCTCCTGAATGGAGCCATAGTTTATTTATTTATTTATTTAACAGTTTTTCTATACCGTCTTTCTACGATTCAAGACGGTTTACAGAGAACATAACAATGCATTGTGTTTCAACTGCTCACATTGAAAATGGATATATAACGGTATAACAACAGAAATTTTTACAATGACCAACTATTTACATGGATTTGCATTTTTATAGTATCAACTATTTACATAGGTTACAGAGGGGCTGCTAGAAGGTGAGGTGGGTAGGAAAGAGGGGGGGGGGTTGGATACTAGAGGCAGGTTGTCAGGTGTGGGTTATGGTGAAAGGGAAAAATGTTCTTGGAAGAGGTGTGTTTTTAGTTTCTTCCGGAACTCTATGTGATCTGAGCAGTTTCTTAGTTCGTATGGAAGGGCATTCCATAGAGAAGGGGCATAGAGGGAGAAAGTTTGGTTACAGGTGGTTTGCTTGCTATGCTTTTTGGAGGTTGGGATGGCAAGGAGATTTTTGGTGAAGGTGCGGTGTGTTCTGTTGTTGTTGGAGCTAGATAGGAGTAAGGAGAGACATGGTGCTGACTCATTGGAGATGATTTTGTGAGTGAGAGTGATAACTTTGAATTTAACTCGGAGTTGGATGGGAAGCCAGTGGAGATCATAGAGGATTGGCGTGATGTGTGATCGTCTGGGGTTGTTTGTGATGAGACGAGCTATAGTGTTCTGGGCCATTTGGATAGAGTGTATGCTGCTCTTGGGGAGGCCCTGGTAGATAAGGTTGCAGTAATCAAGGGAGGGGATTGTGAGAGCCTGGCAGACAGTACAGAAGGAGTCAGGATTCAGGAGAGGTTGGAGGTTCCGAAGGGTATGTAGTTTTGCACATATTGTATTAGCTGTCCTCCTTATCTGTTCGGTGAATGTGAGGTTCTGGTCAAGTATGATTCCTAGGTATTTTACTTGTTTTTTTAAGGTAAGGGTGAGGTCACTGAGAGTAATAGTTGTTGGTGAGGTGTATGATGTATTGGTGAATACTTGTAGGGCTTCCGTTTTAGATTGGTTAATTAGGAGGTTGTGCTGTAGGAGCCATGTTTTTAGGTTTGTAAGGTAATTGTTTAAGCTGGTAAAGTCAGAGGTTGCTAAGTTGAATGGGGTGAAGCACATAATGTCGTCTGCATAGAGTTGGTATGAGATTCCATGGCTTTGGAAAATCTTGCAAACTGGTTGAAGGAAGATATTGAATAGGAGTGCAGAAAGACTAGATCCCTGGGGAACACCTTGTTGTAGAGTGAATGGAAGGGATGTAGCATTCCCTATAGGACCTGTTGGGTTCTGTTGTCTAAGTAGGAGTGGAACCACTTTAGGGTTGTATCTCTCAGTCCTATTTCATGGAGTCTGGATAGTAGTTGATGATGGGGGAGGGAGTCAAAGGCTGATGATAGGTCAAGGAATATAAGGAGGCATCCTTGGGTGGGATTCTGGGTGTGTAGGTATAGGGAGTCCAGAAGTGAGGTAAAAAGGGTTTCAACTCTGTGGTTCTTTTTGAAGCCATGTTGGTACAGATCAAGGGGAGTGTGTTCGTCAATGTAGTTCTGCAGTTGTATTTGGACTACTTTCTCTGTTATCTTTGCAAGGAAGGGGATACTAGAGATGGGTCTGTAAGAGGTTGGGGAGGTGGGGTCAAGTTTTGTTCCTTTGAGTATTGGACGGATTGTGGCGCATTTTAGGGATGAAGGTACAGAGCCAGTCTGGAGGGAGGTTTGTACAATGTGAAGGATGTATGGGCTGATGTTGCTTCTTGTGGTTTTAAGCCAAGAGACAGGGCAGGGGTCAAGGGCGGAAGTGGAGGTGTTTAGATCCTTAATGACATTAGCTATGTTTTCCAGTGAAAGGGGCTTGAATTCATTCCAGGTGTTTAAAGGGGTGGTTGTATGAGGTTGGTTACTGTAGTCATCTATGGGGGGGGGGGTTTGATTGTTGAGGGGGGTGGAGGGAATTTTGAGGTAAGATGGTTGGCTATAGTTTGGGGGGATATTTTTGGAGGCTGGTCTTGCTGAATGGGTTCACTTATTAGGGTTTTGGCGATGGAAAAGAGTTCTCTGGGTTTGTTGAGGGATCGTTTGATCATATTTTCATTATATTCTCTTTTGTGGTTCAGGGTTTCAGTGCAGTAAGATCGGAGTTTTGTTATGTAAAGTGCATGTGTATTTAGGTCACGCGAGCCTCTCCAATGACGTTCAAGGTGTCTGAGTTCTTTTTTGAGGTCTCTTAGTATTGTGGAATACCAAGGGGCTCTTCTGCGATGTTTTGGGGGATATTGTTTTGGTGGGAGTAAAGAGGCTGTAATGAGGATTTCATTCCATTCGTTGATGTGGGACTTGGCTCAAGTTTTTGGTGGTGAGTAGGTCAAGGGATGGTATTATGTGCTCGAGGAAATTGGTGGCATTAAATTGTTTAAATTTGTAGGTATGTTGGGGGGGGGGTGATTGGTTGTTTTTCTGGTGGGGGGTGGGGAATTGAGAAGAGGATGAGGGAGTGGTCCGACCAGGGGATGGGTTGAATGGTGTATGTGATTTGTTCAGGGGATAATGTTTTCTGAGGGATAAATATTAGGTTGAGGATATTACCTCTAGGTTGAGTGGGTTGTTCTAGTATTTGGGTGAATTGGAGGGAATTCATTGCTTGTGTAAATGTGGTTGCCTGTTTTGAGGTTGTAGAGTGGAGATTTAGGTCTCCTAGGATTATGAGGGGGTGTGAGATGGGTTGGCGGGAGCAGGCTGTGTCGAGTATCATGGAGAGGTCAGTTGAATCGGACTGGGACGCTCTGTATATGAGGTGGAGTGAGAGGGTAGAGTTAGAGACTCTGATAGAGTCCATGCCCGGGAAGGAGATAGATTCCACCGTTGAAAAGTGCAGGTTAGGTCTTGTTATAACAGCTACTCCTCCTCCTCTATTAGCTGTTCGGTTCCAAACATTGATTGAGTATGTATAGGGACATAGTTGGTTTATTAGGGCAGAGTCAAATTCTTGGAACCAGGTTTCAGTGAGGCAAAGTATGTCTAAGTCGTGATCATATATAAGGTCAGTTATTAGGGGGATTTTGTTTCTGGCTGAGCGGACATTAAGTAGAGCACATTTGAGGGGGGTGGGAGTTGTTTGGGTGAGTATTATAGTTAAGATTGGGGTTTAGTCTGATTGGCTTGAGCTTGCATGCCATGGCATCTTGTCACCATGGCATCATGGCTCCATTCAGGAGCCGCAATCACCGGCTGCCACTAACATGATTCTTTCCCCACAGCCCAACCCCTGATCTGACCTTCTGTGGCCAGAGTTGGGCTCTGGGGAACCACCTGCACCCCTCACCATTCTGTCTCTGCCAGCCTCCGCTGTCCCACCCATGTCCAGGGGTACTTATTCCACCTCCGAGGTGGAATAAGTCCCCCGTCTAACTGTGTGACCCTGGACATACAGGACTGAACTCAGAATCAGCCTTGTACATCCAGAGTCACAGCCCCGCCTGCCACCCACCCTTGCTCCTCCCCTGGACCCCCCTCCCACTCACAAACCGAGCTCCCTGCATAAGTGGCCTGTACATGTGGGGTTCTCTGCTGCTGCTGGAGGGCTCCAGCCATTTAGCAGGTCTGGACATCCTAATCAGATGTCCAGACATGCTAAATGAAGACCAGAATGACCCCATAAACAAATAAATTTCATAGCAGCCTCCATCACTAAATAACCAAGCTCTCACTTTCTTACAAAAGGTCAAGAAAGAATCTTCCTTGTGAATTGATAAAGGAAGCTTATTCCAAAGACATGGACCCTGAATAGCAAAGTACCGCAGATGAGCATATTGCAATCGAACACCTGCAGACACTACAAAAAATACCTTCTGAGAAGAATGCAGACTTCTACTTGGAACATAAAAAGACAGATATGATTTCAAATAAACCGGGCCATTGCAATACAAAACCCAATACAGTAAACATAATATTTTGAATGAGACTCCATAGGCAGCCATCAATGGCCTTACTAAATACCTTTGCTTGTTTATAGACCGTGATGTGGAAATCTGTGGCCTAATATTGATGATCCTTGGGACATAAGTGCTGGTAAAGAGGAAGATGCTGCTGCTGCTTGTTTGAGGTTATTGAGGGATTCCATGTTCATATTGTCGTGTACTCCATAGCGTGGCTATGTTGATAACTGTGTGGCACAAAGTTTTCCTATAACATCTGCACCTCCTGTAACTGTTTAGACCTTGTGCTGTATCACTGGGCGATATGTAAGTGGAACACACCATCCTGACCTTGCACAACATGTGTACTGGGGAGGGTAGCCGCTGCTCCTTGTATCCTCACTTTTCTGTTATATGTGTGTCTTGGGAAGTGGTGTATGAATAGTCCAGTGTTGGTGAAGGCATCTGCCATCAGAAACCTTAAGAATCTGGGGACCTAATATGTGTTGTCCTCCTATATTTCTACATCTACTGCCCTGACCATCCAACTCATATACACTATGAACCCTGCACTGGAGGTTCTCCACCAAACCACTTCTCTCTTTCCAATTAGTCCATCCCAAGGTAACCACTTCCTTGCCCCTAGACCTCCATTGATGCCATGACTGGAGTACTGAGCTGCCTTGTCACATTTGTAACATCTCTGGGATTCTTATACACTTTGGCCAACTGCTGCTCATGGCACTCTGCCAGATGCAGCCATTCCAGACTATCACCTTGCCAAAAGTGCTAATGAAGATGGCACTGCAGTTTGGCACTCTGTGCTGTAGATGAATGATGTTAGCATGCATCTAATGGCCTGACCAAGTAAAGCTGTGAATCCTTCATACCCCCCTATATATGTAATATATGCCTTGACTGCTGTAATGTACTTTCTTGCTCATGCAACTTCTCATGAATTTACTGAAGCATGTTGGGCTGGGTCCTTTAGATGGTCCTGAATCTCATTTTGATGGCCTCCATGTGTCTCATGATGCAAACGTTCCTATAGAAGAAGAGTGGAATGCACATAATTAGAGATGATTTATTTATTTATTTAATTCGTTTTCTATACCACCTTATCCTTCAATCAAAGCGGTTTACATTATGAAATCACTACAAACACATACTGGATTTATTCTCTTGTCCCCAAAGGGCTCACAATCTATGTGTACCTGAGGCAATGTAGGGTTAAGTGGCCTGCCCAATCAGTTTGCTTGTTTAGCCCCTACCATTCTCACACCTCATTCCCGGATGGAATACTGGGGTGAAACAGAAAGTCGGCTCTATCCACGTGAATGGGAGCTATGGCATTTAGACAATTGGGGTTCCATTCAAACAGCTGCCTTGCACAACAGCAAGCCCTTAGTTGCTACTGTATGTCCAATTGCCCACTACAACTTCTGTCCCTAGTAGATGCCTCTACTCTATGGATGTGTGCTATGCAGGCCCAGTAAGGATATGGCCTTTCTGGTTGAGCTCTGTGTGTCTGCAATATCAATACCAATGTGATCAGCGTGATCTCCAAATGTAAGGTACGGGGAGGGGGGGGGGGGGTCCTGTCTAACTGTATGCCTGCATGCATTGGCTTGTCACTTTGTGCCCATGGCTCATGGCACTTACACAAATCACATATGATGCCACTTGGGAACCCTTGCCCTCTCACTATGTGGCAGTCCTTTCTAGCTTGTCTATATAGCAGATTGGCTGGCCAAGCCATAGCATAGACCAATGCAGCTATGTGTGTGCGTGTGTATGTGTGAGGCTAGGGGGTCTGCTCTTTGGTAGGCATCTAGACTGATTGTGCCATTTCCATTACAACTGTAAGATAGGTATGAAAAAAGGTTTCCTACCGTACCAAGGACATAAAGATCTTCTCCCAGATCCTCCGTATTGCAGTATGAAGCACTCTGCAGCCTCCAGGGTGGTATAGTGAGTTTTTGTTCACAATTTTAAGGTGCACCTGGAGCTGGCTGTCAGCATCAGAGAAATTAGGCTGTCTCCTGGTTGCCATTTTGGTACTCTCCAAAGAAGGTGTACTATTGGGTGAGGGAATACACAGGGACCAGAAACACATTGACGAGGTTCCACAGTGAAAACGTGCCATAAGGATGTGGAATGAAGTTGGATATGTGCATTGCCACCAAAGAGAGTTTGTGTGCAGTGTCCCAAAATATACCCCTTCCCCGTGTATCTGCCCTATTAGCACCTTCTATATTTTTCATGTGTATCTGTCCCTCCCACCACATATGTCTATGCATCCCTGTTTTAGAATGCAGTTGTACATCTTTACCACCCTGCTGCCTATTGGGTTCTCGAAGTACACTTGCCACTATTTTACAACCCATACATGTGTATATGACCACAGGCCATTTCAAAAATATATGGCCATTTTGAGGGGTGGAAATATGTTGATTTTAAAATTCAAATAAATTGGCAGATGTTTTCATTTCAACATCATTTCCACTACAAATGGCCTTTCTAATGTGTCTTCACACTTTTTCAGCAAAATGTACCAGAGATTATATTTTGCAGTTTTGTAGTAATTCACCATTAAACTTAGTGCTGCAGTGACTCAGGCCAGTGAATGGTCCTAGTGCTGTAAGTCTGTTGTAACAGCATTTCAGTAACTCCTAGTCTCGACACTTTAGCATCTAATAATGCTTTATTCTGGCACTACTGCATTCACATTAGAATAGCAAAGTGCAAAACAGTGCTAATATTGGATTGCACTGTGATGAGATCAACCTTGAGACGCAATAGCTCTCATTTCTCAATTGTTAGTGCTGGCATCAAGGGTTTAATGCCACTGTTAACCGTGATGGGATATTTACAAAGCACAGCTCAAGTCTTCAGCATTTAAACTAGCACTGCATTCTTAGGTGAAAGCCGATAGTGCTATTTTACTGTCTGAACTGCCCCAGCCTTTCTAAGTACCCCTGAGTACAATTTTTGATCTAGTTCTAGAGTTGCTGGACCAAGGTCTTATGCTCTGGTTTCAAAGAGGAGAGGACTGCAGTCAAACCAGTAACCATGGGCAAACTGCTGTAGCTACAGGTGTGAGCTTCAAGTTTTACTGTGTCTGCCAAGCTTTTAGTCTGCAGATGCTGGTGGGGGTCACTAAATGTGTGCATCTGCATGAAGCATCTGCAAGAAAAGGAGCATGAAGTTGACTGAGAAGGAGGAGAGGCTCAGAAAATGGATCCATGCGGAGGCCCAGAGAAAGAAGATTGAGGTCCTCACTACCAGCCTGGAAAATCTTCTCATAGCTCTCACCCATACTGAAATGTGCGTAGACCTCAGTGAACATGATAGTGTGCATGGAACATTATCTCGATTTGATTTTGCATTTCTAAAGATGAATTGTTAAGGCAGGGCAAACCTCAACTTTCAATGAGATTTGCAAAAAAAAAAAAAAAAAAGGAAAGAGATCGAAGTGATCTAACTGGGGGGGGGAGGGGGGTTGCACTAGTGCTAAAAAGCTGGAACAATTTTTGTCATATTACTTTTTGTTTAATTCTCGCCGTATTGATTTTCTTTTTCAAAGTTTGCAGGTTACCCTACAAAACTATTCACATTTGGAACAGCTTTATGGCTTTCTGCCTGTTTACAAATTGGGAGCGGGATGATAAAACTATTTCCCATCAGCAGAGCTAAGACCAATACAGGTGTTATTTATAGGGGATGATTCACTAAAGGGAAGGTAGAAGGTGTACATATTAGCTGGATTTAATGTCTACTGAGATGCATGCCCGCCTCTATGCACCTGGACAAAATGAGCCCCCTAACACCCATTCTAATAAGAACTCATCCACTTCACCAAGAAAACAGGGCATATGTTTTGGCCTGTGTAAAACACAAACTTACTGAGATACTATAAAGCACAACCTTGTATAAGAGAGCAGAGATGGCAGGTTATTCCGCAATGAATAGAAGAACTGGATCTTTGGGGATGCAGCAAAGCAAAAGGTTCTAGAGGTCTAACAGATGGTGGCACAAAGCAGACAGAACATGCCGCTGATGGAGGCAACCTGGAAATTTCAGGGAGCAGTCACTGCTCTGCAGACGGAGACAGGAACAGCAGAAGAGCATGTTGGGTTATAAAGCTATCTGCAACATGATAGAGAGGGTAAAGCAGCACCCCTTGCTGCCCCCAATCAGTCACCAGAGCCACAGCAGCATGAGCAGCAAGAAGAGAGAGGAGGGACTCATAATGGCCACTACTGGGACTGCATCCAGGCCATGGGGTTAAGAGCAGGTAATGCCATAAGTGCAGCACACAGGACAGCAGCAGCAGCAGGCCAGGTGCAGCAGAAGTAAAAAAAACAGCCATGAATTGCAGGCGGCCAACAGGAAGGGCCACAGGGATGCTGGAAGCAGAGCCACGGGAGCTGCTGATAGCTGCAAAGGAAAGCCAGCAGGATTGTAGCAGCAATGAGAAAGAGCCACCAGAGAGGTAGAACTGGGCCAGCAGCCTACAGCTGTGGCAGAAGGAAAGGCAGCACTGGAAGCAATGAGGCTAAGCCAGCCTGGAGAGGAAGCCAGCACTGGACCAAGGAAAGAAGAAGAAAGGTTCCAGCCACTGTTCCCTCTAAGCTGTGCGCGTGTGCGCGCGCACACACCTCGCCGAGCGAGCGCACATACTTTGCAACAGAGCACACAAAAATTACGGCTCTGATTCTGATAGAAAACAACACAGACGTCTTAAAATTTAAAAGTTATGATTGTAATTACTAGAAATTTCCCGCTTCATTTAGTAATCATCTATTTTCATTTAATTTGATTAAAATCAATGTGGTGTACATACTGTATTCTGACGTGTAGTCAAATTTTAAAGTATATAACTCTGAGTGTCGTTATGTGGCGCACAAAAATTTAACCTTCCTTCAAAAGCTGCACACAGCTGATATTTTATGTGCACACAGCCTACAGAAAATTAGAGGGAACATTGGTTCCAGCCCTATAAAGGGCTGAAGAATGCTTTCCCCTGAAGGGGAGAAGAGGAAATTCAGCTGCAGCAGGAAGACAGACGATTGCAAGAGAATTAAAAAAGAAGAACCCCATCATACCTTTGTGCTGTAACAAAAATCACGAGAAATCCCTGTGCTGAATGCCAGAAACTCATAGAGAAAGAGGAGGAGCTGGACCAGAGGGCAAAAGAAGAGACCTTGAAGACTAGGAGTGTCAGTTACCCAGGAGCTGCATAAAGACGGGAAATCCCCAGTCCCCAGTGCCCAGTGAAGAGACACTGAGGGGCTTACAGATCTGCTAGAGACTCAGCTGAGAGTGAGTGCCTGTTGAGAAAGTGCTTAGAGCAGAGCCAATGGACATAAGAGATGTGATGGATGGGGCTGATCCTGAAGAGAACAGAGGGGCTCACAAACCCAGTCAGAAACGTTCCATGGGGGAACATGCTGGTTCTATAAAGTACCAACAAACTAGCACGAATCCACGTGCTTGCCCAATGTTTCTGACTGGGTTTGTGAGCAAGCACGTGGATTCGTGCTAGTTTGTTGGTACTTTAGAGAACAGAGGGGCTGACAAGCCTAAGTGAGTACTTTAGAAATTTTGGGAGCACCACTGCTGAGTGTCTGCTGATAGAAAATGAAGTATAGCATAGAGAACTGCTTAAGATGAACACAGAGGAAGAGACCTTGTGGAAGGAGTTGATCCTGAAGAGCAGAGCAAGAGGCCAGCCAGGTAAGAGAGAGTGCTCATATCTGGAGCCTGCCAATACTGAAGCAGCATCTGTGAAAGCAAAAGCCCCATGTATGAGCAGTGTGACAAATGTGCAAGGTATCTTTTTGCTCTGTGTTTAGACCTGGATCTTGAGCCACTTTTCCTTTTTACTAGCTGGATCTCACTGTCAGCAGTGAGAAGAGATACTTCCATTACACTCGAATGCTGGTTGTGATATAGTAGAGAACTTTTTCCCTTTTTATTTTATTAAATCAAGATAGTAAGTACCTATGGAGAGTGAAGATATTTGTGGAGGTTTGCAAAATGGGAGCAACACCAGATGGCCAGTGGAACTCTACCTACAGCCCAGACACAGTCTATAGCCAGAGAGGATCATGAGTTCACAAACTGGCATTCCACATATTTGGCACTGACACAATGCAGAACTCTGAGCAACTTCACAAGTTGAGATCCTAGTAACTTGAGTAATAGCTTTACAATTATTTACCTGGTAGACTACTTTCCTTCCTAAGGAAGTACAAAACACAAAAAGGTTGATTCAGAAAGCCGGTACTGAAGTTGCACGCTATTAGCTATATACACATTTTCATATCGCGCCGACAGTGCAAAACTTCAGAGCCGATATGCAGCAAAAGGCATATATGCAAATGAGATATGTGCAAAACTTCACTGTGAAGTTGAAAGGAGGAGAGCCAATGCATGCGCAAACAATAGATGAGGTAGTGGTGCCTGTGTGTACATGTGCATAGATTTCAGACACTCACTTTATGCACATAAGGATGACATCATGGCACATGCACACCTCAACACTGACAAGTTAGATGCAAAGCATTGATAACGTAGGCGAAGAGAGAATTTAAAAAGAAGCTTGCATGGAAGCATTAATAAAAACATTTTCAAGTACATTCGTAGCAAAAAAAACTGTGAGAGAGACAGTTGGACCATTAGATGACAGAGGGGTAATAGGGGCACTAAGAGGGAACAAGGCCATAGCGGAGAGACTGAATGAATTCTTTGCTTTGGTCTTTACTGAAGAAGATGTAGGGAAGTTACTCATGACTGAAATAGTATTTAAAGGTGATACACTGGAAGAATTGAAAGAAATATCGATAAACCGGGAAGATGTATTACAACTATTTCATAAACTAAAGAGTAGCAAATCATCTGGACTGGATGGTATACATCCAAAGGTGCTGAAAAAACTAAAATATGAGATTGCAGACCTACTATTACTTATCTGTGAACTATCATTAAAATCATCTGGAATACCTGAAGACTGGCGAACGGCCAATGTAACACTGTTTTAAAAAAGGTTCAGGGGGTGATCCAGGAAACTACAGACTGGTGAGCCTAAAGTCAGTACAGGGAAAAATGGTAGAAACCATTATAAAGAACAAAATTACTGAACATGTAGATTGACATGGTTTAATGGGAGAAAGCAACAGAGTAATAGGCCGAAATCTTGATGGCACCGGCCTGTAACTCTAAGGGGCTTGTTTACAAAGCTGCGGTAGCGGTTCGCGATCGTTATCAGAGCTGCGACCCCATTGATTTCAATGGGGCCGCGGCTCCGATAACGACCGCGAACCGCTACCGCGGCTTTGTAAACAAGCCCCTTAATGTTGGCTACATTCCATTGTCCCTACAAGAGAAACAAACAAAAGCCAGAACACATCTCAAACATAGTAGAACACTGCCACAATTAACTACATAGCTTTAGGGTATCCTCCGGAGATCTTCCTGGAGTAAAGGTCCATAAACCATTATTAAAGACGACCTAGGAAATCCACTGCTTGCCCCAATACAAGCATTGTGGAACCTGTGTGTCCTTTTGGGAACCTGCTAGGTACTTGTGACCTGGATTGGCCACTGTTGGAACAGGATACTTAGCTTGATGGATCTTGGCCTGAACCATATGGCATATTTTATGTTCTTATTTGATGACATCAGCTAAGGTAAGGATGTTTTTAGAATGGAATATGGACTGGAAGTGAGGTGGACAGGAGTTAGCAGTTGGAGCAAAGACTGGTGAAGTGAATGGATGTGTGTCAGTGTGTCTGGTGACAGGGTTCTGGTTTTGAGTGATTTTGTCTGTGGTTGAGAGATTTCTTGGATGCCTTGTGTGTTTGAATGAGAGGGAATCTGTGTTTGAATGGGAGGGACTGTCAGTTTGTGTTTTTGAGTGAATTTTTGGAAGTTTGGAAGTACGTGTGTTTGGTAAGTTAGGTGGGAAGGATAGTCAGAAGTAAGTGAAGAATAAGAAAGAAGGTGGGGGATAGCGGAGGAAGAGAGAAAAATTGAGGTTTTATGGGGGGGGGGGTAGGTTTAGGGAGATTAGGCAGAGGAAGTTAGGGGGCAGGGACAGTTATGGTTAGTGTTCAATAAGGTTAAGGCAGGATAAGAGAATCCCTTTTGGGAGAATAAGGGTAAACAAAAATCCTATTAATTTGGGAAATCCTAAATTGGAGAGATAACATATAAGAGTTGGTGTTTAAAGAACTACATGACTCTGAGAAAAGAGTGAGCTTGGAGAGAAAGTATTTAACTGATTGGATGTGTGAGAAGAATTGAGAGTGGGAAAAGTGAGGTGATTGGCAGGGTAAGTGAGGTATTGACTTTCAGTGCAAGATAGTGATAAGTGGCGAGGTGAGAACTGACTGGTGAAAAGGAAGGGATTTTGCAAGCCTGCAATGATGATACATTTCATATTTGTTACCATACATATGTGTGTTTTGGGGTTTTTTTTGAAAAATAATGTTTTTTTAGTTGGAAGGAAGGCATTTTAGTAACAGGGCTAGAATAAGTTAGGGATATCATCATTTTTTTTGAGGAGATGAAGATGTCTAGAGACTCCAAGAAGAGCAGGGACGCCAAAGGACTTCTCCTCGATCAATCACCAGAGAAAGAGATCCTACAACTGGGCCCCAACTGATACGATCAAAGGATAAGTACTGAATTAAATTGTGTGCACTTCTATGTTATATTTGAGCTCAAATATTTTCAAAGACTGAGGGAAAGTCATATATACTGAGAGCTGAACTCTGTAAGCTAGAGACTCAGATTGGAAACACTGGGCCCAATTTTCAGCTGCCCACCATTTGGAGAGCTATGCACCGATGAGGTGTACAGCCTTCCTCCATGACCACTAGACTGGATATTCAATTCCACTGCGACAGCATTGAATATTCAGTGATCATCGCAGGGACAGGAAGTCACCGAGGCTAACCAGGCAGCAGTGATATCGCATGCTGCCCGGTTAATGATCAGTGCCTTAACCCTTTGAAGGCCTACTTTAAAGTTTTAATCCACATTCTGCAGATGGGTTAATTTTTGCATATTTCAGGAAAATTGTACCCGTCTTATTCAATATGTTCTAATAGTGATTTTCCTTCTGCTATGGTCATGTATTATATACCATTTGATAGGAATATTTAGTCAGAATTTTGGATCCCGAGAGTTTTGGGCTCGGCCTGGAAAGGGTTAAAGATAGGCAAGGGTTTTCCTTGCCTATCTTGAAGGCACTGATCACTAACCAGGCAGCGTGCAATATCATTGCTGCATGTTTAGCACCATTCCCTGCCTCCGCTCTGCCCCGGAACACCATCAACATGCCCTGTGCTAACCGGATAGCATTTGGGCATGTGGGGGACATAGACGGGGATATTCAATGTGTATGTGCCATTGAGTATCCCTATCTAAGGCATTTGCATGATTTACTAGGTGGGTTTGCGGGCTGGTGGACTGGTGGCGCTCCTGCTGGGCATCCTGGTGCCATGGTGACGGGACGCCATGGCACAACACACCAGTAGGAGCATGGGGCAGGTTGGACGGGGTGTTGACAGGACATCCTGTACCATGGAATAGGGGCAATTCCAGGCCATCTGGGTGCCCAATTCTGCAGCCATGGGAATGTCTAGCTCCCGCGAAAGCAGAAACGGTTACTAGTTTTAGCCGTCCAGATGGCCCGGATGTGCCCCCCACTGAATCGTACTGTATGGGGTGGAAACAACAGTTAATAACCTGAGAAAAAAAATATCATTGGACAAACCAAACACGAGATGTACAAGAGTGGATATGGTGATGTAAAATATGTGTTTTGTCAAAAGACGTTACACCCAGAGAAAAAGCAGAGATGCAATATTTTGAAGTGAAAGAGCCATTAGAAGTACTGGCCACTGATTTTATACTACTTGATAAGGACGGTAAGGGTTAAGAAAATGTTTTGGCAATAACTGATATGTTTACATGATTCACAGTGGTGATACCCACAAGGAACCAAACAGCACGTACAACTGTGAATATTCTGGAGACTAGATGGTTCAGTGTCTATGGAGTGCCAAAGAGTTTACATGCTGGTCAGTGAAGGAACTTCGAACCAGCTGTGATAAAGGAAATATGCAAAAGGTGTGAGATAGAGAAAAGCCATATAATTCCTTACCACCCTCACAGGAATAGCAGTGTGTCAGATTTAATCCCACCCTACATCATATTAAAAACCCTGGAAGACAGGAAAAGGACTCATTGGTCTGACTATTTGGCTGAGGTCTGCCAGATTTACAAAAGTACAATACATTTGTCTATGGGGTATTCACAGGCATATCTGTTTTTAGGGCATGAAACATTACTGCCTGAAGGTTACTGTTGGCATGATGAGAGAACTCAGGAGATTGAAGAAATGGATGTTTGGCTGCATGAACATAACCGGAAATTACAGCTGATAAGAGAAGTTGCCAACAAAGTTTCCATTTCCACATATCTGAAGGTGAAGAGGTTAAATGATAGGACAGCCAGAGGAGTTCCTTTGGAGGAGGGACAATAAGTATTTATGTGGAGACAAGACTATAAGGGGAGACATAAATTGGAAACATTTTGGAGGAAAGTCCCTACAAAATTATTCAGGTAATTGGCCCTTGCCAGAATGTGTTAAAAATTCAGAGTAAGTCAGGAACAATCAAGGTACTACAGAGAGGCCAACTCAGATTAGTTCCTTAGAAGGTAGAGGAGAAAACTCCTTTTGAAAACTGTGGGAACCAAGAGATATTAACTAATAGTACATCAGATTGTGAACTTCCCTTGAGGGGAAGGGAGAATGAAATTCAGACAACAAAGAATGTTTAGATAATTCTTCAAACAGAAACTCAAGTAACGAATGATAATGATAAAGAAAGTGTGCCTGTAGTCAAACAAACTAAGTACCCAGTTAGAAAGTCAGCCAGGACTACCAAGGGAAAATTACCCCAATATTTGAGTAAAAATGTCCAGGTGGACTAAAATTTGAGGTTAGGGAAAAAGAGTTGTATTTTAGGAAAGTAAATGTCAGGGTCAGCATTTAAAGCCATTGGGCTGAATGTAACCCGTTAAAAAATATAGATAAAAATTACCTGAGAGGTCTGAGGGGTCCGAGGCTGCTACGGTGGCTGTTGTCTGCAACCAGGTTGTTTTGTTTTGTTTTTTGTACCCTGAAGTTGCAGCAGCAGCTGAAGTTTGGACACAGTTTATTTTAAAAATTAAAAAACAAAACAATCTATATCTGTGCTCTACAGGCTGTGTGGTGCTCCAGTGAGCCGGTCTTTTAAAAAAATTAACAAACAAAAAGAAGAAAGGATTTGGGGGGCATGAGTATGGAACTGGGTTGAGGTCATGTTCTTGCAGCTGTTGTGGGCCCCGGCCTGCATGTCTGAGGTCTGCTGGTTCTGGGCGGAAATCAGGGGGAGCTGCAGTGCCCACAGCTGTCTTCACTCAAAGGGTTGAGGTGCCTGTGTCCTCAGGGAGGGCTGTGGGTGCCGCAGCTGTTCCCAATGGAGGAAGGGAACCCTGGAGGTCAGGCAAGGGCCCAGAAATAAAGGCAGGTGACTGCATGAAGAATAAGGGGAGTTCTAGAAGAGGTGGGGGGGGGGGGCCTTGGAAGAGTGGCAATTGGGCCAGGAGGCCCCACTAATTAATTAGGCCATTATGAAAGGCTCAGGCAGCATTGGTAGAGGCTTTAGACCTAAAGATGGCCTTGTGGTGTGGGCGGAGCTGGCCTTAAAGGACCAGTGCTCTATTTTAACATCTGAAAATGGTCTAATTTAAAGGTTTTGAAGGGACAGATAGTTTCAGCATAGAGGGGCCCTGTAAAGTAAATCTTTAAATTTTTATATGTTGAACCACTGCATTTTGCAGCATTTTACGAAAAGGGTCATGGCTTCAGACAAAAATTGGTCCAATATTAAAGTCAAAGTTTTAAAGTTTTAAAAGTTTAAAAGTGTCGCCGGGGTCCGTGGGAGGGTCAGTGAACCCTAATTGAATAGTTTTGAATGTTTTAACCCCAAAAAGAGTTGCAATTTGCAGTCGTTTTCTAGAAGCACTGAACGTACATTTTCAAAGTTAAACAATGTCTCAAAAGTGTGCTTAAGTCTCATACATGTGAATTTATATGAAGCCTGAAAAGATTATAAATCTTTAAAATGCTTATTAAAAGTGTAGTGAAGTACCCAGATGTAGGGGGAAGGAGGAGGAATTCCAACAGATACATTGTTATAATCAAGCTCAAGTGACACAGTTAAAAGAAAATCCCTCCTATGACAGAGAACTGGCAACTGACATCTGAGAAAAATTTGCTTTGGCTCCTCAAGCAACGTTATATAGGACTTTTTCTTGAAAAGAAAGATTTATGAGTTTAAAGCAGTGGTTCTTAACGCAGTCCATTGGGATCCCCAGGCCAGTCATGTTTTCAGGATATCCACAATGAATATGTATGAGATCTGCATGCACTGTTTCCATTGTATGCGGATCAATCTCATGCATATTGATTGTGGATACCCTGAAAGCCCAACTAGACTAGGGGTCCTAGAGGACTGGGTTGAGAACCACTGTTTTAAAGGGAGTTAATCAATGACTATTTGATGACATCAGCTAAGGTAAGGATGTTTTTAGAATGGATTATGGACTGGAAGTGAGGTGGACAGGAGTTAGCAGTTGGAGCAAGATTGGTGAAGTGAATGGATGTGTGTCAGGGTGTCTGGTGATAGGGTTCTGGTTTTGAGTGATTTTGTCTGTGGTTGAGAGATTTCTTGGATGCCTTGTGTGTTTGAATGAGAGGGAATCTGTGTTTGAATGGGAGGGACTGTCAGTTTGTGTTTTTGAGTGAATTTTTGGAAGTTTGGAAGTAAGTGTGTTTGGTAAGTTAGGTGGGAAGGATAGTCAGAAGTAAGTGAAGGATAAGAAAGAAGGTGGGGGATAGCAAAGGAAGAGAGAAACTTTGAGGTTTTATTGTGGGGGTTTGTTAGGTTTAGGGAGATTAGGCAGAAAATGTTAGAGGTTATTGTTAGTGGTGAATAAGGTTAAGGCAGGATAAGAGAATCCCTTTTGGGAGAATAAGGGTAAACAAAAATCCTATTAATTTGGGAAATCCTAAATTGGAGAAATAACATAGAAGAGTTGGTGTTTAAAGAAATGCATGACTCTGAGAGAAGAGTGAGCTTGGAGAGAAAGTATTTAACTGATTGGATGTGTGAGAAGAATTGAGAGTGGGAAAAGTGAGGTGATTGGCAGGGTAAGTGAGGTATTGACTGTCAGTGCAAGAAAATGATGAGTGGAGAGGTGAGAAGGGATTTTGCAAGCTTGCAATGATGATAAATTTCATATTTGTTACCATACAACTGTATGTGTGGGGTTTTTTTAAGTAAAGTTTTTTTTTAGTTGGAAGGAAGTTATTTTAATAACAGGGCTAGTATAAATTGGGGATATCATCATTTTTGTGTGGAGCTGACGACATCTAGAGACTCTAAGAAGAGCTGAAACTTCAAAAGACGTCTCCTCGATTAATCACCAGAGAGAGAGAGAGAAAGAGAGAGAGTTCCTACAACTGGGCCCCAACGGATACGATTAAAGGATAAGTATTGACTTAAATTGTGCACACCACTATATTATATTTGAGCTCAAATATGTTCAAAGACTGAGGGAAATTCATATATACTGACAGCAGAACTCTGTAAGCTGGAGACACAGATTAGAAACATTGTATTTAAATGTTTATTGACACTTTTATTAAATACATTTATATTTTTACCAACATGCTGGTAAATTTGAATGCTTAATAGGATATTTAAACTTACTTGGTAATCATTAATTGAAGCACAACTCATTACATTTCATACCAACGGAGATCCCCCTAACCTTTATCCATTATTAACTTTTTATTTTCTAACTGTGTTCCCCTACAGGGGTATTCCAGCCAGAACCTAGTGTTCTGATTCCCCTATCACACCCCTAAGAGGATTTGATGGAGTTAATATCACCTCGGCAACCATTATGACGCTCTTATCAGGGGAGGATCTGTTCTATCTTGCCTTGGGGTGGAGGTGGGAGGTTACGATATGTCTGGCTGCATGGATTCGGCAGAGTCTGCTGCTCCCATCCCAGGGTCAGAAGGGCAAGCTGGAATACACCCCCAGCCTTACCTTGAGAATCTTTGGGGGTTGGGGCCTGTGAAACTGGCTTTATTAACAGCTGCTCTTCTCTATTTCTTATTGCAGTATTTACCTCTGCAAGCTGTGCCTCTGTGGTCTCTGCCTCTGAGGTCTCTTCAACAGTACACCTCCAGCATTACCTTGGGAATCTTTAGAGGTTGGGGGTATAAGGATGGTGCTGGAGCCGCGTCACAAATCAGTTACTCTCACCTGTCCTATTTTATTCCAGTGACACATATCGGTGATGGGGAGGCTGCCAACACAGACCTGTTGAGTCTGGTATTGAGATGGGAGGACACAAATACAGAGCTCCTACCACCACCCCACAACCAAGAGGCAAGGCAGCCACAGACAGTGATGGTAGACCCCTTGGGAGAGAGGCAGCTCAAGTGCTGACATGACAGGAAGAAGCAAATGTTGCACTCCTGCAGGGACTACACAGTATAGAGCAAGCACTACACAGTTTAGTCCAGGCACAGTGGAGGCAGGGATTGCATCTGAGGAGGTTAGTGGGCCTGCTTTCTGCTGGTCACACCCAAGGATCATGTTGCTGGGCAACTAAAGGTTTGCGTAGACATGCCCACCAATGAGCGTCTGTGCCTGGTAAGTGCGTGCAAGCTTTTGGAGGCCTGACCATACTCTGCTCACTGCTTTTTAACAAATCTCTTCTTTCCTTCCTGCAGGCTGTCCTTTCCTCCTCCCCAGATCCAGTCATCGATCCATCGTGATTCCAATGTTGGCTATTGTTGTTTAGTGTTGCGGGGGTTTTTTGTTTTACAATTGTTTGACATTTTCAGCTCTGCATAGATAACAAATGTTGTATGTATATTTTGGTTCTATGATATATATATTTTTTTGGTCGCCTTTGTTGTATTAAATATTTGTTGTTGATCTGCAGTTCTGTTGCTTTTTGTATCTGCAAGGGAGATAGCAGTAGCTTGATTGCACCTACACACAACAACCACCCCTCTCCTCCTGTCACCCTTGAGCCCATGCCCTCCTCCTTACTTTAGACCAGGGGTTCTTTACCCAGTCCTGGGCAGTCAGGCAGACTTTCAGAATTACCGCAGTAGATATGCATGAAACGGATATGCACACATACTGGACTGTCCTGAGGACTGGGTTGAAAACCCCTCCACAAAATGACTCTGGATGACATTAAGAAAGAGGCAAGACAAATTTGTAAAGGTAGAAAACAATCTTTAATATAAGTTAAACTATTTATAAATGTACAGTGAAATGGTGGGGGGAGGGAGGGGTAATAAAAATGATAGAAAAAATCCAGGGGAAAGAGGATCACTGAGGTGGAGCCAGCAACCGCTGAGTACTATACTCACCGGCCTCAATAAGATGGTTGAGCATATTACCCATGGTCACTAACTGCCCCAGGAGGTCTGCCAGCATGTTGTGGACCCCTTCCCATGGGCATAGTTTGACTGCTTCATTTCAGGGGTGTGGGACAAAGGGTGAGGCAAAATATTTGCATATTCATTATGGTTATCTTAAAAACAAATACTAGATGGATAGGAAGCCAGTATAACAAACAGGCAAGGGATGAGCTGGCACCCCCAAGATACTCAAAGAGGGAGCAGAGGCTCTCACTCAGTGGCTTTGCCAAAAAAAAAGGGAAAGCAACATATTCCCAGGCTATATAATTAAAATGCAGTAAAACCTGTAGCTGTTTATTATTTAGCCTGGCACTCTAAGATAACTACTGACACCTGTAAATATATATTCTCCAAAAAACAAAGGAGATGTAAGGTGCCCTCACACCAAGGGACAAGAAGAAAAGGAGAACAACAGCACACTTTCTGAACTGTGCTATGGTTCTCTCTTTTTCTTTTTGAACATCTATTTTGTGTCCAACAAAACCCCCTCAACCAACAATAGCTGCAGAGCAGAACTAGGACATTTCACCATAGAACCCAACATACAAGGGAAAAAAAAATCTTATTCCGGTGCCATCTCATTAACAGCCTCTCTAGTACCAGGCAGATTGTGAACTAACACCATCACTACAAAAGTCACTGAAGACCTAAAATTCAAATCTACCATACCAAAATAAAACCAGCTTCTAAAATTAACACAATAAAGAGCCTACCTAGAAAAGAGCAGCACCATAAATATTGCAGTGGACCTTAGAACATCCTTTCACCTATTCAGAAAATTGAACAAGCCAGATTACATCAGATCCTACATAGGAGCTCCATGCTAACAGAACACTTTCTCTCAGACACACAGGCAAAATACAATTAGACCCTCACCAAGTACAGAATAAATTATAATAAACTCAAAGTAGAAATATGTAGATAAAATAAATTAAATTAAAACTCTAACAAGCCAGGCTATGCATGCAGTGTAACACAAGAAATAGAGGAGGCAGGTGACACTTTACCTCACCTTTACTGAGCAGTAGCATGAGATGCAAAAGCCTTTTAGATCTCACATGCAGGTGGTGCAGCTTCTCCCCACAGTCTTCCCCCTCCATCAATCTCAGTGCTACTTGCTCAGAAGTGGCCGTGTCTCTCACGCGGGTCTAATTTTCTCAAGTTTCATGAGACCAGTGCCAGAGTTCCTATACCACGTAGCATCTTTAGACAGAAATACAGATAACAACAGTTACATCTTCAGATATTGTGTCTGTACATATATATTCTGTGGTATGCCTGTCTATGCATGGGAGAAGATGTGGTAGATGCCTTTGTGTAGGTGCAGTGCAGCGGTGGGGTTCCTCTGTGTGTGTGCATGGTACAAAGGTGAGGTACCTGTATATGTATGGTGTGGAGGTGAAGTGCCCATGTATGTGTCTGTATGTGTGTGTCTGTGTGTATGTATATGCATGCCTGTCATGTGGAGGGAGGGTCCCTCTGTGTGTAAATGTCTCTTGTGCAAAGGTGAGGTGCCTGTGTTTGTGCAGGCTTATCATGTGGAAGTGGAGTGCCTGTGTGTGTGTATGTGCATGTGTCTGTCTGCCTGTCGGTCATGTGGAAGTGGGGTGTCTGTGTGTGCCTTTCTGTCTGTCTGTCTGTCTGTCTGTGTGTGATGCGAAGGTGAGGTGCTTGTGTGTGTGTGTGTGTGTGTATCTGTCATGCAGAGGTAGGATGCCTCTGTGTGTGGTGTGGGAAGACGGGGTGCTTGTGTGTGTTCTGGGGGAGGACAATGTATCTTTTGGCAACACCTTGCACTCTTCTCTCCCCCTCCTGCTGGTTGCCCTCCTCTGTTACCCTTCCAGCCCTTTTCCTAAAATCCCTCCATCATCCTTTTTTAAATGTACCTTTAAATTGCCCCTGCTTTCTCTATCTCACATGAACCTCTCCCTCCCCCCCCCCCCCAACACACATAACCTATTGTGCTGCAGGTCATCAGGCCTCCCTCTTCTCTTCTGCCCGTGGGGGTTTGGATGACTGCTTGTCTCTGGGCTGCCCCTTCCCTTCTGGCTGTGGGGGATCTGATCCTCCACTGACAGAAAAGAAAAGGACATTGCCGCAGTTCCTTTTTCTTCTGCCCATGAGGGATCCAATCCCCCGCAGGCAGATAGAAGAGGACTTTGGTGCAATCGCCTTCTCTTTTGCCCACAGACATTGCCTCTCCCCCCCCCCCCCAACAAGTTGCCAGAACAATGGCCACAAAGCTTGTCTGCTCACGGAGATCCGATCTCCCACGGGCAGAAGAGAAGGGGATGGCCATGATCATGGCAAAATCTCCTTCTATGTATCTGCCCACAAGAAATCAGAGCTCCATGGGCAGACAAGTGTCACAGCCATCATTGGGGCAATTCATTTGGGAGCAGTGTCTCCCCTCACCACCCCAAAACTAAGCCCATGCAGCAGCGAATGTGTGTTTTCTGCAATGTGTGGCTACCATGGGCATACTCAGCGTGCAATAACCGTCAGAGTTGCAGGTGCAATTACTTCAATGGGTGATGGTAGCTGCATACACATGGTGTTTGCATTTTTAGCATGGTATCTGCTGGGGAAATGCTGTGCATGCCCCCAGCAGATACCACATGGCTTTCGCAGCTAACGCTACTGTATTTGCAGTAAAATGCTGTGTTAGCTCAAAAGCTTACTGCGCTTTACTAAGCAGACTCCTCAAATGTCTGTGCATGATTTATAAAATTACATATGGGCTAATAAATTCTGAACTAAGAAACTTTATAATTATCAGCCCCAGTGTTCCCTTCAGTTTTCACAGCAATCGCTCTTAATTGTTGCTTGATGTTGTGAAAAGAGATCACAAGATCAAGGATTTTTTTCTTTATGTGGTCCACAATTAAAGAATGATCTCCAAATTGATTTGAGAAATCGGAAAACTTATGCTACTTTCATATGAAATTGAAGACCTGATTATTTTTTATGAGAGTATTTATATGAATTTATTCTCCTATTGGTGTATTTTAGCTAAGATTTTTAATTTTATTAAGTTAAGGTGTATTGTTTTATTTAATTTCTATGCATTATGTGCTGATATATTTAATACATATGTTTTTATATAAACCACTTTGAAAATTGCTGATAGGCTGGTACAAAGAGGCCCATTCTATTCAGGGCACGTCTGGCCCATCCAGACATCCAAAATCTGGATGGGCTGGATTTGCACCCGATTCTGCACCTGCTAGATGTTCCCGTGGGAGCACAATCAGTGCAAAGGGCTTGGATGGGCAATTCCACCCTACTGCACATCCAGCTTCCATCCCCTCCAACCCTCCCAATCCTTTGCATAGAGCCTCAGTGCTGTGGCATCCCGTCGCTATGGCACCGGGATGCCATGCAGGAGCCCCGATTCCCCCCACTAGATCAATACTGCTGTTCCCTGTCACTCGACCCCCGGATGGGCCTGCCAAGACCGGAGTCAGGCTGCAGGGAGCCTCCTGCTGCTGCTCACCTGGTTAGGGGTCCTCTGGTGCTGCTCCCCTTCCTAGGGGGGAATTATTCCACCTACAAGGTGAATAGGTCCCCTGTGCAGTCTTGCTGCTCCAGACATAAGGGCCATGACTGGAATTAGCCCCGTATATCCAGGGTCATGGGCCCACCTCCTCCCCACCTATGCTCCTCCTCTAGCCCTCCACCTCCCACCCCCATCCAGAGCTCATGAAAAATGCTACTGTATGTGTGGGAAGCCTGGAGGTGGGACTTTACTCCCTGCGAATAGTGGGGGTTGGACGTCCAAACCAGACATCCATGCCTGCTATTCTCAGATCGGAATGACTCCCAAATTGAATAAATGAAATGAAATGATGGGGTGGGACTATCTATTATTTAAGTGACCCTGAGGAAGGGTTGAAATTGTGGAAAAGAGTGGTAGTGTCTTCTCCCTTGATTTATGTGCAGTCCAAGGGGAATGTTTACTAAAAGGCTTTACAAACGTGGGTAAGATAGAGCTGCGGTGATGGCCAATGTGATAAAAATGCAGCTATTACAGGCTGTTTTCTGCGATAGCTGCATTTTGTGTGGTAGAGGAGGGCGAGGTGAGATCAGGGTGGGAAAAAGGTATGGTCATAAGAAGCCACCTGAAGAAGTGGCATTATCTGCAGCCAATCCATTAGGGCCGTTTCTTGTAAGGGGCAGCACTGTGAGACCAGCGCTATTTTATCTAGTTCCGGAAACAGGGGCAGAAGTAGGGAAGACTGTTCCTGCCTCCTGGCCATTTGACCACCATGGATCATTTAGGTAAGGGCTTGGAGGGCTGAGGGAACATCCCAGCTCACTAGCCAGGAGCCTTGAGTCAATGGGGGCCCCCCAACAGCATCCTTTAGGGGAAAGGTACAGTCTGAGGGGGAGGGTGCTGAAAGGAGGTTGGCCTTCACTGGTACAGGTGCCCTGGCTCAGAAGATTCTAGGTACTGGACCCTTTTTCAAGGGAAGGACCACCTCCCCCCTTGAAACTACTTGCTCTGTCTTTCCTTTGTTCCCACTCTTTAGTCCACAGTCCCTGCATCAGCAGGCAGCATGGGAGTACCCATCCAATCTGCAAATCAAGGGATCTGAGGACAAAGCAATAGTCAATAGTCCTGAACGGTCTCTACCAGGACGATGCTGATAGCTGCAAAAAAAGCTTACTAAACTTTTTGAAACATGCCTCCAAGTTTCATAAGCACAATGGAAAGATTTTGCCCAACAGAGACTCACATCATTGTGAAGCAGGAGTCTCCTACATCCTTGGGGTATTACTCTAGGCAAACCAGGCATGTGCCTGGGGCCAAAGCATTTAGGAGGGTCCTATAATATGTGCTTTACTCGGTCACCTATGCCTTAATTTGGTTCTGATGAAGAGTCAGGGTGAACCTGTGGGACCATACCTGGGAATTGAGTAATAAAAATTATCTCTCTTTCTCAGCCTAGCTTCCTCTACTTCATATAGGCTGAGTACTGAGCAAGCACTAGATTGAAAGCCAAGACAAGAGAGTGGGGAAGCTTTCAGGCAGCTGCTGCTGCTGCTTCTTGGCCTCCTGATTGGCACATTCTGCTCCCCAGAACTAGCCAGCACCTAGGGGCAGGAAAGCCAGGAAAGCACTTTCTTCTGCTTCTGCTAAGACCACAGATGGGAGGGGATGGAGAAAGAGACCATGAATGTCAGTCAGGGAATGAATGAGGGGGACATGGGGAGGAGAGATCAAGTGAGTGTTTGTATTTGGTTGGGGAGACTAAGAGAGAGAAGAATATGAATGCATGACTGAATGAATGAAGCAGGGCACACACAGGTGAGAGCAAGAGTATCAAGACTGGGGAGAAAGCGTAACAGTCTAAGTCTACAGGGTAGGACAGAGAAAGATCAAAAGAGAGGGGGGTATTGTGAGGACAGAGAAAAAGAGAGTATAGGTACAATGGAAAGAAACAGTGAGACAGTATGGGGAGGCAGAAAGAAGAAAGGTAAAAATTATATGAAGGGAACAGTGAGAGGAGAGAGCAAGAGTTTGTATTGGGAGGTGGCAGTGAGAGGAAAGATCAAAAGTGTGTGTGGAATAGAGGATCATTAAGAGTGAGAGGAACAGCAAGAGCATGTAGGGAGAAAAGAGAGCAAGAATGGAAAGAGAGCAGTGATCAAGGTAAGAGACCATGAGTGGAAAGACATAGGAGAAAGTAACAGAAGATATCAAAAGTTGGAGAGAGAGGGGAAATCAAGATGGAGAGAGAGAAAGGGCTGAATAAAAGGAAGATGAGATCAAGGAGATGGGAGCAAAAGTTAGAGATGAGGAGGAGAGGTGAAAGGAGAGAGGATTAGGGATGGCAGCAGCAGGAAAAGGAGAGGGCATTGGATTCAGGAGTGAAGAGGATTCAGATTGATAAGGCAGGAGGAAGGGGATGGGGAATGGAGGAGACAGTGCAAGAGCAAGGAAAAGATAGAAAAATGATAAAAGGAGATCAGGCAGGAAGAACGGAAAAACAGGGATGACAGAAAAAAAGGAGAACAGTAATTCAAATATTCACTACTGAAAAAAAAAAGTAGGGGAAGAGATTGAATTGAAATAGAAATGATAGAGGAATGAGGAGCCCAGAGAGAAACATAAAAAAATAAGGAATAGAGTTAAAGTGGGGAACAGGAAAAAAAGATACTAAGCTTAAAAATCAGTCCAAAGATATCAGATGATTGAAGCCATTTTATTATCTGATAAAAAAAAATGTTAACTAAAAAGAAAGTAGTTCCTTGTGGTGGGAGAGGTGGAGGAAGAGAGAAAATCCACATAACTCCTATCATGGCTGATCTCAGGGTGATGAAATTAACAGAAAAGGGTTTCTAGGTAAGTGTGGTTCTCATGGTACTTACCACAAAACTTCCTGCCTTTTCTTTCTCTCCTAGCTTCCAGTATCCAGCTTTTTTCTATCATGGTCCAAAAAAGACTACCATAGAGCACCCAAGAATACTGAGGGAACTTGGGGACGTTCTAGCAACTCCACTGACTGACTTTTTCAATACCTCTTTGGAGTCCGGAGTGGTGCCAGAAGACTGGAGAGAGGCACATGTGGTCCCTTTACACAAAAGCAAAAGTAAGGATGTAGTTGAAAACTACAGGCCGGTTAGTTTAACCTCGGTGGTGAATAAGTGCTGCTGAAAGAAAATAGTGAGGTTTTTGGAGTCCAGCGGATTACTGGATCCGAGGCAGCATGGATTCACCAGACGTAGGTCTTGTCAGACAAATCTGGTTGATTTCTTTGACTGCGTGACCAGGGAGTTGGACCGAGGGAGAGCCCTAGATGTGGTGTATTTAGATTTTAGTAAAACCTTTGACACCGTTCTGTACAGGCAACTTATAAACAAACTGAGCACCCTAGGGATGGACCCTAAAGTTACTGCTTGGGTTAGAAATTGCTTGAGTGGGAGACGACAAAGGGTACAGGTAAACGGAGCTCACTCTGAGGAGAGGGAGGTTTCCAGTGGTGTGCCCCAGGGATCTGTCCTTAGTCCGATTCGTTTTACCATCTTTGTTAGTGATATTGTGGAAGGGCTGTTGGTCTAAAGTTTGCCTCTTTGCAGATGATACCAAAATCTGCAATAGAACAGACACTCAGGAAAGTGTACACAGCATGAGAAGGGATCTAGCTAAGCTTGAAGAATGGTCTAGAATTTGGCAGCTGAGATTTAATGTTAAAAAATGCAAGGTCATGCATTTGGACTGCAGCAATCCAAGGGAGCGATATAGTATAGGAGGTGAAGTACTTCTGTCCACAAAAGAAGAGCGGGACCTAGGCGTGATTATGTCTGAAGTTTTTAAAGTAGCTATACAGGTAGAAAAGGTGACGGCAAAGGCTAGAGAGATGCATAGGGGTGCATAGGGAGAGGAATGACCAGCAGAAGAAAGGAGGTGATAGTGCCTCTGTATAAGTCTTTGGTGCGACCTCATTTAGAGTATTGTGCGCAGTTCTGGAGGCTGCACCTTCAAAAGGATATAAACAGGTTGGAGTCGGTATAGAGGGTGGCTACTAAAATGGTTAGTGGCCTTCATTATAAAGCATATGAGGGCAGACTTAAGGATCTTAATATGTATACTTTAGAGGAAAGCCGGGATAGAGGTGATATGATTCAGATGTTTAAATACCTCTGTGCCATAAACGCACAGGAGGAGAGCCTCTTTCAATTGAAAACAAACTTTGCTAGTAGGGGACATAGGATGAAGGTAAAAGGGGATAGACTCAGGAGTAATATGTGGAAATATTTCTTTACGGAAAGAGTGGTAGATGCGTGGAGTAGTCTCCCAGTGGAGGTGGTAGAGTTGAGGTCAGTATCTGAATTCAAAAAAGCATGGGACAAATGCAGAGGATCTCTAAAGAGAAAAAGGGGACTGTTGTAGTGGTTGATATGGAAGGGCAGATTAGATAGGCAGTCATGTTTCTATGTTTCTAATGTGCTTGTTTGCCTACAGCCTATGAAAGGGTTAATTTTGCCTGTCTTTTGACAATTTTTACATGGACTTCAGCAACATTTTTGTATGATGAGTCATCAAATACAAGTCCTTTCCTAAAGATCTGAAGCCTTTGTAGACTGTGTTGTCAAGATACTAGGAGCAAAAAGGGTGTGATGGTATTGCCTTGCATGGTATGAATAGGATGAATCTGCCCAGAGGTCTACTGACCTGCTTTGGGGTGCCTCTAAGGATAGGAACTTTGTTTCAGACTGCATGAGGAAGGCATTTAATATCTCTTCATCTGCCGAGTATGGGCTCTGTAGTATAGGAGTGCAAGAGAACCAGAAACTCAGCGCCATTATTAGATTCCCCAGTGTGGTTGTATTCAGCCTCCTTCAGTTGCATATTCCTGGCTAGGGTTGGAAGCATGTGCATGTGCTCTGCAGAGCAGTAACACCTACAGTATTAAAGCAAGAAGTAATAGGGCTGTGTCTATAAAGAGAAAAATACAATGAGGGGAGGTGATGCCTGCCTTCTGTCTACCCCCCAACTGCACTACCCACTTTGTCCAAACCAGCCTTCTTTCTCCTTCTCACCTCTGTTGCCCTCCCTACCTTCCCACCAGCCCAGCCACTATAGCACAAGTCGAGCAGACCAGTGGCAGACTTCTGTCTTCAGCAGACAACAGGATGAGTTCCACCATCTGCAACTGCATGAACCAGAGCGGTGTCAGCTTGATATCTTTGATGACTGGTGCCTTGAGATTTGCCTGTCACTCCATATTACACCATATACTTTTTTGGAATGTCGTGTTCCAGGTGCTTGCACTTGAAATGTGAGCCTATGACCTTTGAAAATGCTTGTGGTTCTTTAAATATGTGGCAGATTTCCCCCAATCTGTAAGCCATGAAAAAGTGAATTTATTGTAGTTCAAAAAAATTGGCAATCTAGTCTGATGTATTAGAAAATCACTATTAGAAGCAGGTAAGTATAGATGTTAAATCAGATGCATTCCACTTGTTCCACTGCCACTGTCACCCCCTTCAGGATGGTAGGTATACCCCTCTTTCCAACAAAAATAATGACCATCCAAGCCTAACCATTTCAAGACGGGTAGTTCCTGGATATTGTCTTCTTCTGCATTTCAGCAGTGATATTCAGCACTTCCTAGAGACCAAAGATGACTCACAGTTCCACGAGGGAGTGGAGGTTACAAGGGTGGGTTGAGAACCAGGGAAGCTAGGGTTCAAATACTAACACTCCTTGTGACCTTGGGTAAGTCACTTCATCCTTCGCTTCCTCAGGTTCAAACTTATGGGTTCTTTTATTAGTGTTTAGCAAGTGCTAACGCCTTTATCATGTGTTATTTGCTGCAGGACCCATAGGAATAAAATGGGCCTTATGGCAAATAACATGCAATAATAGTATTAGATTGAAAGCCCTTTGGGAACAGGGAAATACCTAACATCCAGCATGTAACTCGCTTTCAGCCATAAATGAAAAGGCATGAGCTAAATGCATCTAGATAAATAAATGGTGTCCCACAGCCTGCCCGGTATTCTGTTAGAAGCTCCACAATGTTGTCTTGCTTTGATGCTGCTGTGTCCTGTCTGCCTTTTCTCTAATATTTATTTATTTGATAATTTTTCTAGACCACTTTTCAATAGTCAAAGCAGTTTACATGGAATGTTACAGCAGTAAACATATTACATTTAACCGGTAACAGGTTAATAGAATAAAAATGGATTAGGTATTTTGCATTAGCTTTAACTGACAACGGATTTAAAGCAGAGGATAAGATTTGATGTTCATTACAACTATATAATACATGTGATGTATTATATAGTTGTAATGTGTGCTCATTGAGAGGTTTAGTACAGATAAAGAGCTTAATCGTATAGAATTTCAAACAGAACATTAACTGAGATGAGGGTAGCGCTTTAACAGGTAGTCCATTTGATTGATTATGTTGTGTCTCTGAAGAGTTCTATGAACAGATGCATCTTTAGTTCTTTGCAGAATGTTTGTAGCTCAGGGATGGATCTTATTCTTTCTGGTAGTGTGTTCCACAATCCTGGAGCATATAGGGAGAAGGAATGGGTGCAGACATATTGACTGCTTTTGGCTTTCTCTTTTGGTATAGTTAACATGTTTTGTGAGCCCTGTCTTCTGGCTCCGGTATTTTGTGTGGTGTGTATTATGTGTGTTAAGCATGTGTGAATGCTAGGTTGTTTATTATCTTGAATGTCATTAGTAGAGCTTTGTTTTTGATTCCAATAGCTATGTAGCTGTTTCAGACTTGGTGTAACATGTTTGTGTCTTTTTGCTCCTTATATGATCCAGGCTGTCATGTCTTGCGCCATTTCTAGAGAGCATAGGGCATATTTTGATCTTCCGTTGTAGATGCTGTTGCAATAATCAGTGTGGGGAGATCACTGCTTGGAAAACTGTCCAGTAGTGGGTGAGAGTGTTGTAATGTTTGTATTTTGCTGTATATTGTTTTAATGGTATTTTTGATCTGGGAGTTTAGGCTCAGTCATTGGTCAAGGATTATTCTTAAGTATTTTGCTTCAGGTTTCACTTCCAGCTCTTCATCCTTGACTCTTAGGGGAATGTTTACTAAAGTGCGTTAAGAGAGCAGGCATTAGCAAGCATTAACGGCAGCGATAAGGGGTTTTACAGGTGAAAAGGGTGCTGAGCGTGTAGGAGGCGTTCCGGCATTAAGGGCGCTTTGGGCCATTTAACATAAATTAACAGAACATCAGGCATTAAGGTGTCAAGCATGCACCTTAACTTCCAAAAATGGCTGTAACCCTAATGCTGGATAAAGGAGAAACAAAGAAAGACAATCTGAAGGTGATGGATGGAAGAACAGGTAGGAGCTGATGGACCTGCCAGATCCGTGGGCACTCTATGTGGCAGCCAGTAAAGTGGACGAGCACGTAGGAGGCAGCTGTACCAATGCACAAGGGGGTGCCAATGTAAAATGACACAATGTCAGTGTGTGGCATGGGATGGGGAAGACATGTCCTCCAGTGGAGTCAGACGTGGAAGGATGTGTGAAGCGACAGGAGGACAGAGTAGGACTGGTGACATGCAAATCAAGCACAGGAGAGGCATGCATGAAGATTCAAAATGCGGAAAAGAGTGCCAGTGTAGGCCATGATGTAGCAGCTTGGACAAGATGACATGCCTGCACACAGCTGACAGAAGCGGATGGATGGGCTGAAGGATGGATGGTGGCTGAGGAAAGAGTGGTATGGGTGGCAGCACCAATGTGCCGTAAGTTCCATCTCCAATGTATTTGAACTGTGCGTGAAAATGTGCACCAGTGCCACTTGGAAGGACTGATACCAGACATGTGGGACTCACACCTGTCCCAGCCACATAGCCACCATACAACACCTCAGACAAATGTGCAGATAACAACTGGACAGGTGTCATCCAAACTGGGCAAATGGGGCACATATGGACATGAGGTGATACCTGCAGGTGGTTATCCGAGGGGTAGGATGTGTCCGCACGTACTGAAGAGATGTGATGGAGCCAAGCTGTACAATCACAGTCATGATGTCATACATGACTCATGTTGCCCAAGTCAATTACATGTATGCATGTAACTGCCTGTTAGTATACTGCTGTAGCAGTGAAGTCACATCGGGGTACATCTTGCCATCGATTGGTAATGTGTGATGATAAACAGAGACTGTTCAGATCTGCAGTCAGATGAGCCATTGGTGGGTTAAGTGATCTGCTCAAGGTCACAAGAAGGTGTTGCTGGTCCATGAAGGTTGTGGCAGACATAAAATGTGACAGTAACACATTCCAAAATATTACATAAGGAGCAGTAGTGGGCCTCAAACTGTGGTATCCTGGCCCCCAAGCCATTGCCATGACCATCGTGCCATACCTCCAAGCAGGGGTCTGACATCTGCACCCACATCATTGAAGTCAGACATTATATGGCACTATGTGGATATATAGTTGTGCCATGGTCACTGCTTGGTCAGAGTGAGAGTGCCCTCTCAGCATGAAATGCTGTGGCCACCCAGGCCATGCACATTGCAGACAGGCACTACGATGTCTCAGCTATTGACCCTATTGCCGAGGCAGACAAATCCTGGCCAATCGGCTCTGTTTCAGGCCAAACCCACAATCCTCTGCTCCTCATCATGCACATTTGCAGACTAATGCTGGGAACAGCTTAGGCAATGTGAGACACAGTGATGTGCATAAAGCCACAGAATAATGGACACACACACACACACACACACACATACACACATACACACACACACACACACACACACACATCATCATCATCGCACTGTGCAAAAGTGGGGCAGGTGGGGTGATGGATGGGGAAGGACAAGTTCAGGACATCACTTCTGGCAAAAGCAGAATAACATTAGAAACAGCCACGCTTTTAAACCACACATCAATGGCAAGTGGGAAGAAGTGTGTAGAACAAAATCAATGCAAAATACACACAAGCCAGTTAAATGCTGGAAAGCAATGAGCACAAATGCTTGAAGTTTAGCCAACAAAGTTCCAGACCTGGAAGCCCTAATGGTGGAAATGGACTTGGACATTGTGGTCATTACAGAAACATGGTTTAATGAATCGCATGATTGGGATATAGCCATAGCTGGCTATAATCTATTCAGGAGAGACAGAGAAAATGGAAAAGGAGGAGGAGTAGCCCTGTATGTCAAAAGCAGTATTAAAGCTACTGAAATGCAGGGGGCATGGGGAAAAGAAGAAGCACTTTGGATTGTGTTGCAAAGAGAAGATGGCACTGTCATCCATACTGGGGTGGTCTACAGGCCTCCTACTCATATTGAAGAAATAGATAGCAAATTGATTATAGATAATACAAATATAGCCATAAGAGGGGAAGTGATCATATTGGGTGACTTTAATCTACCCGATGTGGATTGGAGTACTTCTTCTGCAAAACTGGAAAGAAGTAAAAAAATTGTCAATGCCTTCCAAAATGCATTACTTAGACAAATGGTGATGGAACCAACCAGGGAAAACGTGATGATGGATTTAGTGCTCACCAATGGAGATAGCATGTTGAATGACTGGGTGAGTGTCCCTGTGAACAGCAGCGATCTTCACATGGTGTGGTTTGAGATAAAAGCCAAGGTGCAGTCCAATCATAGCAAGCTCAAAGTCCTAGACTTCAAAAATACTGACTTCAGTAAAATGGCCAAGTACCTGAAGGAAGAGCTGGCAGGGTGGGAGGGAATAAAGGAAGTGGAATCGCAATAGGCTAAACTAAAGGTGAAAATAAAAAAGCAACAGGTACATATATAAGGAAAGTAAATAAAAACAAGAGGAAAAGGAAACCTATTTGGTTCTCCAAAGAAGTTGCTGCTCAAATAAAGGCAAAAAACACAGCTTTCACAAAATTCAAAAGCTCGCAAACAGAGGAACACAGAAAGGAATATCGGATCAAACTATAAGAGACAAAAAGAGAAATAAGGAAAGCAAAATCAAAGGCAGAGGAAAAGATGGTTAAAGATTTGAAGTATGGCAACAAATCTTTCTTTAGATATATTCGGGAGAGGAGGAAAATCAGAGGTGGAATTGCAGGACTCAGAAGTACTGGAACAGACTTGTGGAATGTGACACTGAAAAAGTGAAATTGCTAAACAAATGCTTCTGCTGTTTTTACCCAAAAATAATCCTGGAGAAGGGCCACCTGTGACTCCCAAATATAAAAATGTGAATGAAGTAGATACCACACCATTCACAGAAGATGATGTGTTAGAACAACTTGCAAAACTGAAAATGGACAAGGCCATGGGACCAGATGGGATACATCCTAGGATACTGAAAGAGCTCTGAAAGGTTCTTGCAGGGCCTTTAAGGGGTTTTTTTAAACAGATCCTTGGAGACAGGAAAAGTTCCTCAGGACTGAAGAAGGGCTGATGTGGTACCTCTTCACAAAAGTGGTAACAGAGAAGAAGTGACAAACTACAGGCCGGTAAGCCTTACCTCGGTGGCAGGAAAAGTAATGGAGGTGCTCCTGAAAGAGCGAATAGTGGACTTTCTCAAAACCAAGAGATTGCATGATCCGAGGCAACATAGTTTTATCAAACGATGATCTTGCCAAACAAATCTGATTGAGTTCTTTGATTGGGTGACCAGAAAACTAGATCAGGGGCATGCGATGGATGACATCTACCTGGATTTCAGCAAAGCCTTTGATACTGTCCCTCATAGGATGCTTATCAATAAACTCAATAGTTTGGGGATGGGTCCCAAGGTGGTGAACTTGATCAGAAATTGGTTGACTGACAGAATACAGAAGGTGGTGGTAAATGGAACTCACTCGGATGAAAGGAGGGTGATTAGCGGTGTGCCCCAGGGTTCGGTCCTGGGCCCAACACTGTTCAATGTATTTGTGAGTGATAATGCTGAAGGACTGAATGGCAAAGTCTGTCTTTTTGCAGATGACACGCAAATTTGCAACAGAGTGGACTCCCCTGAGGGAGTGGAGAACATGAGGAAAGATTTACAAAAGCTGGAAGAATGATCTAATGCTTGGCAGTTAAGATTTAATGTGAAGAAGTGCAGTGCCATGCACTTGGGAAGCAGAAATCCAAGGGAAATGTATGCAATAGGGGGCGAGAGCTTGGTGTGCATGGATCAGGAGAAGGACCTTGGTGTGATTATTTCTGAGGATCTCAAAGTGCCGAAAGAGTGTGACAAGGTGGTGGCAAAAGCCAGGAGGAAGCTGGGTTGCATAAAAAGAGGAATTACCAGCAGAAAGGAAGAGGTACTAATGTCACTGTACAAGTCACTGGTGAGGTCTCACTTGAAATACTGTGTTCAGTTTTGGAGACCATATCTCGCAAAGGTTATAAAAAGACTGGAAACGGTTTGGAGGAAGGCGACCAAAATGATTTGGAGCCTGCGTCAGAAGACTTATGAGAAGAGACTTGAAGCCCTAAATATGTACACTCTGGAGGAGATGAGGGACAGAGGAGATATGATTCAGACTTTTAAATACTTAAAGAGTATTAATGAACAAACAAACCTTTTCCAAAGTCGGGTATAATATGAAGCTGCAAGGGGGTAAATTAAAAGCCAATGTCAGGAAATACCTTTTCATTGAAAGGGTGGTTGATGCTTGGAATGCCCTCTCGATGGAAGTGGTGGGGTAAATACAGTGACAGAATTCAAAATGGCATGAGACAGACACAGTGGATCCCTTTACAGCAACAGGATAAAATCAAAATAAACTTAACTATCTCTTATATCTGAAAAAATAGGGGTGACCTACATGGAGCAGTGGGTACACTCCTAAATAAAGGCATGTGGAGAGGTGACTTGCATGGGGCAACAGGTGCACCTACTCTTGCCACCTTGCTGGTCTTCATCTGCCGTCATATACTATGTTACTATGTATTTCTGACTGCCACTTTGGTCTCCATATCAGCTCAAGAATTGTTAATGTGTGCTCATTGTGCAGGCCCTAGTAACGTGCTCTGACATTAATGTCCCTTGTTAGCACCTGCTAAGTGTGCAGGTACTATCAGCCTGCCTCTCCATCCAGCTGTGGATAGTGGAGCCTGTCTGTGTGGATGATGGGTGTCTGTACCCATGCTGGCTGATTCATTGGGGGTTGCACATTCCGGTGCTGTACTTCCACTGTAGGCTAAAGCTTAGGCACAGGGACATGCAGTACATGATCCACAGCCAGAGCTTGTACCTGTCACCCTCTACCCATAAACACACTGGCTGTGTGTTGAGCCACAGTACTGCCACATGGATACAACTGTCCCTGGGACAGACATGCTCCCCATCAGACAGACCATGGCACATGTTGCAATGCCCACGACACACAGAACCAGGATATGGTTTTGGTATGCTGAAGGCAGGTGCCAGTGCCCCTACCGCCAACACCCCCACATCATGCTAACATGCCCGCATGCTGTCAGTGGTGGTGGGTGCAGTCTCAGCCCATCCAACATGAAGGTTTGGCAGGTGCCTAGTGCACAAGGTCTGGATGGAGGGGACAGAGGCACACATAGATGGCCACACAGCCCCTCCAAACCATCTGCCTCACCAGGGACCCCATCACTGCCTGATGCCAATACATCTTTGGGGGAGGATGACAGCCATTGCTGTGGTAGTTCCCTGGGCACCTGCATTTTGCAGCTACCTGGAAGGCTACAGCTTCTGGTGCTATTGGCCTCTTCCTCCACAACTGGGTTCAGCAGCAGCAGGATGTTGTGTGTCATTGTGCGATCATGATGGACATCACAGATGGTACTACGGATCGAAGGATACCCCTATGAGGAGAGGCTAAAAATATTAGGGCTCTTCAACCTGGAGAAGAGACAACTGAGAGAAGATATGATAGAGGTCTACATATTAATGACTGGAATTGTTGTTGTTAAATGCCGTCGAGTCAGAGTCGACTCATGGCGACCCTCTGGATAGCTGTCCTAAATTGTGTTCAGTCTTCAGTCAGGTGGATCATTGTTGACAGACTGGTACCCATAGCTGCTGTTATTGCATCGATCCATCTCATTGCTGGCCTTCCTCTTTTGTGTTGACCTTCTATCTTGCCAAGCATGATATCTCTCTCTCTTTGCATGATGTGTCCAAAGTATGAAAGTCGAAGTCTTGTCATCTGAACTTCTAAAGAAAGCTTAGGTTTCATCTCCTCTATTACCAACTAGTTTGTTCTTCGGGCAGTCCATGGTATACACAGTATTCGCCGCCAGCACCATAATTCAAAGGCATTGATTTTCTTCCTGTCTATCTTTTTCACTGTCTAGCTTTCACATCCATATGATGTTATTGAAAATACCATGGCTTGAACAAGTCAAATCTTTGAATGGTTAGAGACATCTTTGCTCTTGAGAATCTTGTCTAGGTCTTTCATAGCCATTCTGCCAAGAGCAATGCGTTGTCTGATTTATTGACTGCTTGTTGCTTCTTTATTGATAGTTGATCCAAGTAGGTTAAAGTTGTTCACGATTTCAATTTCTTCTCCTTCAACGATGAACCTGTTGATTATGCCAGTTGTCATGATCTTTGTCTTCTTTACATTAAGGTGCAGGCCCATTTTGAGACTATGTTCTTTGATCGTGAGAAGCAAATGTTTCAGACCATCTTCACTTTCAGCCAGTAATGTGCTATCATCAGCATAGCGAAGGTTGTTGATGAGTCTTCCACCAATCTTCACACCTCTGTTGTCTTCATACAATCCTGCTTCTCTGATGATTTGTTCTGCATATAAATTAAACAGGTATGGGGAAAGTATGCAGCCTTGTCTTACACCTTTAGCTTATTTTAAACCATTCTGTTTCTCCTTGTTCCATTTGAACTGTTGCTTCTTGATCAATGTACAGATTGTGCCAGAGAACGATCAGGTGTTCTGGTATACCCATGCTTCTTAATGTGGCCCAGAGTTTCTCATGGTTTACACAGTCAAAAGCCTTGCTATAGTCGATAAAGCACAATGACTGGAGTGGAACGGGTAAATGTAGATCGATTGTTTACATCATCAGAATGTAGAAAGAGTAGGGAACATGCAATTAAGCTACAGTGTAACCTATTTAAGACTAATAAGATAAAATATTTTTTCAGTCAACGCATGATCAAACTCTGGAATGCATTACCAGAGGATGTAGTAAAACCTGTTTGTGCAGCTGGGTTTAAAAAAGGTCCATAAACCACTCTTCAAGGGAACCCAAAAAATCCACTGCCTGCCCAATAAATGCATTGTGGAACCTATGTGTCTTTTGGGGGAACTGCTAGGTACTTGTGACTTAAGATTGGCCACTGTTGGACACAGGATATTGGGCTTGATGGACCTTTGTCTGACCCAGTATGGCATATCTTATGATCTTATGTTCTTATATGCCACCTGGGCAGCTGCCTGGTCTGCCCTCTGCATCAGCAATCCCCACATGCCACCTCCTTTGCCCCATTTGCACCATCAACATAGTGCACTTTCATACTTGGGCACCATGCTGTTGCTGCTAATGGAGCGCTACTATCACTGGCTAGGGCTCCCCTGTCAGTACATCACATTGCAGACATATAAATAGGCTCTCTCCACTCTAAATACACCCTTTCAATAAGGTTTTACTTGGCATTAGGGTTCCCAGCATTAAAGGGCTTTTAAACAGTTTGTGCAACAGGCATTAAGGGAGTACACACTGTTAACGCTACTCTCCACCCCTATTAACACTCACTCCCCTGCCAACAGTGCCCTTAATGCTGCAGGAGCCATTAACGCCCATTAAAGCAGTTTTTTACCTTTGTTAATGGTGCAAGGGTGCCAATAACAGGCATTAACAGCACACTTGCTCCCTTAACACCCTTTAGTAAACATACCCCTTAGTGTTGTTGATAGGGTAAATGCTTCATTTTGGGTTATGTATATACTTCCGTCTTTTTGTAATTTATTTATTTAAACGTATTTCTATACCGCCTTATCCTGCAATCAATGTAATGTTTTGAAAGGAGTTGTTCTGATAGCCAGTGAGCAATGTCATTGACACAGTTTACTATTGCTGTGCATTGTGTCTTTGTCATGTTGAAGGATATGTAGAGCATGGTGCCATCTGTGTATATATGGTAGCAGACTTTGTGAGAATATATATATACATATAGATAGATATAGATAGATAGATAGATATAGATAGATATAGATAGATATTGAATAGCAAGGCTGAGCCTTGGGGGACTCCTTGATATTGTATGTAAGGGATGGATTTTCAGCTGCTGTTGGTGATATGTAAGGTATGATATGAACCATTTTAGTGTAGTGTTTTGTATGCCTATTGCTTGGAATCTTGACAATAGGATATTATGGCACACCGAGTCAAAAGCTGCAGTTAAGTCCAAAAATATTAGTACGAATCCTTGTTTCTGTTTTTCAGTACCTTTAATGGGACAGTTCACGAGATATGTTAGGACAGTTTCAATTCCATGGTGGGGTCTGAAGTTGTGTTGCTGAGGGTTGACTAGGACATGCATATCAATGGAGTCTTGTAGCTGCTTTTGTATTACTTTTTCAATTGTTTTTGCTATAAAGGGTATACTGGTTATCAATCTGTATTAGGCTGAGTCTTTTATGTCAACTTTGTTGTTCTTTAGTATTGGATGTACCGATACTGTCTTTAGGCTGATGGGCATATATCCTTTTGTAAGGGACAGCTGAGTTATCTTGAGAATAGAAGGGCTGAGTTCATTTCTGGCTATCTTTATCTAGCTTGCTGGGCATTGGTCTACTGGGGAGTTGTTACATTTAGATTTGCTGTTAAATTCTCTATGCCCTCTGTAGTGGTCGGGGCGAATGACTGCCAGTTAGGGTTAGTTGGTAGAGTGAATGGTTGTGTTGATGTTTTGGTGTTTGGACATGTGCATTTAGCTCAGAGGAAGACTGCTATATCTTGCAGGTTTAGGGATCCCTGAGTGCTATCCTCACTGGTAGCTTTGACTAAAGAGTTTACTGTGTTAAATAGTTCTCTTGAACAATTGAGTGATCCCATTATTAGTTCTGTATGATCTTTCTTTAATTTATCAACTGTTTTACAATATTCTTGGAGCTTTTCCATATATTTTTTTGTACTTCTATTAGTTTTGATTTCTGCCATTTTTGTTCTATTTTCCTGAGCTGTCATTTGATGTCTTGTAATTCTGTGATTTACCAGGTTGCACTGTTTTCTGTGGGTTGTTTTGGTTGCTGCAGGGGCTGATGCCAGCTCTCTTATAATTGTGTTCCAGATTTCTATGTCAATACTATGTGTTTCTGGTTCTAGCTGTGGTATGATTTTGTCGAGGAATGCCTGTTTTTCAAAGTATCAAAATCTTCAGTTGGTTACTGGCATGTTGTTTTTGATAAAAATTGACTCAAATTGTGGTACTTGGAAAGTAATTATGGTGTGGTTGGACTATGGAACAATTAATTTGAGTGATGTGTGTATGCATTTCTCCAGTGTATTTTGTTGGGTAAAAATTAGATCAATTATGCAATGCAATACATTGGATTGTGGGAGTAGCCTACTGGTTAGTGTACTGGCTTCATAAACAAGAGACCAGGGTTCAATTCCAACTACCATTCTGTGTGGCTTTGGGCAAGTTGCTTAACCTCCCATTGCCCTTGAAGAAAGACCTGGTAATCTACCTGCAATAACACTGTTGAGAAACCCCAGGGGGTGTTGGGCAATGTTCCCTCTAATTTTCTGTAGGCTGTGTGCGCATAAAATATCAGCTGTGTGCAGCTTTTGAAGGAAGGTTAAATTTTTGTGCGCCACATAACGACACTCGGAGTTATATACTTTAAAATTTGACTACACGTCAGAATACAGTATGTACACCACATTGATTTTAATCAAATTAAATGAAAATAGACGATTACTAAATGAAGCAGGAAATTTCTAGTAATTACAATCATAACTTTTAAATTTTAAGACGTCTGTGTTGTTTTCTATCAGAATCAGAGCTGTAATTTTTGTGCGCTCTGTTGTAAAGTATGTGCGCTCGCTCGGCGAGGTGTGTGCGCGTGCACACGCGCACAGCTTATTTATTTATTTATTTATTTTATTTTAATTTCTTATATACCGCACTATTTAGTATCAGCGCGGTTCACAAGGAACAACGAACCATAATGAACAAAAATCAGTTTTACAGAGAACAGGGAAATACAACTTGGATAACTTAGGGAAACATGCACATCAACTATTTACATATGTAACAGTAAGCTTTGCATAATGGGTTATGCACCTATGGACGGATGTTAAGAATGGGACTAATATACAGTGGTTTCTAGAGAAAAAGGTGTGGCTATGGTGGAGTATGGTTGATCTGGTAATGTTGAATAAATAAGTAATGTTTTAGTGCCTTCCTGAATTGTGTGAGATTGGTAATGGCTCGGATTTCTGGTGGTAGTGTGTTCCAATGCTTGGGAGCATAAAAACTGAAAGCCCTGTTTGACGTTGTTAGTGTGTATTTTGTTGATGCACTTGGGATAGTTAGAGTGTTTGCTGCTGTGGATCTTCTGGATCTGTTAGGTGGGGTGGGCTGAATTAGATTAACTAGTGATGAAGCGGTTATGCCGTTGATGGCTTTAAAAGTAAGCATCAGAGTTTTGAATAGAATTCTTGCATGTGTTGGGAGCCAGTGGAGCTGAATTAAGATGGGCGTGATGTGGTCAAATCTCGATGTTCCAAATAGAACTCTAGCAGCGGCGTTCATGGCTAGTTGTAGGGGATTCAAAGTAGACTGTGGGAGGCCTTGGAGAATGGCATTGGCAAAATCAAAGTGGGGTAGGATAAGAGCTTGGTATACAGTCCAGAAGTCACTTGGGTCCAATAAGGATCTGAGGTGTTTGAGTGTCCGGATCTTGAAATATACGGCAATGACAATGTAGGATATGTGTAGCTTCATGTCCAAGTGTTCATCTAGTGTGACTCCTAAGTATCGAATTGTTCACTTCGTTTGGAGTTCAGCTTCTCTCACTTTTATATGAGGTGGTGGAGTAAAATTCGGATTTTTTGTGATAAAGAGTACCTCAGTTTTTTTATGTTGAATGCGGAGGTTTTGAGATAGAAATCATTCTGATACTGCGTTAAAACATTCAATGATAAGTGAGAGGTCCATTTGCTTTGTGGAGAATGGCATGTAGAGAAGGATGTCATCTGCATATATCTGACATTGGACATTGAAGGACCTGATGATGTTACAGACAGGTTGAACGTAAATGTTAAACATGAGAGATGATAATGATGAGCCTTGTGGAACGCCCTGATCTTGGTGGAAGGGCTCTGATTTTGTTGATCTTGATCTTACTTGCTGCCACCTTCCTTCAAGGTATGATCTACACCAATCAAGGGCGAGGCCATTAATGCCTTTTTCTTTTAGACGTTCTATGAGCAGGCCGTGGTGTACCGAGTCGAAGGCTGCAGCTATGTCTATGAAAATAAGTACACAGCCTTGGTGGATGTTGTCAATACATGTGATGATATTATTGAGAAGGGAGATCAGAAGGGTTTCCATGCCATGGAACTCCCTGAAGCCATGTTGATGGGGGTCTAGTGGGGATGCAGTGTCGATGTGGTCTTGAATTTGTCGTTGTGCTTCCTTTTCAAATATCTTAGCTAGAAATGGTATGCTAGCTATGGGTCTGTATGATTCCACTTTACTAGGGTCAAGCTTGGGGTTTTTTAGGAGAGGTCTAATTGAAGTTTGTTTGAGTGCTGAGGGGAAGGATCCGGTTGTGAACGATAGTTTTATCATTTTTGTGATTAATGGACTGATATCACTGCGTATATTCTTTATCCAGTAAGCTGGACAAGGGTCAGTATGAGCAGTGGTAGTGTTGATGGCTGCAATGGTATCTTCCACATGTTTCTTGGTGTTGAGAACATTGAGAGATAGTTTAGGCAGGTGGTGTCTTGAGGCTTGAAGGCAGCGATTTTGTTTGTTTGTAATAGTTTTGATTATAGATGGTCCGCGAAGGCTTGTGGGTGGATCTCCTCAGGAGGACATGGTGATGGCTCTTTCGATAGGGATTTGACTAGGTTGAAAAGATCTCGTGGTTTGTTTAGGGATCTTTTGAGTGTATCTGTGTGGAATTGTTTCATTTTTGTGAGGACTGCTTTTCTGTGGGCCGAGAGTTGTGTGTTGTAGGCTGTCTGGTCATCTGTGGAGTGAGATCGGCGCCATCGTTTCTCGAGTTTTCGAAGGTATAAAAGGGATGTCCGCAGATCAGGAGAGAACCATGGTGCATGTTTTCTGTTTCTTGAGGTCTTGCTATCATGTGGTTTTTGTGCAATAGCGCTGAGGTTGTTGTTCCATGATGCAATCAGGTTTTCCAGGTTGAGCATGGTGTCTTCGTAGAGAGGGTTAGTTTGTGCAAGTATGAGTTCTTTGTCGAAGGCTCGGAAACTTCGAGATGTTGTCTTAGAGGGAACAGTGGTGTTGGGTCACTCAGGAATCAGCACTGACTTAAAAGCATGTAGTGCATAGAAGATATTTATTTATTTGCTATGGTGATTGAGTCTAGACTTTCTGTGGATACTGAATTTTAAATCATGTATAGTTCGAATTAGCACTTCTCCCCCTCTGCAATTAGTTCTTGGGCAGTAGAATAGATCATAGTTGCTTGGGTACAATTGGTTTATTAGCACTATATCATTTTTTGAGAACCAAGATTCTGTTATGTTATAACATTATATCAAGCTGATTTATTTTTAGGTAGTCTGTCAATACTGAAATTTTATTTCATGCTTAGCATGCATTGATGAGTGCACAATTTAGATTGCCAATGTATTTATGTTCATTTGTATTTTGTGTTGTGGTCTAAGGATGTATTTGGATTAAATATTGTACATTTCATTGCTATTGTTGATGCAGAATTTGTTTAATGATCATCAGTTACCTATTTAACCTGCTGAGATTTCTTGATGCAATGCTTCATAGTCAAGGACTTTCATGTTGAATTTTTGCCAGAGAGGATGCTGTAATTGTCTAGGATGTCTTCCAAGATCTTGTCATTCTCTTCATGGCTGTACTTGAGCACCCTTAAGGAAGCTCTTAGCTCTACACTACTAACACTTTGTCCTGTTTTTTCTCTTTTGTGCTATGCTTGCATTACATGTTGGCATATCTACATCTCTACCTCCCTGACAACTCCTCCCATTCCCATTCTTCCCCTCCTGTTCAGAGACCAAATTCTCAATAGCTAGAGTAGGAAAGTTCCTATTGGCAATCACCCTGGAGGAAAGCTGCTGTACTTGCATAGCGCATTCCCCCCACGACACAACTATAACAAGGCTAGCTGGAGTTGGGAGGGAGTTAAATTTGCCATGGTTTCTATCACTTCCTGCTGTCCTCCCTCCAGTGTCTATTAGGCCTCAAGACTGGATTCTACCATCCTCCTCTCCTCCAATAAGCTGGCTACTCCAAAATTGCACTCTCGCTTCAGTTATCTCATCCCACTCTGACATAGCCTATGCTTATTACTGTTTCTCACAATTATGACCTCGCCCCTCAACAGTCACCTTCAATGTGCAGTCTTAGCCAAAATGTCATTCGTTGATGATCCTTGAGGACTTTCCTTAATGAATATGCATGAAATTCATTTGCATCCGATGGAGGAAGTATGCATGCTGATCTCTCTCATGTATATTCATTGGGGATATCCTGAAAACCTGAATCGTTTTCAGCCTTGTGGATCTGAAGTGAATGCCACTGTTCTTAGCAATCACACACTTAACACAATCATGTACCCAAACTGTCCCTGTAATCAGGGCCAGCCCGTCCATTGAGCAAGAATGTTTTTTGCACAGGGCCCCGCGTTTCAGGGTGCCCTGCGCAAAAAACTTTCATTAGCCCAAGTACATTTTAAAAAAATACCGGCTGCTGCTGCTGCCGCCGTGGCAGCAGCAGAATCAAATGTCAAAGCTGCGGGGCCCCGACTGTCCGGCAGAACCTCCCTCGAGCATCAGCTCCTGAGACCCTCCCAAAGCACGGGCTTTCAGAGCCGTGAGAGCTTCTCTGACCTCTCGCGGCTCTGCTAATCCCGCCGGCGAGATTAACAGAGCCACGAGAAGAAGGGAAACTCTCACGGTTCTGAAAGCCCACGCTTTGGGAGGGACTCGGGAGCTGATGCTCGAGGGAGGTTCTGCCGGGCAGTCGGGGCCCCGCGGCTTTGACGTTTGATTCTGCCGCTGCCACGGCGGCAGCAGCAGCAGCCGGTATTTTTTTTTAATCTATCTGGGCGGGGGGGGGAGGGGTTAGGACTACTAATGAGCTACGGGAGAGACTAAGACTGGAAGTGGGCTTATGGGGGGAGGGGGTTAGGACTGGAAATGGGCTATGGGGGGGGTTAGGACTACTCATGAGCTACGAGGGGGACTAAGACTGGAAGTGGGCTGATGGGTGGAGGGGGTTAGGACTGGTAATGGGCTATGGGGGGTTAGGACTACTAATGGGCTATGAGGGGACTAAGACTGGACGTGGGCTGATGGGGAGGGGGTTAGGACTGGTAATGAGCTATGGGGGGTTAGGACTACTAATGAGCTATGGGGGGACTAAGACTGGAAGTGGGATGATGGGGGGAGGGGGTTAGGACTGGAAATGGGCTATGGGGGGCTAAGACTGGAAATGGGCTGATGGGGGGGTTAGGACAGGAAATGGGCTATGGGGGGGGCTAGGACTGGAAATGGGCTAATGGTCGGATTAGGACTGGAATGGGCTGTGGGGAGGCTACGACTGGAAATGGGCTGATGGGGGTTAGGACTGTTAATGGGCTATGGGGGGCTAAGACAAAATGGGGTGATGGGGGGGCTTAGGACTGGTAATGGGTTAGGGGGGCTTAGGACTAGTAATGGGCTATGGGGGGCTTAGGACTGGTAATGGGCTATGGGGGGGCTAGGACTGGTAATGGGCTGAGTGAGGGGGTTAGGACAGGAAATGGGCTGATGGAGGGCTAGGATAGGACTGGAAATGGGCTGTTGGGGGGCTTGGATTGAAATGGACTCATGGAGGGGTTAGAACTGGAAGTAGGCTCATGGGGGGCTTGGATTGGAAATGCGCTGAATGGAGGGGAGCTAGGATTTGACATGGGCTGATGGTGGGGCTAGGAAAGGATTAGAAATGGGCTGATGGGGGGCTGGGATTGGAAATGAGCTGATGGAGGGACTCGGATGGGGGAGCTAGGACTGGAAATGGGCTGATGATGGGGCTAGGATAGGACTAGAAATGGGCTTATGGGGGGCTAGGACTGGAAATGGGCTGATGCGTGGACTAGAAGGGAGCGGATGCTGGGTGGGGCTGGAACTAGAAGGGAGCTGATGCTGGGGGAGGATTAGAATGGGATAGAGCTGGGAGAGTGAAAAAATATTTTGTGTGGGAGGGAAGACAAATCTACAATTGGCTGGATATTGGGAGAGTAAGTGGGGATTGAGGATGGAGGGGTAAAATTTGAGTGGATGAAATAGGAATGAGGAAAGAGCAAAAGGAGAAAGATTAGTATGTTAAAGCAGATGTAGAGAGAGAATGGAAAAAAACTAGAAGCGTGAAGAAAAGACAAATGGACAACAGATGATGGAGAGTTAGCAGAAGACACGAAGAAACCAGAAGAAAGTGGCTGGAGCAATTGCAACTGAAAAAAAATGCACAAAAGGTAGAAAAATATCTCTTTATTGAATTTATCAACTGAAATATGCCAGCTCTGGGAAATGTGCATCATTAACGTCTGTGCTTTGTTTAGTACAAAAGGAAATTAATTTATAGGTTTATTTCTACAGTGTTGTTGGGCTTTTGGGGTTCCCAGTTTAATTATTGTTTTCCTGTTTCTAAATTGTGATTCCTTGTTTGGTGATGGTCTATGTTCTGCATGTGTAACTGAGCTGAGGTATTCTGTTTATGTAATTCCTATTTGACATTGCCACTTGTTCTCTTTCCCCAGTAGGTCATGTATTGTTATTCTCTGAAATGTATTGGTTTAATATTTTCATTGTAGCCTTTTGATAGGTAGGGTCTTGTGCTTTGTGAGTCCTGGTAATGCTGTTATGATACGGTGGGTTTGCTATGGGTTCTAAATGGGCAGTGTTTGTAGTAGTTCCTAATGTGCCTGGCGGTTGGCACTGGATTATAGTAATGTAGAAATCTTTTAGTCTTTCTTTATCCATACACTCATTAAGAAGCATGTTTACTAAAAGTTAGTGTAAGGTAACATTATGCAAATATTTATGCAAATGAGGCCCCTTATGCAAATGAGGCCCCGCACCGAGTCTCCACACATGGCCCCGCACCCCCCCTTGGGCCGCCCCTGCCTGTAATGCTTCCTGTTCTCCAGTATTAATCCTCTGTTGCACACTCCAATACACACAGGACAAAACTTGAAACAAACTGAAACGAGCAGATGGAGACACCCTCACCAGCACATCAGAAGACAAAGAACAAACAATAGAAGGAGAACAGAAGAAGAAACAAAGGGGTTGACATTCAATGGCGGTGCTCAGTGTTATTAAGCTGCCTAGCTATGGCTGCCGCAGAAACTAAAACCAGATATTTAGGGCCTGAGCCTATCCAATGCCCAACGCTGAAAATCTGCTTTCACTGCTCAGAGCTTTTGCACACAGGTTAGCAGCAATATTCAGTCACCAGCTTGTTAGCAAAAAAAAAAAAAAACATAAAGTTAGAACTGCCTTTCACCTGTCCTAACTTTATGCAGTTTTGCTATCTGCTTAGCATCTGAATATTGCAGCTAGCTGGAAAGACACTAGGATCTAGGATTGCCCCCAGGGCTGGTGAAACTACTGAATGCCCTAGGAAAACCCACCCTCACAGAGATTTTGATAAACTCAACAATCACCATCATCTCAACACCATTCTTCCAACAACAATCCTGTAAAAATGCATAATTGTGTGAGCACCTGCTCTTCCTGCAGGTAAATGAATGCTGATGGCTCTTTGCTACCCCACCACCCCCTGAAGCAGCTGCCCTAGACGCCAACCATGCCAGGGTCACCCCTGCTCTGCCCACAGACCGCCCTGAAACAAACCACACACTCCTGAAGCAGTTTGTGGTGATACTCAATGACACGAACCAGTAAGCCCTGCTGACTCTCAGACAGAGCGGGTTTAGCCAGTTAACAGATCCTGCTAAGCAGTTAAACTATTTAAATATTGACCACAAAAAGTAAAAGACACAGCAGCCCACCTAATAATCAACACCTACCTCTTCCAACTAAAGCAATGCCAACCACCAATTTGTGAATTATTTGAAAAGAGGAGAGAAGATGGAGAAAAAGCCACAAGCATTTGTGCAAAAAAGTGTCCAGGCTCCGCATAGTGCTGTAAGCTGACCTATTAATGTTTGATCATGAATCTGCTTCTAGGGTGCATGCAAATATTTTAGCATTCACAACAACAACTGTGGGCACCTTGGGGGCCAGGGAGTGTGAGTTCTGTATCTCATTATCTTAGCAAATGCAACATTAAATGCAATTTTAGCATACACACGAAAAATTAGCACCTCCGAGTTAAAAATTAGCATGAAGTTTTGTGAATGGACCTCACAGTGTTTGAATCGAATTCAGCTCTTTAAAGTTAGCATATGAATTGCGGTGTGTCTAATCAATTTGCGCTGACTTTTAGTACCCAGGTGACCCGAAGAAGATTTCTGCTTACTCAGCTCCATGAATGTTAGATTTCTAAATCAGTCTCAGCGTCTTATTCTTGTCCCTCAAAGCAAATCTACACACACACTACAAACCGATCAGCACTTCTTCTGCAGGCCTATTGCGAAAACCCATGAGAACTCGTCAGATTAATTCCCTTAACTAGAGTAAATTAAAACAAATCTTTTCTTTTTGTCTTAGTCAAGAAAAAAAAACTATTATGGTGAATGAATGTGTTGACAGTGACATTATATGATAGTGACAATATACTGGACTTAATTAGTTCCTCTCTGGGCATCTTGGAAAACAGCTTACCCGAAAGGTCACTCACTCGTTTTTGGAGCTAGCAAACGAATGTAGTAATGTTAGAGCGCAGTGGGAATTCAGGGGTTAATTGATATGTATCTGAATACATGACTGCAGATAGTTTCCCCTTGTTACTGCGAGGAAGTATTTTCAAAACATAAATTGTAAAAAAACAAAGAAAATGTCGCGAAAACGTGTAACACAAGATTTCCCAAAAAAGGACTGTGGCAAAGGTTTTGCTGAAACAACCTGATGTCTTAGTACTGCCAACACCATTGCCTGGAAAATGTAAGATGTATTTCAGATATGAGTTAGTAAAGTCCAATCGCTCTGTCATCAGTATATTATATAAAATTGGGAGGGGTGGATGCATTGCAGCAGCAGACCAGTCAGGATTCACAATTGCTACAATGGTTAAACTTGCGCGACGTTTTTATAAATGTGCAGATCCCCCCTAACCCAGTGACCTGCGTCTGATAATAATCACGCTAACATTGCTGGAACGATGGAGACCATTCAAAATGTCACCATTCAAAGAATAGTGGTTGAAATGTTTAGGAGTGCTTCGGTTAAAACTTAGAGACCTTGTGGCCGAAATTGAAAGGAAGGAATTAAAAGAGAAATGATACTAAGAATAGGAATCTCGAGCAGTTCTCGCCGAAAATCGTGCCAATGAAATTGGAAAATACCCGGTTTGCGTTTAAGCTGCGCAGATCGTGCCAAGATTTGCGTATTTTCCTTTAAAAATTATCAGTTGTGCCGGGAATTAAATTATTTGTGCATTGCAGGTGTGTTTTACAGGATTATTTAGAAAACCAGCTTTGGGATTGATTTACTTTGGGTAGGAATCTTTATTTGGGGGGGGGGGGGGATAGAAAATAGTCACCTTGTGATTTCTGCCTACAGCGCAGAAAGGTGCCAACAATTGCTTTTAAAATTAAACGTGGGTAGAGAAAGAAAAACGCAAGGAGACCACGGCCAGCGGGGAGAAAGTCCAGGAAACTTTGAGAACCCGAGAAATGTCACGCACGAATTGACTCGTGGTATGGGGAAGCAAACCTGAGAGGGGCGATACGCCTTTCAGCTGACTTCCACCAGGATCGACAATAACAAAGGCGAATCCCGCATGAAGGCTCTGGTCGGGACCAGACGAGATAAACTCAACAGATGATAGCAGAGATGCGGCCAGGAAACAACTCCAGCTCTTAAAATCACCAAATGAGACATAAAGCTGCATTGTAAAAAATCATCTGGAAAACAGCTTTTCCCATTGAAGTCTCTATGTGTTAATTACTGTGATGTGGAAGAGCTGTGTGCATGAGAGTGCTTGGAAGCCGACTGTCACCCCGCATATGTAAATCCAGCAAGTGTTGAATGTAAGCCAGAGGGTTCATGTTCCATTCATTTTCATGCATGCCGAGACATTAATATGTGTTCGTGGAGGGTTCGTACAGTACGAGGTGTTATTTCCTTATAAAGAAACACCAGGTCTCGTTTTCTATTCTCCTTACAAAATTATTCGCATTATTTATGCTACATTGAGCGATCTAATTTCTTCGTGATAGTCAGCTAATTGCTCTGGCAGGTAATTAGAACCGGTTTACAACGCAAAGGGCTTTTGTAGTGCCCCCCGGATTATTAAAGTTGCTCTGTAAATTATCCCATATTTGTGGCGCACATACACAAATCTCCTTTGAGCAAGTTCTCAGCCATCTGAGCTGGAATACGTCTTTTTGTCTCTATATGTATTATTATTCCTGGACCCGGAGTCGAATTTTTCTAAAGCAGGCGATATTAAAACCCGTTTTTTTGTTCGTGTTCATTGGTCCAGAATAACTTGGCCATTATGGTCGGGAAAGGAGCAGGTTTGAAGCGAGATTCCAGGATTGCAGTGTACAGCAAGCATGTGGGGAAAGAATGGTTTAAACTGGGACATCTGTTCAGCGTTGCTCATCTGACTCTATACAGCCAGGTCAGGCTAGCAGAATAACCTGTTCGCTACTTTTTCTTCCAAGTTAAAGGGACTATTGGGGGGGGGGAGGGGGAAAAAGCTAATTGAGCAGCAATAAGTAAATAGCTACAAAAAGGGTACCTACTGTGTTGCAAAAGGAACAGTAAATATATAAATATTTAGCTTTTAAAAAGCTTGCAGGCATGGGTTTCAATAAAAATGGTCGTAAAGCCTCCAGGATACAGAAGTACCGCAAGGCGGCTATAATGAGATCTATGTGCTACAGTTTAAGATGAATGCACCGGCTTGATTTGCATGGTTTTTTTTTTATTTGCTATTATTTGATTTCTTAAAATGAATTTCCCCCACTCATTTCTATGAAATTCAAGAGTGGGTAGCAGTCCTGTGGTTCCATTTAGTGCCAGTATGTAAAACTGCAAAAATCAAAACTATTCGTACAAACTTGTTTCTCCCTATTTTTAAGGAGCGGGTTTTGGTTTAAGTCGTTCATTGAAGGGGAACAGCACATTTCGCCCGCAAATTTGTTAAACATTTACTGTATCCCTCTCCCACAAATGCCAGGCATCCCTGGAGCTTGTACAATGACTTGAACACATGTGTGGTTAAACCAGAGGACCCAGAGCAGCTTTTAGATTATTTGTAATTAAACGCAATTCCCAAAGTAACATTTATCTTCCCGAAAGTGCGATTGCAGTTGTCAGCCGTCTGGAGGAGACGCCGAGTAATCTGGGAGCATTACCTCTTCTGGTAACAGAGCGGAAGGAAAAGAAATCAATAATGTTAAGGATAGGAATTTAGTAGTTTAACGTATAAGTGTTAGCTCTGAGAAAGTAATATATAATAGTAAATCAGTTAAAACAAATCTGTTGTTTAAAAAAAAGCCAAGAGCTCCTTCCCCTTTCAGCTATATATAATTGCTGTGCAGTCACATACGGGAGCACCAGTCTCTCTCTCTCTCGCTCTCTCTCTCGCTCTCTCTCTCCCTCCCTCCGTCTTACACACACACACACTTTCACATGATTATATTATAGAATTCAACCACTCAGTTTTTATTTTTGCTTACCTGATCAGCTTTGAAGCCAGAGTCTGTTCCTCGCTCTCATTTATAGAAATCAATGTATTGTACGCAGTGATTTCATTTGTACAGATATTGAAGCGCATGATAAATGCACAGTTGCATGATGTTGCCGACAGATAGATTCGTGGTTATATACGTACCTATGAGTTATACGCTCATACGCCTAGCCGATATTCGCTTTGGTACCCAGTCTGCCTGAAACGGAAAGATTTCATGTGTGTGACTACAGGTCTAATATCAAAAATGATCCAGTTGGTGAAGGGCACTCAAATCTATAAAAATAGATGACACTTCTAATAATTATTTTTGGTTGTGTGCGAGGAACATCTTTTTTTTCGATGGGAAAAAAGCCATCTCCTTGATGTTAAGATCTTTTCATATGGTGACGCTACCCTTAATAAAGATATAAAAAAACACCTTAATATGTTATGTGAACACTGCATAGAATACTGTAATAAGAGATATAACTTCTGGAAACAAATAGAAAAAGGAGCGCACTTGCTTTGACAGGACCCACACACTGTGCCTATTACACTATTAGCCAGAATCAACGAATTTCTGTAATTTCGCAATGAAGCCCTTTTCATCAAGAGGCAACGGTAATGTTTAGATACTGTAATCTTTTCTGAATATATTTCCCCTGTCATCCTGTGATGACCTAGAGTTCCCTCTCAGTCACCAGTCAGTAAAACGTGATTCTTGCGAATAGTTCACACCTGCAAGCCGGTTAAGAACCCCTCTTGTATGCCATCCGGGCTTTTCTTTTTCAGTATGATTTTTGGAACTGAAGCAACGTTAAGGGAAAGAAATTAGAAAGCTCAAAACCTCGCCGTGCTCAGTCAAAACAAACCTCATGTCACGTTTGTTAAACAAGTCACTTTAGTACAGAAGAGTTTTCACTAGAAGTGACTTTGAAGGGAGAAAATCGGAAGTCAACATGATAGAAAAGTAAAATTCCAAGGTTTTATTTTATACTGATTCCTCCAGTTACTGAGTCATATCTCAGCTTATTTTCGAGGACCTGTAAGGGCTGAATGCACTTGTTGTGTGTGGGTTGTTGTGTTTTTTTTGTTCCTTTAAATTGATTAAACTATAGATTTGATTTCATTTTTCATCTCATTTTAAGGGTCCCTTAAAAAGCGGTGCTTTATTTTTTGAAAGGATATAGCGTTGTGCTACCTACAGGCATTTCGGGCGAGATAACCCACGCCGTCGCGGGAAGTTAGCTGTTGTATTTATTTAATGGTAATGCTTGTGTCAACGCTGAACGACAAGAGGCAAATGGGGTACCGCAAGCTATGTCTCTTCGAGGTTCTCTGATCGGTAATAGATATTGTAGCTGCTAGGTGTTGAGTATACTTGGACAGGTTGCTCCCAGGATGTAAATTAGGTCCCAAAAGCTGTTGTCCAAATCGAAGAAACAGAGAAATTAATCTGGGAGACTATCCATCATAGCCTGTAATAAAGGGAGCGACATGGATGAGACAGATGATATGATTAAGGAGCTGTGGTCGTTTTAATTAACTTTTTGCTGTCCTGTAATGATCAAACTGGTCAACAGACCCGGTCAATAAGCATGTTAATATCAAACAAATAAAACCAGGGATGATTAAAAACCTCCTGGTTTATTAAATTTGAAATTCAAATGAAATTTATGCTGCAGATGCACGCTGAATGCTAATAGATTTTAGCTTTATTGAGAGTGGATCTCACAGGTTTTCAAGAAACGGCACAAACATTCATCTAGTCTAGTGCATTAAACTTCACAGGAAAAAAAGTTTTAATTAATTTCGGTGGTGGGAAAAGGGAACGACGTGTGTGCCGTATTTTCCAAAAACCTGCAATAATATTACTGCAATATGCACGCTTTCAAAGTGTCCTGCGGCATTACCGCAAAGTTGAATAACTTCCCTTTTATTTATATATATGTATGTATATATATATACACACACATATATACATGCATAGCAAACGTAAAGCTAGTGATTTACCAAATCCCTTTTTCTTAGACTTATAGCAGTAGGCTTGAATGGGATGGGATGGGGTGGGATGGAGGCGGGTACTCCTCAATGCAGCGAACCAGAAATGGTACTATACCCTTGGCTTTATTTCTGTTATATTTTCTGGTCAAATTACAATTCTTCAGTCTTCACATTATCCAACCTGATTCACAGAAGTTCATGTTCACCTTAAATCAACACCATAACAACTGGAATATATTATAGAATTGATCCAGTGTACAACTTTTCTAATGACTATTGACTGCAAAATATTAAAATCATGAAACACAATCAGTTTTTACACAAAAGAATAAATAATGTTAAGGAGGTGATCTTGAAAAAAATGGGAAATATTTCTTCAAAAATATGAAAACAAAAGCAAAAGATTTGGATGTTTTTAGTTCGAATAAGATGAGTTGCAAAATCCTGTGTTTCACTTTCCCTGTTCAGTGTAAAAATGCACATACAAGATACATCCACTGTTTGAGAATAACTAAAGTTGCTAAGAAAAACATGGCAAAACTGCAAGATATGAATGAAATATTGATTTTTATTAACCATTTGGTGTAGCATTTACAATTCATCTTAAGTATAGAATATTTTTTATGACTGAAAACATTAGGAAGAAAAAACAAATATATATCTAATATCATACCCACCTACAAAAAGCAATGATTATTATTTTTTTACAAGCAATTGTATTGATCAGAAGAAACCTGGAATTTAAACAAGTCTGCATTAACTCTGGGAAATGAATATCATTATAGAAGGAGACCAAAGCAATGGAGTTAATTCTTTTTTATTTGTTAAACGGAGTCCCCTCCTTCCCCCACCCCTTCCTCCTTCTGGGCTGTCCTGTCACGCCTTCTCAACAGGCTAAAATCATTCAGAACAGCTCGCAGAGATAAACACGACATTTATGTTAACCGTCAACCTTCAGAGAAAGAAAGCAGTTCATTAATTTACTTCACACTTACTTTAAACTATGATAGTATGCGTTATATACCTCGCCCCCTTAATCAATAGATATGATGTAGTGTTAATACAATCAGATTAATAAAACGGGTGAAACCCCAAAGATTTCACTTTCTTAATAAAATGTAGGCGAGTGATAAAACACGACTTTATAGTTCACGTAGAGCCAACAGTGTTTCTTGACTATAGGAAACTGTAGCGCCCTTGACGATTTAAAACGTGCTCTGGCAGTCAAAGCAGGGTAATTCTCTCTGGTAGGTGGTCTTTATTGATGGAAGTATAACATTTGCCATCAGGAGGTAAAGATCACATATTAACATTTTAAGATTTTACAAAACTATATATATACAGGGAATAACTCTGATCTAAAATCCAAGACTCTTAGGGACGCTGCTTGCAGTAAATTTTGTCTTAGAAGAAAGATGGGCACCTAACTGGGAAATGTCGATAATCTGGGCTCAAATTTGAAACGCACCTAGTTTGAAAATTGTGTTTATACTATTTTAGATATAAAAGCCCATATTTATTAGTATTTTTTATAGAATTTAGCTCACGCCTTTCCAATGGTAGTTCAAGAGTTACCTTCAGGTACGTAGGTATTTCCCTGTCCCCAGAGGGCTTGCATGTACATGAGGCAATGGAGGGTTAAGTGACTTGCCCAAGGTCACATGCAGCACCAGTGTGAATCGAACCCAGATCTCTTTGGATACTAGGCTGTACTCGTATACAATATAAAACAACCAAGACTATGGAGGTTTACGTTTTAGAAAATCAAGAAAGGAACATGAAAACCATCAAGTCATATAACTTTGTAGAAAACAATGGGAAAAGCGTGTATGTGGTCAACCTGTTGAAAACGTCTTTAGTGGATAAATGTAGATGTAATATATATTAACATATATGCACGAATCTTCTTAATAAGAAAGTCTGCCCGTGTTCCAATGAATAGACTTACAGTAAAAGAGAAATTTTCAATCAATCTGGGTAAAAAAAAATTCGGGGGTCTTTTTTGCGTATGCATACAGACTGAAGATTTCTCTTTTATCATAAACTTAACTCCTTTGATTAAAGAAGCATTAATGAAAAGACGTATTTATTCCAGATTACTTCCTAAGAGAGACAATACTGCACTCTTAAGATCTACATAACTTCTGTTCCGCCCGATCAGTTTCTAGGATGGGAAGAGAAAAGGCAAAAAGAACAACTGCGAAAGACAAAAATCTGATGCACGAAAGAACTGACTGACATTCATGTTGTACAGATCTGTAGTAGACTGATGTTTGTAAGCTAGGGATTGGAAAAAAACCGAGAAAACCGTTTCGGAAATGTCTTGAGTATTTCACCACCGTCCCTTAGCGCTCGCAATCTCTCTCTCTCCCCTCCCCCGCCCCTTCGGGGGCGGTCGGAGAGGGGTGCAGGGTACTGGAGCTGAAAGTGTTCAGTGTGTTGATGACCTCACGCAGCAGCGTGTCTGAGCGGTCCTGCAAGGACGCCGATTGGCTGGCAGCGACTCAGCGGTACTTCAAAGCCTGAGAGGAGCTACAATTGTGGTGGAATGGGCGGAACTGATCATTGTATTGCACACCTCTAAAAAAAAACACTGCTCTGATTTATAAATATAAAAAAGATCCTCTGAGGAGGGCACTTTTGTGATGGCAACTTCACTTCTAGGGGTGAGTCTAAGGATTTTCTTGCTGGTTTAATTAGTTCCTTTATTGCCGATTGGAGGGGTTAAAATAGCCCCGGTCAAGACAGGGCTATCAGTCTCCTATTGAGTTTTTAGCTCAAGCGAGTGAAAAAAAGAAAGCGAAAAGGGGGCAGAGTCATTTCTTCAGTCAGGATAAGGTTTTAAGGGCATTTGTACGCGTTCATACGGAGAAGCGGCCTATTACGTGACTGCTGAAAACTGTCCTGTGCATTTCTCTTTTTGCAGCTGATTTTTTTTTTCGTAAAGTCTACCTGTCTATTATATATCTCACCCGTCTCGTTTTACAGGTACGTTCAACTCGTCGCTTCTACGTATTTTTTGTATAAATAAAGTTTGCTTAAAACATGTTTTGCTTTTTTTTTTATTTGGCCTGGCAAAATAAGGAATTAAATCTGGGAATATTATTATTATTGGAGGTATAGGCGGTAGTGATGGTACAACTCCTGTGGATCGAGGATGACATTTGGAGAACTGTTTGGGATAAAAATGATGCAATGCTTTCCGCTCCAGCTGAATGCACAATTTATTTCTTTTTTTTATTTCGCCACCTCAGTGGGCAGCCAAGATGGACCATGCTGGTCATTATCTGCCATCATTTACTGTGCTATATATTTTTTAATACATTTAAAGAAAAAGAGCCGGGCCCTGGAAAAATGAATATGACAAAGTGGAACTTTTATTAATTAACTGCTTCATGCAAAGTCTTCGGGCTTGCCATGGCTTGAGCTGGGTTTTCTTCTTGAGGGTGGGTTGTTTGCAGCAAGTTATACTTTTGCACAGAGCTGGAATGGGGTATGCTTGTTTATTGGTTTCAGGATTCTTAAAATAGATTCCGATGCACTTTCTTTTTTTTCGCACATTGTTCTTACTGCTATTTAACCACCTCTTTCCTTTTTGTCTCCTTTCCTTTCCCAGGAAGAACCGAGGTTAGGCTCGACCCCTCTGGCCATGCTGGCAGCCACCTGCAACAAGATCGGCAGCCCCAGCCCGTCTCCCTCCTCCTTGTCGGACAGCTCGTCCTCCTACGCCAAGGGCTTCCACCCCTGGAAACGCTCGTCCTCGTCCTCGGGCGGCGGCAGCTGCAGCTTGGGCTCCAGCCTGGCGGCGGGCTTCGGGGTGTCCTCGGGCTGCGGCGGAGGAGGCGGAGGATCGCGGAGCGGCTCGGCGGCAGCTGCGGCGGCGGCAGCTGCGGCGGCGGCGGCGGCCGCCCTGGTCTCGGACTCTTTCAGTTGCGGCGCCTCCCCGGCGGGCTCCAGCGCCTTCTCGCTCACGTCCAGCAGCAGCAGCGCCGCCGCCGCCTCCTCGCCCTTCGCCAACGATTACTCGGTGTTCCAGGCGCCGGCCGGCAGCTCGTCGGCGCCGCAGGAGGCGCACCAGCCCGTCTTCATCTCCAAGGTGCACGCGTCCGTGGACAGCCTGCAGGGCATCTACCCGCGCGTGGGCATGGCGCACCCCTACGAGTCCTGGTTCAAGCCCTCGCACCCGGGCGAAGTGGTGGGCTCGGCGGCGACGGCGGGCAGCGCCTCCAGCTGGTGGGACGTGGGCACTGCGGCCGGCTGGCTGGACGTGCAGAACCCTGGCGGCGCGGCACTGCAGAGTTCCCTGCACTCGGCCGCCGCCGCCGCCGCTGCCGCCGCCGGCCTGCAGGCGTCGCTGCACTCGCCGCTCGGCGGCTACGGCACGGACTACGCGGGTCTCGGCCACGCGGCCTTCGGCGGGACGGGGGGAGGGGGAGGCGGCGGCGCCGGTGCGGGGGGAGGGGGAGGAGGAGGGGGCGGCGTGGGCGGCGGCGGCGCCTCCTCGCACCTGCTCGGCCCCGGCCACCACCATCACCACCACCATCACCTCATGGACGGCTTCAAGCCCGTGCTGCCCGGCTCGTACCCGGCCGAAGCGCCCCTGACGGGCGGCTCCATGCTGGGCGCCGTGCCCTCCGCGCCCCTCGGCGGGTCCCCGCGTTCCACGTCGTCGTCGTCGTCCGCGCGTCGCTACTCGGGCCGGGCCACGTGCGACTGCCCCAACTGCCAGGAGGCGGAGCGGCTGGGGCCGGCGGGCGCGAGCCTGCGGCGCAAGGGCCTCCACAGCTGCCACATCCCCGGCTGCGGCAAGGTGTACGGCAAGACGTCGCACCTGAAGGCGCACCTGCGCTGGCACACGGGCGAGCGGCCCTTCGTCTGCAACTGGCTCTTCTGCGGCAAGCGCTTCACGCGCTCCGACGAGCTGCAGCGGCACCTGCGCACGCACACGGGCGAGAAGCGCTTCGCGTGCCCCGTCTGCAACAAGCGCTTCATGCGCAGCGACCACCTCAGCAAGCACGTGAAGACCCACAGCGCCGGCGGAGGGGGAGTCTGCGGCGGCGGCGGGGGAGGAGGAGGCGGCGGCCCGCTCGGCAAGAAAGGCAGCGACACCGACAGCGAGCCCAGCGCCGCCGGCAGCCCACCTTGCCACTCCCCGGAGCTGCTGCAGCCGCCCGAGCCGGGCCACCGCAACGGGCTGGAGTGAGAGCCGCCGCCATTGACTCTGCTGCGCGCTGCGCGCCCCCTCTCCTCCTCCTCCTCGCGGCCCGGGACTTTGACTCTCGGGAAAGGACACGAGCGGCAGCGGCAAAAGTGTGGCGTTTTCCTGGATAACTTTGGAGCGTGGCCTTTGGCTTTCTGATCGAGGGCAGGCGCAACGACAGAAGTGAATGAAGGTGGCGTTCGGGGGCGTTTTCGTGGAACAGTGGCCCTCTTGCTTGCCTGCTTGAAATAGCCCAGGAGGTACCGAAGGACAAACTTATCTGTTCGTGTATGCTTGGGAGGGAGTGAATCCAATTGAAAAGTCCCTGTTGAAAAATCAGTCGTGGCTGATTTTAAGTCGAAAAAAGTATGCCCTGCTCTGATTTTCAAGTATTGCGTTCATATGAACATCGGCTTCACCTTTCGTTTTGTTCTAGCTATTATTACACTCAAAGGACCCGAGCAAGCAGTTGTAACGTTTGAATGTCTTCGACAGACTAGATCTTGAAAGCCTCTCTAGCTGCTAATCCTTAATTCTTCAAATGAAAAATTCGGTCCGTTAAAGCATGTGAAAGAAGACATCTATAAATCAGATTCACATCGCTTTAAGCCGTTTTAATTGTTCATGTGAAATTTTGTGGACTAACAGCTAGGATGACTTTAGGAGATCTAGAGGAACAAAATAAAGCAAGGCTGTGAGCTTCGACGGATGCTTTCCAGCGTATTTGAGACGTTATCTGTGAAGCTTCAGTAATGAAAATGTTTAAAACTATTTTTCTACGGTACTTATATATAAGACTTTACACTGAATCACTAAGAAACCTTTATTTCAAAAGTCTGATGAATCCATAAGCTTAAATTGTACTTGTTCGTTCAATTCTGAGGTCAGGAGAAAACCTTGATTTTTCGTGGTGGGACTGGATCCAGTGAGTGTGTTCCGTGTTATTGTTTGCATTGTCTGTCCACACCAGTGTCTATTTCCACCAAGGAAAGTTTAATCTCTGCATCTGTTGCCAATCGAACTATCCATTTGTATAGACCCATTTTCTGTACAGTCATAAGAAGTGTATTTGAAAATGTTAAGGATGAAACATTTTTGTGCTATTTGAACTAATTAAACAAACAAAACTAAAGAAGCTTTGGTTGCTTTCAAACGAAGCTGCTTCCAATGCCAAAAAAACAGACCTTCCCCCTTTTTTTTGGAAAACAGTCTTTGTAAAATTTATTTGAACCTAAAGATTTATACAATGGGGATTCCTAGATTAGTTTTAATTAAATATATAACTCCACCAATGTATGAGTGTGAGATGCAGTTGTCCAGGAGACGATTTTGTATAGTATTTTTGTTGTACATTACTTCCAGTAAATATTTGAAAATATATTGAAATACTTTTGAGGGGTTTTTTTGTCACAAGAAATTATTAAGAGTTATTGTTGCAGCCCTAGTTAACTGCAGTTTTTGGGCTTGTTTCTTGAGGTGTATATCAAATAAGGCACTTTCAGGATATACTTTTTGCTTCAGTATGAGTTTAGATAGGTATAAAACTGTAACTACACAAACCGATATTTGATAAATGTTGAATGACATTTAACTTAATGGAGCATGTACTTATTTGCATTTGATGGCAGTTCAGGTATAGTAAAAGTGAGAGTTCTCCTATATTTCTTAATAAGTGGGTAGCAAAACCCATGTATTAAATAAACTGTCCAAGTGAAACTGAACTGACTTTGACCTATGTGTATTTACTGGAATTTAAAAATAAAAGAGAAGAATATTGGTAAATGTTTGTAATCACTCCTGACACAACATTTATGGTTTGCAAATGATGCAAACTGTATTTCTCATTGTAATGTTGAAATAATTTGGATATTTCACATTGAAATGGAAAGCCTTTGATTGGAACATTTTAGATTGCATTTAAAATGCATGAAATGTAATTGGATTATTTGTAATATTTTAAATAATGGTATTAATAAACTCCAGATTTAAAAAAAATACCCTCAAGTGCAGGCCAGTTAATTTTTTTTTGGTAGATCACTGTTGTTTGTCTAGGAGAGTTCACTTACTGAACACTATAAATAAAATCCATGAGGAATTTTGTACAAGTAAATGACATTGTGATAGTAGAATAAAGCTAATTATAACCCATTTTGCTTTAACATTTACCAGGCTGAAGAAGGTACAGTCGAAATGAAAATCATGTTCAGGCTATTAAATCTAAATAAATGTGTATTTTATAGTGATTGTATATATACTTCAAAGTATATAGTAAGAATGTACTGAAATCTAAAATTGGAAAATTACTAAATTTATCATTTGGGATTTTTTGCCAGTATTGAACTTGCAAACTATTTATTCAGTTTCAAGGGACGTTCTGAAAGACAATTTATTTTTAACCGGTATACCTGGAAGGACCTATAATTTTGGACGGTGTTCATTAAAGGTTTTCATTCGCTTTTATGCAAAACCTTATTAGTAAGGGAGCCCCTATGATTCTGTGCTTTAAAACATGGTAATACTTAATAATAAATGAGCCAATATGATTGTCAAGTAGTACTGGGACAAAGTGTGCAGGATACATCGTTTGTTAGTTTTTCAGCAATAGGAGTTGGCTCCCCAGGCCTGGGAATCTGTTAAAGAAGGGGAACCATTCTTTCTGTAAATAAGCCCCAACAAGTTCTGGGAAAAGGGCTACGGGAGACAAACTCACTGTGTGTCCCTAACAATTCATTTTTTAAATCTCAGGTGCCTGGATGGAATAATCTTTAACAATTTTAAACCAGCTGATGATGGGTGGGAAAAAGAAAGGGTCAAATAATGGGCAATTTAACTCTATACACTTACACACATATACATACGCTGAGTTCAGTCAGAACTGTTAGCTAACTTGAATTAATTATCATTTTTAAAGCATGAAAATGAAGAAAGAGAATATGGTCCAAAATTAGGGATCCTTTTAGTAGTAAGAATATACGAGTTACAAATAGTTTTTCAAAACGCACCTTGAAACTGAGTAAATAATTTGCAAGTTCTATATATATACATACACATAAAATCGTTCAAGTTAATCAGCAATTATGTGAAAGTTATAACGAAGAAAACTGGAATCTCTGTAAGCTGTACACTGCATTGGGTAAAGAAAACCAAATCCCATCATTTATTGCTAACATTTCAGTGTGGCAATGTGTTGCTTCACCGTAATTCGCTTTACGCCCTAGGAATATTTTAGAATTGCAGACGGGCTAGAAACGTGCTGCCATAGATGATCACATTCAATAAGGCGTTCGGTAAACTGGTGAAACAGACTAGGATAATTAACTTGGCTGCCCTAGTCAGTTTTTACTTGTAAGCAGCTGTAATACTGTCCAAACAACAGTACACATGTTTATGGCTCATAATCTTTCGAACATATAGGTTTCTGTAATATTCCACTCCTGTTTAATAGCTAAACTTCGTTAAGTTCCGCAAAGCAAAATCGATCTTTGCGTATTTAATTGCAACATTTGAATCTAAAACAAATGTGCTGTGCAGTTACTGGTTGACTGAGGGTGAAGGATTCTGCCGTAGTAAACAGACTGAATTGCCGCAGAACGAAATATGGCATTTGAAATATATTCCTATTGATATTTTTTGAGACATTATGTAAATATTCCAAGTAGAAAGACTGTCTATACCTCTGAATTTATTTATCCATCACATCCTTTTAGGTGGAATGCAGTGTTTCACTTGTAAGCACTAATAACTCTTCTGTCCTAGTTTTCTTGGTTTTAGTTGAACTAATGCAAGGGACAACTATGGTGTGAATTTGTTTTCACGGCAGCTATTTCTCTCCTGTTACTGTACTAGCTGACAGGTTCGTTAGACCCGGAGAAGTATAAGTAGTCTCTTATTTTCTTGTAATGTTAAAGCTGTAGCTTTTACTTTTTTTTAACTAAAAACATCCGCTTAGAATAGATCCACCGAGCTTGCATGTAAGTCAACAGGATTTCATTTCACTTTAGCCTAAAGGTTACGCATCACGTTTTGTAGATCAAGATAGAGTTGAACTAGTTGTTGACCTCGAGGTCATACTGGTGTCCATCAACTCTCCTATCTAGGACCCTAAAATTACTGTTGCCAGTCTTTTTTTTTCTAGGCGCTTCAAACTTGTATCTATTTCCACTTTCTTTTATTCCATACTTTACTTAAAATGATCTCATTGCCCTGAAATTTCCCCCATCTGATCCTCGAAAATGATTGTAATGTGCCTGCTATACAATGGCACGGCGCTCTGTGCTTATTTAACATCCTTTAAAGGGAGTATATCAAGAGTTTCTGCACCTAGTAGAATGTTAAGAAAACACATGTTGGCCTGTTGTTTTATGTAAACTTCGGTGACTCTTAGATTTAGCGGTATATAAGCACAGCTAAATAAATAAATACATATCAGAGGTGGTCTTCGGCGCTGTCCTTTATTGCTACAATGGTTACTTGATTTGCGATTGTCAGAACAGTATGAAAAGCTAAACAGGTTATGTACAGGGCGGGTGGGTAATACTCTCAATGTATATCTAACTTTCAGGGCGGCATATTACACAGACGAATTAAAAACACACATTCACGATCGTTTAGTGTCTACTTTTTATAGAGTTCAGTCTTCAGGTTTTTCTACGATCATATAGGAAACTTTATTTTTTGTAGTAATCGGTGTAGTTTGCCAGTTTCGCTGCTTAATGTAACAATCTGCTTTTGTGTTGATTTTTAGTCTAAAAAGATTTGCTATCATAGCACAATGGTACCTAATGCAAAATCTATCTCACATTTTAAAAAGCCTTTAAAGCTCCTGGGTCATAGGCCTTTCTGTGCACAACACTGGGATGAACAATCGCGACTACCCGTCCCTATAGGAATAATTCCATTGCAGTTTTGTTGTGTTATACCGAAATTAGTTTTTCGTCAGAAGGGTTAGCCTTACCAAAATATCCTTTCCGAAATATAAAGTGTATATGTTAGATGTTCTTATTCGGCTGTCCATCACTCCCCACACATATACCCGGATAAACAGGTTTATTTAATTCGTCTACCACCTCCCCTCCCCCAACTAATTTTTATTTTAACATGCAAGAAAATTTCAGACTTTCTAAAATTCCTGTCAAATGGCATTAAGGAAATAGAACGCTGGGGTTTTCTTTAGTTCAAGCGATTAATTGTTTCTCCTTAAGTTTAAGGAAGGATGTATTTGACATTTGACCTCTGTATACAAATCGTAATGCCCTGGGAGACGGCGACAGCGGGTCTTTCTCCCATTACCTCAGTAAAAACCCTATTCAGTGGAGCTTCTTCTAATCTGTGCCCATGAGAGGAAAACATCCGTGTTAAATAAATCCCTAAATTCTAAGTGAGCAGGTTGAAATGGATCTGTAGTAAGCAAAGGAGTAAAAATTATTGGCTATAGAGTACTTAATGCCATATCAAAATTTAGAAACCCACCGTTCTCGCATCCAATAGTTTTGCAATTAATATGGAGAGCAAGCTCTTACTAGACTTTATAAACCTTCTTTTTAAATTACAATTGCAACCCCGGCCATTTTTTAGACATGATTAACAAAAACTACGTGGATATCATGCTTTTTTTATTCCTGTCAGAAATGTGAGGGCATAAGGCAACCTCCACTGCTATAATAATGCCAGTTTATGATGTGAAATACCCATGGAAACCTGAACATGTAGTCACAGGCTATATACATCGCGATCACAAATATCTCTATCCGGTGCTCAAGTTTTATTCGTGATGTTCTACTTCTGAGAGTATTCCTTACACTTTTATAATCCAAAAGAAAATATGCTGGCATAGCAAATATGTGTTTGAAGAAATCAAACATGCAGTCTGATTTAAACATAAAGAACCAGGTGCATTCAAGACAGAGCCGCTTGTGAACCTTTTTGTTTACTTATCCTTACACTAGAGCCAAGAAGGACGGCTATTATTAGATCCGTTTAAAAACATTTCGTTTTCTTAAGTAGGTTCCATATCATTTTTTAAGAAAATAAATCATTAACATGCTTCTGATGAGATAAAAGAAGGAAGACCCCCAACCCTGTTTTTCTCTAAACGTGAACGTTTTTTTTTATCTGCCTCCTCTGCGATGGTTAGACAGCGCCACCCCGCGGCTCCCTTAGAACCTACACTTCAGTGCCCCTTGTTCAAATACCTGTTGAGATATTTATTGTACGTTTAACAGTGATCCTATTTCTGTAGTTGTTTCTTCACAGATCCTTTCCTGTTTGTAAGAGATGCATACACTTAAAAGCAGATAAATATAGCAGGCTTCTCCGATTCTATGCACAGTCACCTCGAAGAGCCTTAGAGCGGCTTACTGTCCTCTCTCCCTTATCACATTTGTAAAGTATCTCGTAAGTATTCCTTACACCTCTGTATATACAGAATAGGCACAGTATCCCCTGAGTCCTTTTGTGCTCCAACTATAGAATGTTCTGTGTCTATTGTCCTGTCATACAGGTGAATCGTTTTCTGCCTCCCTTGTCCTATAGGGTATGTGCACAATTTTATACAGAAGCCCTTTTCTTGTTTTGCAATTTGTTAACTTTGCTTGTGGTTTTAATTTGCATTAATAATAACATTGCATTCTCCTTAAAGGGACGGATATTACGTGCCTGAAAAATTCAATATTATATACAATGGGCAGGGATTAAAGGGCTATTTGTAAGAAAATGCAATTTGTGACCTAATAGCCTGTACTACAGGTGCACCGTAGCTTTCATATTATATTTAAGGAGGATCTGGGTTAATACAATTTGGAAGTATACAATTGTGCCTGTTGAGGGGTCTGCCCGCTCCAAAATTATCCCTGCCAAAAGCAGAACATTTGGTCTCCAAGATTTAAATATGTCATCCATTTTGATATATTGATAAGTGTGGCGTTCAATCTTCAAAACTGTCCATCGGAATAGTTTTATGGTCCTCTTTTTTAGAAATCCAGGGGGGAAAAGGCATCCACTTTCCCATCGATCCTTACTCTCGTTGGTGACAAAGGTCAATGTAGGACTGCATATGATTGTAAATAATTGGTGCGCAAATTTTTGACGTCGAGGCGCAGAGCAATCCTATTTTACAATGCTGCCAGTCCAGATTTTGTAAACGAGCACAATTCGCTCTTCTCTCTTATCCTGTTTTGTCCTGTGCTACAGTAGACTTCTTCTCGCTCTCTTCTGTGCTCATCTCCTTCATTTATTCTGTGTTACAAGTAACACTATCACGTTTACAGAGATATTGTTTATAATACTTACACGTATTGGAAAAACGTTACTTTTATTTCCTACATACCTACAGGAAGCGCAGTGCACAAGATTATCGCTTTCCCCTCCATAATTATACTACGTTCCAGCTTGTGGAATTCACATAATGCTAAGAACAAGAAGGAAAATTGTCAGTCATCTTAGAATTTGGGTAAATTATCCATTGATTTTATAAAATCTTCATCTTGACTGCATCTGTAATGAATGCAAAATTTTAGTACAAGTTCTTTCCAGTTTTCCGGAATGGCTTTTCTTCATATGTTTATGCATGTGAGATTAGGTTAGTCTCTGCATGGTTTTGTAGGTTATGTTTCTCCCCTGCGTTCTAATGCATGCTTGCAAGGCCTTTGAAGTCATGAGGAAGGATAGGCTCAAAAACTGTTTCAAATACTTGAAACAAAAGCTTTATTTTCCTGTGGCTTGTGCCTAAGTATAGTATTATCTGTTGCAGTGAGCTGCTCTTTGCCTCCATTATCATTTGCCCTACAGAGACACCCTTATGCTTGTGGAAAAGTGGACAAACGTGTAGTGAAAATAGTACAACACGACGTTTTATAAGAGGCGTGTGTGCGCGCGCGCTTGCTTGTCATTTTTACACGACATTTTTATAAAATAAGTTTAACATGCTATTATGGTGCTGTTACCATGGTTGGCAAACCATTCGTGGCTTGCTATAAACCAAATAGCTGATACAATAGCGAGAGTGTGCCTGTGAGAGCCACTGGCCCACGCGTAGCTGTTTCTTTATCAGTCTCCTATACCGTTCAGCCATCTTTTACAGAAAAGGGAAGGTCAAAGAAGAAGCTGTCAGTGAACCACGAAGAAGAAACTATTCGCACAATGTCTAAAAAAGGCTAACCATTTTCGCTTCTGTATAGAGCGAGCCACTGCTTAAAAAATATGTTTAATGCCCAACTTGATATTTGTTTGCCGATTTGTTGCGTGTAATGTAAAGGAAAGCTTGCGCTGGATGCTCTGACCTGACAGCATAGGACTTAAATACTGATATTAATCATTCTAATAATGCTAGAATTTAATTCGGGACTGTAGAGCACCTCCCGCACCCTCTCCAAGTGCTGTCCTTCAGAAACCCTTTGAGTTATGCTAGTGGCTCGCTAATTAAATTTCTTTCTTTGCGGATCACTTCTAATGGGGCCTGGGTAAGAGAATAATTACGCAGTAACATTTCATGGCTTGCTGGAGTGGGAATTCCCAGCGAGCCGCTGTCAGCTCTCCTAGTCCCTGGCAGATTTCCCCTGCCTGCCCTGGCACTAAATGAGACGTCACTAGCAGCCACGGGGGCAGGGCAGGGTTACAAGAGAAGACAAAAGGGGCTAGTACCCAAAGGGATGCGATATCACGGAAGGGGAGGACGGATGCTGGGTTGGGAAGAACGCTCATGTTGAAAGAGGGCTGGGGGACTCAGCAGCTTAAAGGGCTCTTAGCGACCTGTCCTTTTAGCTTCCGAGGATCTTTACCGAAGGAGTTCTGCATGGGAAGATAGTGAGCAGACCTACAGAGATATTGTTTCTAGAGTTTCGCTTTGTAGACATGCTCAGATCCCCCCTCCCCCGGGCATCACTCCCCCCCCCCCAAAAAAAAATATATATATATTGTCCACATATACACAATGGAGGAAAATCTTTAGAAAATAGAGCCCTATGTGTCACTTACTAGAGAAGAGAAAGCGATATACTCAATTATTGTGCTTTCACGTGCTACATAGGTCTTAGAGCAGGGCACTCTGGTATGTTGGTCCCACAGGAAGCACTATGCGCCTTCACTTGAAACATTTTATTTATTTATTTAATCAGTTTTTATTGTTGTTGTTGTTTATACTGCCTTATCCTGGAAGCAAAATTGTCCATTCCCTATGACCTCAAGCTCAAATCGCTCATTTGAGTGCAGCTAGTGTGAACATTTGGAATTTCCATTTGTGAATAGCTTGACAGTACATATCAATCAACAAACGTTTTGTAAATTATCAGAATGGAAATAAAATATTTTATTTCCCATATAAAAATATACTTGTGTATGTATCCATGTGCGTGTGTGCATCTACTTCTACATCCATCTCTTATCTATCTGCTTTTGCTGTTATTAAGCATCATCGATATCTATCTTTCTGTGTGTATGTGTGTATATAATATGGGCCTCTCTTTCTCTGACAGTAGCATGTTGCCCTTCTTTCCCCCATGACGTTTTTAAGAAAGCTCCTTTAAAGGGGTAGAGAGAAAATGTTGAAAATTGGGCGTACATAACTACCTGGAAAGTACTTTAGAATAACTCCATCAATAAGGTGGATAGTAGACATTTCTTAGTGTAATATTTCTGCCTCTTTTGGACAGCTTATCTTATTTTACTAGATCTGTGCACAGATTTAACTATACTGTACTTTATGAGCCAGACCTGACAGAGGCAACATTGAAACTGTGTCCAGTCTTTGGTAACCGTCTTTACCAGAAGGAGAGGGGGAAAAGGTCACTGGGATTAAATCTATAAATTATAAATCATACTGAAAAGAAGAACTGATGGAAGGGAAATAGTTTAAAAATAATTTTTTTATAAGAGATTTTATCATTTGTTGTTTTGTGAGTGATCTGTTGGTCAGATAAACAACGTTTTTATTTGCATGGGAGACCCAGATGCACCAGGCTTGTTTAAAGCTCAATTCTGTTTGTGATACGCAATAATTTTGCCGATCCCAAACCAATTAGATTAGTGCCATGTTATTTTTCCCTGATGTAAGCACCTGAACTCAATTCCCAGTTGTACGACAGATCAAAACATTACTATACAGCAACCAGACTGGGGCGGCTATTGGTTATTTGACCAGAAATGGAGTGTAGCAGTAGCTCACTGTTAAACAAATAATAAATCAAGATGTTTATTTTTCAGTCACTTCTTCTTACTATAGAAATGTGAATAGCAGTATCAAATGTTATGAGACTGCGGTGCAATACTGCCTTCTAAAGGTAGACTGTCAATACCCCTTTTATGAACAGATAATAAACACAAAAACAATGCGTAATAAATTCACGAGCATTGAGGTTAAAAGATTTGTGTGATGTCCAATTTGCCCTCCGTATCTCTGGTTCTTGGAAGCGCATAAAAGTGGAATTTGAGCTTTCTTTCCATTTTCCGACTGGAAAAAAACTCCAGACTGCAGTTGGTCTTCTCAGACGCATCAAACCTTTTCAAAGCAAGCTTAAGAATGCATTTCAGTGCCACCATTAGGAGCACAGAAATTGTATATATTGGAATGAAACAATTGGAATGAAAACGGAAGAATAAAAAAAGCAGTAAAGTCAAGACCTTTAGGATTTTGAAAAACATTAAATACAATTTTGAAGGTTTAACATACAAAATTAACGTCCCCCGCCCCCCCCCCCCCCAAATACAACAACCCACACCGAATTCCCAGTGCAAATGTGGGAAATTTACGCGGATATAAAAAACGGACAGAAGTTGCAGTAGTGAAGTTTTATGCTGCAAGAAATATTTTTAGGTACAAGAGTCACGCTAGTCAGGCGATAATGTAGAAACGTTTTTCTTCAATCAGTTCCTGAAATAACTTTAAATAACTAAGAAGCTGTCAGTTCAGGCCCTTCAGTTGCTTGCTTTATTTCCCAGACAGCTACCTGTCTGTTTTTATGAAAAGCAATCTGTAATCATTTGCAGTGCTTCAGCTGTGTTTTTACAGAGTTCTGACCACACTGCGGTGCACTGGCAAAGAATACTTGAATTCTTGTACTGTTCAGACCTGTTCTAAAAACATTTGAGCCCTTTTCTCGTTACAACAATTTTCCGTACCTGAATTAAAGATGAGGTCACTTCCAAAGCAAAGATTATTTTTTTTCCCTGTGACAGGAATGTGTACTCACATAAATGTTGCTTTCAGTTGCAAACTTTTACAGCTCAGTTTGAAAATATAGTGCATGCGAGCTATAGTTTATTATTTTTCCGCATGCATTTAGTATATTCTCACTGGATTTACGACACGCCGTTTTAAAGCTATTTTTTAAACTATTTATAAGCAACCCTTTTTAGTAAATCTTAAAGTTCACGAATTCAGTTCCCACACTTGTACTTAAGTCTAGCTCTGAAAGGTCCTTCCTGAATTGAACCGATGGATTACAGAAAAGAACTATGGGCTATGATGTTTACAGTCTAGTCATCTTACTCTGCCAGAGAACCGTGGAGATGAAATGATCATTCAGTGAGTCCTCTGAATCAGTGTGATGCTCAATTTCGGTATCTTGGAGAAAAAAATAGAAATATGGTATATCGTGTATTACTAAGCCCTGTAAGGAGGCAGTATATTTCCACATTTTCAAGTTTAGCCCCAAATCTCTTGCTTTCCTGTTATATTTATTTAGCTGTACATTCGATGTTCGTTTTTAAAACACTATTTTTGCAGTTTGGCACATCCTACATATAAACCACTTAAAATGATTTGTAATCATAATTCTGTATTTTGGAAGAAGTACTAAGGTCATTGATGTGAAGTTCTAACCTCCAGCACAATTGCAAAAAGACTGAACAATTACAATAAATTCGACAGAGAAATACAGACATAATATGAAACATGAATCAATTATATTGAAGTAAATTGTATGATTTTTTCTTCAGAATAATAAATACTGTTAACTTTCAACTAATTATTTTATTTAATGCCTGGCTTTTATTTCATTCTAGCTAAGTTAACAGTTTCATTTTTATTGTTCAGACCAGAACAGAAGTGTTCTAAAAGTTTTGGTTTTGGAAATAAAGTTCTCAGAATGGTTTTTGTAGTTTCTATACTTTTAATTCAGGTGTTGTCCCCCTAGTATAAAAACATAGACTTTAACTTGGCAGGATTTAGAAATCATTAAAACCTTTTTTTATTTGAGTCAAAGGCTCCTGTAAATAATAGCAGTCTAACTGCAAGCAGAATTAGATACAACACTTCAATTATATTTTTAAAAGCATAATCCTCTCAGTAAGTTTTTATGAATGAGCACCGTAGGCAGATTTGTAAAGAAAACAGAAAGGGGTAGCTAGCTTATTGCAGTAACACAAACCCAACAATATTCTAATTACGATACATTGTAAGGTTAATTCATCTTGTGATATGGTATAAAACCTTGCTATGAAAATCAAAATCAAAAATTCAGAAATTATTTTCATGCTATCTGTTTTATGTTTATGATATTACACAACTAAAAAAGAGCTCACTTGAAATAATGTCCAGTCTGGCCAAGTAGTCAGGAAACAGGGTAGTACTATATCTTCACTTTCTCCTGGCCAAGAGTTATGCCACTTCACTGTGAATCTCCTTTGTCATGGCATGTTCTGCAAAGACAATGTGAAATGTAGTATTTTTATTTTGGTTTTGTTCTGCTTTATTTATTTATTTTGCAAACGTGGACTTTAAATATTCATGAATCGGACCAGCTGTCAAAGGTAGTATGTCAGAGTATAAGTTAGCCACCAGATACAGGTATCAAGCACAACTTATCCACAAGGCATTAAAGATACTCACCCGTAGATTGGAAAGGACAAATTATTTTCTAGAGACCAAATGATGTCCAAAAGGAGACTTAATAAACATGGCACTTTTAAAGATGATCACAATTCACCATACCCTTTTCATTAGGGAAAACTCTTTCCAAGTCCAAGATGCTAGCAGCATACTGTGCAGATAGGTTCTGGGACAAAATGGTCTCTTGGTCACTCTCACTCAGCAGAGTTCAAGCTCACCACAATGGGGTCCTAAACTAAGGGGCTGTTTTACTAAACTGTGGTAATGTTTTGCTCCAAAGTGTGCTTTGCATGAAAATCAGTGCATGTTAGGTGCGGTTAACCATACCACAGTAATGGTCAGGGAAATGACCAGCATGTGCCTGGCAGTTACCATGCGAACAAGCCCCTTAGCATGTGTTCCGACCCAAGATAGTTAATGTGGGTGCACCTATTGAGGTGGCGGTACATGCCCCAGTGTTAACTGAGCATTGACAGTTCGCATGCGCTAGTATGCTACTGATGTCCATGCTAACTGCAATGCATAGTGAACATTCACTCTCCGGGCAAACCCTGCCCCATCGCATGATGTGCAGATAACACATCCTTCAAAGTGCAGGTATCGTCCCACCTGCATGGTAAGAGTTACCGTGGTCCCAGGGAAGTGGTTAATGTGCATTGAAATGGCCTTTAGTAAAAGGATCCCTTAGTTTACTTTGCACTTCCCCTCCTTACTATCACCATTTTACACCAGTGACCTTTAAAAATGCATGTCACCTTAACCCGTTTTGGACCAGCGTATGTTTTACATACATAAGGTTTCCATACTTACTACTCAACTGTTTACTAATTAATGGTTATAAATTCAATGGAACTATATTTAGCTATTATCGTTATGTCAAAAAGCGTTATATACAGATTTTTTTATCTGAGATCTAGTTAGTTTAATAGGTATTCAAAGTTTGCTGATTTTGACGGTACTGGCGGCTCAACATAAAAAGAACACAAAAAATAGTAAGTAGCTTATAATGCTGTAATAGCTATTATTTTGCAAATAAAAGTATTTGTAGACTTTAGAAAATAGGTTTAGATAACTGTAAGTTACTTAGTGTCAGAGTTATTGGTGCGTATATCAGCCTTGTATGTTTTTCATACGCTGGGCTAATATGTTTTCGAAACTAATTGCTGCCAAGCATTCTGTTCTAGGTGTTTCAATGGTGCCATATCGACGCACTGCATCAGAAGTGTTTTCACGTGTATCATATTCCGCCATCAGAATGGACTGTTGACAAACTATATTATATCATTCTAAAGTGTTTTAAATGAAAACTGCAGTTTCAATAGTATCATACAGTATGTTTATGTCAATGAATATTGGAACTGAATCCTATCTTTTCTGAAGACGGACAATATACTATATTGGACCAGTGTATGAAAAACATACACTATGTGCAACTTCTATTTTCTGCAAAGTTTTAATATTTGTTATTATTGCCAGTATTTCATAGTTGTTTGAGTGTAACAAATCTAATAAATCATCCAGAACAGAGAAAGAATATGCGAGCTGTCCAAAATGGGTTAAGTAATGCGTAATCGTTTTTATAAAAATGGGATTAATTTAGAAAGAAAAAAAATCTCAGTACATTTGTGTAATAAAAGGGTAAACTGCTGGGGTTGCTCTGTTAGGCCATTTGAATATGTAGCAAGGGGTCAGCAAAGATGTTACAGGTTTATTGGACCAATTCAGACTATCTATAAGTAGCTTTGGAGACTTTCTCTTCATCAGGTCAGCAGTGAAAGACAACCCTGATGATTTCCCTCTGAACTCTTCATCCCAGAAGGCTAAATATAAGTCTGGGGCATATTTACTAAAGGTTAATGTACATTAATGAGTTAAAGTGTATAAGTTCCACTGCACCCATAGAAATAAAGGTTTTGGGTACTTAATGCGCATTAGCCTCATTAACATGCGTTAAAACCTTTACTAAATATGCCCCTTAGTTTCAGGCATGTCAAGTAAGGGGCTCCTTCACTAAAGGTGTTCACTTACTGTGTGGTTAGCAGCAATATCATAGCATGGTAAGTGCACCCCTTGTGCACTGTTGAGGGTTTGCTGGCATGTTTACGGCACTTAGTGCATGATTATGAATGTTAATGCATGGCACACTTAACATGTGTGCACTTGACAGCATCTATAGAGGTGTCGTTACGTGCACTCACACTAATTGTCATATTGTCACTCACTGCCTGGCAATTTCCCTCAAGCTAGCAGCAATGTGCAATGACTGTGCGCCTCAACATGCAATTGCGAGCATGTCCCTACATTAGTGTTCCTGGCTGCCAGTTGCTGCATGTTAAAATGCGCATTAACTCGTAACTGGGCTTTTGTAAAAGGGCCCGTAAGTTTCCTGAGTCTTGCTATAATTTGTTCCCTGACTGTACCATTGGAAAATGCTGGTAAAATAATTTGTTTTCAGAATTCTATATTCGGAACTATATTGCTTAGCTCTTTGTCTAGATTTTTCTGGTTTTGTTTTCCTAACTATGCCCTTTCTCCCTCTCTCATCATTAATATGACATGTTTGGCTGGATATTACTCTCAGAAGCACATGAACTGGAAATTGAAATGAGAGACTGAGGTAATATTGGTAAATCGGTGACCTCTAGTGGATATGTTATCCTGATCCTGAGAGATTTGTTCTTCACTTGGTTAGAATACAGATCGTACCAACAAAGCCTCTTCTTTCCAACCATTAAATCAATTGTATGATTTCCTGAGATCTGCTTAATCCATATTCCCCCTCCTTTTACTTCACACCACTCAACAACATTTGATATCTCCCTCCTACTCATATCTGATTGGAATCTACTCCTCCCAATGCTTTAGTTACTTGCACCCATCCTATGGAATGCTCTTCCTCACATCTGAGAACTGAGTGCCCCTATATGCAATTCCAATGTGGATTTTCTTGCAGCATCAGCAGTCAAGCAAGCTGTACAGGCATTTACCTCCTGCCACTTGTTATACTGTTCTTCCATTACAGTTTGTAACTGCTCCCTTCATTTATTTAGAAGGTTTGCTATACCATCATACATTTTTGTATTATTATTTATAGCACACTCTTTAGAATCAGTGTGGTTTACATGTATACTACCAGGCAGGGCCGGATTTACGTATACGCCATGTACGCCATGGCGTAGGGCCCACAACCGGCAGGGGCCCACAAAAAATAGAACCAGGTTTTTTTTTTTTCAATTCGATTAAAAAAAAAACCTGGTGGCTGCCGCCGCGGGGCCCCCTCTGCTGCCGCGGGGGCCCCGTCTACAAGATGGTATGGTCTGGTCCGGTCGGGTCGGGTCGGGTCGGGTCGGGTCTCGTCTCCCTCCCTCCCTCCCTCCCTCCCGGCTGCGAGAGACGCGAAGATAGAGCGTCTCCTCGCGTCTGTGTTAAGCCCGCAGGGGCTGATGGGATTTCCCATCAGCCCCTGCGGGCTTAACACAGACGCGAGGAGACGCTCTCCCTTCGCGTCTCTCGCAGCCTGCAGCGAGGGAGGGAGAGAGACCCGACCCGACCCGACCGGACCGGACCCGACCCGACCAGCTTGTAGACGGGGCCCCCGCGGCAGCCGAGGGGGCCCCGCGGCGGCAGCCACCAGTTTTTTTTTTAAATTAAATTTTACTTTTGGCCGGGGGGGGGGGGTAGGAGTCCTATCCCCCCCGGCCTAAAGAAAAATTTAATTAAAAAAAAAAACCTGGTGGCTGCCGCCGCGGGGCCCCATCTGCTGCCGCGGGGGCCCCGTCTACACGCTGGTCGGGTCGGGTCGGGTCGGGTGGGGTCGGGTCACTCTCCCTCCCTCCCGCGCTGCAGGCTGCGAGAGACGCGGAGATAGAGCGTCTCTCGCAGCCTGCAGCCTGCAGCGAGGGAGGGAGAGAGACCCGACCGGACCCGACCAGCTTGTAGACGGGGCCCCCGCGGCAGCAGAGGGGGCCCCGCGGCGGCAGCCACCAGGTTTTTTTTTTAAATTAAATTTTACTTTAGGCCGGGGGGGGTAGGACTGGTAATGGGCTATGGGGGGGGGGGGGGTAGGAGTGGTAATGGGGTATGTGGGGGGGGGTTGGACTGGTTATGGGCTATGTGGGGGGGGTAGGACTGGTAATGGGCTATGGGGGGGGGGTAGGACTGGTAATGGGCTATGGGGGGGGTAGGACTGGTAATGGACTATGGGGGGGTAGGACTGGTAATGGGCTATTGGGGGGGCTGGGGCTGGAAATGGACTGGGGGGGTAGGGCTGGTAATGGGCTATTGGGGGGCTGGGGCTGGAAATGGGCTGGGCTGGGGGGGGTTAAGGCTAGAGGTGGGCTGATGGGGTTAGGACTGGTAATGGACTGTGGGAGGTTGGGGGTGGGCTTAGAACTGGCAAAGGGCTGTGGGGGGGGTTAAGACTGGGAATGGGCTGTGGGCTGATGGGGGCTGTCTGGTAATGGGCTATGGGGGGGGCTAGGACTGGAAATGGGCTGGGGGGTTAAGACTGGAGGTGGGCTGATGGGGTTAGGACTGGTAATGGGCTGTTGGGGGGGGATTAGAACTGGTAATGGGCTTTGGGGGGGTTAAGACTGGTAATGGGCTGTGGGCTGATGGGGGTTGTCTGGTAATGGGCTATAGGGGGCTAGGACTGGAAATGGGCTGGGGGGTTAAAACTGGAGGTGGGATGATGGGGTTAGGACTGGTAATGGGCTGTGGGCTGATGGGGGGGGGTAGGACTGGCAATGGGCTATGGGGGGCTGACTGGAAATGGGTTGATGGGGTTAGGACTGGAAGTGGGCTGATGGGGGGTTAGGACTGGTAATGGGTTATAGGGGGGGCTTAAACTGAAAATGGGGTGATGGGTTAAGGACTGAAAATGGGGTGATGGGTTAAGGACTGTAAGTGGGGTGATGGGGGGGCTAGGACTGGAAATGGGCTGATGGATGGCTAGGGCTGGAAATGGGCTGATGCAGGGACTAGAAGGGAATGGATGCTGGGTGAGGCTGGAACTAGAAGGGAGCTGATGTTGGGGGAGGATTAGAATGGGATGGGGCTGGAAGAGTAAAATGGAGAAGGGAAAAATATTTGTGTGGGAGGGATAAAAAATCTACAATTGGCCGGGTATTGGGAGAGTAAGTGGGGATTGAGGATGGAGGGGTAATATTTGAGTGGATGAAATAGGAATGAGGAAAGAGCAAAAGGAGAAAGATTAGTATGTTAAAGCAGATGTAGAGAGAGAATGGAAAAAAATCTAGAAGAGAGAAGAAAGGACAAATGGACAGCAGACGATGGAGAGTTAGCAGAAGACACGAAGAAACCAGAAGAAAGTGGCTGGAGCAATTGCAGCTGAAAAAAATGCACAAAAGGTAGAAAAATATCTCTTTATTTTGAATTTATTAATTGGAATATGTCAGCTCTGGTAAATGTGCATCATTAACATCTGTGCTTTGTTTAGTACAAGAGCAAATTAATGTATTGTTTTATTTCTACAGTGTTGTACATTCCAAGTTTGGCTTTTGGGATTCCCAGTTTAATTATTGTCTTCCTATTTCTAAATTGTGATTACTTGTTTGGTGATGGTCTATGTTCTGCATGTGTAACTGAGCTGAGGTGTTCTGTTTATATAATTCCTATTTGACATTGCCACTTGTTCTCTTTCCCCAGTAGGTCATGTATTGTTGTTCTCTGAAATGTATTGGTTTAATATTTGCAGTGTTGCCTTTTGATTGGTAGAGTATGGTGCTTTGTGAGTCCTGGTAGTGCTGTTAGGATACGGCGGGTTTACTATGGGCAGTGTTTGTAGTAGTTCCTAATGTGTCTGGCAGTTGGCACTGGATTATAGTAATGTAGAAATCTTTTAGTCTTTCTTTATCCATACACTCATTAAGAGGCACGTTTACTAAAAGTTAGTATATGGTAACATTATGCAAATATTTATGCAAATGAGGCCCCTTATGCAAATGAGGTCCGCACCCCCCTTGGGCCGCCCCTGCTGGGGGCCCACAATTTTTGTTGGTGTAGGGCCTCACTCAAGGTAAATCCGGCCCTGCTACCAGGTACTTGTTATTTGCTTGTCCCCAAAGGGCTCACAAACTAAGTGTACCTGAGGCAATGGAGGGTTAAGTGGCTTGCCCAAGGCCACAAGGAGTGGTCATGGGACTAGAGACCCCAGTCCCTCCAGCCTGAGGTTGCTTGTCCCCATGCAGAAATTGAACCCCTGGCCCTCCAGCCTAAGGTAACCTGTCCCAACCACTGAGCCACTCCTCCCTCTTTAAATTTGAAGCAGTTTACATGGAACAAGTTCAGCAACAAGCTTTTACATAGAACAGGGAACTGAAACTGGAGGATTATATGAGTTAATACTTTTAACAAATGCTAACTATATACATAACCGTTGCTGTGGGTTGATGGGATACTGGTGCAATCAGCAGTTATCCGTTATATACAGTTGTTATATTGCTCTGTGGCATTGATATCTGGGTCCTTTTGCTGTGTGTTTGCCTCTTTTCCCATGCTTTTAGTTTCCTTTTTTCTAAATTTTAAGCTATTTATCTCTGGGGTATGTTTACTAAACCGTCTTAATGTGCGCTCTGCGACGTTATCACACGATAAGGTACCTTATCGTGCAATAATGGCACTTTATTGGGCGCACAGGTACCTTAGCACGCAATAACGCGCGCAGTGGCGCAAACGAGCGCTGAAGGCGGAGAAAGGCTCCCAGAGGGCGGAGGAAGGCTCCCCAGGGGCGAAGGAAGGCCCCCAGAGGCGGAGAGAGAGGGTCAATGGGCGTAGAGTGGGAGGGGAGAGGCTCTCTGCACACTAACACTGTGAAATCCAAGGCTCAAAACTAATGCCAATGAAACCCTGGCGTTAGAGCTGATTTAAAGGGAAAAGAAACAATTTCCGTCAGCAATGTACAGCAAAACCAGGGAAAGTGTGATACATGTGCACGGAACAAAAGGGCATATAAACAGTGAAAATGAAAAGAAGAAAATGTAAATAAAACATAACCAAGCTGGGCAATAGTAATATCAATGGGAAACATCAAAAAACACTCCCAGGAAAGTTCCAAATAAAAGATATGAATTTTGGAAGGGTCTATGCTCCGTCCCCATACAAGGTGAATGAGCCCACAGTGAAATTGTGCTGAGCAGGGTTTCCGACCCCATTGGCCAGGTTTCCTATGGCAGAACATGTCAGAACGGGCAACTGGACAGATGCTGGAAAAGGGGACACAGAGGGCTGCAGGTGGCACATGCTGTGGTGCAGCTGGGCCACAGTGCGGACTAGGGTGATGCCTAGCTGGCCCATAGGAATGCTGAAACAGTAGAGCAGCCAGACAGCAACTGCTGAGGGCCCAACATGGGCACGAGTGTGCTTCCCATGGTGTCACAGGGGATAGTACCCAGCAGGTCCACCCAATGGCACGGAACATTGGCAGGCGGTGCTGGGGGGAAGCATGGACAGCTATGCAGGCACCCCTACCCCAGAACCCGCACCATAGGCAGCTGCCTACCTGCACACTGGAGGGCCTGAGACTGCACACCACCAGCAGAAGGGCATGTCAGCATGGTGGCAGAGGGATACTGGTGGTGGAGGGGGCAGTGGCAGCTGACCAGAGCAGACCGTGGCCTAGCCCTGTGTAGGTGGGTGCCATGCACTGCAACAGACAGGCCCTGTCTGATAAACAGTCATGGTATCACCAGGGAATGCACTGTCTCTGTGGCAACACGGTGGTGCAGTGCACACAGCCAGTGTGTTCAGAAGCAGAAGGTCACAGGTTCAAGTCCTAGCTGTGGTTCCTGCCAACCCAGTCCTCATATTTTGCCCACTACTTAAACGTGCTAATACAGATAGAACCTTTATTACAGATGACGTAAACATGCCCAAAACACCTACATTTTACCCTACAGAGCACAGACACCATAAACATGCGCATTACCTAGAGCAGAGTCTCCCAAATGGGACAGCATGAAAACCCGAACAGTGTCTGGCCCACCAGGACTGGAGTTGGGAACCTCTGCCCTAAAGCAGCGGCCAACAGGGGCAAACACACCTGCACCCACAGGGTCCATTATCCCAAGCCTCCTGGAGAGGCAGGATGTTGGGCCCTGCGTGCATCTCCCCATACTAGCACTTGCATACCTTAGCAATGCCACCCTAAACATGGGAAAACTGTACACATCTATCAAAAGGTTGCTATGATAACTGGCAGATAGCAATTCCTACGTTAAGCACAATTGGCTGATTGAGCTGCATCATAGCAACCTTTCTGATGTCTGTGGAGTGTGCCTCAGGTCTGGTGTCTGACAGAGTGACCCCAACAGTATTGCGTACCATAGCCATGCCTGCACTGTGCCCAGGACTGGTGTGGTGGCCAGGGCTGCCAAACACCTCTAGTGGTGGGGGGCAGTTGAGCATTTCCAGGCCTACTGTCTGTCTGCTATTGCTTTATGGATGTGTACAGCTCTGCATTGCCTGCCCTGTAGGGTGTCTGTTCCCCAGCAGGACTGGGGTTGATGGTCCTCTCTACTGCTACCATTGCAGGGAGGTAGAATGTGGATCTATTGGTGGGCGATCCTGTTTCCCACCCTGAGCCCCAGAGGGTGGGTTGTGTGGTGGTACATAATCTGCCTATGGGTCCAAACACATACCCCCCCCACCCCACCCCCCACACCTCCCCCCCACCCCACCCCACCCCACCCCCCCATCCCACTTCTGCAGCACTAACGCGGAGTACTGAAGGGCTGAACATTACTGAGAATGAAAACCTGTCGTTAGCTGCAGATACGAAGGAGGGTGAAACCATTTAAGCGTCAGCAATGTACAACATAGGCAGGGAGCCCAAGAACGTGATAGTAGTGCTCCATATGCAGCAACAGCATAGTGCCCAAGTATGAACGGCCACTATAGTGATGGTGCAAATGGGGCATAGGGGGCTGCAGGCGGGACATGTAGTGGGGGAAGCTGGGGCACAGGGTGCACTAGGCTGTCGCCTAGGTGGCACATAGGAACATAGAAACTGGAAATCAGCAAGACAGCAGCTGACCAAGGTCAAACATAATACACCTACATCTACCTGGTCCTCCCTAACCAATAGTTGCTAGGGCACTGACCTGACATCCCCCCAGCCATCCCTCCCCCATGTGGAAGGGACATAATATTGGTAGGCAGTGATGGGGGGGATATGAGGATGTCCATGTATGCCTCCCCACCCCAGACCCTGCTCTCTAGGCGACCACCTACTTTCACAGTGGATGGCCTGGGACTGTGCACTACCAGCACTGACAGCATATGCCCAGGCGGCATGGCAGGGGGGCGTGTGCTGGTGCTGGAGGGGGCAGTGGCACCTGCCTGCAATGCACCCAGCAATGCCCTGTACCAGTACGTAGTGTGCAGTACAACAGAAAAGGTCTGGCTGAGGAAACATAAAGGTAGCCCCACAGACTGCTGTGCTTCTGTGGCAACAGTGTGGTGCAGTACACACAGCCAGTGTGTCCTGAAGCAGAGGGTTACAGGTTCAGGTCCCAGCTGTGAATCCTGAAGAGCACATCCCTATATTTTACCCTACAATGCAGATACAACAGTAACATATGCAATCCCCAAAGCAGCGACAACAGGGGTGCAAACACCCACTCACACAGGCTCCACTATCCAAAGCTCCATGGAGAGTCAGGCTGTGGGCCCCAGCACAGAGCCGCATTTATCACCAGAGCACCTGCACAGTTTGGCAATGTCGGCACAGTGATCATGACCAGTGTGTGTGTTTGTGTGTGTATGTCTATCCATTGTTTCGTGGCTGCCTACACCTCTCTGGGCCCACAATGTCCCACTATTGTCAGCGTTAGCCTGCGAATATGCATAATGAGGAGCAAGGTATTGTGGGTATGGCCTGTTCAGGGCGGACTGGGCAGGATGCATCTGCAGAGGGCGTAGGGCAATGGCTGGGACATTGTAGTGCCCAACTACCACCTGCATGGACAAGGTGGCCACAGCATGTCTTGCTTTTAGGGCATGCTCACACTGACCAAACAGTGACCATGGCATGGCTATGTCTCCACATAGTGCTACATAGTATTTGTCTCAAGTAATATGTATGTGTCCCCTGTTCTGGAGGTCAGTCACTGGGGCACCTGCCTGTGCCATACAACCCAGGTCTGGGTGCACACAGTTCCACTGTGAACATGCAGGATAGACTGGCTAGCAGAGTGCCCGCAGTTAGCTCGTGCATGGCTGGGACACCTGGCGTGGTGCAGCAGGCACAGTCTGCCTGTGCCTGCTGGTGGTGAATTTCAGACCATGGTTGGGTCCTGGGATACAGCTGTAGTCCTAAAACTGGTGGGGGCATAGGGGAAGGGCAATAGACAGGTAGTCTACTTTAGTGTGCAGTATTGCAACATATGTATGTTGCAGTGCACACATGTTGCAGCACGCATAATAGCGCACATGACGTCTGTTTGGGACGTGTGTTCTTAGGTGCCCTAATCTGACCACATATGCTAAGGCTAGTCATATCTTATAGGGTACGTAAAAAGCTCTGTACGGTCACACGCATTATTGTGTGCACTGCGCATCCGACGCCCTGCTACACGCTTTCTCTGCAACGCGCATATGACGCGCTACTGTGTGATAATCTAGCAGACACGATGGCCACTTTGTGGAACATACTTGCATTGTGATCATTGTGGTTGTTTGGGATAGTGGCTGCAGACGTGTGTGGCGCCAACATAGGTTGTGGGTTTGGGTCCCACAGGTTCCTTTTCCTTTTTTTTTATTTGTTCTCCTCTCTTTACCATACAATGGCTCCAGCTTTGTCCCTTCTCCACACACCCTTCCCTCTCTTCACTGTACACTGCAGTGTCCCCTCCATGCTGCTTATCCATCACACGCTAGCTGTTACATATGCTCCCTTTCTTTGGGCTGTCTCAGTGGGCAAGTGGCTCAATGGTTTGGTATTGGTGTCGGTGAGCTGTGTTTGGGCTCTTCAGTGTACCAGTTCAATTCCCTCTTCCTCCTTTTTGGATCTCTTGCCCATTTTGCCCTTGTACACACACCATCCACACAGCTGGCCCTTCAGACCGACCCCTGACACCCTTTCCTTTACCGTTGTTTACTCCTCTGCATGCTGGGTTCACTGCACACCATTTCATGGTGTGTGTGCCTGTGTTACCTGTGGCTCACGTCCCCATTACAGACTGCGATATCAGCTGCCTGTGGTCTATGGCCTTACACCTATGGTTCCATTTCTGCACATCCCTCAGCGCGTCTTCTACTGTCAGCGCGCCTTAGATTGCAACCCCCTTGGATGCGCTGCTGCTTCCCGTCCACTATGATGTTCATGTGTGATGGGTCCATGGCGCACTGTACCGTGCACTGTACTGCTCGTTAGCACCTTGTAACACGCGTTACCTGACACAGCTTGTTTTAATGATGCACCGCCCACTCCTTTATATGGGCATCCGTAACATTACCAGGGAACGTAACTACTACTACTACTACTATTTAACATTTATAAAGCGCTACCACGTATGCAGCGCTATACAGACATATAAGAGTGACAGTCCCTGCTCATCAGAGCTTACAATCTAATCGAGACAACAAAACACACAGAGCAACAGACAAGTTAGGGCAAAACCAGGTTGGCTGTCACCCATTACTACTACAAGTACTACTGCACAATTCTATTTAAATAAGATACAGACAGACAGTCCCTGCTTGAGAGATTACAATCTAGTCAGGACAAGTAATAGAGACAGTCCCTGCTCATCAGAGTTTACAATCTAGTTGATACAACACAGGGAGATTATGATCTGGTTAGGACAGACAGAGAGGTGTAGGTAGGGGTGAATAGGAGAAGAAGGAGATAAGGTGGTACACTGGGTTACATTACAACAGCATTTACTACACACTGTCACACTGCCCCCCTAGTGGTGATGGCGTGGCACGACAGAAGGGCGTGGACAGGGAGGAGAAAAGTTTGTTTGTGGAGGAGGTTGGTTCTCTTGCAGGGCCCAGGCTTCTACAGGCCTGGTAGCCTTCTGTATAACTAACACTCCCAAGAATTTACAGTCCGAGTATAGGGAAATTGTAAGGCTTTTATTTCCCTCTTTGCAAACAGGTTCTTTAGCCCAGAATACAACAACACATGAAAAGAAATATCCTTGTTTCAGGTTAAAGGAAAACACGTACTGAAAACACTGTTAACTTCACAGCACAGGTAAATGAAATACAGCATCCACTTTTATCCCCAAACCACAGCTATGCCTCTGCTAGGGCTCAATCCTTTCTGATAGGCAATAGCTAACGTCCATGGGAATGTCCAAGGGGTCCTCCTGGTATTCGACCTGCATGGGCTCACAGTCCAGAATGTTTGGAGGCTCTCCTTCAGGCTTTCTGCCTAGCGCTTGGATGATGCGCCAATAGTCAGCATTACAAGGTAAGTCCTGGCCTTGTATATTTTTATACTGAGGACAGTCTCTCCTGCATACAGTTCCATCTCTAGTAGGCTTCCTGTTAACTGCAGGTCTGTACTTTGTTTCATGAAGGCCTCTGGAAGGACAGTATGCTCTAGTGCCTGACTCCTTCTGTGTCACAGCATTCATAAAATCATCATTATAAAATTGGCATTTACCTTTTCTTCTAAGGCGGTCTCCGGGAGGTGAAGGCTGAGGCTTGGGCCTGCTGGGTCTTGGATTCTCAGATGCCCAGGTAGGCCTCTCGTTCCTAGTTCTGCCTTCTGCTGGAGTCAAGGCATACTGGTGCCATGGTTCCTTTCTCCCACGGCTTTGGAAGTGACCCTTCTCAATTCTTCTTTCACCCCTTTCACTGCCGTTCACTGTTGCTCCTTCCAACAGTTGCTGGCTCCTATTAAAGTTAGGCCTGGGACTCTCTGTTATAGTCCACCTTCTTTCAGGGTTAGCTTCTTTATAAAACCTTTCCCTCCTGGAAAGTATATCTTTTCCTCTTTTGCAATGTTTAAAGTAGGTTTCTGTACCTGGCTTGGCTGGGTCTGCTAGGCCGGATCCCTTGATCAGGACTCCTCTCCCTGGATCCTCCAGATATCTGTAAAAATCTGGAACTGGAACTTCCTGCAAGACTCCTTGACAGTCTCCTTGCCCATCTGGAGCTGTCTGCCAATCTCCTTGTCTTTCTCTTTCTCGCCAACCTCCTTCTCTGTACCGGTCTCTTTGCCACTCTCCTTGTCTCTCTCTTTCTCTCCAACCGGAGTCTGAATCCGAGTCTTTTTGCCACTCTCCTTGCCTCTCCGACTTCCTCCAGTCATCTGAGCATTTAAGAGGAGTTCTTCCCTTTCTGCATTGGGTGTTGGCTGGAATTACATCATTGGCTCTAAGGCGTGGTTCTTCAGACCTCCAGAGGTCTCTCTGGCTCCCTCTATGTGGCTTCTCATGATGCTGCAGCTGGTCTTTACCTCTTTTTTCTGTGTTTAAAACCTTTCCTTCTGCCTGCAGCTGGTCTGCAGTGCCACAACATACAGTATATTACAGTCTAAGCAGGTAGGGCATCATGAGATTGATTACATCACATCGAGAGTTAAATTACAGGCAAGCTGGGCATCATGGGGTACATTAGATTACAGCAAGGGTTACATTGGAGAATGCTTACATGGTGAGGTTTCATGTGGTTTCCTTGCCTCTTGTCTGGTCTGCTCCTCAGTGGAGTAGCTGAAGTGGGGTGGAAGAGGAGAACACAAACATTCCACAGTGCCGCACCTAAGGGCCATGCCAAAGGGCCCTATGGCGTGGCCCTTAGGTGCAGTCGCGCCTTGAGGCACATTCAATTTAAAAGTCTGCCGTTGCTGGTTCTTCGGCCTGATTGGCCAAGCAGTGGGGAGCAGAGAGGAGCATACCTGCCTGCTCCCTTCCTCGTTGCCGATTGGGCCGGTGTGGGACTCTTGCGCCTTGAGGCACATTCAATTTAAAAGTCCGCCATTGCTGGTTCTTTGGCCTGATTGGCCATGTGGTGGGGAGCAGGGAGGAGCATACCTGCCTGCTCCCTTCCTTGTTGCCGATCGGGCTGGTAACATTACTGTGGTTTAGTAAACATACCCCATAGTTCTCTAGTTCATCCTTGGAAACCTTTTTTAAAAGCTGATGTTAAATTAACTGTTCTTCATGGGTACCTTCATAGGAGACTTGGAGAAGCTAAGCCTTCCTAAAGCCCGACAGCATGATAATAGAATTGGGCTGGCTTCATTGTGGCTTGGCAGGCAGAAGCAGCAGAGTTCCATGCTGTCTGCTGTTTGGGTCGGATGCACAGAACACTCATAGTGGGGCAGGTCTCAGAAAAAATGTCCAGTCCTTTCCCACCTTTCCTCCCCTAGATCCTTATTGTGTACAGTGTGTGTCAGCACAGGCTAGGGAGACTTAAAGCATTTATAGTATTACTGGTTCCCCTCTTTTGACCCACATGCTTGCATTTTGAAATTGGAAGTAGACCTGTTGCCGGAGGAAGGGGCTGCAGGGACTGGCAGCACTGTATATTAGTCTGTGGCCTGTTCAGTCACGGGCTGTGTAAGAAAGCAACGACAGAGGAAAGGTGGAGGAGGACGGCAAGGATTTTCTGATGCTAAGTGGACTTGGACAGGCTGAAAGAACATCCACTGCTGCTAGAAACCTGGATTTCCTCTTACCAAGGCTGGGAGCACTAGGCTTCAAGTCAAGATGTACTGTTCTCTCTGGAGGCTTGATAGAAGAATGCAGGCGCGGGGTAAGATTGCTTTGTATTCTATCAAGTGAAGGAAAGTCCTACAAGCACTTGCTTTACAAGCCTTTTTCCATTTAAAAATGAGTGTTGCAATGGCCATTGTGAGAAAAGTGAGAAGTAGAAAAGCAAGAGGAAGAGAGAGAAAGAGATAGGAAGAAGGAGGAAGATGGGGGAGAAGGGAAAGAACTGGTGTGGTGGGGGAAAAGGAGAGAGATATGAGAAGGAACAAGGGGGAGGGTGAAAAATTAATTTAATAGAAAGGAGTAAGGGAAAGAAAGAGTTAAGGAAAGGCCAGCGAAGAGACAGGGTGAAGAAGGAGTAGTAGTGAGAGATGAATGGAGACATGAGAAGAGGTGAGAGAAAAAAGTCAGGGGAGGAGAAGGGAAGGGAAGATGAGAGAGGAGAGTTAAGAGGAATAAGGAAAAATTAGGAAGGAAGGCACAGGGTTGGCTTAACCAATAGGAAGATTAGGTAGTCACTAGACATGTGCTTTTGTTTTCAAATGAATGATAAGATGCAATGAATGAGAGCATCTTCAGTTTGTATACCTTTAAAAGAGCTGAACTGAATCCCTTTTTGTTCTATTCATTTTGGACAGCAAACTGTACCCACTGAAAAGGAGGAAGGAAGGAAAGACAAACTGGAGCCACTTTGGAAGGAGGAAAAGGCAGAAGCATGAGGCACTTCACCACTAATGTTGAAACGTTTTGACAAGTTGGCAAACAACCCTGTCCTTCCCTTCCTTTTCCCAAATCCCCTGGCTGATGATGTCTTCAGCAGAGCAGAACACCATGTCCTTCCTTCAGATAGAGAGGATTAGAGAGAGAGAGAGAGAGAGAGAGAGAAAGGTGCTGGCTTGAACATTTACTTTGCTGAAGTCAAAAACGTGTAAAAGATAGAGAAAGCATCATAATAGCACAAGTAGGGCTCTGAGAGAGAGAGAGAGAGAGATTCTTTCAGAGTCACAGAAAACTGAAACCTCTTGTAAAAGCTCATAGGCAGATTAATTGTGAGTTTTGAATCACATAGTGGCAGAGAGAAGGTGGAAGACAAAAATGGGACAGAACAGGATATATGCTTTTTAAAAAAAAAATTAGTCTTGTCTATTGATTGTCTGTGTTGATTGCAATCTACCTAGAATATGTAGATGGGCAGAATATAAATGAAACTAAATAACTAAAGAGACACAGGCAGGCTGGTTCTCTCACAAGAAACAATTTTAAAACTCACTTAGGATTGGTGTGTTCAGACAGCCTGCATAATTATGTCGGAAAGAAAAGAAACCCAAAGGAGCCCGGGCACGACAGGCTATCTGTCTGTCTCTGCTTGTCTTTTATGAGGTATTCACTACCAAGTATCTACAGCACTGTTCAGACACATGCTCCATGGTGTTTACAATCTAATCTGATCAAATCACAATGCTTGGGAGTGGTGGGCATGGAAATAGTAGTAAAAACAGAAGTCAGCCATTATTCCTGAGAGATCAAAAGCCAGCAGAAATTCTAGTAGGGAGGAATAGAGAGGATGATCTCCAATCCACAACAGTCCATCAGACGAGCTGGAAAGATTTCTTTAAGAAGAGAATATCAACAGCCACAGCTTCCACTGTGACTGCAAAAGGCCAGTTGCCTGCTCCGATCTACACAAGGGGCAAAAGAAAGTGGGGGAGAGGATGAGAATGACAACCAGTAAAACCATCGCTAACAGAGTACAGTATAGGCGCACTGTGTTCTCTGCTGGGCAATGGATGGAGCAGGTTTTAATATCTCTAGAATCTGATTAATCCTTATGTGAAGGATTTCCATCAGACTCATCAGATATTGAAAGTTTCATAGCTGAGGATAGCCTTGAAAATCTAAGGGGTAATATTTAAACCATGGTGGTCAGTATTTTTTTTAAATGCCAGCTGTCGCAGTTATGTAGAATTTACTGCAGGAACGAACAGTTTGAAGGATGCCCCTGACCTTTCTTCTTCTGCTCTGTCCTTATCCCCATTTCCAGCAGCAGCAGCAGCACTTAAGGAAGCCCCATAAAACACGAAAAGCATGGAGGTATTTAAAAGTGCTTGAAGATCCATATAAAGCAGAATGTGCCTACTGTTGAAAGATCATTAGTAAAGGAACACTAATGAGCCATCTTTTAGAAACATAGAAGTATGACGACAGAAAAAGACCACATGGCCTATCTAGTTTGTCCTTCCATATCAACAACTACAACAGTCCCGTTTTTACCTTTAGAGATCCTCTGTGTTTGTCCCATGCTTTTTTGAATTCAGTTATGGTCCTCATCTCTACCACCTCCACTGGGAGACTATTCCACAGATCCACTACTCTTTCCGTAAAGAAATATTTGCGCATATCACTCCTGAATCTATCTCCCTTCACCCTCATCCCATGTCCCCTCTTGGCAGAACTTGCTTTCAATTGAAAGAGGCTCTCTCCCTGAACATTTATGCCATGGAGGTATTTAAACATCTCAATCATATCACCTCTATCCCACCTTTCTTCTAAGGTGTACATATTAAGATCATTAAGTCTGTCCTCATATGCTTTATAATGAAGACCACTAATCATTTTAGTAGCCACCCTCTGCACCGACCCCATCCTGTTCACATCCTTTTGAAGGTGCGGTCTCCAGAATTGCACACTATACTCCAAATGAGGTCACACCAAAGACTTATACAGAGGCATTATCACCTCCTTTTTTCTGCTAGCCATTCTTCTCCGTATGCACCCAAGCATCCTTCTAGCTTTTGCCATTGCCTTTTCTACCAGTTTAGCTACTTTAAGATCATCAGACACAACCATGCCTAGGTCCCGTTCTTCTTTAGTGGACAAAAGTACTTCACCCTCTATACTATATTGCTCCCTTGGATTGCTGCAGCCCAAATGCATGAGCTTACATTTTTTAACATTAAATCCCAGCTGCCAAATTCCAGACCATTCTTCAAGCTTAGCTAGATCCCTCCTCATGTTATCTACACCTTCCTGAGTGTCTACTCTATTGCATATTTTGGTATCATCCGCAAAGAGGCAAACCTTACCCGACAGCCCTTCCACTATATCACTAACAAAGATTTTAAAAAGAATCGGACCAAGGACAGATCCCTGGGGCACATCACTGGTAACATCCTTCTCTGAGATTGAGCTCTGTTTACCTGTACTCTTTGTTGCCTCCCACCCAACCAATTTCTAACCCAAGCAGTAACTTTAGGGTCCATCCCTAGGGTGCTCAGTTTGTTTATAAGTCGCCTGTGAGGAACAGTGTCAAAGGCTTTACTGAAATCGAAATGCACCACATTTAGGGCTCTCCCTCGGTCCAACATCCTGGTCACCCAGTCAAAGAAATCAATCAGATTCGTCTGACAAGACCTGCATCTGGCGAATCCATGCTGCCTCAGATCCTTCAATCCGCTGGACTCCAGAAACCTCACTATTTTCTCTTTCAGCAGCGTTTCCAATAATTTACTCACCACTGAAGTTAAACTAATCGGCCTGTAGTTTTCAACCACATCCTTACTTCTGCTTTTGTGTAAAGGCACCACGTGAGCCTCTCTCCAGTCCTTTGGCACCACTCCCGACTCCAACGAGGCATTGAAAAGGTCAGTCAGTGGAGCTGCTAGAACGTCCCGAAGTTCCCTTAGTATTCTAGGGTGTATCCCATCTGGTGCCATCACTTTGTCTACTTCAAGTTGAGCTAGTTTCTCACAAACACAGTCTTCTGAAAATTGTTCAAGATGTCCCTCACTTCTGTTCCTGTTTGTTGGTGTTTTCTGAGGCCCTGCTCCTGGTTTTTCATCTGTGAACACATAACAGAAATATTTGCTAAGCAATTCCACTTTATCCTTATCAGCTTCTACATTTTTCTCCCCTGCACCCTTGAGCCTGACAATGCCACTTTTGCCCTTCTTCTTCTAACATATCTGAAAAATGTCTTATCCCCCCATTTTATTGCAATGGCTATTTCTTCCTCCTTTTGAATCTTTGCCTTCCTGACTAGTTTGCTATCTTCTCTAAGTTTTTCCAAATATAGATACCTGTCTTCCTCTCTCTGTGATCTCTTGTATTTCATGAAGGCCTCCCTCTATTTTCTTCACTTTTTCAGCTACTTCTTTCGAAAGCCATAGCGCTCTCCTTTTCCTTTTACCTTTATTTACCATTTTAACAAAAAGGTTGGTTGCGGGGAGTGGTTTGAAACCAAGATGGCAGCAGGAGCGTTTTTTCGCTGGTGAGAATGCCTAAACGGAAAGGCAAGCAGAAGGCTCCTCCCGCTGAGCCTAAGCTTGCAATTGCCTCTGGTCCTATGGATCGTTTTGTACAACTATCTGAGCAAAAAATTGGGGAGATTCGAGCGGGTGCTGTAACACCGGTGGAGGTGGACTCGGAGTTACTTGCCATGGAGGTGTCTCTCTCCCCCGATGAGCGGCTGCCTCCTTCACGTGTGTCTGGCCCAGAGACCCCTTCCATGGGAGGAGACGCAGCCCTACCAGAAGTTGTTAAGGCCACGTCCCAGATGTGGGATCTGCTGGAGGAGATTCCTGGAAGCCAGCCCTCGAAATTTGGGGCTGTCGACATGGTCAGTGGTTTAGTTTTGGAGGCGGCACAACCTGCTCATCGAGTTGAAGGAACAGACATGCAGAAATCCTCTTTGTTTCCTGAGGTTGTTAAAGGGTTTGTTTTGAAGCACCCGAAAGTGATCTCACTGGATTCTATCTGGGAAGCGATCTCTCAGTTATCAGCTACTGTTTCCCAGCAGGTGGAACTGATGACTTTACGGTTGGAGAACCTGGAGACTCTTATCAGGTAGAGTTCGAGGTGAATTGGCTGACCTACGTATGAAGATGGCGACAGGAGAACAGAAAGTAGAACAGGTTTCATTAGTGATTGATTCAATAGTGAAGGATAACTTAGCGATGAGAGTAAAGCTGGAAAATATAGAAAATGCTGTGAGATCATCTAATTTGCGTTTGTTAAAATTTCCAGTGGTATCTGAAATTTCTCCAGTAGAATTAAAGAAATATATATATGAAATCCTATTAGTACTGACTGATTTAACCCCTCCTATTGTTAAAGCATATTTTTTACCTGCTGGTAAAAAGCTAGATCAGAGAGTAGTGGGTTCATTGGAAATGGATATTTTGGATGTTTCTGCTTTATTGCAATCACCTAAAGAAGATGATCTAAAGGTTTCTACTATTTTAGTGTCCTTTGCTATTCCATCAGATAGGGACTGGATTTTAAAATTATACTTTAAGAGGTGTTCTGTTACATTTATGGGTAAAAAGATCGTTATGTTTCCAGATGTTTCCAGAGAGACTCAAAGAAGGCGGAGAACCTTCTTGCTTTTGAGACCTGGTGTGATTCAGATGGGGGCTTCTTTCCTATTGAGATTTCCTTGTAAATGTATTGTTTACTTTAGACAGACCAAGTATGTATTTTTTCAACCGGAGGAATTATCTTCGTTTGTTTCCTCTCATGTAGTGATATCATCACCTCTTGAGTAGGATCTCGTCTTAAGGGTATTAGGCTCAGCTCTCCGCTGCTGTCTTAGATCTTTCATGCTGTTTCCATTGTCAGGGATCGAGGTTTCACCTATCCTTGCTCCTTTGTTTTCCTTTTTACTCCCCTATTGTTAGTGGACTAATTATAGTCTTGACTAAGGTTTATGTGTATTCATGGAAGGTTTTTTTTCTTTGTTAACTTTGTTGTACAATTAGTAGTTTTTCTGTACAAGCATTGCTTGATTAAAATTGTAAAGTTCTATAAATAAAAAAAAAAAGATTGGTTGCCCTTAAAATATCCCCTTTCAGTTTTGCCCACTGTTTTTCTACATCCCCCAGCTGTTCCCATCCCACTAACGACTCCCTGAGGTATTGGCCCATCCTGGCAGTTAGTCTTCCTAAAGTCTAAGATCCTCACCTTTGAATGGATTCTAACAGCCCTAGTCCTAATACTGAACCACACCATCTGGTGATCACTGAATGCAAAACGATCTCCCACTACAACATCAGAAACACTTTCACCATTGGTAAGCACCAAGTCCAGTATGGCCCCTTCACGTGTGGGGTCGGTTACCAATTGCCTGAATAATTCGCCCTGTAGAGAATCCAGGATCTCCTTCCTTCTAGATGATACTGCAGCAGGAATGTGCCAATCAACATCTGGCATATTGAAATCTCCTATCAGGAGCACTTCACCTTTCCTAGCAATGCTGCATATGTCTTCAATTAACTCTCTGTCCACCTCTTCCTCTTGTGAGGGAGGTCTGTATATCACACCAAAGCAAATAGATTTCTCTTTCCCTCTTTCTAGTTTAACCCACAATGCCTCCTCTCTCCTTTTTAAGTTCTGTAATTCCAAAGCTTTAATAGTAGTTTTTACATATAGTGCCATTCCTCCTCCCCTTCTTCCTACCCTGTCCTTTCTGAATAAAGTATAGCCAGGTATAGTTACATCCCAATCATGGTTTTCTGTGAACCATGTTTCTGTAACTGCCACTAAATCCAAGTCAACCACTCCCACCAAAGCTTCAACATCAGGGATCTTATTTCCCATGCTATGGGCATTTATACACACTGCTTTCCATATGTTACCCCTGTTACACATTTCCATAAAGGTATTTAATGTATCACCTACCTGGGGGCTTTCACCTACCTGGGGGCTTTCTTCACCCATTCCCAACAAATCTAGTTTAAAGCCCTCTTCAGTAGATTAGCCAGTCTACTACCGAAGACGCGTTGACCTTTCTTGGACAGATGGATTCCATCTCTGCTCTGCAACCCTTGGAACAGCATCCCATGGTCTAGGAAACCAAAATGCTCTCAATGACACCGTTATAGTTGGTGATTCGATCATTAGGCATGTAGATAGCTGGGTGGCTGGTGGACATGAGGATCGCCTGGTAACATGCCTGCCTGGTGCGAAGGTAGCGGACCTCACGCGCCACCTAGATAAGGTCTTAGATAGTGCTGGGGAGGAGTCTGCTGTCTTGGTACATGTCAGTACCAATGACATAGGAAAATGTGGTAGGGAGGTTCTGGAGATTAAATTTAGGCTTTTAAGTAGGAAGTTGAAATCCAGAACTTCCAGGGTAGCGTTCTCCGAAATGCTTCCCGTTCCACGTGCAGGACCCAAAAGGCAGGCAGAGTTCCGGAGTCTCAATGCGTGGATGAGGCAATGGTGCAGAGATGAGGGTTTTGGATTTGTTAGGAACTGGGGAACATTCTGGGGAAAGGAGGGGCTCTTCCGAAGGGATGGGCTTTACCTTAACCGGGATAGAACCAGGCTGCTGGCATTAACCTTTAAAAAGGAGATAGAGCAGCTTTTAAACTAGATAATAGGGGAAAGCCGACAGTCGCCCAAGAGTGGATGGTTCGGAAGAATGTATCCTTGAAGGATACTACCAAAAACAGAGAGGTTCCAAAAAAGAGTAAAGTAGCCCAAATGCCCTTGAGTATGGAGCAGACAGAGCTTAAAGATCCCAAATTACCCATGTCTACCACTCGCCAAATTAATATGAATAAAATACAGTCTCTAAAATGCTAGTATGCAAATGCTAGAAGTCTAAAAAATAAGATGGGAGAGTTTGAATATATAGCACTAAATGAGAGGTTAGATATGATTGGAATATCAAAGACATGGTGGAAGAAGGACAACCAGTGGGACACTGTGATACCTGGGTACAAACTATATCGTAATGATAGAGCTGATCAAATTGGTGGAGGGGTTGCGCTCTATGTTAGAGAGGGCATTGAGTCAGAAAAGATTAAAGTTTTGCAGGAAACAAAATTTGCTGTAGAATCTCTATGGCTTGAAATTCCATGTATAAAGGGGAAGGCGATGGCAGTGTGGGGGGGGGGAGGGGGGGTGCTATCGACCGCCTGGCCAGAATGAACAAATGGATGATGAAATGCTCAAAGAAATCAAGTAAGCTAACAAAAGTTACAGCACAGTAATAATAATGGGTGATTTCAATTACCCCGGTATCGACTGGGTCAGTGTCACGGCAGGACATGCTAAGGAGATAAAGTTCCTATATGAAATAAATGACTGCTTCTTGGAGCAGCTGGTTCATGAACTGACCAGAGGGGAAGCCAAATTAGACCTAATCCTTAGTGGAACACCAGAACTAGTGCAAGAGATAAGGGTGTTGGGTCCACTTGGCAATAGTGATCACAGCATGATTGTCTTTGATTTAATTAGTGGAGGAGGGATAGTAAAGAAATCCACAGTACTACCTTTTAACTTTCGAAAGGGAGACTATGTTAAAATGAGGAAAATAGTTAAGAAAAAACTAAAAGGAGCAGTTGCAAAGGTTAAAGACTTACATCAAGCTTGGGTGTTGTTGAAAACTACTATCTTGGAAGCCCAGACCAGCTGTATTCCACGCTTTAAGAAAAGTGGAAGGAAGTCCAAAAAACTGCCAGCATGGTTTAAAGGTGAGGTCAGAGAGGCTGTTGTTGCCAAAAAAACATCTTTCAGGAAATGGAAAAAAGAGCCAAACGACGAAACCTGGAAACAACACAAACACTGATAAGTCAACTGCAAGGCATTGATAAGGCAAGCAAAGGGAGAATTTGAGAAGAAGCTTGCAGCGGAAGCAAAAACGCGAAATAAAGACTTTTTCAAGTACATTTATAGCAAAAATCCTGTGAGAGAGTCAGTTGGTCCATTAGATGATGGAGGGGTTAAAGGGGCACTAAGAGGCGACAAGGCGACAGCGAAGAGACTGAATGAATTCTTTGCTTCGATCTTTACTGAGGAAGATGTAGGGATGTTACCCATGACTGAAGTGGTATTTAAAGGTGCGGAAGAATTGAAGGAAATATCGATACATCGGGAAGATGTATTACAACTATTAGATAAACTGAAGAGTAGCAAATCACCTGGGCCGGATGGTATACATCCAAGGGCAGGGGTGGGGAACCCTGGTCCTGGAGAGCCGCAGACCAGTCAGGTTTTCGGGATATCCCTAATGAATATGCATGAGATATATATGCATTAGAGATATCCTGCCAACCTGACTGGTTTGTGGCCCTCCAGGGCTGGATTTGGAGACCCCTGCCTTACACCTCTGTAATTTAAGATTGTGAGTGGGCAAGGTGCAGATGTCCAAGACATAAAAAAGGTTAGATAGAATGTGTCACATTCCTCCTCACTTCTCACCACCACCAAAATATTGTCTATTAGACAACTTTTTGGTGGTGGTGAGAATCGAGGAGGAATGTGACACATTCTATATACCCTTTCGATGTCTAGGACATCTGCACCTTGCCCACTCACAATCTTAAATGACAGAGGTATAAGGCAGGGGTCTCCAAATCCAGCCCTGGAGGGCCACAAACCAGTCAGGTTGGCAGGCTATCTCTAATGCATATATATCTCATGCATATTCATTAGGGATATCCCGAAAACCTGACTGGTCTGCGGCTCTACAGGACCAGGGTTCCCCACCCCTGTCCAAGGGTGTTGAAAGAACTGAAATATGAGATTGCAGACCTGCTATTAGTAATCTGTGAACTATCATTAAAATCATCTCTAATACCTGAAGATTGGAGGATCGCCAATGTAACACCAATTTTTAAAAAGGGTTCCAGGGGTGATCTGAGAAACTACAGACCGGTCAGCCTGACATCAGTATTGGGAAAAATGGTAGAAACCATCAAAAAGAATAAAATTACTCAGCATGTAGATAGTGTGGTGAGAAGGAGGAGGCAGCCCAGCATGAAAATAAAGGAGAAAGAAGAACTTTTTCTTCTGCTCAGGGGATGGGTTCATTAGAAAACATACATCACAGCAGAATCCCTGAGAGAAGGCAAGAGGGTAGTGCTAGGCTTAAGCCACTCCCACACCTCATGACAACCTCAGGCAAGAGTAGGAGGTACAAGTGGGTGGAGTCAGGAAGGGAGTTGCCCTGCTCAGCATTTAAGTTTGAGAGAACAAACAAAGTGAGCAGAGGGACCAAGGACTCCAGAAAGGCAAGGAACTGCAGAGATGCAGGAGAGAGCAAACACAGCAGAACCAGCAACCATGAAAGAAGCAGATACGAAGTGAAGCTTGTGTAAATATCTTTATTGCAACACTGGTTACAAGTGTTACCTTAAGAGGAGAAGAATAATCCTTGGGAAAGAGGAATTGAGATGGCTTCCCGTCCCTACTAGGCAACCGCCTGGTAGGGGCGCGACCGCCACAGGTGGCGTAGTTTTTCGGATACAGCATTCCAGTGGTCAAGTGGTGCGTCTACAAGCTGGTACCTCAGGACGAGGAAGATCCAGGAAGGACGGAGTGACCGGACTGAGAGAAAACACGGAGGAGAAAATCCGGAGTGGAGTCGGATCCGGAGCGCTGTTTTCTGGTGGTAAAGCGAAGACCTGCATCAGAATCAGGTAACCCATAGGCTAGAGGGGATAAGCCTGGGATTCTGATGTAAGGGGCCACCAGGTACTCACTAGGAGAGAGTGAGGGGAAAAAAAAAAAAAAGTGCTGCACTTTGTGTGGTTTTCTCTGTGTTTGTATTCCAGAAACCGCAGTCCAGGATGGAGACAGCGGACATATTGGCCTGGGTGGCAGACCAGTTCGCCAAGCAGAGGGAGATGGCAGCAGTGAGCCAGGAGCAGGCGGCGTCCATGCTTCGCGCTCAACAGCAACCCCTACTGGAGCTGATGGCGAAATGGATTCGGGCCCAGGAAGAAGCGACCAAGATGGCACAGTCTGTACAAAAGGCACAGACCTTACCAGGTGCACAGGTTGTTTTTCCAGGAGGGGAAAGCCCTGGTACTGGAACTTTCTCATGTGGCCGCCTTTCTAAAGAGGACAATATTGATGTCTTTATTGAGTCCTTTGAAAGAATAGCTGTTTTAGCTCAATGGCCAAAGGAACAATGGGCCATGAGATTTGCTATTACCCTTAGTGGGGAGGCTTTAGCAGCCTACAGGGAAATGCCAGTTGCATTAGTAGCCGAGTATGAGCATGTAAAGAAGGCCGTAAGAGATCGGATGGGGTTAAGTCCCTTGTTCTATCGGAGGCTTCTGAGAGCATGTGTACTGAAAGAAGGTGAAACACCCCAAGCTTTATACCATAGAATTAAAAGCTTAGTGTATAAATGGCTTGTACCTGAGAATGGCAATATAGATTCTGTTATTGGTACTGTAATATTGGAACAGTTTACAGAAGCTGTACCCAAAGAGTTACAGAGCTTTCTGGTAATGCAGAGCTGTAAAAACACCCAGGAAGCCATTGCGTTGGCTGAGTGTTTTCTAGAGGCCAAGAAGTTAAGCCTCAAGAAAGAGGGCGTTTTTCAGAAGGCAGATACAGAATTGCAGGAAAGGAAGGCAACCTTTACTAGCCATAAGATGGATAGGAATAAATCCATAGAAGGCAGATGTACCCTGCAGAGAAAATGTTTTTCCTGTGGTGAGCCAGGTCACCTTAAGAGAAACTGTCCAGTAAGGAAAGCGTATGTAATCACACGTCCCAAAGAGGTAGGTGAGGGATTTCTCTTATCAGTAGAAGTAGAAGGAATACCCATAGAAGCTCTACTAGATTCAGGGGCCAGCCAGTCTATGATTTCCAGCAGGCTGTGGAAAAAGATAGAGGCCCAGAGACAGTGCTTACAAGAATCCTCAAGGGGGCAGGTTAAAATCAAATGTGTCCATGGAGCAGCTTCCACCTATCCTCTCCAGAGTGTTAGGATCAAGGGGTTAGGTAGTGGAAGACAGGTGGCAGTGGCAGTGATACCTAGACTCCCACACGATATGATATTGGGCCGTGACTGGTCCCAGTTCAGAAAGGGGGTGGAGAAACAGTTGCAGGAAGAAACAGGCATGATAACCACACGCACAGACACTAACCTTTCAGGGGAGAATAGGAAGGAAAGAGTTGTGCGCCCCAGGGTTGATACAGGGGGAATAATACCCGCTCCGTTGTTCGGTAAGAGAGTAAACCCAGGGAAGTCAGTAGATACTCAGAGGGAAAAGCAAGTGCCAAAGCAGAAATTTGTGATAAAATTCTGTAGGACTACCCCTGAGGCAAGAATTCCCATGCGGGCTACCGAACAAGCTGCTGGTATGGATCTCTGTAGCGCAGTAGCGGTGGTCATTCCAAAACAGGGGAGGGCCATAGTAAACACGGGACTTAGAGTAGAAATACCGCCCGGTTGTTACGGACGGATTGCGCCCAGATCTGGCCTCGCCTTTAAAAAGTTTATAGATGTAGGCGCGGGCGTTGTAGATCCAGATTATAGGGGAGAATTGAAAGTCCTCTTGTTTAATTTTTCGCAAGAAAACTTTAGAGTAAATGTAGGAGATAAGGTGGCACAATTAATTTGTGAAAGGGTCGGTTTTCTGCCCATAGAGGAGGTGGATGAACTCTCCTCTACCACCAGGGATTCCAGAGGATTTGGTTCCACAGGTGTAGCCGAAATAGAGGGGCTAACAGCCTGTTGTATAGAAAAAGAAGACAATCTGGGACCCCAAATTGCAAAAGGTAGTGTAGATCCTGTTTATAGGATTAGGAAAGACTTGAAAAGAAGTCAGAGTAAACAGAAAACTTATCATGACCGGCGTGCAAGGCCGCGTTTTTTAAAGGTCAGGGATAAGGTTATGGTAATGGTAGCTGTAGGAAACTCTAGGTTTGAGAATTCCTGGAAAGGCCCTTACATGATAGCGAAACAGCTCGGACCAGCGTCTTATGCTGTGGATACTGGCCGTGGAAAGCAACAGGTATACCATGTTAATCTGTTGAGGCTATGGAAGGAGCGTATAGGGAATGCACAGCTAGCCTTAAGAGTTAGTGATGATTCGCAACCCACACCTTGTATTACGTGCTGTTCGCGGGTTATGGCGCCAGCCCGTAATAGTCTAAGGAGGGGGATATGTGGTGAGGAGGAGGCAGCCCAGCATGAAAATAAAGGAGAAAGAAGAACTTTTTCTTCTGCTCGGGGGATGGGTTCATTAGAACACATACATCACAGCAGAATCCCTGAGAGAAGGCAAGAGGGTAGTGCTAGGCTTAAGCCACTCCCAGACCTCATGACAACCTCAGGCAAGAGTAGGAGGTACAAGTGGGTGGAGTCAGGAAGGGAGTTGCCCTGCTCAGCATTTAAGTTTGAGAGAACAAACAAAGTGAGCAGAGGGGCCAAGGACTCCAGAAAGGCAAGGAACTGCAGAGATGCAGGAGAGAGCAAACACAGCAGAACCAGCAACCATGAAAGAAGCAGATACGAAGTGAAGCTTGTGTAAATATCTTTATTGCAACACTGGTTACAAGTGTTACCTTAAGAGGAGAAGAATAATCCTTGGGAAAGAGGAATTGAGATGGCTTCCCGTCCCTACTAGGCAACTGCCTGGTAGGGGCGCGACCGCCACAATAGTCATGGCCTAATGGGAGACAGCCAACATGGCTTTAGACAAGGAAGATCTTGTCTTACTAATCTGTTATTTTTTTTGAAGGTGTGAATAAACAGGTGGACAAAGGTGAGTCAGTTGACATAGTGTATCTGGACTTTCAGAAAGCCTTTGACAAGGTCCCTCATTAGAGACCTTTGTCAAAACTAAAGAGTCATGGGATAGGAGGCAGTATACTACTGTGGATCAGGAACTGGTTAAAAGATAGAAGGCAGAGGATAGGGCTAAATGGCCAATTTTCCCAATGGAGAAAGGTGAATAGTGGTGTACCCCAGGGATCTGTGCTGGGTCCGCTGCTTTTTGAAATATTCATAAATGACCTGGAAAGTGGAATAACGAGTGAGGTTATCAAATTTGCAGATGACACAAAACTATTTAGAGTTGCTAAAATCCAAGAGAATTGGGGAAAATTGCAAGAGGCTCTTGATAAATTGGAAGACTGGGCATCAAAATGGCAGATGAAATTTAATGTGGACAAGTGCAAAGTTATGCACCTAGGGAAGAACAACCCAAACTATGGTTACACGATGCAAGGTTCCACATTAGGAACCACCACCCAGGAAAAAGATTTAGGTGTCATTGTGGATAACATGTTAAAACCCTCGGCCCAGTGTGCAGCGGCAGCCAAGAGAGCAAATAGAATGCTAGGTATCATAAGGAAAGGGATGGAAAATAAAACAAAAGATATTATAATGCCTCTATATCATTCCATGGTGAGACCACACCTTAAATATTGTGTGCAATTCTGGTTGCCGTATCTTAAAAAGGATATAGCGATATTAGAAAAGGTTCAGAGAAAAGCCACCAAAATGGTAAAGGGGATGGAAGGATACTCCTATGAAGAAAGGCTAAAAAGGTTAGGGCTCTTTAACCTGGAAAAGAGACGGCTGAGGGGAGATATGATAGAAGTCTATAAATTAATGAACGGAGTGGAATGGGTAAACGTAGATCGATTCTTTACATTAAATATAGAAAGACTAGGGGACATGCAATGAAGCTACTGGGTAAACTATTTAAGACTAATAAAAGAAAATATTTTTTTTCAATCAATGTGTAATCAAACTCTGGAATGTGTTACCGGAGGATGTAGTAAAGGCTGTTAGTGTAGCTGGGTTTAAAAAAGGTTTGGACAAGTTCCTGGAGGAAAGGTCCATAAATCTTTATTAAGAAAGGACACAAGATATCAATGCTTGACCCAGTACAGGCATTGTGGAACCTGTGTCTTTTGTGGAAACTGCTAGGTACGTATGACCTAGATTGGCCACTGTTGGAAACAGGATACTGGGCTTGATAGACCTTGGTCTGACGCAGTATGGCATATCTTATGTTCTTATGTAAAGACAGATACTGTAGAGCACTATGTGGGAACATAGCCATGCCATGGTCACTACTCGGTCAGAGTGAGAGTGTCCTCCTAGTAGGACAGGCTGTGGCCACCCTCTCCATGCACATGGTGATTGGGCACTATGATTTCCAGCCACTGCCCTACCCCCGATGCAGACACATCTTGCCCAATTTGCCCTGTCTAGGCCATACTCACAATACCTTGCTCCTCAGTATGCACATTTGCAGGCTAATGCTGGGAACAGTGGGCCCAGTGAGGTGTAGGAAGCCACAAACCAATGGATAGACATACACACACACACACTCCTATTGCAGCACTGTACAAAGATAGGGGTGGATGGCAACCCTGCCTGCCACACTGGCCCCAATCATAGTGCAGGCATTGCTAAGGTGTTCAGGAGCTAGTAGTAGTGCTCTGGTGATAACTGCTGCTCCATGCTGGGGCCAACAGCCTGATTCTCCATGAAGCTTTGGATGGTGGAGTCTGTGTGTGGTTGTTTCTACCCCCATGTTGATGTTATATATCTGCAATGTTGGGTAAAATGTAGGGACATACTTTGCAATATCCACAGCTGGGACCTGAACTTGTGATTCTCTGCTTCACAACACACTGGCTGCGTGTACTGCACCACACTGTTGCCAGAGAAGCACAGCAGTCCCTGGGGCTATCTTTGCTTTCATCAGACAGATCATGTTTGTTGCACTGCATACCATGCACTAGAATAGGGCATGGCCTTGGGCCACTGAAGGCGTGTGCCACTGCCCCCTCCACCACCAACACCCCCCCCCCCCGCCATTCTGATAGCCCCATATGCTGTCGGTGCTGGTAGTGCGCAGTCCTAGGCAATCCAATTTGCAGATAGGCGGTTGCCTAGGGTGCAGAGTCTGAGGTGGGGAGGCATACATGGACATCCACACATCCCCCCATCACTGCCTACCAATGTTATGTCCCTTCCACATGGGGGAGAGACGGCTGCGGGGTGTCAGATTGGTGCTCTAGCAACTATTGGGTAGGGTGGACCAGGTAAAAGTGGGTAGATTGTGTTATGCCAGCAGGCTATGGACAGGCTAGGGCATGCAATGCGGGTACTGTGTACCCAGTTTGGACTACTGGGTGTATATATGTTTCAGACAACGTGTGGTCACACCCTGCACTGCCTTACCAGGGGCTGTAGTAAAGGGTATTCATTTAGTTGGGTTTACGAACAATGTGGGACTTTCCTGGAGTAGGTACATAGACCCTTGTTACCGTGGTCCCCAGATGTGCACTGCTTGCCCTATTACAGGCATTGTGGCTCTGGTGTGACGTTTGGGGTACCTGCTGGGTATGTGTCCCCTGGATGGGACACTGTGGAACACAGACTATTAGGCATGTTTGACCTTGGTCAGATGCTGTCTTGCAGCTTTCCAGTTTCTGTATTCCTATGTGCCACCTAGGTGACAGCCTGGTCCACCCTGTGCCCCAGCTGCCCCCACTGCATGTCCCACTTGCTGCCCCCTTTGCCCCATTTTCAGCATCACCATAGTGCCCTTTCATACTTGGGCATTATGCTGTTGTTGCAAATGGAGCATTACTATCACTTTTCTTGGGCTCCCTGTCTGTGCTGTACATTGCTGACACATAAATGGTCTTTCTCTCCTGCAAATGTGCATTTACCGACAGGTTTTCACTGGCGGTGATGTCCCAGCATTAATGTGGCAGCGTTAGTGTAGCTGGGGCCTCTCCCCACCCATTGACCCTTTCTCTCCGCCCTCTGGGACAGCTTTCGCTGCCGGAGACGTTACTGCACGTTAACGTTGCATCAAGTAACGTTACCATGCGTTAACATTGCATCTGGTAACGTTACCATTGCCAATGCTACGTTACCGCGCCGTAGTAAACATACCCCTTAGCTACTAGTCGGTAGAGTGGTTTACAATAAGATTTTAAAAAACCCAAAAAACTAAAAACAAAAAAAAAAGTCATATAGATATAAAATAAAGAAAACACTTCTTACTCTGGAAAGGAGGAAAGAAAAGCAACTCCATTTAAACAGGAAAGTAAGGTACAGGGAGCAGAGGAAAGGACTACCTGAGTCCAACCTAAGGCTAGTGCAAATTATCAAACAGAGTTGTTATTAGCAGCTTGTGCCAAATGCTCCAGTAAACAAATATGTTTTTAGAAGGGATCTGAATTTTGGGAATGACCCTTCCAGGCAAATCTGTGAAGGGAGACCATTCCAGAGTGAGGGGGCAGTAAAGAAAAAGGCTGAGTTGTGAGTAGACTCGTACTTTGTACAATTAGGGGAGGGCAGAACCAAACAATTATCCTAAAGAGACCGTAAAGAGTGCTGCAGGACATAGGGAATGATTAAAGAAAAAGATCATGTGGAGCCTGGTTGTGAAGGGTCTTATGAGTAAAAGTAAGACATGCTCAGGAATAGGAGCCAGTGGTGTCCACTGAAAAATGGGATAACGTGATCATATTTCTTGGTGTGAGTGAGTGCACAAATAGCCGTATTTTGTATGGATTGAATGCATTTCAGTTGATGGGGAAGACTGGAAAAAGCAATGGCGCAATAGTCAAGTTTTGAGATGACTGTATAAATCAAGAGGGTGGTTAAGGTGGCTTCATCAAAGAGAGGCCTAAGGGCATGATAGTGGTGAAGAACAACAAAGGAAGACTAGGTACGGTAGTTGACATATGGGGAAAATGAAAGCTCTGAGTCCAGGTAAACTTTATAATACTTAAAAGAGATATGAAGCAAGATGGGAGTGGTGTTAATGCAAGGGGCCAAATTGGGAATGGACTTCAATCCAGTGAACCAGGAAGTGGTGGTTTTTGAAGGATTCAATTTCAAGGCATTCTGAAGGAGCTAGGATAAGATAAAGTCTAAAGCAGAATTAGTATGAGAAATTTCCAGAGAGTTGATGTCATTGAGGGTGAGGAGTAAAATGTCATCGATGTAAATGTAAAAAAATAAGTCCTGATGACTTTATAAAGGTAGTCAGAGGACTGAGGAAAATGTTAAAAAGCAAGGATGATAGGGCTGATCCCTGTGGCACCCCACAGGGGAGACAATAAGAAGTATAAATGAGACCGTGGTGAAGAACTTTGTATGAGTGACTATACAGAAAGGATGTAAACCACAAAAGAACCTCTCCATGCAACCCAATACCAAACAATCGAGATAGGAGGAGGTTATGGTCCACTAAATCGAAGGCTGCTGTTAAACCCAAGGAAATTGCCAACATGAGATATCCTTGATCCAGGATATTATTAATATCACTGAATAAAGCAGTGACCATGGATTCGGTACTGTGGTGTATGCGAAATCTGGACTGCTGAGGATGTAATACGGAGGTTTGTTCAAGGAGGTTGGCTAATTGAAGCAGAATGAAGCATTCAGAGATCTTAGTGAGAAAGGGGAGGTTGGAAATTGGATGGTAATGATTAGGATCAGTAAGTTCAAGTTTAACTGGAGGCAAATGAGTGCCTTTTTCCATGAAAGGGGAATATTGCCAGAAGAGAAACTGGAGCTTAGCATGGAAAGAAGGACGGGTATGAAACCCAAAGCAGGCTCAGAGAGATAGCCTGAGGGGATAAAGTCAAGCAGACAGAAGGAGGCCTGAGCCATGTGCTTGGATAATACGTCAATAGTCTTTCCATGCAGATGGGATCTATGAGGAGAAAGCCAGGACTTCAGCAAAAAAAAAAAAAAAAAATACAGTAGCAGCCTGCTAAGATGCACTAAGCATGTCTGTCTATACAGTACATACTTTGGGCTAACTTATACTTGTTTATCCAAGTCCTCAACCCATGGCCTCCGCCATACACTCACCTCAAGATGTGATTACTGCACTTGCCTACCTTGCAGTCAGGTATCAAAGAGGTCTTAAGACTCCAGAATTAGGCTATCAGAATTCTGGTACCCTGGGAGCTCAGAAGCAGAGGCCTTCACATGGGGAAATTGTGTGCAATAATAGGCTTTTATGCTTGCTAGAAAAGAAGACATGGCAGGAGAATTCACCTAGCAGAGTAAGACATGGGTCAGCACTTACATTTTCTTACTGTAGAGTAGAACTAGGGGTGTGCAGGCAAAAACAATTTTGTGTCTTTTCATTTCCTGTGCCATTTGTAGAATGTTTCATTTTATTTTGTTCTATTTTAATCAATTTTTGTTTTGTTTCATTTTGTTTTTATAAATTTTCATTTCAGGGCAATTTTGTTAATTAAAGAGGAAGCTCTGGCTGCTGCCCAAATGAAAAACAGCTAAAAGGTTATTAGAGATGTCAGACAAATGAAAAACCCAACTGGCTTTTTTTCTCACTGTCATAAACTGGTCTCAAGTCAGTGAGGTATGTGTTAGAAAGCAGATAACTTGTAGAAGAGCCATCACGACTCCATAGGTGTACTGGTTCTAGCCAGCCAGCACTTAATTAATGTATTGCTGATGATCTTGCTTCCTGTTTCTTGATTGGCCTAAAGTTCATCTAGTCTGCAGCTCTATGAAAAATGGTAACTGGATTTTTGCTTTGTGAATCTATTTGCATCTACTATAGAGATCCACTCCAAATATTCTTCTTTTACCATGTTTTAGGCCAGAAATTCTGTGAAACCATGTTTAAGTACCCTATCAGAGATATTTACCAAACGTAATCTAGATCCTAGTTGTCCAATTAGTGATGAACAAACAGGATCTGGATTAGGCTTGGTAAATGTCTCTGACAGTATACTTAGGGGTATGTTTACTAAACTGCGGTAACATTACAGACCGCACATTATGTAACGTTAACGCTTGTTAGGTAACATTAACTCTCATTAGGTAACGTTAACGTGCGGTATGTAACGTTAATGCGTGTTAACAATACTTAACGATTGTTAACGTCCCCGGCCGCGGTAAAAACCGCAGAGGGTGAAGAGAGGGCGGGGGGGAAGGGGTCAATGGGCGGGGAGTGGGCGGGGAGAGGCTCCCTGCACACTAACGCGCTGAACTGAAGGGCTGAATCCTACCGCGAATGAAAACCTGCCGTTAGATGCACATTTGCAGGAGAGAGAAACCATTTACGTGTCAGCAATGTACAGCATAGACAGGGAGCCCACGAAATGTGATAGTAGTGCTCCATGTCCAGCACCAGCATAGTGCACAAGTATGAAAGGCCACTATGGCGATGGTGCAAGTGGGGCATAGGGGGCTGCAGGCAGGATATGTAGTGGGGCAGCTTTGACAGAGGGTGGACTAGGCGGGTGCCTAGGTGGCACATAGAAACATAGAAACCGGAAATCATCATGACAGCAGCTGACAAAGTCCAAACACAATCCACCTACATCTACCTGGTCCACCCAAGCTAACAGTTGCCAGGGCACTGACCTGACATCCCCCCAGCCAACGCTCCCCCAAGCAGAAGGAACAGACTATTGGTAGGCGGTGATGGGGGGGATGTGAGGATGCACATGTATGCCCCATGCCCCAGACCCCGCTCCCTAGGTGACCACCTACCCACACAGTGGATGGCCTGGGACTGCGCACTACCAGCACCGACAGCATATGGCCATGTCAGCATGGCAGGGGTGTGTGTGCCTGTGCTGGAGGGGGAAGTGGCACCTGCCTGCAGTGGACCTAGGCCATGCCCTGTACCAGTATGTGGTGTGCGATGCAACATAAAAGATCTGGCTGAGGAAAAGTACAGGTAGCCCCAGGCACCACCATGCTTCTGTGGCAACAGTGTGGTGCAGTACACCCAGCCAGTGTGTCCAGAAGCAAAGGGTCACAGGTTCAAATCCCAGCTGTGGTTCCTGCAGAGCATGTCCCTATGTTTTACCCTACAATGCAGATACAACAGCAACATGTGCAAAGCCCAAAGCAGCGACGAACAGGGGTACAAACACCCACTCACACAGGCTCCATAATCCAAAGATGCATGGATAGTCAGGTTGTTGGCCCCGCATTGAGTTGCAGTTATCACCAGGGCACTACTACTACCTCCTGCACAGTTTAGCAATGTCGGCACTGTGATCAGGACCAGTGTGGCGGGCAGGGTTGCCAACCACCCCTATCTATGCACAGTGCTGCAATAGGAGTGTGTATGGGTATCTATCTATCCATTGTTTGTGGCTGCCCACACCTCACCGGGCCCACAATGTCCCACTCTTACCAGCGTTAGCCTGAATATGTGCATAATGAGGAGCAAGGTGTTGTGGGTATGGCCTGGACAGGGCAGATTGGTCAGGATGCATCTTCACAGGGTGTGGGTCAATGGCTGGGACACTGTAGTGCCTGACCACCGCCTGCATGGACAGGGCTGCCACAGCATGGCATGCTGGGAGGACACTCACTCTGACCGAGCAGTGACCATGGCATGTCTAGGTTCCCACATAGCACTCTACATTTCCTGCTTCCAGTGATCCTGTTGTGTTCCCAGTGTTGGGGCCCTAATCACTGAGATACCTGCTTGGTGCACATAGTTTCTCTGTGAGTATGGACTGGCTAGTGGACTGTTTGCAGTTAGACTGTGCATGGTCAGGACACCTATATGGTGTAGTCTGACTGTGCTGTCTGCTGGTGACTGGCAGACAGTGGTGTGAGACAGTTGGGGTTTTCCAGAGCTAACCCTGTCATTGCTGCTGGTCAGCCACAGGCATGGCTCTGGCCCACCAACCCTGGAGGGCTGTCACATAACAACAGGATGGAGGTTGTTTCACAGGGGCTGGGGCACCTGTCCCTTACCTACAAAAAGTGTGATGTGAGCCCCTTTGGGTTATGTAGCATATACCACTTTGACCTATCAATGCACTGCTACACAAACCTCATGCAAGTCTGGAAACCCCTCTGCCCTGATAATAGGTGCCCATGCCAGCCAGACCCTAACACAGGGTACACACTAATCTGGGTGGTGTCTGGTCCCAGAGGGACACATGTGACTGCAGGATACAAATGGGCACCAAATTACCTTCAGCTACACTGCAAGGAACACCTGTCACACACTGGCAGTGATGGGGATGTACAGCAGGGCCTATCTCTAGCACCACATGTACTGCAGACCTAGTGCTGGACACCCATCCTATCCCTCAGGGAGAACACAGAACCTGCACAATGGCATGGTCTGTAGCTACTCTGTGCCAGTATCACGCACTGTCAGTTCGTCTTTCCAAGCTGAGGTACCGGAGAGGTGCAGACCCCATTTGCTGATCAGCTGTAGACAACTATTCAGCATGTGCATTGCATCATGGGTACTGGTGGGGTTACCCTATCCTGGCACTCAGAGCAGACAGTTTGTGCGGTGACCTGCAGTCCTTCTGTACCCAGCCATTACTGTGACATACACCACGGAGGTATAGCCTACTGGTTAATACAATGCCATTCTTGGCAGTGTTCATGGGTTCAATTCCTCATTGTTCCCTCCTCTCATGCCTGTCCTACTCAAATAGTGTGCATGCCTGTAACAGTCATATTTTTGCAGATTTGTGCTGCCAGCCCATAATACCCTCGCAATAATTGCCAACATTCCCTCGGTCCGTCTATCTGCGTCTGTCAGCTGTGTAGAGTCCTGTCTGCCTGTGCAGGCTGTCACCCCACGTCCTGAACTGCTACCCTTTCCTGCATTGCACCTCTTCATGCTTGCCTCGCCTGTGCCTGATCTGCATGGCACCACCACTCCTCTGTCCACCCATCACTGTAACTATCCTGCCACCTCCGCCTCCACTGGGGGACACGTATTCCTATTGTCTGCCACCAACTGTCTTTCCAGTACTTTACATTGCCAACACCCTGTGCTGTGGTACAGTTGCCCCCACCATGTTTGTCATCAGTACTGGCAGCCACATGGGATGCCCGCAGACATGGCAGGTCCAGCGGCTCCCAGCTCTCCCTCCTTCACTCACCTGTTCATTGCCTTTCCTGAGTGCTCTATCTAGTGTTAGGGCTACATCTGTCTCTGTTCCTCACAGGTCATGCATGTCATCCTGCAGCACCTTGCAGCCCTTAGGCCACACTAACCTAGGACACCATAACCTTGTTAGGCCACCGTAACCTATGGTTCCATAACCCAGGGTGCCCTCTAAGGTGCCCTGTCCAGGGGTGCCTAATACAGCACTTAGCCTAAGGAGCCCTACTGTATAGGGCACCTTACAAAGCGCCTTATAAGGCACCTAACAGGGCACTTTATAAGGCATCTTAGAGGCACCTAACAAGGCACCTTATAAGGCACCTTACTTATACGGCACCTTATAAGGCACCTTACAATGCACCTTATAAGGCACCTTACTTATACGGCACCTTACAAGGCGCCTTCCAAGGTGCCTTGTAAGGTGCCTTGTAAGGTGCCTTATGAGGTGCCTTGTAGTGCGTGTTAGTTTGTAACATGCGTTAGCTGATACGGCTTGCTGTAACGATGCACCGCCCATGCCTTTATATGGGCATCTGTACCTTTACCACTGAACCTAACGCGAATGACATTACCGCAGTTTAGTAAATATACCCCTTAGACATGGTTTCACATATTTCTGGCATAAGAACATAGCCAAAAGAAAAGTCTTTGGAGTAAATCTCTACAGCAAAAGTCAATAGAGTCACAAGGGAAAAGTCCAGTTAGCATTTTTAGAGAGCTCCAGACCATACAAACTTTGATCCAATCAGGAAACAGGAATGAAGATCATGAGCAATATAAGAGTTTCTTTTTGTTTTTATAAATTTTCATTTCAGGCAGTTTTTTAAATAAAAGAGGTAGTGGCGGCTGCTGCCTAAATGAAAAACAGGTGAAAAGTTACTAGAGGTTTCAGGCAAATACAAAATCCAACTGGTCTTTTTTTCCTCACTGTCAGAAGCTGGCTCAAACCAGCAATCTTTGGGTTAGAAGGCAGGAATCTGGTAGAAGATCCATCACATCTTCATAAGGGCTGGCCCTAGCCAATCTACTCTTAACTCTTCCTAAGATCTTCCTTCCTCTTTCCCAATTGGCCCAAAATGTCTAGTCTGAAGTTCTATGGAAAATACTAACTGGATTTTTTGCCTTGTGAATTGATTGACTCTTGTTATAGAGATTTACTCTAAGGCTAGTGTAAATGCCCATGTCTTAACTTAAGGTGCGATCTCTACCACCTATGCTAATATTTTATTTTTAAAAAAAAAAGTAGGTATCTATTTTTCTTTATAAAATAGCACCTAAGTAGGCACCTATTTTTATGCTTAAAGTAGGTGTCTCCTTATGAAATTACCCTCTAAGTAAGCATACATATGCTCTATCAAATGGCACTTAGGTTTCCCATGTCCAAGTTTATAAAATACGTATAGGTTTTAGGCGGGGCACCCGTCGATGCCTAATTCAACCCAGTTGTAGGCATTTATATGTCTGTATAGCCAGCTCTAGTCCTGATTGCATGCTTTGTGCCGGTACTTGCTATCCACTCTGATAGCTTCAACCAATTTCTTTTTGAAAACTGATTTTCTTGGATCTAATTAAGTCTTCTGTAGATGGTCTGGGCACCCAGGAGTGGGAAAGTCAGTGACTTGTTCTGTGCCTCTTTAATAATTCACCTCCGCTCCCTTGTGTGGATATATCCCATAAGCCAGGTGCTTACAGTGATGATGGAGCTGTCTGAGTAGATAAAGGAAACTTATTCCTTGAGCATCTAGGCTTGCTGTTCTTCCTCTGCTCTAAATGACATCATGATATCTTGTTTAATGCAATATTCAGTACTGGTAAGGGTACCTTGATGTAGCTTACTTATATTTCATCCTGAAGCTTCAATCAATAGTCTCCTTATTTGTGTATGTGGAAGTGCCCAGGAGCTGCTGGGTTGCCAGGAGTCAGCATTGACTTGAAGGCACACATTGCATTGCATTGTGGAAGTGCAAATTTATAAAAGCCTTTTTCATCATGTAACACAGGCTTCACACATGAATAAGCTCTATAAAAATCTTCCCATAATTGAAGAATTAGCATTCTGTTTCTGTTTCTTGCCCACCTCACATGTTTTTTGGTTTCTGTTTAGCAGTCGGTTTCTTTGCAAGGCCTATTAGAAGCTCATCTATCTTAGAAGTACCTGCATAAGATTTTGAAACATTACCCCAGGAGAAGAGAAATAATAATAGCTATGAGCTGATCAAAAAATTATGGTCTGTGGCCCAGGATGTGCATTTGGATTAGGATTCTTCTTTCATCTTTGATGTGGCCAATGTAATGGCACACAAAATATACAGCTGTCTTTTGTTCAAGTGCCAGATATTGTTTTTAGTCACAGTAGCCAACACTTACCTTCACTAGAAAATCACAGTTAAAACTTGATCCTTGACTGAGATGACTTGGCTTCAGACTTTAATTGTAAGTCAAAGAGACTCTTCAGTGATAAAAGAAAATAAGGATGCAGTGTAACAGTCTAAGGTGAATGCATAGAGTCTGTGACAATTATTTTATTTATGATATCCAGACAGCAAAAGGAAGAACAAACTAGAAAGGATTCAGCTCAGAAGAGTGGTTTTCCTTGCAGAACCTTTTCTATCTATGCAGAAGTTAAAAACATAAGTGCATATTTATTTACCTAGGCTGTGTTCTGATCTCATGGGGTTGCTACCACTTTGCAGCCAGAGGCAAGAAACAGTGTGGCTGTGGTTTTAAAACAAAAATAATAAGAGTGAGAAGAGGCTGTAGTACTTTGCAGCTCGAAAAAATGTATGGCTACTTTTAAAATAAAGTATGTCGGTGGCTGAAGAAGCTTCTGTGGAAGCCTGGCTGTTTTCCTTTTTTATTGAACAAGTAAATGGAGGGCGTGAGAGAGCAGAGACAATAAGTTCATTTGATTAATTTAAAACCGCGATCGGGACCAGGCTGTGCAGAAACAGGGCAGTATTATAATTTAAAAAATGGTGCCGGGATGCTGCTGGGCTGAAGGCTGGAGGTGAGAGGAGAGCTGCGGAGGGAGAGAAAGCTGTGAGAACCACGGATGGCACCGCAGATTGCAGTGGTGCCGGTGAGAATGGTACTGAGGGCAGCAGAAATGCTCCCGATGCTGTTTGCAGGCATTGGGTTTGCTGTCTGCCCAGGGTCTGTAAACAACATCGGGATTCGGGATCATTGAGGAAGGCAGTCGGGGCTTAAAGGCAGGTAGAGGCAGCACTGCCAGGCCTGGCTTGAGCCTAGTAGTAGGAGGAGGAGCCGGCCTTAAAGGTGCCAAGGTTCTTTTCTGTGTACTGTGTGAGGAGGGGGTTTGATGAGTGCCGGGGGCTTTGAGGGGGTCCTGGTTGTCAGAATAAGGGTAGGCAAGGGCTGGAGAGCCAGGAATATTATGTTTAAATGTGTTTTATAGGGCGAGAGATTCATTTTGTGCGCTGACAAGAGGGAAGGGGGGCAATTTAGGATCATCAAGGGTGCTGTGGAGGGGTGCTGGCCTGAGAGAGTTGGTGTGGGCAAGGCTGGGGAAGCCTAAAAATGATTTTTTAATTGTTTAAAGGGTTGTTTTGTTGCAAATCATGGCTGGGGGGTGTGGAGTGAGGGGGGGGGGGGCTGACTTACCAAGGCCCTGGGTGGGCTCCCGAGCCTTAGTTTTAATTAAAAACAGCTGAAATGAGTTATGGAGGGTCAGGGTAGCCTAAATAAATGATACATTTTGAAGTTTTAATTCCCTGGGGTACCCGGGTGTAAGGGCTCGTGGTAGAGGGTGATTAGGCAGCGCAGGGATTTCCCTAGAGGGCTCTGCTGAGGCTTTTGACAGACATGAATGTGAGATTTTAGTGATGCAGTTTGGTAACTTTTATTTCTAATATATTATCATTCAAAGAGACAGCACTGAAATGACCTTGAAAGTGTGATTAGAGCTGTTATAGGGTGGATTTTCTTATTTTATAGGAGAGAGTGTATTTTGCAGGGTATATGGAACTATTTTGTTGGGAAGAGAATGGAAGAACACTTTTCTAGGTGGATTGGAATGCTGGTGTGTGTTTGAGTTAAGTGTCAGTAGGGGTTTGTCTGTGAAGAGAGTGGAAGGTGTACTGGCTGTGGTAGTGAGGAAAGACGAATTGTAGTGATTTTTGAGAAATAGGAGAGAGAATCCATCAGTAATTACTATGACTACTACTACTGAGCAATTGTATAGCGCTACAAGTCGTATGCAGCGCTGCACAGACATGTAAGAGACAGTCCCTGCTCATCAGACCTTACAATCTAGTCAAGACAGACAACACAGTAATTGTAGATATGGGATACATCTAGGGAGAATGGTAAGAAAACATAAAGGACATCAAGTGAGTCAAGATCCGAAAGCAGTAGCGAAGAGGTGAGTTTTCAGTCTGGATTTGAAAAGGGTCAGAGAAGGCGCCTGACGTACAGACTCAGGTAGTTTCAGGCATAAGGAGCAGGAAGGTGAAAGGAGCGAGGTCTGGAGTTAGAAATAGAAGAGAAGGGCACAGATAGAAGTGATTTTCCAGAGGAGCGGAATTCCTGAGAGAGAGATAAGAGAGGAAAGGTAGTGAGAAGCTGCAGAGTGAATGCACTTATAGGTCAGCAGGAGAAGTTTGAACTGGATGCAGGAATGGATAGGGAACCAATGAAATGACTTGAGAAAATGGGTAATATGAGCATGATGAGGCTGGCAGAAGATTAGCCGCACAGCAAAGTGTTGAATAGATTGAAGGGGAGAGAGATGATTCAGAGGGAGACCAGCAAGCAGTAGATTGCAATAGTCTAGATGGGAGGTGACTAAGAAATGGATAAGTGTCTTAGTAGTGTGTTCAGAAAGGAATGGGCAAATTTTGTTGATGTTGTCGAGAAAGAAACAGCAGGTTTTAGCTATCAGTTGGATATGTGTGGAGAAGGAGAGAGAGGAGTCAAAGATGACCCCGAGGTTGCAAGCTGAGGAGACAGGGAGGAGTAGAGAGTTATCAACAGAGAAAGGAGGAAGGGGAGAGGAGGGTTTTTAGGGGGGAAAAATAAGAAGCTCAGCTTGGCCATGTTCAATTTCAAGCAGTGGTGAGACAGCCAAGCAGCAATGTCAGAAAGGCAGGAAGAGACCCTGGCCTGGATTGCCAGAGAGATTTCAGTTGTAGAGAGGTAGATCTGGGAGTCATCAGCATAAAGATGGTACTGAAAGCCATAGGAAGATGAGTGCACCAAGGGACTTGGTATATAGAGAGAAAAGGAGTAGACCCAAGACACATCCTTGGGGTACACCAACCGAGAGCGGGATAACAGTAGAGGAGGAGCCACCAGAACAAACACTGAAAGAGTGATGGGAGAGATAAGAAGAGAACCATAATAGCACAGAGTCCTTAAAACCAAGCAAAGACAGGTATCAAGGAGAAGGTTGTGATCAACAGTGTCAAAAGCAGCAGAAAGACAAGAAGGATGAGGATTGAGTAAAGGCCCTGAGGGTTTGCCAGGAACAGGTCACTGGAAACTTTGGCAAAAGCCATTTTGGTAGAATGTAAAGGACAAAAGTCATATTGTAGAGGATCCAGAAGAGCTTGAGAGGAGAGAAAGTCAAGGTAACAGTGGTGAACCGCACATTCAAGTAGCTTAGAGACAAAGGGGAGGAGGGAGATGCGTCAATAGTGAGAAGAACAGGTAGGGTTTAGTGAGGGTTTCTTGAGGAGAGAAGTGACTACAGCATGCTTGAAGGCTGCAGGGAAAGTTGCAGTTGAGAGCGATGGGTTGAGAATATGAGAGATGAAAGGGATTACAGTGGAGGAGATGGAGCTAAGGAGACGGGTGGGAATAGGATCAGAGGAGCAGGTTGTAAGTTTGGCTGAGGAAAGAAGGTGAGTGGTTTCCTCCTCAGAGATCATGGAAAAGGAAAAAAGGATAGCAGAGGTATGGGGGGAAAGTTGGGAGTGAAGAGGGAGAGGAGAGGAAGTAGCTGACCTCGTGTGGTATTGGATGTCTCTCTGGAGTTCTATGAGGAAGTGAGAGGAAAAGGTGAAATCTTTGGGAAAGGATTTCAATGAAGGATTTCCTTTGGTCACCTTTGAACAACTGCTTCAAGTATTGTCCTGTAATTAATTGGTTTTTCTGATATTGAAGTGCTGAAAGGAAAACAATAATTTGGGAAAAATCTGACTGGATTAAAAAAAATCAGTTAGCTGTTATATCTGTTTGAAGCTAACAATTTGGTTGAAGATTCTTCAGGAGTGTAAGTTCTTAAAAAGCTCTGCCAGTTTAAAACTGTTCTTCTGTATTTTTAGAGAGAAACAGTTCTTAGGGCTTCTGACAGCTGGAAGAGATTAAACTGAGGAAACATTGAGGAGCTACACTGAATTTGTGAATTTTAAAGCTCAGGTTTTAAAAGTCAGTTTATAGACTTGAGCCTGATTTAAGAGAAATAGAGACTGAACTAATGCTGCTGTTACAGCTCACCTGGAGTTCAGCTACAGCTTTAAAAGGAAGAAAATTCTAATCCAGCAGCACTGCTTTTAAAAGCAAATTTTCCTTATTGCTCTGACAGCCTGAAGTTACAGCAGAAGCAGAACGTTTAAGAGTGCCACAGCTAGTGTGTGTGTGTGTGGGGGGGGGGGGGTGTGTTAGTTAAGGTTTATTTAATTATCTTTTTATTGAAGGGTAGCAAATGTGAATACCTTGAAAAAAAAGATGAAAATGGCATTAACAGATATACAAATATAGGGTTTTGCCATCTTGTTTTTTTTAAAGGTCAGGGAGTAGAGACAGAAGTGGTTAAAGAGTCATCTGATAAAGAACCAGCTGTGAGACCAGAGAAACTGAAGAAGGAAGCCAGATCCAGAAGTCGACCAGAACCAGTGTGGACATGGGCCCCAATTCTAAGACAGGATTTTTGAGGTTGGAAGATACTGTAAGTATACAGTTTTGTTTCTTGTTTTAGAGTGGACTCTTATTTTTTAATAGTTGAGCTCAAATATTTGTAGTTTTCTTAAAGCTTTGGGAATCCAGGCAGGGCCAGCCCCAGAGTTGGTTCAAAGTGTTGGTGCCCTAGACGATCATCAAGCTTTACACTCTCTCTGGCTGTCAAAATGTATTATTTACTTTTGAATGGCCTGATTTTGCCACCCTCTGTAAGTTGCTGCCCTTGACGACCGCCTAGTTTGCCTAGTGGTTGGATTGGCCTTGAATCCAGGTATACTTACCTATGTGTGTGTGTTCCTGAAAAGCCTGCAAAGGAGAGAGAGAATTCAGCTAGTACATTTAACACTAGACGTCCCAAAAGGAATTTTACCTAGAAACCCCAAAGTGCATCAATTGACGCATTATCACGATGACTGCGTTTAGCATGAAATGTAGATGTGAATTAATGTGAAGTTACTTATTTGTTAAATACATGCAGTACATGACGTCATCGTGTGTTTATTGCTTGTAATGTCGGAGTAAAACTGTAAACAGTGATTGAGATACGCCACTTAGTGGGAACATGAATTTATACCTAGAAGCCCCAAAGTACATCAATTGACGCATCCAAGACAATTGAGTGCGTCAATTGACATGCTTTGGGACTTCTAGGTATAAATTCATTTTCCCACTAGGTGGTGCATCTGTCATTAATTTTCGATGCACATATTTGAACATCTTGACCTTGCTAACAAAGTCATTGAACATGACTGACATGGTTCTAGCAGTGGCGCTGGTATACAACTTTGAAGATGCATTTGCATCAATTGACACACTTTGGGGCTTCTAGTATTTAATTGCTTTAAAGGAAGTCTTATAGCAAATCTGAGATGAAAAAGAAATACTTGATTATAAGATCATTTAACCTGAAAAGAAAAGAAACCCCATTTTAAGGAAAGAATCTTATTTAAGAAGTTTTACATTAATAATTGAATAATTAGAAGAAAGAATACTTATCTAAGATGCTGTTGTCTTGATGAGAAGAATTCTGTAAAACAAGAAAGATTATTTTAATACTAGATATGTTAAATTGCTAGTACTTTAACACTGACATTCTTATATTTTAACTAGTATTATCTAATTGGTCAGGATCCTGTTTTTAAAATATATTTATGCTAGTTAATACAATTTTTAAATGTAATGTTTTAAAAGGACTTTGAATCCTTCTTTAAAATGACATATTGTAAAAGATTTTTGTCATCTTACCTGAAGATATAGCTATAACAAAATCCTAGGCTTTAACATCTTAAAAGTAACCTGCAATTAGTTTTCTTATTGCTCTAGTGATTTTGTTATCAGTTTTCTAGAAGAGGGATGTCCAGGCCGTCCAGATGTCCCCGCTGAAGTTGGGGCCATTAGGACCTGATTCTGGTCCACAGGAATAAAACGTTCCCACAGGAGCCAGAATCAGGCCAGAGGATGGCCCAGCGTGCCCCTCTGGCCTACACGGATGTCTTCCTCGCAAGCGCCCTAGACTGCTGCTGCTCCGGACCCCAAGATCCCCACTGCCCGACCCACGGATGGCTCCTGCAGCCTGGATCGGGCAGCGGGACCCTCCCACACCCAGCCCCAGCCCTGGTGGTGGCTGCCATGCCCCGATTCACAAAAAAAACTGCTTATACTACTTCTGAGGTGGTATAAGCAGTACGGCCCATCAGGCCCAGCAGCATATACAGGGCCGTGACCTCAATCGTCCCTGTACGTGCTGACGGTCGGCCCACCCCATTTCCATCCCTGATCCCGCCCCCTCTTGCCCCCCGCCAGCTCTACTCATCCTGAAGCACAGGACTTATAGGGAGAACTGGTGGGGGAATAGGGTTTAGGCAGATTGCAGGACTGCACATCCCAGCAGGACATACAACCCTGCAACTCACGTTATAGGATGAGGGCCTAAATTTGCTGGACGGTAGTGTTTTTCCACTGTACTCCCTCCAGAGGTGCTCCAGCCTGAGGTATGGCTACACGACCACTTTAACATCTAGCGAGGTGTAAGTATGGCTGGTTCACCCGGAGGCATAATTTTAGAATAAAGAAGTGAATTGACTTTATTTTCTGGAGCGAATGTGCCATAATTTATCCTTTTTAAATCAGACACCTCTGAATACTCCAGCAGCATAGAAACATAGAAATATGACGGCAGAAGAAAACCACATGGCCTATCTAGTCTGCCCTTCTGTATCGCCCACTACAAGAGTCCCCTTTTTTCCTTTAGAGAGCCTCTGTGTTTGTCCCATGCTTTTTTGAATTTAGATACTGTCATCATCTCTACCACCTCTACTAGCAGACTATTCAGTGCATCTACCACTCTTTCTGTAAAAAAATATTTCCGCATATTACTCCTGAGTCTATCCCCTTTCACCCTCATTCTACGTCCCCTCATAGCAGAGCTTGCTTTCAATCGAAAGAGGCTCTCCTCCTGTGCATTTATGCCACAGAGGTGTTTAAATGTCTCAATCATATCACCTCTGTCCCGCCTTTCCTCTAAAGTATACATATTAAGATCCTTAAATCTGTCCTCATATGCTTTATAACGACGGCCAATAACCATTTTAGTAGCCATCCTCTGCACTGACTCCAACCTGTTTATATTCTTTTGAAGGTGCGGTATCCAGAATTGCACACAATATTCCAAATGAGGTCGCACCAAAGACTTATACAGAAGCACTATCACCTCCTTTCTTCTGCTAGCCATTCCTCTCCCTATGCACCCAAGCATCCTTCTAGCTTTTACCATCACCTTTTCTACCTGCTTAGCTACTTTGAGATTGCCAGACACAATCACTCTTAGGTCCTGTTCTTCTTTCGTGGGCAGAAGTATGTCACCCCCTATACTGTACCACTCCATTGGACTGTTACAGCCCATATGCATGACCCTACATTTTTTAGCATTAAATCTCAGCTGCCAAATTCTAGACCATTCTTCAAGCTTAGCTAGATCCCTCCTCATGTTATCTACACCTTCCTGGGTGTGTACTCTCTTGCAGATTTTTTTATCATCTGCAAAGAGGCAAACCTTACACGACAGCCCATCTGCAATATTACTAACAAAGATGTTAAAAAGAATCGGACCAAGGATACTTTTGCATAGTCACTTTGCAAAATTATACGTTAGAGTAGTGAACTTTCACTTGAAGTTTGTTTTGTGTAAATGTTTGTGGAAGTTTCTCATTAATGAGTTGCTGTGATTCACAATCATGCAAATAGCTCATGAGGAGTTTTGTAAAAGTTAAGAGTGTGAAAAAATGTTGTGCGTTTATTTTCACCATTGGTCCAAAATGCTCTTTTGCACAGCAGTAGTACAAAACGAGCTTTAATTTTTTTGTTTGTTGCCATAGCTGGGAATGCACAAATACCTTGGTCATGGTAACAAGTGAAAACATATTTGCACAGTTTATCTACCAGAGAGCTGAATTTTGCTGGAATGGATAGTAACCTGTGAATATTTTCACAAGTTAATGCAGGAAAGCCTATGCCATTAATTTTCATTCAGGATATCCTAATATCTGAACCATCTGTGATACTCAAGGAGTGGAAGTGAATACCACTAGCATATATATTTTCATTTTTTATGCAAATGATATTTCTTCACTGCCCTCTGCTGGCTAACTATAATTACTACCAGCGCAAGCTACAGTGGGAACTTAGGAAATTTAGGGGTATGTTTACTAAACCATCTTAACGTCACAGCGGTGGTATTATCGCGCGATAGATACATTATCGTGCGATAACGTCACTTATCGTGCGATAACGCAGGGGCGGCGTTAAGACACACTAACGCTGTGAAAAACGGGTCTGAAGGGTGGAGTAAGGCTTCCCAGAGGGCGGAGAGAAGGGGCAATGGGCGGAGAGTGGGAGGGGAGAGGCTCCAGGCACACTAACACTGTGAAATCCGGGTCTGAACACTAATGCCAGTGAAACCCTCTCGTTAAGGCACATTTGCAGGAAAGAGAAACCATTTCAGTCAGCAATGTGCAGCAAAGGCAGGGAAACCCAGAAAAGTGATAGTTGTGATACATGTGCAGGGACCAAAAAGGCAAATAAACATATAAAAGGACCAGAACCACATCTAAAATCCCAATAACCAAGCTTGCCAATAGTGATATTAATGATAAACATAAAGCAACACTACTGACAAAGCGTATAAATTAAGATATCATGTTTAGAAGGGTCTGTGCTCTGTCCCCTTACAAAGTGAATGATCCCACATTGAAATAGCGCTGATCAGGGTTTCTGTCATTTAGATTGGGCAGGCTTGTTATGGCATGCACATGTGCAGCAACAGCAGAGTGGGCACATAGGAAACAACAACTGTACTGATGCTGTAAATGGGATACAGGGGGCTGCAGGCAGCACATGCTGTGGTCCAGCTGGGGCACAGTGCGAGCTAGGCATATGCCTAGGTGGCACATAGGAATGCCGAAACTGTAAAGTAGCAAGACAGCAACTGACGAGGGTCCAACATGGGCACAAGTGTGTGTCCCACGGTGTCACAGGGGAGATTACCCTGCAGGTACCACCAAGGGCACATAACATTGGCAGGCGGTGCGGGGGGGGGGGGGAGGGGGAAGCACGCATGTCCATGTAGGCACCCCTACCCGAGAACCCACACCATAGGCAGCTGCCTACCAGCATACTGGATGGCCTGGGACTGCGCACCACCAGCACCACTGGCATAATGGCATGGCAGCATGATGGCGGAGGGGTGCTGGTGGCGGAGGGGGCAGTGGCATCTGCTCACAGCAGACCATGGCCTAGCCTCGTTTAGGTGGGTGCCGTGTACTGCAACAGACAGGGTCTGTCTGACGAACAGTCATAGTATCCCCAGGGAATGAACTGTCCCTGTGGCAACAATGTGGTGCAGTACACACAGCCAGTGTGTTCAGGAGCAGAAGGCCACAAGTTCAAGTCCCAGCTGTGGCTCCTGCCAACCCTTTCCCCATGTTTTACCCAGGACTAAACTGTGGTAATAAAGACAGAACCTTTATTGCAGATAAAATAAACATGCCTGAAACGCCTATAGTTTACCCTACAGAGCACAGAAACCATAAACATGTGCAATCCCTAGAGCAGAGTTTCCCAACTACAGTCCTAGAGGGCCAAACACCATTCAGGTTTCATGCTGTCCCTAATAAATATGCCTGTGCTGCATTAGTATGTGCTGCCCCATTGTATGCAAATGTATCTCATGCATATTCATTAGGGACAGCATGAAAACCTGAACAGTGCTTGCCCACCAGGACCGGAGTTGGGAACCTCTGCCCTAGAGCAGCGGTCAACAGGGGCATAAACACCCACACCCACAGGCTCCACTATCCAAAGCCTCATGGAGAGTCAGGCTGTTGGGCCCTGTGCACAGCAGCATCTCCCAATACTAGCACTTGCATACCTTAGCAATGCCGCCCTAATCTTGAGGATACGTTACACATATATCAAAAGGTTGCTATGATTAATGGCAGATAACAATTCCTAAGTTAATCACAATTTGCCGATAGAGCTGCATCATAGCAACCTTTCTGATATCTGTGGAGTGTGTTTCAGTTTTGGTTTCTGACAGTGTTTACCACCCCGGGGAGTGCCCCCAACAGTATTGCCTACCACAGCCGTGCCTGCACTGTGCCCAGGACTGGTGTGGTGGCCAGGGTGCCAAAAGCCTCTATATTTGCACAATGCTGGCATAGATGTGGGAGTGTGTGTCTGTCTATCCAGTGTGTTGTGGATGCCTACACCTTACTCAGCCCACACTGCTTGCACTGTTTCCAGTGTTAGCCTGCCAATGTGCATAATGAGGAGCAAGGTACTGTGGGTATGGCCCAGGCAGGATGCATCTGCACAGGGCATAGGGCAATGGCTGGGACACTGTAGTGCCCGACCACCACCTGCACGGACACGGTGGCCACAGCATGTCCTGCTGGGAGGTCACTCTCACCCTGACTGAGCAGTGACCACGGCATGGCTAGGTTCCCCCATAGTGCTATATAGTATTTCTCACAAGTGATATTTATGGGTTCTCCTTTCTGGGGCCCAATCCTTGACTTATCTGTTTGGTGTGTGTGTGCGCGCGCACGCACACATCCCAGTTTTGGGTGCACACATCTCCTCCAGGAACATGTACTATGGACTAGCTAGCAGACTGTCTGCAGTTAGTATGTGTATGGCTGGAACACCTTGCAGGGTGAAGCTGCTGGAGACTCACTGTGCTCGCTGCTGGAGAATGCCAGATAGTGGTGGGGGGCAGCTGAGCATTTCCAGGCATGCTGTCTGTCTGCCATTGCCTTATGGATGCGTCCAGATCTGCATTGACTGCACTGTAGGGTGCCTGTTACCCAGCAGAACTGGGGTTGATGGTCCCCTCTACTGCCACCATTGCAGGGATGTAGAGTGTTGATCTGTTGGTGGGAGATCCTCTCCCCCACCCTGAGCCCCCGGAGGGCGGGTTGGGTGGTGCTGCATAATCTGCCTATGTGTCCAAACACCCCACCCCTTCAGTTAAATCATGTGACCATGGCACCCCCACAGGGTATGCACTATTCTGGATGCATCATAGCCCACAAGGGCTAAATGTGACTGGGAAATAAGGATGGACAGAGGTGTATCCTAGGTGTGTCTGCAAGGACTACCTATCACACACTGGCACTGATGGCAACCTGCAGTATAGCCTATCTTAGCTAAGCCAGGTGCTACAGACCTGATGCTGGGTGCCCCACCTTGCCCTCAGGGTGAGCACAGTACCCCCACAATGTCACGGTCTGTAGCTACTCTGTGCCAGTAACACACTCTGTCAGTTCCCCGTACCAGGCCGAGGTGCTGTGGGGATTCATACCCTATCTTGTGATCATCTGTAGACTGCTGATCTGCATGTGCAGTGCATCATGGGTACGGGTGGGTTTACCCTATCCTGGCAACCACAGCAGACAGTTTGTGTGGTGACCTGCAGTCCTTCTGTAGCCAGCCAGGGGTTTGTTAGTAGGTATAGAGATGTAGCCCACTGGTTGCTTCACTGTCTGTGGAGGCAAAAGTCATGGATTTGATCCCACAGTGGTGTTATTTGATAGGGCTGTCTGAGGCATTTCCAATTTAAATTAGTGCTGCCAGCAAAAACACCCTCACAGTGCTGTAACCTTAAGGTGCCCTGTAAAGCGCCCCATAAGGTGCCCTATAGGGAACATTATACGGTGCCTTGGCGGACAGTGCACTTTATAATGTGCCCTCTGGAGTGCCTTATAGGGCGCCTTATGCGGCACCTTAGTTTACCGCACTGTGAGGGTGAGTTTGCTGGCAGCAATAATTTAAATTAAAAAAGAAAATGCCACAGACAGCACTGATTTAAAGTAAAGGGTAATGCCTCAGACAGCCTTACTTATTAAGCCCACTGGGGGATCAGACTCATGACCCCTGTTTTATCAGTCATTGTATTAACCAGTGTGCTACATCTCTGTTGCTGTGTTTGCAGGTCAGCCCCCCTAATTAAGGCTAAAGCACGTTAACGTGCCACGGCTCCCTCTATCGCGTGATAACGGACTTTATCGCGCGATAACCCGAAATTCTACCTTAAGACTGGAACGCCCACTACCTTATATGGTATTCGTCACAGTAAGACTGCAACTAACGCCGGTAACATTAAGACGGTTTAGTAAACATACCCCTTAGACTAGATATAATAAACATTTTTTCCGCAAAATGGTAAAAACATTTTTGTATATCTATGCCTTTGTTAGGAAACAGACCATATTACCCTATTTGATATTTAGAATGAAGATTGTAGATCATGATTCACTTTATTTTATACTTTATGTAAAGGGTTAACCCACTTTACATTGAGCGATATATGTAACTAAATGAGGTCTATCGAAATCAAACTAGATTATTGTTTAGAATTGTGATAACTTTCATTGGGACAGCATAGGAACTGTGGCTCCCTGTGATCTGGGGCACTTAACTCTCCATTGCCTCAGGTACAGATTTATATTTTAAGCCCTCCAGTGACAGGAACATACCTGCTGCACCTGACTGTAGGTTGGCTTGAACTTCTGAGACAAGGCATGAGCTAAATCCCTTTCCACAATCTAAAGAGGCTGTGCCACATGCCCAATAATCTCATTTTCTAAACAGATCTGATTTTCCATGCCATGCAATATTTTATGTCTGGTTTTCTTTCCTTACAGATAAGACTTGCAGGAGTTGTTGAAGTGTTTTACCTTCATATGAACTTTCCTACTGGTGTTGTACACTGCCAAAGGCAAGTTGAATTAGAAGTCCTAAAGTACCCTTCATATGGGAGGCAACCAGCAACATTTTCACAGAGTTTACATGTGTATTCCCTATTCGTTGCTCCGCATTCCTTTGCCCTATTTGTGTCTCATGTTTACTTTTATATGGGCATTCTGACCATCCCCTTGCCTGCCTGAGATCTCATTTCAAGGGCAGTGGAACATCTTTTTGGTTGGAGGGCCCAATCAAAAAGCTCTTTACTTGTTGAGACTGTGTTTGGCAAAATATTGGTGGGGCCATGGCTCCTGTGGCCCACCCCAGTCCACTGCCTATGTCTCATTTTAAGTTCTTCCCTTAGCACTTTTTCATATTCAGCATATTCCATTCATTCACAAGCCCTTCTTGGTTTCCTTTCTTTCCATACTCAATAAAGTAATATGGCTGCAGTGTTAGTTCATTAGCATATATAAAAATAAAGAGCAACAAACAATTTCTAGGTGATATCTATGTAATAGGAGGTTAAGTTAGGTTGAGCTGAGTTCAAGTGCAGGAGAGAGTGCAGACTGAAAGTTATTGAAGTGCCGCATGAGTATTTCGTGAGGCAGTTAGAAGCAGTTGGAAAGCTGAAAAGGGTAAAGCCAGACTTGTACTGAAATGCTCCATAATTTTAAACCTTCTGAGGGTTTTTAGAGTGTAATTTACAGTAATACTTGAGAGTTTGAACATTTTTAAAAGTGAGAGCCTGAGAGTGTGATAGAAAGAAAAATGGAACTTTACACATTTTGGCTGGAAACTGGAGTGATTGATGCTCTCACTGAGTGTGTGTAAAAACCATCAACTTAAATTTATTTTTTAAGTAAGAAAGACTGCTGAAAAAAATGACTTCAGTGGAAGAAACTGCATTTCTGTGTGTTCTCCACGAATGAGTGAAAGCTTTGAGAGCTATCTACTGGCAGTAGTTGTGTGAATATTGAGCTGACGATGTTTGAAGTAAGCTCTTAAGGCACGATAAGAACATAAGATATGCCATATTGGGTCAGACCAAGGTCCATCAAGCCCAGTATCCTGTTTCCAACAGTGGCCAATCTAGGTCATAAGTACCTGGCAGTTTCCCCATAAGACACAGGTTCCACAAGCAGTGATATCCCGGGTCCCTTTTAATAATGGTTTATGGACCTTTCCTCCAAACCTTTTTTAAACCCAGCTACACTAACAGCTTTTACTACATCCTCCAGTAACAAATTCCAGAGTTTGATTACACATTGAGTGAAAAAATATTTTCTCTTATTAGTCTTAAATAGATTACCCTGTAGCTTCATTGCATGTCCCCTAGTCTTTCTATATTCTGATGACGTAAACAATCGATCTACATTTACCCGTTCCACTCCGTTCATTAATTTATAGACCTCTATCATATCTCCCTTCAGCCGTCTCTTTTCCAAGGCATTTCCACAATTTGCAGACCTGCAAACCATGCAAATGCCGTTCAGCTGGCTATTCAGTGGCACTAACACGATTAATGCTGCTATCCACGGGTGCCACTGCTACATGCCCCGATGCTAACTGGTTAGTATTGGGATGTCGGGGCATTCCGAGGTGGCCCCCATTGCTAACCAGGCAGCAGCTTCCCAGTTAGCGACATACAGCTAAAATAAGGCTCAGCAAATGCTGGCCTTACTTTAGCCACAGAAGCTACTGGACAGCAGCTGAATATCGTCGCTGCCGAGTTAGCGTCCAGTTTCTGTGGCCAACCAGATATTCAAGGTCGGTGGCCAGATATGGCTCTGGCACTGAATATCTGGTTCTAGGATTCAGCTCTGGTGGTTAGCCACTGTAGGAGCACTTGCCACCAGCATTAAATACTGGACCCTTAGGCTTTACCAGATTGTACTAGAAAACGTTAAAAATAATTACTGGCTGTGGAAAAGAAAAGAGAAGTGCAGCTGCTGGCTATCTTTATATTAGAGCTCATTGCACAACTGACAGTCAAAGCAGAAAACTAATAAAAAAGTAAAGAAAACTGCACTAATTCTCTGGAAAACTTGAAATAAGTGTGAATGTGCTGATTGAATGTTAAAAAGTGTCTGTGTCAGTGGTGTACCAAGGGTGGGGCAGTGGATGCGGCCTGCTCTGGATGCTGAATCCCAGGTCCACACAGCGGAACCAACACGATAAACCTACCTTAACTTGGTGGGTAGCTTGCTGCGCTGCCTCCGCTCCATGGTTCATGAAACTTCAGCCAGGCCAAGAGCGGAGGCAGCACGGCAAGCCACCCACCACATTGAGGTAGATTTTTTTGTGGTGGTTCTGCCTTCAGGGTCTGGCAGGGGGCAAGGGGGAGGAGCATGTTTTGAGTGCAGGTAGTCTTGGAACGCTGCAGGTCTGCGCTTAAAGTGTGACCCATGACAGTAATTTTAAGCTGGTCTAAAGTTCAGTACATTAGAGAGTATTCTCTGGTACTCTTTTAATCTACTCAGACAAGGACACTCAGAACTGTACAGACCCTATAGCCATGGGCAAGCACTACAGATAGGGAAATAGATCCTTTTATTTGATTATTAAAAGTTAGTGCAGTAGGTACTGTATCTGGTGTGGAGAAAGTTCCTGCTTCTCTTCATGCTGGAACACCGCTGAAAAGTTCTGCTATACAGCTCTGACCTATCTAAGAAGGCAAAGATAAGTGACAAATATACTATATCAGTGCATAAGTATCAACCCTCCCCCCCCCCCCTTAGGTTGTCTTTTACTAAAGGACACTAGCTGTTAGTGCATGTTCTGGTGCATGCTAAAGACGTGCTGGGACATGTGCAGACAACTAGCGGGGGGCCATGACAGCTAGCGCAGGCCAGTTTCTGCATGGAGAATCATGCATTGGGGTGGTAAGAGAGGGTTAGGAGCTGAGAGTGGGCATGGTGTGCACTGCACAGTTGGTGCGGGGTAAACACCTCACACTAACTACAACCCTTGCAATTAGCGCAGGTTCACCTAATGCCACCTAACATGTCATAATTTTGATGCTATTGGCTCATTAGGTGCAACACCATAATGCCCTTTAGTAAAAGGGCCACTTCATTTTTAGAGATAGAAAAAAACAGAAGCTACAAATACTTATCTGGAACAGACTGTTGATATAACAGTTACCGGCAGAAATGGAGAGACTTTTAAAAGAATACGAGGTGCTATCAACAAGTAGCGAGACTTGTACAATAACACAAGAAGTATAGCACTGATAGTTTCTGCACTCATTCTCCTTCAAAGTCGTCCCCTTCTCATAAAACACACTTCCTCCAGCATCCCTGCCACTGCTAGAAACAATTTTGAAATGCCTCTTTCATTCTGCCGTGAAGCTGTTGTGTCGAATTTTGTTTAATGGTCTCCAAGTCATCAAATCTCCTTCCTTTCAGTAGTAATTTCAGTTTTCGAAACAAGAAAAAGTCACAGGGTGTGAAGTCAGGTACGTACAGAAGTTGATAAACTTGCTTGATTTGATGTTTGGTCAAGATCTGCTGGACAAGATGTGATGCGTGAGCTGGGGGCATTATCATGATGAAGCAACCATTCACCATTCCTGTGAAACTCTGGCCGAAATGAATCTCTCAAACAAGTGAGAACTTAGACATAGTACTCCTTAATGATGTTTTGGCCTTTTGGAGCATACTCATGATGAACAATACTCAGGAAATAAAAGAAAACTGTGAGCATGGCCTTAACATTGCTCCTCACCTAACGGGCTTTCTTGGGTCTGGGAGAGTTTGGAGTCTTCCATTAAGAGGATTGAGCCTTAGGGGCATGTTTACTAAACCGTCTTAATGTGCGCTCTGTGATGTTATCGTGCGATAAGGTACCTAATGGCGCTTTTTAAGGCGCACAGGTACCTTATCGCGCGATAACGCACTCAGTGGCGCAAACGAGCGCTGAAGGCGGGGAAAGGCTCCCAGAGGGCGGAGAAAGGCTCCCCAGGGGCAGAGAGAAGGGGTCAATGGGTGGAGAGTGGGAGGGGAGAGGCTCCAGGCACACTAACGCTGTGAAATCCGAGGCTGAAAACTAACGCCAGTGAAAACCTGGCGTTAGAGCTGATTTAAAGGGAAGAGAAACCATTTCTGTCAGCAATGTACAGCAAAATCAGGGAAACCTACAAACAGTGATAAGTGTGATACATGTGCACGGAACAAAAGTGCAAATAAACATTGAAAATGACCCCAACAAAATATAACAAAAACATAACCAAGCTTGGCAATAGTGATATGAATGGGAAACATCGAAAAACACTCCCAAGAAAGCTCCAAAAAAAGGATATGAATTTTGGAAGGGTCTACGCTCCATCCCCATACAAGGTGAATGATCCCACAGTGAAATAGCGCTGATCAGGGCTTCCCTCTCCATTGGACAGGTTTCCTATGGCGTGCGCATGTTCCACAACAGCAGGGCGGGTATGTCAGAATGGGCAACTGGACAGATGCTGGGAAAGGGGACACAGAGGGCTGCAGATGGCACATGCTGTGCTGCATCTGGGCCACAGTGCGGACTAGGGTGATGCCTAGGTGGCCCATAGGAATGCTGAAACAGTAGAGCAGCCAGACAGCAACTGATGAGGGCCCAGCATGGGCACGAGTGTGCTTCCCACAGTGTCACAGGGGATAGTACCCAGCTGGTACTGTGGGACCTGGCACTGCAGTACCCCCAAGGGCACAGAACATTGGCAGGTGGTGCTGGTGGGAAGCTTGGACAGCTATGTAGGCACCCCTACCCCAGAACCTGCACCATAGGCAGCTGCCTACCTGCACAATGGATGGCCTGAGACTGCACTCCACCAGCAGCACCGGCAGACGGGCATGTCAGCAGGGTGGCAGAGGGGTACTGGTGGTGGAGGGGGCAGTGGCAGCTGCCCAGAGCAGACCATGGCCTAGCCCTGTGTAGGTGGATGCCATGCACTGCAACAGACAGGCCCTGTCTGACGAACAGTCATGGTATCCCCAGGGAATGTACTGTCTCTGTGGCAACACGGTGGTGCAGTGCACACAGCCAGTGTGTTCAGGAGCAGAAGGTCACAAGTTCAAGTCCCAGGTGTGGTTCCTGCCAACCCAGCCCCCATATTTTACCCACCACTACAGCATGCTAATACAGACAGAACCTGTAGTGCAGATGATGTAGACATGCCCAAAACACCTACATTTTACCCTACAGAGCACAGACACCATAAACATGCGAATTACCTAGAGCAGAGTCTCCCAAATGCAGCCCTGGAGGGCCAAACACCATTCAGGTTCCATGCTGCCTCTAATAAATGTGGCTGTGCTGCATTGCTATGCACTGCCCCCATGGTATGCAGATGTATCTCATGCATATTCATTAGGAACAGCATGAAAACCCGAACAGTGTTTGGCCCTCCAGGACTGGAGTTGGAAACCTCTGCCCTAGAGCAGCGGCCAACAGGGGCAGACACACCTGCACCCACAGGCTCCATTATCCCAAGCCTCCTGGAGAGGCAGGATGTTGGGCCCTGCGTGCATCTCCCCATACCTTAGCAATGCCACCCTAAACATGGGAAAACTGTACACAGCTATCAAATGGTTGCTATGAGAACTGGCAGATAGCAATTCCTACGTTAAGCACAATTGGCTGATTGAGCTGCATCATAGCAACCTTTCTAATGTCTGTGGAGTATGCCCCAGGTCTGGTGTCTGACAGAGTGACCCCAACAGTATTGCGTACCATAGCCATGCCTGCACTGTGCCCAGGACTGGTGTGATGGCCAGGGCTCCCAAACAACTCTATAGTTGCACAACGCTGGCATAGGTGTGTGGAGTGTGTGTCTGTCTATCCAGTGTGTGATGGCTGCCAACACCCTCCATAGCCCACACTGCTAGCACTGTTGCCAGTATTGGCCTGCTAATGTGCATAATGAGGAGCAAGGTACCGTGAGAATAGCCTGGATAGGGTGGCCTGGCCTGGCCGCATCTGCACAGGGCATAGGGCAATGGCTCGGACATTGTAGTGCCCGGTACCACCTGCACGGACAGCATGGCCACAGCATGTCCTGCTGGGAGGTCACTCTCTGCCTGACTGAGCAGTGACCACGGCATGACTAGGTTCCCCCATAGTACTATATAGCAGTTCTCACATGTGATATTTATGGGTCCCTTTTGGGGCCCAATCACTGACTTATCTGCTTGGTGTGGATGCTGACATCCCAGTTCTGGGTACATGCATCTCCTACAGGACCATGCACTATGGACTAGCTAGCAGACTGTCTGCAGCTAGTATGTGTCTTGCTGGAACACCTTGCTGGAACACCTCCCCTCCTCCCCCCTCCTCTCCTCCTCTCCCCTCACCTCCCCTCACCCTCCCTCAACCCCCTCCTCACCCCTCCTCCTCCTCACCCCCTCTCTCCTCACCCCCTCTCCTCCTCCTCACCCCCCTCCCCCCCTCCCCTCCTCCTTACCTCCTCCTCCTCACCCCCCTCCTCCCCCTCTTCCTCACCCCCTCCTCCTCCTTCTCACCCCCTCCTCCTCCTCACCTCCCCTCCTCCCCTCCCCCTCCCCCTCCCCCTCCCCCCCCCCTCCCCCCCCTCCTCTCCCTCCCCCCTCCTCCCCCTCCCTCCTCCCTCTCCCCCCTCCCTCCTCCTCCTCCCCCCCTTCCCCTCCCTCCTCCCCCTCCCCCTCCTCCTCCTCCCCCCTCCCCCCTTCCCCATCCCCCCTCCCCCGCTGAGCATTTCCAGGCCTACTGTCTGTCTGCTATTGCTTTATGGATGTGTACAGCTCTGCACTGTAGAATGTCTGTTTTCCCAGCAGGACTGGTGTTGATGGTCCCCTCTACTGCTACCATTGCAGGGAGGTAGAATGTGGATCTATTGGTGGGTGATCCTGTTTCCCACCCTGAGCCTCAGAGGGGGGGTTGTGTTGTGGTACGTAATCTGCCTATGGGTCCAAACACCCCCCCTCCCCTCACCCCCCCTCCCATCCCCTCCCCTCCTCCCCCTCCTCTCCTCCCCTCACCTCCCCTCCCCCTCCCTCACCCCATCACCCACCCCACCCCCTCACCCCCCCATCCCCCCTCACCCCTCCTCCTCCTCACCCCCTCTCTCCTCACCCCCTCTCCTCCTCCTCACCCCCTCTCCTCCTCACCCCCTCCTCACCCCTCCCCTCCTCACCCCCTCCTCCTCACCCCCCTCCTCCTCCCCCCTCCTCACCCCTTCTTCCTCACCCCCTCCTCCTCCTTCTCACCCCCTCCTCCTCCTCCTCCTCACCCCCCCCTCCTCCTTTTCCCCCTCCTCCTCCTCCTCCTCCTCCTTCTCCTCCTCCTCCTCACCTTCCCCTCCTCCCCCTCCTCCTCCTCCTCCCCACTCCTCCCTTCCTCCCCTCCTCCTCCCCCATCCTCCTCCCCCTCCCCCCTCCTCCTCCCCCTCCTCCCCCCCTCCTCCCCCCCCTCCCCCCCCTCCTCCCCCCTCCTCCCCCTCCTCCCCCTCCTCCCCCCCTCCTCCCCCCTCCTCCCCCTCCTCCCCCTCCTCCCCCCCTCCCCCCTCCTCCCCCTCCTCCCCCTCCCCCTCCCCTCTCCCCCCTCCCCCTCCTCCCCCTCCCCCTCCCCCCTCCTCCTCCCCCCTCCTCCTCCCCCTCCTCCTCCTCCTCCCCCCTCCCCCCTCCTCCTCCCTCCTCCTCCTCCCCCTCCTCCCCTCCTCCTCCTCCTCCCCCCTCCTCCCCTCCTCCCCCTCCTCCCCTCCTCCTCCTCCTCCTCCTCCTCCTCCTCCCCCTCCTCCTCCCCTCCCCCTCCTCCTCCTCCTCCCCCTCCTCCTCTCCTCCTCCCCCTCCTCCTCCTCCTCCTCCTCCTCCCCCTCCTCCTCCTCCTCCCCTCCTCCCCTCCTCCTCCTCCCCCTCCTCCTCCCCTCCTCCTCCTCCTCCTCCTCCCCCTCCTCCTCCTCCTCCTCCCCCCCTACTCCTCCTCCTCCTCCCCCCCTACTCCTCCTCCTCCCTCACCTACATCATGTAACCATGGCACCAACACAGGATATGCGCTATTCTGGGTGCATCATAGCCCATAAGGGCTAGACATGACTGAGAAATACAAAAGGACACAGATGTAACCTAGGTGTGTCTGCAGGAACTACCTATCACACACAGTAGCACTGATGGGGACCTGCAGCATGGCATATTTCAGCCATGAAAGGTGCTGTGGACCTGGTGCTGTGCGCCCCACCTCACCCTCAGGGTGAGCACAGTACCCGCACAATGTGACAGTCTGTGGCTACTCTGTGCCAGTACCACACACGGTCAGTTCCCCCTACCAGGCTGAGGTGCTGTGGGGGTGCATACCCCATCTTGTGCCTATCTGTCGACTGCTGATTTGCCTGTGCAGTGCATCATGGGTACGGGTGGGTTAACCCTATCCTGGTAACCACAGCAGACAGTTTGTGTGGTGACATGCAGTCCTTCTGCAGCCAGGCAGGGGTTTGTTAGCAGCTGTAGCCCACTGGTTACTTCACTATCTGTGAAGCCAGAGGTCATGGGTTCAAATCCATGGTGGGGTTATTTGATAGGGCTGTCTGGGGCATTGTCTATTTTTAATGTACATTAGTGCTGCCAGCAACAACACTCTCCGAGTACTGTAACCTTAAGGTGCCTCATAAGGCGCCCCATAAGGCATCTTATAGGGCGCCTTATAGAGCACTTTATAAGGCGCCTTATATGGCGCCCTATCAAGCGCCTTATAAGGTGCCTTATAAGGTGTCCTATAGGGGACATTATAGGGTGCCTTGGCAGACAGTGCACTTTATAATGTACCCTATGGAGTGCCTTATGGGGTGCCTTATGCAGCACCTTAGGTTATGCCACCGTGAAGGTGTGTTTGCTGGCAGCACTAATTAAAATACAAGTAAGATGCCTCAAAAATCACTACCTAAACGTAAAGGGTGATGCCTCAGCCAGCCTTCTGCATTAGGCACACTGGGGGATTGAACTCATGACCCCTGTATCATCAGTCAGTGTATTAACCATTGTGCTACACCTCTATTTCTGTGTTTGCATGTCTGGGCGCCTACTTAAGAGTACCACGCATTAACGCGCTTAGCGGCGCTTCGCCCGATAATGTGCACAGCAGCGCACGTTATCGTGCCTAATCCCGTTTTGCTACTTTAAGACTGCAATGCCCACTCCTTTTATGGCAGCCTGCACACTAACGCTGGGTGCACTTTAAGACGGTTTAGTAAACATTCCTCTTAGTTTCCAGATCCTAACCATAAACCCATGATTTATCATCAGTAATAATCTTTTTGATGAAATCTGAGTCATTTTCAATGCATTGCAACAACTCCCTGGCTGCAGACAGTCAATCTTCTTTTTGGTCAGGGGAAAGGAGCTTCAGCCAAATTTTGCAGACACACATCTCATCCCTACATCAACAGTAAGAATGAACTATGCTGACCTGAAACTGATGTCCATTTCCTCAGCAAGTTCCCTGATGGTCAATCGACGATTGCAGCATATTGTGGCATGTACTGCTTCAACTATGTCTTCATTCCTACTTGTGGATGGCCTTCATTACTGTCAACACTTTGGCGGCCCTCTTGGAAACGTTTGTACCAGTCATAAACTCGATCATTCATCGCCATATACTTGCTGTAACTTGTCATAAGTCTCTTTGCAGGAATCTCCAAGTTTCTGGCAGAATTTAACGCAAATTCACTATTCAATTTTTTCACTCATTGTAAATCTGACGAACTGCTTTTACACGATACCAAACATCACATGATTAAAAAAATATAGGTGTGCTGTAGCCACACTACACTCTGCACATGCAGAGGGGATTGGTGCTGAAGGGGGGGGCACATGGTTTACATTGTCACTTCCACGGATCGGTACATCTCTCACTTCCATGGATCAATACATCTGTGGCACCAACAATGTTGTTTGGCTGGGGGCCTGGAAGCGGCACAAACAGAATTGGTGCAAATGCTGCAAAAATTGGCAGATCTACTCCCCGCCTGGATCCTACCTCCATATCTGCATTTTGTCCTGCCATATCTGATCTTGTCCGTGTTAACCCCACAATAACAGCTAACGTGGTTTAGTAAATATGCCCCTTAGTATATACAAGAGTATAACAATGCAAAAACAGTATTTTCCTATATTGTAAAACACTGCAGTGTTATTTTTAAATTTCAATTTACATTATTATTCAAAGCTACATGAGTCACCAAAATAGTAAAACTTTATGAATAGAAGTGAATAGCTTATTCTTAAGTGTACTTATATGTGCTTATTGTAATGGGGGGGGGGGGGTACTTTCCCAAAGTTCATATACATCCAACTATTTTGTAATTGATAGCCTTTAACCCTGAATTTGACAAAGAAAATTTTGAAACAGTTTTTGAATCTGTTCTCTTTGGTTTTCAATTGAAGTGTGATAACCACTTAAGCCGCCCATGATATTAATGACATTTAGGTAAAGTAGAACTCCTCCTTCAGTGAAATATCCAAGAACAATCCAAGTTATTAATGTCCCTGTTTAATGTACATTATCAAGTTTGTTACAATGTAAACCACTTTGAAATGATAAAGTGGTATTAAACAACCTGTTAAATCAAGAAATAAAATATCAATGGATTTACATCTATGTTTGTGACTAGACTTCCATTATCAAGTCAGTGCAAACTGAGCTAAATGTGACTTTTTAAAATGTATTTTATGTGTTACTATATTTATTTAAAATTATTTATATTCCACCAATCCTGGGGTTCCTGTTCTTGGTTGATTCCAAGCAAGGCATAAATTGCAAGGCATTAACAAGAAGCACTAAAAATGACAGAGATTTTTAAAGCAAATCAAATGATTACAACATAAAACAAAAATAAAATTACAAGATTATCTCCTAATCACCAAACGATTGCTTAAAAACAAGACTTTGGGGGGAAGTTACTAAGTTGCAGTTAAAGAATTCATTTTATCACAGATTAATTTACCTCGTAAGTCACTAACCTGCAGTAACCCAGTACCACGGGTTAGTAACTTCTGCAGTAAAGGAATAATGACGTAGATTGTGATCAATCTCGCAAGCTGTGCTATTCTCCCCTGGAGCTTCAGCTTGTTAACATGCAACCTTCTGCTTCCAGTATCCCTCCTTCCCCAAAAGCAAGGATGACTGCAAACATACCCCCCACCCTTGACCCTGCATTCCTGAAGTCAAAATACAAGACCCCAAAGTTCCACCCCCCCCCCCCCACCCACTGGACCCTTGTTACTTCCCACCCTACATAGGCCACCTGGGCCTGCCAGAATAAATCCCTGGTTTTCTAGGAGAGCCTCACAGGAGCAATCCCCCCTCACTTCTGTCAAGGTTAGCGCCAGATTCAAAATGGTGCCTGTAACCCCCAGTGGTAGTTTTGCAGTACACTGTTAGGGACCATAGGTGTCGTATTGGACCTGATGCAGCCCTGGCCCCTGCTGCGATCCCCTAGACCAGCAGAGATTCATTTAAGTAGGCCCAGCGTGGAGTTGGTAATTGGAGGTCTGGGGGAATGGGAGGTCTTTGGGGATGACAGGGAGTGGGGGGATATGTTCAGGGAGGATGTCTATGCTTTTGGCTGTCTTTGCTTTGAGGTGGTGTAATTTTTCCACACACACAACACAGCGGGATCACGTTACACCTCTTCTTATTCACCTCCACTGATTGCCCTTTACTTTTCACACTCACTTCAAAATACTTGTTCTAGTCCACTGAGCTCTCCATACCAGCTCCCCACAATATTTGGCAGATCTTATCACATTCCTTATCACATTCCATACATAAGGCATACGTTCATTCCACGTAAATCGCCTTCACCTCCCCGCCCCCTCTTATGTCCACCTCCAATCTACAGGCTCCTCTGCATTTTTTTTTTAATCATTTTATTTATAATAAAGAAAAAATACAAGTCACCAACAACTCCACAGCAACATGAGCAGGCCTCCAGACCCGGTAGACTCTTATCCCCGTCCAGAGGGCAACAACAGCCTCAAGGCGACATAGATATGAACCAGCAATTACATACAATAATAAAAAATTTATATCAATTAACACCACACAGCAACCCTAACCCCCCCGCCCCCCCTGTCGCAAACCTACAGCCCCACCCTTATGTTAAGCTTCTCCCACTACCAGGGCCGGATTTACCTTGAGTGAGGCCCTACGCCAACAAAAATTGTGGGCCCCCAGCAGGGGCGGCCCAAGGGGGGTGCGGACCTCATTTGCATAAGGGGCCTCATTTGCATAAATATTTGCATAATGTTACCATATACTAACTTTTAGTAAACGTGCCTCTTAATGAGTGTATGGATAAAGAAAGACTAAAAGATTTCTACATTACTATAATCCAGTGCCAACTGCCAGACACATTAGGAACTACTACAAACACTGCCCATAGTAAACCCGCCGTATCCTAACAGCACTACCAGGACTCACAAAGCACCATACTCTACCAATCAAAAGGCAACACTGCAAATATTAAACCAATACATTTCAGAGAACAACAATACATGACCTACTGGGGAAAGAGAACAAGTGGCAATGTCAAATAGGAATTATATAAACAGAACACCTCAGCTCAGTTACACATGCAGAACATAGACCATCACCAAACAAGTAATCACAATTTAGAAATAGGAAGACAATAATTAAACTGGGAATCCCAAAAGCCAAACTTGGAATGTACAACACTGTAGAAATAAAACAATACATTAATTTGCTCTTGTACTAAACAAAGCACAGATGTTAATGATGCACATTTACCAGAGCTGACATATTCCAATTAATAAATTCAAAATAAAGAGATATTTTTCTACCTTTTGTGCATTTTTTTCAGCTGCAATTGCTCCAGCCACTTTCTTCTGGTTTCTTCGTGTCTTCTGCTAACTCTCCATCGTCTGCTGTCCATTTGTCCTTTCTTCTCTCTTCTAGATTTTTTTCCATTCTCTCTCTACATCTGCTTTAACATACTAATCTTTCTCCTTTTGCTCTTTCCTCATTCCTATTTCATCCACTCAAATATTACCCCTCCATCCTCAATCCCCACTTACTCTCCCAATACCCGGCCAATTGTAGATTTTTTATCCCTCCCACACAAAATATTTTTCCCTTCTCCATTTTACTCTTCCAGCCCCATCCCATTCTAATCCTCCCCCAACATCAGCTCCCTTCTAGTTCCAGCCTCACCCAGCATCCATTCCCTTCTAGTCCCTGCATCAGCCCATTTCCAGTCCTAGCCATCCATCAGCCCATTTCCAGTCCTAGCCACCCATCACCCCACTGCCAGTCCTTAACCCCCCATCACCCACCCCATTTTCAGTCCTTAACCCCCCATCACCCCATTTTCAGTTTAAGCCCCCCCTATAACCCATTACCAGTCCTAACCCCCCATCAGCCCACTTCCAGTCCTAACCCCATCAACCCATTTCCAGTCAGCCCCCCATAGCCCATTGCCAGTCCTACCCCCCCCCATCAGCCCACGGCCCATTACCAGTCCTAACCCCATCATCCCACCTCCAGTTTTAACCCCCCAGCCCATTTTCAGTCCTATCCCCCCATAGCCCATTACCAGACAACCCCCATCAGCCCACAGCCCATTACCAGTCTTTACCCCCCCAAAGCCCATTACCAGTTCTAACCCCCCCCCCAACAGCCCATTACCAGTCCTAACCCCATCAGCCCACCTCCAGTCTTAACCCCCCAGCCCATTTCCAGTCCTAGCCCCCCCCATAGCCCATTACCAGACAGCCCCCATCAGCCCACAGCCCATTACCAGTCTTAACCCCCCCCAAAGCCCATTGCCAGTTCTAAGCCCCCCCCCCAACAGCCCACAGTCCATTACCAGTCCTAACCCCATCAGCCCACCTCTAGCCTTAACCCCCCCCAGCCCAGCCCATTTCCAGCCCCAGCCCCCCAATAGCCCATTACCAGCCCTACCCCCCCCAGTCCATTTCCAGCCCCAGCCCCAATAGCCCATTACCAGTCCTACCCCCCCAATAGCCCATTACCAGTCCTACCCCCCCCCCATAGCCCATTACCAGTCCTACCCCCCCCGGCCTAAAGTAAAATTTAATTTAAAAAAAAAACCTGGTGGCTGCCGCCGCGGGGCCCCCTCTGCTGCCGCGGGGGCCCCGTCTACAAGCTGGTCGGGTCGGGTCGTCGGGTCGGGTCGGGTCTCTCTCCCTCCCTCGCTGCAGGCTGCAGGCTGCGAGAGAGGCGAAGGGAGAGCGTCTCCTCGCGTCTCTCGCAGCCTGCAGCGAGGGAGGGAGGGCGAGAGACCCGACCGGACCCGACCCGACCCGACCGGACCGGACCGGACCCGACCAGCTTGTAGACTCCTACCCCCCCCCCGGCCTAAAGTAAAATTTAATTAAAAAAAAAAAAAGGGTGGCTGCCGCCGCGGGGCCCCCACTGCTGCCGCGTGGGCCCCATCAACAAGGGGGTCGGGTACCGTCCGGTACGGTCCGGTCGGGTGGGGTCGGGTCTCTCTCCCTCCCTCGCTGCAGGCTGCGAGAGACGCGAAGGGAGAGCGTCTCCTCGCGTCTGGGTTAAGCCCGCAGGGGCTGATGGGAAATCCCATCAGCCCCTGCGGGCTTAACACAGACGCGAGGAGACGCTCTATCTTCGCGTCTCTCGCAGCCGGGAGGGAGGGAGGGAGAGAGACCCGACCCGACCCGACCTGACCCGACCCGACCAGACCATACCATCTTGTAGACGGGGCCCCCGCGGCAGCAGAGGGGGCCCCGCGGCGGCAGCCACCAGGTTTTTTTTTTAATCGAGTTGAGAAAAAAAAAACCCTGGTTCTATTTTTTGTGGGCCCCTGCCGGTTGTGGGCCCTACGCCATGGCGTACATGGCGTATACGTAAATCCGGCCCTGCCCACTACTCCTCCCCCCATCACATAGCCCTATCCCAAACCTCGCTAATGACCAACATTTAAAATATTAGGCTCCTCTGCATTTTTTTTCATTGGTCCCGCACTCTGGAACTCACTGCCTTCCTCCCTCAGGCTAGAACACCATCATATCACTTTCAAGAAGAACCTTAATCCCACCTTTTTTCCTTAGCCTTTGACCTTCCTTCCCCTTTTGTCTGATCCTGTCCTCCCAAGTATAACTTTTACTCTGTCCTCTATGTCTTGTCTATCTACTAACTTTCACTGTCATGTCACAAAATGTAATTTCTTTTCAATTATCTGGCCTTGTGCCCACTCTGAACCTTTGTATTTTGTAAACCGCTCTGATTTTCAAAGAAGGGCAGTATATCAAATAAATAACCATAACCATAATGCAGCTTGTGCTGTTTGCATCATAATGAGGTGTTTTGCATACATTTGCATGCTTTGCACCTCATTATGAAGCAATGCACCTGTTACAGTAAAATGATGCACAGTGCTGACCAGAGGTACCTAAATATTTACATACAGCTATAGGTGAGATTCTTTTAGAGCAGTAGGTACCGCGTGTGTATATATATTTAATGTTTTGAGTGTTGATACCTAAATTGGAATTATATTTTAGTTTTGCATTGTAAATTGCCATGAGCACTACTTTGTTTGGAGAAATATATAAAAAAATAAATACTCTGTCTCTTGCAGAAATAAAAACAGCAAATATCATGTGCTATTATTCCCTTATGCATGGTAGTAACTACCCTCCTTAATTTTCTTTCAAAATAGAAAATAGGAATCAACCTGCTTGAGTTTAAGAGGCATATTGTTTCACACAGGTTGGGTCATTGAGAAAACTGTCAATGGAGTGTCAGTGATCAAAGCAACTTTTAAAGAACCACTAGCAACAGTTTATTAGCCAATCAGAGGTGTTATGTAGGCATATCTGGCAAGAGAGTATGTTACAGAGAGAGAGGGGCAACACTATTCAAGCCTATGTATTTAGCTCACCAACTACATTAGGGCCAATATTCAAAGTTTTTATATGACTAGTGGTAGGTGACTGTTCTAAATTTAACTCTACTTAACTGGCAACTAGTGTAAGCTATACAACACAGGAGTGATATGATTTTGTGAGCCACGGCCAGTCAATAAGCAGTGGCATTTTATTTAAATTGTGGTACACAAAGAAAAGATTGTGGAAGATCTAGATGGAGCAAATTTCAGTACTCAACTTTGTCAACACCAAGGATTGATGCTGTCTAAAAATACAAGTAACCTATAGACTCCATTGCACCTTGTAGCCATATAAAGAAATAAATAAGCAATCTCATTGAAACCAAAGCAGAACTGAACAGTGATATCTACTTTATTTCATTCTGAAAGAAGAACAGCATCTTCCTGAAAGGATTTAGGATAATCCTTCAGCAGCAACAAACAGCTCTGACATTTTGTTTTTATGTATATATCACATATTGCCATCATTAGTGGGTACTCAATGTTTAAGACGCTACAGCTGCAAGTGTGAAGAAGTGGGCAGAACAAAATCAATGCAAAATACAAGCAAGCAAGTTAAATACTGGAAAGCAATGAGCACAAATACTTGAAGCTTAGCCAACAAAGTTCCAGACCTGGAATCCCTAATGGTGGAAATGGACTTGGACATTGTGGCCATTACAGAAACATGGTTTAATGAATCGCATGATTGAGATATAGCCATAGCTGGTTATAATCTATTCAGAAGAGACAGAGAAAATGGAAAAGGAGGAGGAGTAGCCTTGTATGTCAAAAGCAATATTAAAGCTACTGAAATGCAGGGGGCATGGGGAAAATAAGAAGCACTCTGGTTTGTGTTGGAAAGAGGAGATGGCACTGTCATCCATATTTCTGTAATCTACAGACCTCCAACTCAAATCGAAGAGATAGATAATGAATTGATTATAGATATTGCCAAGATAGCCACAAAGGGGGAAGCGATCATATTGGGTGACTTTAATCTACCCAATGTGGATTGGATTACTCCTTCTGCAAATCTGCAAAGAAGCAAAAAAATTGTGGATGCTCTCCAAGATGCGTTACTTAGACAAATAGTGATGGAATGAACCAGGGAAAGCTCAACGCTGGATTTAGTGCTCACCAACGGTGATAGCGTGTCAAATGTCTGGGTGGGTGCCCCTGTGAACAACAGCGATCATCACGCAGTGTGGTTTGAGATAAAAGCCAAGGTGCAGTCCAATCATAGCAAGCTCAAAGTCCTAAACTTCAAAAATACTGACTTAGATAAAATGTCTGAGTACCTAAAGGAGGAGTTGACAGGGTGGAAGGGGATAAGGGAAGTGGAATTGCAATGGGCTAAACTAAAGGTGGCAATAAAAGGGGCAACAGGTAAATATGTAAGGAAAGTAAATAAAAACAAGAGGAAAAGGAAACCTATTTGGTTTTCCAAAGAAGTGGCTGCTCAAATAAAGGCAAAAAACACAGGTTTCGCAAACTTCAAAAACTTGCAAACAGAGGAACACAGAAATGAATACAGGATCAAACTCAAAGAGACAAAAAGAGAAATAAGGATAGCAAAATCAAAGGCAGAGGAAAAGACGGCTAAAGATGGTAAGTGTGGCGACAAAACTTTCTTCAGGTATATTCCTGAAAGGAAGAAGATCAGAGGTGGAATTGCAGGACTCAGAAGTTTTGGGAACGGACTCGTGGAAAGTGACATTGAAAAAGAGAAATTGCTAAACAAATACTTCTGCTCTGTTTTTACTAAAGAAAATCCTGGAGAAGGACCACCTGTGACTCCCAAATATAAAAATGGGAATGAAGTAGATACCACACCATTCACAGAAGATGATGTGTTAGAAAAACTTGCAAAACTGAAAGTGGACAAGGCCATGAGACCGGATGGGATACATCTCAGGATAATGAAAGAGCTCAGAGAGGTTCTTGCAGGGCCGTTAAAGGATGTTTTCAACAGATCCTTGATAATAGGAGAAGTTTCTCAGGACTGGAGAATGACTGATGTCGTACCTCTACACAAAAGTGGTGACAGGGAAGAAGTGTCAAACTACAGGCCCGTGAGCCTTACCTCGGTGGCGGGAAAAGTAATGGAGGCGCTCCTGAAAGAGCGAATAGTGGACTTTCTCAAAACCAACAGGTTGCAAGATCCGAGGCAACATGGTTTTACCAATGGATGATCTTGCCAAACAAATCTGATTGAGTTCTTTGACTGGGTGACCAGAGAACTAGATCAGGGGCATGCGATGGATGTCATCTACCTGGATTTCAGCAAAGCCTTTGATACTGTCCCTCATAGGAGGCTTATCAATAAACTCAGTAGTTTGGGGATGGGTCCCAAGATGGTAAACTGGATCAGAAATTGGTTGACTGACAGACGACAGAAGGTGATGGTAAATGGAGCTCACTCGGATGAAAGAAAGGTGATTAGCGGGGTTCCCAAGGGTTCAGTCCTGGGCACGGCACTGTTCAATGTATTTGTGAGTGATATTGCTGAAAGACTGAATGGAAAGGTCTGTCTTTTTGCAGATGACACGAAAATTTGCAACAGAGTGGACGCCACTGAGGGAGTGATTAACATGAGGAAAGATCTACAAAAGCTGGAAGAATGGTCTAGTGCTTGGCAATTAAGATTTACTGAAAAGAAGTGCTGTGTCATGCACTTGGGTAGCAGAAATCCAAGGGAAATGTACGCGATAGGGGGAGAGAGGTTGGTGTGCACGGATCAGGAGAAAGACCTTGGTGTCTCAAGGTGGCAAAACAGTGCAACAAGGCGGTGGCAAAAGCCAGGAGGATGTTGGGCTGCATACAAAGAAGAATTACCAGCAGAAAGGAAGAGGTACTAATGCCTCTGTATAAGTCACTAGTGAGGCCTCACTTGGAATACTGTGTTCAGTTTTGGAGCCCGTATCTTCCAAAGGATGTAAAAAGAATCGAAACTGTTCAGAGGAAGGTGACCAAAATGATTTGGAGCCTGCGTCAGAAGCCTTATGAGAAGAGACTTGAAGACCTAAATATGTACACTTTGGAGGAGAGGAGGGATAGGGGAGATATGATTCAGACCTTCAAATACTTAAAGAGAAATATTGAACAAACAAACTTCTTCCAAAGACGGGGAAGCTGTAAAACTAGAGGGCATAACATGAAGCTGCAAGGTGGTAAATTGAAAGACAATGTCAGGAAATATTTTTTCACTGAAAGGGTGGTGGATGCTTGGAATGTCCTCCCGATGGAAGTGCTGGGGGCAAACATAGTGACGGAATTCAAAATGGCATAGGACAGACACAGTGGATCCCTTTACAGCAACAGGATAAAATCAAAATAAACTGAACCATCTAATTTCTCAACAAATAGGGGTATCCTACATGGAGCGGTGGGTTCACCCCTAAACAAAGACACGGGGAGGGGTGGCCTGCACAGAGTGGCAGGTGCACCCCTAAACAAAGACATGAGGAGGGGTGCACCTACTCCTGCTATCTTACTGGGCAGACTAGATGGACCATACTGGTCTTTATCTGCCGTCATTTACTATGTTACTATGCCAATAAAATGGTGTGCCCCTTTGTTATCCATTAAGAATGAATGGTTGTGTAAGTGGTTAGGTGGCTGTTTTAATAATGGCTTGTAAGACTGCTGGCTATTTCTATGGCTAGGGGTTGTAGGTGGGTAAGTGGGACTGGAGGGAAATGATAGGGAAAATGAGGGGAGAAAGTTGGGGATTTTGATTATCGTTTTATTCCTTTCAGTGATTTGATGAGACGATGTGGGGGTAAGTCCTGATTTAATGGGAGTATAAGGGTTTGAAGTAGTGTGGGAGATATATGAGTGGGTTGGGAAAAAGTAGATGGGATTGGTTGTATCATAGGGTACTTTCAGTAGTATAGAAGGAGGCATCTTATAACAAGAAGAAATGGCCACATTATGGCAGTGGGAACCAGGATACTAAGATTTCATTTATCATTGCTAGATCAGTATATAATAAGAGTGTGGTTATTTATAACTTGATAATTCATGAAGAGACTGATATGTTGATGATAACTAAAACTTGTTTGTCAGAAGCGGATGTTTTGAACATCAATCAATTATGCTTTAGAGGTTATAAGAGTATTTATTTATTTTATTTTTTATTTAGTTTACACTTATATACCGCTACTTCCAGCGATCAGTAGCGGTTTGATTACAAATTTGGGAGATGTCAAATCAGGACAGAAAAATTGGGATAATATCTACATAGATTTGGGGTCTGGCACACCACGCAGGATTAGGCACTTCAAGGTTAGGTTTACGTATTTACATATTTACAGTTCTACAATACAGTATACAAAGTTCATGAGCTGATAGGAAGAGGATGAAGTGATAGTCACTTTGAGATGTTTTATTATTCATTAATCTGTTTTGTCAAACAGTATGGAGTGGGAATGGTTGAGGATGAGAATTATTGGCTATCGCCCTTTCTTGGTCTATAGAGCTTTGGGAGGCAAACTCTTGCCATTTTTATCTTTATTGGAAAATAGAGAGGGTGTGTCGTTAAATTTGGGGAATTTTATCATCACTTGGATTGCCTATCAGATAAGGCGGCACAGGCATTTCTGGATGTGATGAGGGGCTTAGGTTTGTCACAATGGGTAGGATTTCCAATGCCTATGAAGAGATCATGTTTGGATTTGATTTTTTTTTTATCAGAAGGCTTTAAAGAGCGAGAGATTGTGGATGGATTGACAAGTATGACTGTGTCATGGACAGATCATGTGTTGTCTTTTAGGTCGAGGGTAAAAGGGAAGCATAGGGAGTTGATAATGCTACTAATATGTGTGTTGAGAGGAAGTGGTGCAAGACACATCATTTGCAGGCAGCTACAGCAAGAGTATCACTTCTTGATGAAAAATTATCAGTGTTTAGTGGATAAGGCCAAAAGAAGTTATGCTAATCAAATTTGATCAGTGCAGAGTGAACCAAAAGAATTATTTACAGTAGTGCATGACTTGACAGTGTTGACGGAGGTGGCAAAGGAAAGGACAAAAATGTATCCTCCTGAATTAAATAAGTTTTGGGGATCAAAGGTTCAGCAGTTGAGGACGTCCCTTGTTGCTCTGCGGGAACTGGACAATTATGGGAACTGCATATTAAATGATTGCTTGGTTATTGACCAGAACTTCAGCAAATGGCTGAAGAGAAGGTAGGAAAGGTGATTTCCAGGATTAGGCCTACTTTCTGCACTTTGCTTGGATTATTGTTTGATTGGTTTGATAAAACGGTTAAGTCTTCTGTGTCTGATAATATCGGTCAGATAGTGAATCAGTCATTGGAATTAGGCAAGTGCTAGCATGGCTAAACTTCAGTAATATGTCTTTTAGTAAAACAATAAGCAATGGATGCTTGTTTCTTACCATCTGATCTTTGATTTTTCCTTTCTGAATACGATTTTAGAGATGGTGGTTTTGACATCACTGCAGGAAATTTTGGAGTCAGGAAAACATTTTTTTACCCATGCTTATAGCATAGAGACCATGCTAATCTCCCATTTTATGCAAAATGTTCATTGTATTCACTCAGTTCCATGTAAACCATTTTGACTTGTAGAAAAATGGTATATCAAAAATTGTTAAATAAATAAATACATGCATACATACATACTGCATTTGCTGTACTGGGGGCTAGACAAAGGAAATAGATTTTTGGTATTTTCATTAGATATATTATCAGCTTTCCATACTAAAGAACATTCCAGCTTGTTCAAAACATTGAGCAAGTTGGGAATGGAAGCATGAGAATTAGATTGGATCTCCTCTTTTTTTAACTGGACAATAGTAACAACTGCGATGGAGGGATAAGGTGTCTGACTGGATCATGGCCTCTCCTGGAGTCACCAATAATGTTTAAAATTTAAATGTGACTGCTATCAGCCCTATTGTCTGATAAAGGTATCTTTGCTAGAATATGGGAGTTAATTAGAAGCCTCCCCATATGTAAATAGCAGCATTTACACATGCAGATTAGATAACACATGTAAATGCAATTCTAGAAAGATGTTATTTACACATGGGAATGCTTACCAGATGTAACGGGGTCAGGTCTGGAGGAGGTTACCTCACGAAAATTTGTTGTTTAAGGATTCTGAGTGGTAGACGTCAGGAGACTACCAGGAAGATACAGGATAATTTTTGCCAGCAGCAATACTAAATCGAAGTTCCTGTGGATGCATGCATATGCCGCATTCTAGATTCCACATGGTAGTAGAATTTCTTAAGGAATTCTGCTTCAATCATCGCCAGCTTAAGAGGCAAGCCATTGAGGTTTCTGGCTCGAGCTCTACAAACTTAATGGCGCTGGAAGCCTGCCTCGCCGGCTTACCTCTTCACAACAGAAGAAACGTTTTTCTTCACTTCCGCAGCTGTACTATTTTGTAGTTTCCAGGGCTGCCATCTTTTTAAAAATGAAATATGGGTGCTTCCGGGTTTTGCAAATAGTGCACACTATTGACGGCAACCAGGAAATGATAATAACTTAATCATTTCCTGTTTCGCTGGGATCGTGGCTTTCATTTCAACTGACAGCACATCCCTATGTTACACCCCAAATCACATTGTTAGAAATGCATGGATTAACATTGCTAAATTTTTCTGCTCCAGCTTCCTCTGCTAACAAAGTGAACAATTCTTCCCTATTAAGCTATTCTGCTGGTTTCCCCAATTCATGTACTATCTGAAAGAGAGCTTTCGTACCCTTTCCTGGTTCATCAACATGTCTCACCTGGTCTGTTTAATCCTGGGAGTACCGATGGGGTCAAAAGTGACCCCATTGCAAGTTTCACAACGCGTATCTCGGAAACTAGTTGTTCAAGAATGCAATCTTTTTATGACTTTTCACATGTCAATATTCTCTTTATATTGCACCATGAGAGGAATAATTTTCATCCGCTAGGTGAAGCTAGTGATGAATTGCAGCACAGAGTACCAGTGGGGTCATTTTTGACCCCAGTTGCTTACGTCCGGTTTGGATCGTGATACAATTTGCAGTTTTGTGACTTTTTTGATCTGACAAAGGTATTTATGTATCATTTATTTTTTGTACTCTTATTTTATGAAAATTACACATTTTCTGTAATTGATATCATATGTTCTCTCATTATTTCCGATGAAATCTAAAGGCTTTCAGCTTGTTCATCACGATTATTGTACACCTATAGTAAAACTGCTTTGCGTTTTATTTAACTTTATCTTTGTTTATTTATTTTAGGTTATTGTTTATGATGTCAAAACGAAAGTATTCAGCTGCCCAAGTAAGAGAAATATTGCAACAAGATGCTGACACTGACGACTCTGAGTCGTCTGATGATGCAGCATATTCAGCAAGCGAAAAAGCATATCAGCCAAGTTTGGGCGATAAATCTGATGATGACAGTCATGATTCAGACAGCAGTTGGTCACCAAGTGAATGTGAGACTGATGTTGAGCCGGTGAACATCGCCTGCAGCAAAGAGTCAAGTTACAGGTTGAGGCTGTGCTGGATGGGTAAGAAGGCAGGAGTCCTTGGTGTCAGTATCATCTGTGAGGAATCTTAGTTGTGGTCGTAGAGGAGCTAAGAGGTCATCAACTATATAAGCACAAATGTTGCCATTGAAGCCTATGTATCTAAGGATGCCACATCATGGAACAGGAAATCTATAAAGCAAGCTGCTGGAAGATATGCCAGAGCTAATGTCATGCCCGAACAACAAGGTCCTATATGCAACCATCTGCTGGAATGCGCTCCCACCCTCCATCCAAGCAATTACCGATATTGCTCAATTCAGAAAGGCACTAAAAAAACACCTCTTTCTCTTACACTACTCACAGCCCAATATTACCCACAGTACACCCAGCTAAACAACGATAAGCCTCAAAACAATTCTCAGCTATAATGTACAAAATTGTATATACTGTATATAGCCACCCCAGTTAAAATCCAAGTTGTATCCCCTGTTCTCTGTAAATGCATATCTGATATTCTGAGATGCATAAATGTTACCTGTTACCAGCACACGTCCTAGAAGAAAACAAACACACAACCGAGTCAGCACCCCAAGTGAATTCAAACACACACGCAAGGACACAACAGACAGAGCACTCTCCATGGCTGCTCCAACAATATGGAACAAACTACCGGACGAGTTGAGGGCAACTACAGACCTCAAAGACTTTAGAAAACAGCTAAAAACCATGCTGTTCATAGAACACTATGGACACATCACATAACCTCAGAGAATGTATAACAGCACATGATACCGCCTAAACACTGTATGTATAGAAAAGGTTTTTTGTATCACTGTATATAGCCCATATTGTACATAGCTCAAACCACTCTAGCACACAATACAGCACACACTCAACTAAATATCACCCTCACTGCATGTTTAACACTCTCACTTTACCCGATTGTTTGCTGTGATACCACCTTGATTAATAAGATAAGGCGGTTTAGAAATACTGTTAAATAAATAAATAAATAAACCTGTAAACCTCACTAATTTTAAAGAGCGCGGTATATAAAAGCCATAAATAAATAAATAAATAAAAATAAGGTATGCTGTACGAAATGTTGATGGCCCTCTCGCAGCATTCCACTTGTTCATGAGGAAGAACTTATTGAATGAAATCATGATGTGGACGAGCAAACGACACCTGGAAAGATTTGGCAGGCGGAGAATTTCAATGTTTTCTTGGACTTCTGATCCCCTCAGGCATGTACAAGTCAAGAAATGAATCCATAGTTCAGTTGTGGAACTTTGAAGATAGTCGTTCTGTTTTCAGCAAAAATATGGCCCATAACTGTTTTCAGCAAATTTCTTGTGCTCTCAGATTTGATGATGCAACCAACAGACGTGAACAATGAGGCGTGGATAAGCTTGCTCCAATCAGACACGTTTTTGATACCTGGGAAGCAACTTTAAGTGACACCTTTGTTCCTGGTGAAAATGGTACCATGGATGAGCAACTGCTTACATTTCGTGGCCGTGTTCAGTTCAGACAATATATTCCCAAAAAACCTGGGAAATATGGCATAAAGCTATGGATGTTGTGTGACAGTGCAACGTCATATGTTCTGCGTCTTCAAGTATATACAGGAAGGGAACTCGGACAAAACAGGGAACAGAATCAGGGTGAAAGGGTTGTGCTGCAACTCACTGAAGGATTGACGCGATCTGGCAGAAATGTTACTGTTGACAATTTCTTCTGCAGTTTATCCCTATCACAGAAATTGCTAGAAAAACAAATGACACTTTTGGGGACAATTCGAAAGAACAGAAATGAATTACCTCCAGAATTTGTAACAGCAAAGGGCCGAGAGGTATGCACTTCACTGTCTGCCTTTTGCGATGACGCCACTCTGGTTTCCTATTGCCCGAAGAAAGGAAAAGTGGTTGTTCTTCTGAGCAGTTTGCATGATCAAGAAGAAGTAGATAACACACGTCCAGACAAAAAAACATGCATGATCTTGGACTATAATTCTAGTAAAGGTGGAGTAGATACAGCAGATCAAATGTTGCACACGTATACCATAAAACGAATGACAAGACGCTGGCCAGTGACAATCTTCTACAACATGTTGGACATCAGTGCTTTGAACGCCTTCATTGTCTGGATGTCACTAAATCCAGAATGGCAGTCCAAGTCAAAGCACAGACGTCGTCTATTCCTCTTGGAATTAGGAAAGCAGCTGCATCAGAGTAATTGCAGCGAGACTTCTTCCAGCATTGAAGAAGCCACTGATGCTGTTTGCAACGTCAGGATCCCAAAGAAAAGGGCAAGGTGTCACTGCTGTTCCAGAGAAAAAGACAAGAAAAGCAACATAGTTTGCACCTCCTGCAAGCGCAATGTTTGCAAAGAACATTCAGAAATTGTCTGTGTCTCATGCAATTGATTGTAGTACTTTACTGTGTTCATCAAGTGCATGCAAAAACTGCTTTCGTGGCAACTCTTCTTCATGTAATTTTATGATAAAGCATTAAATTTCAAAACATTTAACCTTCATATAATAAATAATTAATTCAGTATAATATTTTGTCTATTTAGTTTAACTTTTTCATGGTTAACAATTAAAATTCGTCATGGGGTCAATTATGACCCCAATAGTATTCAGTGTGTGCAAAAAATCTCGGTAATTCCAGGTTTAAGGGCCAACTTCTGAAAAATGCATCAAAAGTGCCATTCCATTCCAATATCCCCTCCCAATCTTTGCTGTTAAAATTAACTGACTAATAATGTCTGCACACTTAACATAGTAACATAGTAAATGATGGCAGATAAAGACCAGTATGGTCCATCTAGTCTGCCCAGTAAGATGGCCGGAGTAAGATGGCAGGAGTAGGTGCCACTCTGTGCGGGCCAACCCTCAGGCCACCCCTCCCCATGTCTTTGTTTAGGGGTGAACCCACCGCTCCATGCAGGACACCCCTATTTGTTGAGAAGTTAGATGGTTCAGTTTATTTTGATTTTATTCTGTTGCTATAAATGGATCCATTACACTAGTCAACATTGAAATCGTTACTGACTTTAAAAGGCCCTAATCTGTAGTATTTTGGTGAGCTGAACACGAATATAACATTAACAACTTTTTATTGGCTCTCGTTTTGAAGATATTGCATGTAGTTCATTTTTGACGTTTCACCGTATAAATTTATCCAGTAGAACATCAACAACATCCCAAATAAGCCTTGAATGATATAATATTGCATTACATTGCATAATACCAGCATGCACACATCATCCAGAGTTGATTGCATCATTTTCTGATGCAATGCAAAACTACTGCCAGACGGCTGCTGAAGCCATCTGACGTCAGCAGTGTACTATATGCAGTCGGAAAGGAAAGTAATCTGGTATTCTGTTCTGATTTTGAAGGTTCCTGAATGCCTTAAAAATCACTCATGACCCACAAGACTGGAGACTATTTATAGACTCTGAAGGCTGTGCTTTCGAAGAATGGAAACCGTCTTCCATCTATTCCTGTAGCGCATGCCGTCCACATGAAAGAGGCATACGATAACTTATGAAGAAGGGCACGGGCGAAGTCCTGGTGCCCGGAGGTAACCGGGGGAGAGCTCCAACGCGGCCCTGGCCTGGTTAGGAAGTCGAGGAAAAGGCAGGGGGAAAAAAGGGGGGGGGGAGAGGTCGGAAGCGCGCCTGTGTGCCGACGCAGGGCCGCATCATTTGAATCGATTGGTTCCGCCGCGAGATGCGCGTGGCTGGAACCAATCAGCAAGGAAGAAGAGCCATGTGCAGCGGCTGCCAGAGCGCACGCTAAGCACATGGTTTAGGAGGGCGGCTGGCCGGTGTGTTCTTCCTGGCGTTGTCTGGCCATCGGGGCTTGGCGCGTTATTTCCGTGTTTGCGAGAGATCGGAGGCATCTCGACGGAGGCGGTATTTGTAGCGTGGGTTTCGCTTTGGTCCAGTACCGAATTGAATTTGCCGGTTGCGCCGGTGTGGGAGAGCACTGCGGGTCAGCGAAGGAGTTCGGAGCGGCGGTGGACAATCAGCTGTGAGAGCGGAGGCTCCTCAGGCGAGTGGGGGTGCTTGGGGGTTTAATTGATGCACTAAGGATTACTGGGGAGTACTTAATCGGGGGGGGGGGGTGAGTGTGCTGATTACTGTTTGTGAGGGACGAGGGCAGGTTTGCTTCACTCCTTGTAACTGGTCCGGTTTATAAAGAAAAAAAAAAAAAAACAAACACTGCAAGTGTATTCACTGGTGAATAAAAAGCCTGTGGTGGTATTACTAGCCCTTATTTCGGCCAGGCAGCGATTTTACTTTTTGATCGGGGGTCAGGATGGCTGGGGGAAAAGGAGGACAGAGAGGGGCTAAGGGAGGGCAGAGAGGGGCAAAAGGAGGACAAGGCCAGGGCAAAAGGATTCCGGGGGTTGCTCAGAGAGGTAGGGGAGATGGAAGGGGGAGGAAGGGCAGGTCTGTGGGTCCATCCAGGGGCCGCTTAGCTATTGCGGCTGGGGGCCGTAGGGCCAGGGGTGCAGGGCCACGCGGTCTTCCTTCCAGTAGGCCTTGTCCTGGACCGCAGAGCAGGATTGGGGGACGCGGCACTGCCCCGTCCGGAAGAAGGGTGCCCATGAACACCAGCATGTTGTAGTGGGTTCAGGTGGGAGGAGTGCTGGAGAGGAGAGCATGGGTCCCCCGCAAGGGATCGGTTTAGGTGCACCTGGGGGAGAGAGCGGCACGTTTTGGCCGGGAACTGGGTGGGGGTCGCCTGGTGGGGAGTTGAGATCAGGGTTTTACTCGGTGGGAGGTTTGGGTGGTACAGAGAGATTTGGGGCTATGGAACAACAGGCTTGGGATCAATGGCAGCGTGGAGGGATAGGCTCGTCGGGAGCTAATTGGTTAGGGGCTTGGCAACCTGCGTGGTCAGGTGTTTCCCCCTCTCCTTTTTTGCCTTTTCTCTCTTCACAGAATCCAATGACGGCTTCGCCTGGATCAACACTTAGTGGATCGCAACAAGGCAGAATACCACGGGACGACGGTCGCAATTTGGGGTCCCCCAGCAGAGTTGTGACGGAGTCGAGTGCACAGCCACATCCGGAAGGGATGCAGCTTGACGCCGAGCGGACGTCTGTTACGGCTACGGATGGTGAGTTACCTCAAGGGGGGGTCGGGCCAGGGAATAGTGACCGATCCGGGCGGTCGGGAAAAGCGAGTAAAAAAAGGAAGCGTTCTTATAGGCGACGCCGGCACTCGGATTCCTCCACTTCCTCTTCCTCTAGTTCTTCCTCTAGTACTGCGAGTAGGGACGGTGGCAGCGAGGTAGTGGGGGGGGGGGGCTTTTTCATCTGAGAACCCTGCAGTTGGGGGTGCTTCGGCGGTGACACCATTGTCTGAATTGTGGGAGGGGGTGCCTAAGAAGTTGAGAAATAAAATTAGGAAAAGACGTTATATTGACATTTTCCGTTTATTGGAAGGTCGTAAGAGGTCTGGGGAAAGTCGGAAAAAACGCAAAGAGGATGAGAAGGCTGGGAGGGTTCGTAAGGTGACGAGGTCAGTGGTGAATTGGGTCAGGGCTTTTTTGCGTTTGGCTAGTGTGTGGGGTCAGTCGTACCCGGGACATTACGGGATGTTACTGTCATATGCTGACTCGATTTTGGAAGCCTCGCAGGCCCACGAGGGCTGGTCTTGGCTCAATTATGACGAGAAGTTTCGTGACAAAATGGAAGAAAACCGGTTTCTATCGTGGGGTACACAAGACATCAACTTGTGGCTCACCCAGATGTCTGCTCGTCCGTCTTCAGCAGGGGGTTTGTCAGTGTCCGGCAATAAGTTCGGTGGGGGGCCTAATTCCTTGGGGAGCCGGTCCTTTCGAGTTGGGGGGGGGGGGAATCCCTAGTAAGTCTGGGGCAGGAGGAGGCAACGACGTCTGCTGGCGATTTAATAAGGCCTCATGCCCATTTACGGATTGTAAGTTCCGGCACGCCTGCTCTGCATGCGGCGGCAGTCATTCAGCAGCAAAGTGTATTAAGAGAGGGGTTGGGGGTGTTCCCCCATCTACCCCTAAGTGAGGGTTTTAACTTTGGCAGAGCCCCGTCGCCCATTAAGGTTGAGATATTGCGCGACTGGCTTTGCGGATACCCGAAAGCAGGGGATAGGGAATTTTTAAAGAAGGGGTTTGAGGGGGGGTTTGTTATCCCGGTTCATGGCATGGTTGCTACTCAAGCAGCAAGGAATTCCCCGGCGGTGGGGCGGTTTGAAGCGGTTGTCCGGCAGAAATTGGAGGCGGAGTTGAGTCTGGGGCGGATAGCCGGTCCGTTTTCGGAACCCCCTTTCGAGAATTTGGTAGTGTCCCCTTTGGGAATTGTCCCTAAGAAGGAACCGGGAAAATATAGGCTTATTCACAATCTATCATTTCCGACAGGATTGTCGGTTAATGATCACATTCCGAGGGAGTACTGCACGGTCCGTTATGCTTCTTTCGATAGGGCTGTGCAGTTAGTCCGAGGGGCGGGAAAGGGGGCGCTGATGGCAAAGGTGGATGTTGAATCCGCTTTTCGTTTGTTGCCTGTGCATCCCTCTTCTTTTCATCTTTTGGGTTTCCGATTCGCGGGGGAATTTTATTTTGATAAATGTATGCCCATGGGTTGTTCCGTGTCATGTGCCTGTTTTGAGAAATTTAGTACGTTTTTGCAATGGATGGTTACGAGCCGGGCAGGTGCTAAGAGTGTTGTCCATTACCTGGATGATTTTTTGTTTGTGGGACCAGCGCAGACTTCGCTGTGTGAGGAATTATTGGATGTTTTTCTGGGTGTCGCGGATGATTTGGGTGTACCTTTAGCTGAAGGTAAAACGGAGGGGCCGGCGACTAAGCTTACGTTCTTGGGCATTGAATTAGACTCGGAGGAGATGGTGGCTCGTTTGCCGGCAGCGAAAGTGGACATGTTAAGAGCCTTGGTGTCGAATGCGTTGGTGGCGGCGAAGTTCACGCTAAAAGAGTTTCAGTCATTGATCGGGTCCTTAAATTTTGCGTCGCGAGTCATACCAATGGGGCGGATTTTTATTCGACGTTTGGCGGCGGCCATGTCAGGCGTCCGTAAGCCTCATCATAGAATTCGGATCTCCAGGAGCATTAAGGAGGATTTGCGGGTGTGGGATGTGTTCCTAAGGGAGTTTAATGGGTCACCAGTGCTCATGGAGTTGGCATGTTCTACGCAGGATTTACAGTTGTATACGGATGCGGCGGGGGCTGTTGGATTAGGTATTTACTTTGGTGGGGAATGGTGTGCGGAGCGGTGGCCACAGTTGTGGCACGAGCGGGGGCTTCTCCGGAATATCACATTTTTGGAGTTGTTCCCGATTTTAGTGACGTTGGAGTTGTGGCCGGACAAATTGCGGAACAAGAGGTTGGTCTGGTGGTGCGACAACGAAGCCGTAGTGAGCATGGTTAACCATTATACCCCCCACTGTAGATTGGTAGCGGATCTCATGAGAATGGTAGTGTTGTTCTGTTTGCGGCTTAACGTTGGTTTGACTGCGAGACACATTCCGGGGCTCCACAATGGCATAGCTGATGCTCTTTCCCGTTTGCAGTTGGATCGGTTCCGACAACTGGCACCGGAGGCAGACGAGATCGGGTTATCGGTCCCTTGGAAGTTGTGGAACAGTGGCCTGCTGATATGAGGGAGATGTTGAAGAGCTCTGTAGCGAAGAAAACCTGGGACGACTACTGTCGGGGTTGTGGTAATGTGGTGGCTTTTTTGTGGGCTCAGGGATGGCGGTCGGGAACGGTGTCTGATAATTTACTGGCCCAGTACATCATGGGGGCAAGGAGGTTGGGTCATACTAGGGCGGGGGTGAAGGCCCACTTGGCGGGCTTTGCGTTTTTTGCAACAGCTGTGGGGTGGGGCCCGGCCGGTGGAGGGTTTTTGGTGCGGAAATTGTTACAAGGGTGGGGGCGTGACAACCCTCCTCAGGCGGATCAACGGCGACCGGTAACACATGACCTTTTACGGGGACTGTGTGAGGTCTTACCAGTCGTTGCGAGGTCTGAGTATGAGGCCATGCTCTTCAGGGCTGTTTTTTCTTTGGCCTTTTTTGGGGCATTTAGGGTAGGTGAATTGGTGGCGGATTCCAAATCGGGCGTTGCGGGGCACAGTATGCAGCGTCAACATGTGCGTCTTGAGGGCTCCCGCTTACAGGTCCTTTTGAAAAGGTCTAAGACGGATCAGCAAGGGCGGGGCATTTGGGTGGTGTTACAGGCCATAGGGGGGCCCACGTGCCCAGTGACAGCCATGCGGGAGTATTTAGCTTGCCGCCCTAAGGTAGAGGGGGGGTTATTTCTGCATGAGGATGCAGGGTTGGTCACGCGTTACCAGGTCACAGCAGTTTTGCGTTTGGGGTTGCAGCGCATGGGCGAGGACTCGGCTCATTATGCAGCGCACTCTTTTTGCATTGGGGCGGCGTCTGTTGCGGCGGGTGCTGGCTTGTCGGGTTGGCATATACGCCTGATTGGCCGTTGGAGGTCCAAGGCTTTTCAGGGTTATGTCCGTCTTTAATAAAAATAATACTAATAATAAAATAAATATAAAAAAAAAAACCCCAAACTATTCAAACAGGGTTGCGCCTGCGTTGTTAACTGCTGTTTTTTGTTTCAGGTGGGGGCGGCGGTGTGCTGGGCTCTTGGACGCTGGGGCATTCTTTCGTGTATTGGGCTGGTCAACGGGCAGAGCTACGGCCTATTGTGCCTAACCTAGGATTGGAGCCTGATGTGGTGTCGGTGTTATGGCTGGGTGAGCGCAGGCTGCGTTGGATGCAGCTGTTGCCTTTGCTGCGACACCACGCGTGAATTCGGACTTCACCGAGGATTATCCTGCTGCACCTTGGAGGCAATGATCTCGCCACATGGACCTGTAAACAACTCATTAATGCTGCGAAAAAAGACATGGATCTGATATTAAAAATGTTTCCAGGTGTTGTGCTTATTTGGTCGGATGTCATCCCAAGGCCAGCGTGCTGGGGTCAGCGGCGGTGGTCTCGGGGATTGACGAAGATCAATAGGCAGATTGGAAAATGGTTATGTGCGCATGGGGGTTTTCATGTGCAGCATGATTGGGTGGATGTTACTTGTAAGGGCTTGTATCGGGGCGATGGAGTACATTTGTCTCCTGTGGGGGTTGACCTGCTCCTGAACGACTGGCAGGAGGTTTTGGAGCAGGTGGTACGGGTTATCAAGAGCAGGTCGCAGCTTGTGCTCCGTTAGTGGGGGGGGGGCGGCAAAGGCACGGGGTGTGCCTGTGCCGGTGGCGGGATCCCGGAGGTTTCCGGGTTCCGGAGCCATAGCTGATTGGGGCGGGGCAGGGTGCCCGCGGCCCGGTGAACCCCTAGCAGACCTTTGCTAGTGACATGGCGAGGTCGGGCAGGGGTGGTACTAACTTGTCCGGTGGTTGACCGGACTAGGTGCGGTAGTGTTGTCACCTTGCTAATCATATGGCTGGTGAGGTAACGCTTCGCACCGGGATTGGGTGTTGGGTTATTCATGTTTAAAATGTTAATATGTTATGGGGCAAATAAAGCTGCGACCTGTTGTTATACCAATTCATGTGTGGTCTGAAGTTTGTTGGAGAGGGGTAGGGTCTGGGTTAAGGTGTGGGGGGGGGGGTATTGGACAGGGCGAGTACTTGGTGCAGCTCCCCGGTTATGAAGAAGGGCACGGGCGAAGTCCTGGTGCCCGGAGGTAACCGGGGGCGAGCTCCAACGCGGCCCTGGCCTGGTTAGGAAGTCGAGGAAAAGGCAGGGGGAAAAAGGGGGGGGGGAGAGGTCGGAAGCGCGCCTGTGTGCCGACGCAGGGGCGCATCATTTGAATCGATTGGTTCCGCCGCGAGATGCGCGCGGCTGGAACCAATCAGCAAGGAAGAAGAGCCATGTGCAGCGGCTGCCAGAGCGCACGCTAAGCACATGGTTTAGGAGGGCGGCTGGCCGGTGTCCCGCCCTCCCACCCGGTTATGATGGTTGGGTGTTGTGGGACTTGGGGGTGTTGCAGCTGGGGGGGGGGTTTGGGTGGGTTGCGGGATCCCGGAGGTTTCCGGGGTCCGGAGCCATAGCTGATTGGGGCGGGGCAGGGTGCCCGCGGCCCGGTGAACCCCTAGCAGACTTTTGCTAGTGACATGGCGAGGTCGGGCAGGGGTGGTACTAACTTGTCCGGTGGTTGACCGGACTAGGTGCGGTAGTGTTGTCACCTTGCTAATCATATGGCTGGTGAGGTAACGCTTCGCACCGGGATTGGGTGTTGGGTTATTCATGTTTAAAATGTTAATATGTTATGGGGCAAAATAAAGCTGCGACCTGTTGTTATACCAATTCATGTGTGGTCTGAAGTTTGTTGGAGAGGGGTAGGGTCTGGGTTAAGGTGTGTGTGTGTGTGGGGGGGGTATTGGACAGGGCGAGTACTTGGTGCAGCTCCCCGGTTAAAGCATCTTCTGACTGCCATTAACTATAACAAGTACAGCTGGCACCTCTGTGGTGACTTGAAGGTAGTTGCCCTTATAATGGGACTGCAGTAGGGATATATAAAATACATGTGTTTTTTATGTGAGTGGGATAGCCGAGCAAGGGATTGGCACTACTTGCGGAAAGAATGGAATCGCAGACAAAATGTAACAATTGGAGAGAGGAATATCCAGCATCCAGCACTGGTTGAGGCTCACAAAATCCTGCTACCACCCCTTCACATCGAACTAGGTTTGATGAAAAACTTCGTGAAAGCCATGTACTGCACTTCGCCAGCTTTCTGATACCTGCATGAAAAATTCCCTCGACTCAGCGAAGCAAAGATTAAAGAGGGAGTTTTTGTGGGTCCTCAGATTCGAGAGATCTTCAAAGATGACCGGTTCAACAACTTGCTGCAGGGTAATGTGAAACAAGCATGGAATGCTTTTCGCCTAGTGTCAACAAACTTTCTCGGGAAGTTTAGGGCAGAAAACTACAAGGAACTAGTAGAAGACATGCTGATGCAGTATCAGAAACTTGGCTGCAATATGTCTCTAAAGATCCATTTCCTTGATTCCCATCTCGATTTCTTTCCTGACAACTGTGGTATGGTTAGTGATGAACAGGGCGAACGTTTTCACCAGGATATCGCAACGATGGAGCAAAGATACCAGGGAAAATGGTCCACTACAATGTTGGCTGACTACTGCTGGACATTCCCCAGAGAAGCTCCCGAACAGCTGTACAAGAAACAGGCGATAAAATCTAAGAAGTAGTCTATGACTTGTTTTTTTACAGGTATTAACCGAAGGCCTATTATATTTACTATTGACATGCATTTCGTGATGTAAACATTAATTCTTGTAGTTTACAAAAAACTAGAGCCAACTTTGCAATTTCACTGTCATATTCGTGTTCAGCATATAAAAATTGATAAGAAATGACTTTTTATTTCAGTAACATGACTTTTGTAAAAATTTGTTGACCTGTGTTACCAACCACTTCTGATAAGAGTGGCTTAGGGGTATGTTTACTAAACTGCGGTAATGTCATTCGCAGTAGGTTCCGCGGTAAAGGTAGAGATGTTCATATAAAGGCATGGGCGGTGCATCGTTACAGCAAGCTGACAGAGAACGCGCGTAACAAGGCGCCTTAGAACAACGAGCGTTACAAGGCGCCTTGTAAAGTGCCTTGCGAGGCGCCTTGTAAGGCGCCTTGAAAGGTGCCTTATAAGGTGCCTTATAAGGTGCCATGTAAGGTGCCTTGTAAGGTGCCTTATAAGGTGCCTAGTAAGGTGCTTAGTAAGGTGCCCTGTAAGGTGCCTAGAAAGGTGCCTAGTAAGGTGCCCTGTAAAGGTGCCTAGTAAGGTGCCTTGTAAGGTGCCCTGTAAGGTGCCTAGTAAGGTGCTTTGTAAGGTGCCCTGTAAGGTGCCTAGTAAGGTGCCTCAGAAGGCGCCCTATAGGGCCTCCTAGGCTAAGCGCCATATTAAGCACCCTTGGACAAGTCACTGCAGAAGGCACCCTGGGCTATGGAACCATAGGTTAAGGTGGCCTAACAAGGTTATGGTGTCCTAGGTTAGTGTGCCCTAGGGACTGCAAGGTGCCTCAGGATGACATGCATGACCTGTGTGGAACAGAGACAGATGTAGCCCTAACACTAGATAGAGCACTCAGGAAAGGCAATGAACAGGTGAGTGAAGGAGGGAGAAGTGGAAGCTGCTGGACCTGCCATATCTACGGGCATCCCATGTGCCTGCCAGTACTGACGACAAACATGGTGGGGCAGCTCTACCACAGCACAGGGTGTTGGCAATGTAAAGTACCAGAAAAACAGTTGGTGGCAGACGATGGGAATACGTGTCCCCCAGTGGAGGCGGAGGTGGCAGGATAGTTACAATGATGGGTGGACAGAGGAGTGGTGGTGCCATGCAGATCAGGCACAGGCGAGGCAAGCATGATGAGGCGCAATGCAGGAAAGGGTAGTAGTGCAGGACATGGGCTGGCAGCCTGCACAGGCAGACAGGACTCTACACAGCTGACAGATGCAGATAGATGGACCGAGGGAATGTTGGCAATTGTGGCAAGGGTATTATGGGCTGGAAGCGCAGATCTGCAAAAATATGACCTCTACAGGCATGCACACTATTTGAGTAGGACAGGCATGAGAGGAGGGAACAATGAGGAACTGAACCAATGAACACTGCCAAGAATGGCAATGTATTAACCAGTAGGCTATACCTCCATGGTGTATGTCACAGCAGTACCCATGATGCAATGCACATGCTGAATAGCTGTCTACAGGGCCAGATTTACCTATATGCCATGTACGCCGTGGCATAGGGCCCACAGCTGGCAAGGGCCCACAAACAAGAGTCCCCATTCTTTCCATCACTGAGAAACTTCGCGGCGGAAGGTGCGGTCCTTCTTCTTCCTCTTGTCTTTCATGTTTGCATCTCATTGATGGTTCTTCTGATGTGGAGATTCCATGGGTCTTCGGGTTCAAGCACGGACAATAGCGCGGGGCGACGCCGGGCACGGGCACAGTCGGGGGCTCGCGCACGGTCGCAGCAGCGCTCAGCAGCTGACAGCTCGGGGATGCTCCGTTCCCTCACAACAATACACTCTGACGTCATGTGGAATGGCGCCCGCACAAGCGCGCCCGGCATCGCGAGGACAAGGCGCGTGCAAACCTCGCGAGCATTACCGGGGGGTAGTCCTTGCCTGTCCGCTATTGGTTTGTTTCGTTGAGGCTTCCCAATTGCCCCTGGCTTCTCTGTACTGGTTGCTACTGCTTAGGCTACAGGCTGCGTATAGGATACAGTGCAAGAGCTGACCTAAAGCTGGTCCGTCCACTCATCTTCATGAGGTTCTAACTCCATGCATCAAAAGCTTTTTTTTTTTTGTTTTCCGGAAATAATTCAACAGTGCAGTTTTATTTGCGATTCCCTTGCGTTTTTTTAAGCGCAGGGGTTTTTCCTGGTAGAACTCAAGTGCTCTCAGTCTCTCTCAGTCCCCCCTTACAATAGTCATGAAAAAATATGAAAGTGGTGCATCTAAACAAAAAAAGAAAATGCTAGAAAACGAATCGACCGCCAAAATTCCCAAGATTACCAGCTTTCTTCTTCCATCGACGAAAATTCAAACTGTGTCAGAATCAGAATTTTTGAATGTGAATGACGCGGCTACTCCACAACTTTTGGATACTACCGACACTACTCCTCAACCTTCCGATACTGCTGATGTTACTCCACAACCCGATGTACCTGAGGAGAATATTTCTAGTTCTCCACCACCACCACCTCATGATGTGGGTCTCTGGAAAACATTCCTTCCAGCTTCCGACGTCGATTATTGGATTGTTAATGGTCCAGCTGCATGTCAACATCACGATGATAGTTTCATGTCATCAGAAAGAACTATGGGAAATAGAACACGCCGTTTTGCGAAAGAATTTCTTTATGGATGAAAAGCAAATGAGAAGTATTACGAGACTGGCTGCTTTATTCGCCATCAAATGGGAACATTTATTGTTTTTTCTGTAAGTTGCTTTCAAGGTCCACGTCGCAGTTTGCCTCATGTGGATTCAACGATTGGAGCAACTGCGGTAAAGTGATCAAGTTTCACGAAAGTAGTGCAGAACACTGAGCATCAGTCAGTTCCTGGTTAGCACGTGTTTCAGCGAAAGGGTGCATCGACGAAAAGCTTCAGAAACAGATGAAGGAAGAGAAGATATATTGGCAGTCAGTTCTTCGGCGTGTTGTTGAAGTGTTAAAGTTCCTTGCTCAACGTGGCCTAGCATTTCGAGGAGATACCGAATTATTTGGTTCTGTGCAAAACGGAAACTATCTGGGAATTTTGGAACTTTTAGCCAAATTCGACCCCTTCCTTGCCGACCATATATCTCGTTTTGGAAATAAAGGAAGTGGAAAAATTAGCTATTTGTCTTCCACTGTATGTGATGAACTCATCGAGCAAATGGGACAAGACATGTTGGCTGTCATTTTAAATGAAATTCACAATGCGAAGTACTATTACATATGTATTGATTCCACTCCAGACGTTAGTCACATCGACCAACTAACTTTTATTGTGCGCTACGTTAACAAGTTTGGTGAAACAACTGAACGGTTTCTAAAATTCTTTCCAATTGAAAGTCACAAAGCCGAAAGCCTTTACCAAGATGTGTTGAATATACTAAATGAAATGTCATTGTCTCCGGATAACTGCCGAGGACAAAGCTACGACAACGCAGCAAACATGACTGGGAAATACGCCGGTCTCCAAGCAAAACTGAGGGAAATGAACCCAATGGCTGACTACATACCTTGTGCAGCACATTCATTAAATTTGGCTGGAGTTGCTAGTGTAAATTGCTGTCTGGACGCTGTTAACATTTTTGGTCTCGTCCAAGAACTATATGCCTTTTCGGTTGGTTCAACAAAGCGGTGGAGTTCATTGACATCAGGACTCACACCGAACAAAAATGGATGAATTCTGACTTTCAAAGCTTTATCATCTACCCGTTGGCATTGCCATTCAGAGTCCGTGAAAGCACTGCATCTCAACTATGCCAACATCTATACTATGCTGAATAGTATCGCAGAAAATGAAGACGAGAAGGGTGATGCCCGACGCTTAGCAGCAGCCTTGGCGGGTAAAATGTGTCTGTTGGAAACCGCATTCATGTGTGTTCTGTGGGACAAGATCTTGCAGCGATTTCAAAAAATCAACACTGCCTTGCAAAGTGTGTCTATTGACATCAGTGTCGGCGTTTCTTTGTTTACTTCTTTGGAAACATTCATTGCTGGAATGCGTGATGACTTCGACAACCTGGAGAAAGAAGCAAAAGAGCTCATGGAGGACATCGAACAAGACTACACCTCTCGTTTCATTCGGAATCGACAAAAAAGATGCCAGGTTGTTGAAGAAGCAGGTGAGCCGAATGCTACTTTACAAGGTGCACAAAAATTCTGTGTTGAGAGTGTATATGTCATACTTGACAAACTGCTTGCATGTTTATCTCAACGCCGGAATGCTTACAAGCAGATTTCTGAAGACTTCGCTTTCATCAAATCACTGAAGGAGAATGATGTTGGCTCTCTCAGAGAAGATGTAACCCATTTGCAGCAAAAATACAATTGTGATCTGGAAAGCTGGTGTGAAGAGGAATTTGTGGTGTTTCTGGAATGGCCGCGGATTTGAATTTGGATCGTGAACCCCAAAACCTACTGAAATGGCTGAAAAGAAATTCTGTAGTGGATTCAACATTTTTGAATGTTTCCACTGCCCTCCGCTTGTTTTCAACACTTCCCGTGACTATCTGCGAAGGGGAACATTCTTTTTCAAAGCTTTCCCTGATAAAAAATAGATTTCGTTCTACGATGATGCAGAAAAGACTGAATTCTCTGGCAGTCATGTCAACTGAAATGAAGTTACTTCTGCATTGACTTTTGATACAATTATTGAAAAGTTTTCACAAACTAAATCGCGAAAGAAAACATTTTTGTAAGTGGTAACTGGTAAAAGTGGTAAGTTGATCTCATTTTTATTTTTTCTGGGGGCCCACAATTTTTGTTGGCGTAGGGCCTCACTCAAGGTAAATCCGGCCCTGTCTACAGCTGATCACCAAATGGGGTCTGCACCTCTCCGGTACCTTAGATGGGAAAGACGAACTGACAGTGTGTGATACTGGCACAGAGTAGCTACAGACCATGCCATTGTGCAGGTTCTGTGGTCACCCTGAGGGATAGGATTGGTGCCCAGCACTAGGTCCGCAGTAGATGTGGTGCTAGAGATAGGTCCTGCTGTACGTCCCCATCACTACCAGTGTGTGACAGGTGTTCCGTGCAGTGCAGCCGAAGGTAATTTGGTGTCCATCTGTATCCTGCAGTCACATGTGGCCCTGTGGGACCAGACACCAGCCAGATTAGTGTGTACCCCGTGTGAGGGTTTGGCTGACATGGGCAGCTGTTATTAGAGCAGAGGGGTTCCTAGAATTGCATGAGGTGTGTGTAGTAATGCCTGTATAGGTCATAGTGGTATACACTTCATACCCCAAAGGGCCCACATCACCCTTTTGTAGGTAAAGAACAGTGCCTCTGCCCCAGAAAAGCAACCTCCATCCTGTTTGTATGAGACAGCCCTCCAGGGTTGGTGGGCCAGAGCCATACCTATGACTGGGACAGTGGCAGACCAGGAGCAATGCTGGGGTTAGGTCTGGAAACCCCAATTGCCTCCCACCACCATCTGCCAGTCACCAGCAGACAGCACAGTCAGTCTGTACCTTAAAGGTGTTCCAACCATGCACAGACTAACTGCAGACAGTCCACCAGGAACTATGTGCAGCAAGCAGGCATCTCAGTAATTGGGACCCCAGCATTGAGGAACACAAATATATCACTAGAAACAAATAGTGTAGAGCGCTATGTGGGAACCTAGACTTGCCATGGTCACTGCTCGTTCAGAGTGAGTGCCCTCCCAGCATGCCATGCTGTGGCCACCCTGTCCATGCAGGTGGTGGTCAGGCACTACAGTGTCCTAGCCATTGCCCCACACCCTGTGAAGATGTATCCTGGCCAATCTGCCCTGTCCGGGCCATACCCAGAATACCTTGCTCCTCATTATGCATCTAATCAGGCTAACGCTGGTAACAGTGGGACATTTTGGACCCAGTGAAGTGTGGGCAGCCACAGAACAATGGATAGACATACAAACACGCTCAACCCTTTTGCAGCATTATACCAAGATAGAGGTGGTTGGCAGCCCTGCCTGCCACACTAATCCTGAGCACAGTGCCGACATTGCTAAACTGTGCAGGGGGTAGTAGTAGTGCTTTGGTGATAACATCATCCCAATGCTGGTGCCAACAGCCTGCCGCTCCATGCATCATTGGATTGTGGAGACTGTGTGAGTGGGTGTTTGCACCCTATTCGCCGCTGCTTTGGGCTTTGCACATGTTGCTGTTGTATCTGCATTGTAGGGTAACATATAGGGGCATGCTCTGCAAGAACCACAGCTGGGACCTGCACCTGTGACCCTCTGCTCCTGGACACACTGGCTGGGTGTACTGCACCACACTGTTGCCACAGATGCATGGTAGTCCCTGGGGCTACCTGCACTTTTCCTCAGCCGGACCTTTTATGTTGCACTGCACACCACATACCGATGCAGAGCATGGCCTGGGTCCACTGCAGGGAGGTGGCACTGCCCCCTCCAGTATGGGCGACACTAGGAAGCAGAATTCACGCAGAAACAAGAACGAACCAACCTGAAGCTTGAGTGGATGGAAAGACAGAGTCCTTTATTAACCCTTTGGCCTCCCGACACAGGCCGTGTTTCGTCACCCTTCGTCAGGGGCTGGCCAGGCACAAAACTAAAATCATAAATAACAACCATTAACATACATTAAAAACATAAGGGAACAGACTGACAAACTTGTAAAACAACATCATACATATCAATACTTAAACACCAATAAAAACATCAAAACCTTACAAATTATAATGTCATAAAATCAATAAATAATGTGAAATAAATAAATGTGCTCGAAGGTACTAATCATCATAAAATCATATACATAAATATGAATAAAACGATATAAGAAATTAAATTACGAACCTCTGTTGTGGACTCTAAAAAGTATTACACCACACTAATGAAGTAAAATCTGAAAAACATTGCTAGGAAGACAAAAAACAGGATAATTAAAAACAGGATAATTAAAAAACTTGTAACTTGATTCTATATTTTTTAATCCGAAGTGAAACAAAAAGAAAAAGAAGGTGGAATAAGCAATGAGGAGAACAGGACAGGACATGAATAAACTACAAAATCTTCAATAAAATACATAAGAAAAACTTGTACTTGAGAATTATGGTAGCAGGAGGAAGCCAGGAGCTCTACTAAAAAACAATAAAGACAGCATATACAATAATAGATGAGACATTACCAATGGATCTGTACAAATTTAAACGTGGGCCCAATAAGGGGGAGAACTGTATTCTTTAATGAAATCATGCACTAAACAAATGTTATCTAAAGCTGATACACATTGTGTTTGCAACCTCAAAACCCCGGTATATGAAATGTACTGCAAATAAAAAACCTTTCAACCCTACAATTTTAACGTGGGCCCAATAGGGGGGGATTATATTCTTTGTTGCAATCATGCACAAAACAAACGTTATCTAAAATGATGCACAGTGTGTTGCAACCGCAAACCCGCAGTATATAGAAGGTACAGATAAAAAACCTTTCAACCCTACGTACCCCCCCCTCCCCAACCCCCTCCTCCCTCCCCCCTCCCCCCCTCCCCCCCTCCCCCCCTCCCCCCCCTCCCCCCCTCCTCCCCCCTCCCCCACCTCCCCCCACCCCCCTCCCCCCTCCCCCTCCCCCCAACCTCCCCCCCAACCTCCCCTTCCCCCCAACTTCCCCCTCCCCCCAACCTCCCCCTCAACCTCCCCCCCAACCTCCCCCTTCCCCCCCAACCTCCCCCTCAACCTCCCCCCTCCCCCCCAACCTCCCCCCTCCCCCCAACCTCCCCAACCTCCCCAACCTCCCCCCTCCCCCCCAACCTCCCCAACCTCCCCCTTCCCCCCTAGTGAGGGTAAAAATGGTATTTATAGGTAAACAGCAAATGATAAGATGTAATTCATAGATAATCAGCATATGCACATTGGAAAAACCTGGTTTTAACTTTTTTTTTCAGAATTTTTTAAAAGAAGATTCTCTTTGAATATCTAAGGGGAGAGAATTCCATAAAAGGGAAGCTTGGCAGGAGAAGGCAGAGTTGCTTACTTGTAGGAGACAGAGCAGCTTTTAAGCTAGATAATAAGGGAAAGTCGACAGTCACCCAAGAGTGCATGGTTTGGATTGATGTATTCTTGAAGGATACTAGTAAAACAGGGCCTTTAGCGCATCCCAATAGAGAGGTTCCAATAAAGGTAACAAGCCCAGATGCCTTTAAATAAAGAGCAGACAAAGTTGAAAGATTCCAAATTACCTGTATCAACTGATAACCAGATTGTTAATATGAACAAAATACCACCTCTGAAATGCCTGTATGCAAATGCTAGAAGTCTAAAAAATAAGATGGGAGAGTTAGAATATATAGCACTAAATGAAAGGTTAGATATTACTAGTATCTCAGAGACCTGGTGGAACAAATATATCGCAATGACAGGGTAGATCAATTTGGTGCACAAATTGCGCTATATGTTAGAGAGGGCATTGCATCAAACAGGATAAAAGTTTTGCAGGAAGCAAAATACACTGTGGAATCTCTGTGGATAGAAATCCCATGTGGAAAGGGGAAGGCGATGGCAGTGGCAGTGTACTACTGTCCGCCTGATCAGAATGGACAGATGGATGATGAAATGCTAAAAGAAATCAGGGAGGCTAACAAAAGTTACTACACAGGAAGAATGGTTGATTTCAATTACCCCGGTATCGACTGGGTCAATGTCACTTCAGGACATACTAGGGAGATAAAATTTCTAGATGAAATAAATAATTAAAGAATAAAATTACTGAACATGTAGATTAAAGAATAAAATTACTGAACATGTAGATAGTCATGGTTTAATGGGAAAAAGCCCAAGGAAAATATTGTTTCATTTTGTTATATTTTTTTGATGGTGTGAATAAACAGGTAGATAAAGGTGAGCTGGTTGATATAGTGTATCTGGATTTTCAGAAAGCCTTTTACATGAGTCCCTCATGAGAGACTTTTGTGGAAATTATAAAGTCATGGGATAGGAGGCAGTGTACTATTCTGGATTAGGAATTGGTTAAAAGATAGAAAACAGAGAGTAGGGTTAAATGGACAATTTTCTCAATGGAGAAAGATGAATAGTGGCGTACTCCAGGGAGTGCTTTTTAACAGATTCATAATTGACATGAGAAACAGCAAAATGGAATAGTGTTGGCAGCAGAGGACCATATTTCTGTGCTAATGGCAACACTAGCATACCTGCGTGGAAGAAAGGCCTGCCAATCTACTTCTGTATCTTGCCACAGAAACCCAATCTTGATGAAGCTGTGCATGAAATGAGAGTCAGAAACTGCAAAGATTCCTTTCATTTTGGGACATGGAACATATACATGGACCTCACCCAATGGATTGTACAAAAATGAAATTGACTACATCTGTGGAAGTCAGCAATGTAAAAGTTCAATAATGTCAACAAAAACAAAACCTGGAGCTGACTGTGGTACATATCACCAGCTACTAGTTTGCAAACTCAAGATAAAGCTGAAAAAGTGCAGGCAACTCATGAATGAGAATATACCACTGGAATTTAAAGACTGCTTGCAAAATTGATTTGCTGCTTTGGATACAAATGACAGAGCCCTAGAAGAGTTATGAGATGACATCAAGAAAGTTGTGCTCAAACAAAATGAGATGTCTCTACAAAAGGTGAAAAAGCAAAAACAGCCAAAATGGATGATTGAAGACATTCTGAAAATTGACCATAAACGCAGAGAAGCTAAAGCCAGAGGAGAAAGAGAGGTAATCACAGAATTCAACAGAGATTTCCAATGTGCAGCTAGACAAGACAAGGAGAAGTACTACAATGATGCATGCAAGGAAATAGAATCAGAAACTATTAGAGGAAGAACTGTATCATCTTTCTTAAAGCTATGAGAGTTAAAGAGAAAATTCCAGTCTCAAATTGGAATGTTACAAGATGCTCAAGGATCCCTGTTGAATGATGCTGGGAAGATCAAGGAAAGGTGAAAAGAATATATAGTCATTATACCATAAAGATCAGGTAGAACAACAGTCGTTTCAACCTATACCCTATGATCAAGAACCATTGGTGATTAAAGAAGTCAAAGCAGCACTTAAAGTAGTATCAACGAACAAAGCACTGGGTATTGATAGCATTCCCATTGAAGTATTACAGCAATCATATGTGGCTGTTACCTTACTTGCAAGCCTCTACCAGGAAATTAGGAAAACAACATCATGGCCAACTGAATGGAAAAGATTTGTGTTTATATGAATAGTAAAGAAAGGTGATCCGACTGACTGTGGAAATTATCACACAATCACTCTCATCTCACATGCCAGCAAGATTCTACTCAAGATCATTTAGCAGAGACCACAACCATAACTGGGAGGAGAATTGCCTGAAGTGCAAGCAGGGTTCAGGAAAGAGCAAGGAAAGAGATGGATCCTTAAACAGACAAAAGAATATGAAAATGATATCTATATGTGTTTATTGACTACAGCTAAACCTCTTACTGTGCAAACTATGAGAAACTCTGGGTCACGTTAAGAAGCATGGGTATAGCAGAACATCTGTTAATTCTCTTGCACAACCTTTACATTGATCAAGAAGTAACAGTTTGAATGGTGTCACCTAGAAGTAAGGGGATTCTGGATTCTCTACAGGGAGAACTATTCAGGCAACTACTGGTAACAGAACCCTCACATGAAAGGACCATAATGGACTTGGTGCTTACCAATGGTGAATGTGTTTCTGATGTTATAGTGGAAGATCATCTTGCATCCAGTGATCACCAGATGATGTGGTTCAGTATTAGGACTAGAGTTGATAAAATCCATTCAAAAGTGAGGTTTAAGAACCCCAACCTTGTAATCTTCTCACCACAGGGATTTCCTTCCATCCCTTTTATCATTTAGGAAAACTAACTTTCCAAAAGGGACCAATACTCACGGAATCATTAGTGGGATGGGAACAACTGGGGGATGTAGAAAAACAGTGGGCAAAACTGAAAGGGGATATTTTAAGGTCAACCAACCTTTTTGTTAGAAAGGTAAATAAAGGTATAAGGGAAAGGAGGCTGCTATGGTTCTCAAAAGAAGTAGATGAAAAGGTGAGGAAAAAAAGAGAGAGGCCTTCATGAAAAACAAAAGATCACAGACAGAGGAAGACAGGCATCTATATTTGGAAAATCTTTGAGAAGCTAGCAAAGTAGTCAGGAAAGCAAATATACAAAAAGAAGAAGAAATAGCCAATGCAATAAAATGGGGGGATAAGACATTTTTCAGATATGCTAGTTAGAGGAGGAAGGGCAAAAGTGGTATTGTCAGACTCAAGGGTGAAGGGGAGAAATATATAGAAGCTGATGAGGATAAAGTAGAATTGCTTTACAAATATTTAAGTTCTGTGTTCACAGATGAAGGACCAGGAGCAGGACCTCAGAAAACACACAAATAGGAACCAAAGCTATGGGGATCTTGAACGATTTTCAGAAGACTGTGTTCATGAGGAACTAGCTAAACTAAAAGTAGACAAAGCAATGGTACTTGATGGGATACATCTGAGAATACTGAAGGAACTTGGGGACATTCTAGAGGCTCCACTGACTGACCTTTTCAATGCCTCTTTGGAGTCGGTAGGTACCAGAGGGCTGGAGAGAGGCACATATGGTCCCTTTACACAAAAGTGGAAGTAAGGATGTGGTTGAAAACTACAGGCCAGTTAGTCTAACCTCTGTGGTGAATAAATTATTGGAAGCGCAGCTGAAAGAGAAAACAGTGAGTTTTCTGGAGTCCAGTTGAATACAGGATTGGAATCAGCATGGATTCACCAGAAGCAGGTCTTGTCAGACAAATCTGATTGATTTCTTTGACTGGGTGACCCAGGGAGTTGGACCGAGGGAGAGCCCTAAATGTGGTGTACTTGGATTTTGGTAAAGCCTTTGACAATGTTCCACACAGGTGACTTATAAACAAACTGAGCACCCTAGGGATGGAACTAAAGTTACTGATTGGGTTAGAAATTGGTTGAGTGGGATGCAACAAAGGGTACAGGTAAATGGAACTCACTCTGAGGAGAAGGAGGTTACCAGTGGTGTGCCGCTGGGATCCGTCCTTGATCCGATTCTTTTTAACATCTTTGTTAGTGATATTGCAGAAGGGCTGTCGGGTAAGGTTTGCCTATTTGCAGATGATACCAAAATCTGCAATAGAGTAGATACCCAGGAAAGAGTAGATAACATGAGGTGGGATCTAGCTAAGCTTGAAGAATAGCAGTTGAAATTTAATGACAAAAAATGCAGGGTTATGCATTTGGGCTGCAAAAATCCAAGGGAGCGGTACAGTATAGGGGGTGAAGTACTTCTGTCCACAAGAGTGGGACCTGGGTATGATTGTGTGTGATGATCTTAAAGTACTTAAACAAGTAGAAAGGGCAACAGTGAAAGCTAGAAGGATGCTTGGGTGCAAAGGAAGAGGAATGGTCACCAGAAAAAAGAAGGTGATAGTGCCTCTGTATAAGTCTTTGGTGTGACCTCATTTGGAGTATTGTGTGCAGTTCTAGAGACCACACCTTCAAAAGGATATAAACAGGTTGGAGTTGGTGCAGAAGGTAGCTACTAAAATGATTAGTGGTCTTCGTTATAAAGCATAAGAGGACAGACTTAAGGATCTTAATTTGTATTCTTTAGAGTAAAGGCAGGATAGATGAGATATGATAGAGATATTTAAATACCTCCATGGAATAAATGCACAGGAGGAGAGCCTCTTTCAATTGAAAGCAAGCTCTGCTACGAGGGGACATAGGATGAGGGTGAAAGGAGATAGACTCAGGAATAATATGTGGAAATATTTCTTTACGGAAGGAGAGGTAGATGCATGGAATAGTCTCCCAGTGGAGGTGGTAGGGATGAGGACAGTATCTGAATTCAAAAAAGCATGGGATAAACATAGAGGATCTCTAAAGGTAAAAGGGGGACTATTGTAGTAGTTGATATGGAAGGGCAGACTCGATAGGCCATGTGGTCTTTTTCTGCCGGCAAGTTTCTTTATTTCTATGTATGGTTGCTCAGGCTGTTTGTGGTGTTCTTTTGTGCTCATTTGAGGGATATGTACTGCTGTCACAGCTGGCAGGCTATATAAGAACATAAGAAAAGAACATAAGAAATGCCATACTGGGTCAGATCAAGATCCATCAAGCCCAGTATCCTGTTTCTAAAAGGGGCCAATCCAGGTCACAAGTACTGGCAGGTTCCCAAAAAGGCACACAGGTTCCATAATGCTCGTCCCGGGGTAAGCAGTGGATTTCCCAGGTCTTCTTAATAATGATTTATGGACCTTTATTTATTTAGCTGTATTTATATCCTGCTTTTCACCGGGTCAAAGCGGTCAATTGGGGGGGCGGAGCTAGCCACTGAACAGAATGGACGCCTGAATTTTTGCTCCCGTTGCTGCCCAAGAATCCTGAACATATCCCGGTATTCCATTGAAGTTTGTACCCCCTACCTACATCAATAACACCGCAATACAGCTGGATGGCATCCCTGAAGCCTGCCCGGCTGGAATTTCCACAGGGATCCGGCTCAGCAGCGAAACGATCCAAACCCGAAGTGGGCTCCCCGCAGAAAATGGCCGCGGGAGAGAAGGAGGGAGTGACTGCCGGTGGCCTACGTGAAGTGCTACAGGAATTGAAATGCGTTAAAGAAATGATTGCAGCCAATTCTAGTTCACTGAACATGATTCAAGAAGACTTGCTGGAGGTAAAAGAGAAACTCCTCACCATCACCACTCGACTTAATGCAGTTGAATTACAAACCCAGAAGCATGGCGTTGCATTAGAACAGCTGGGCCCTTTGGCCAAACGAGTCCGGCACATAGAAAATCTGATTGAAGATCAAAATAACCATTCCCGTAGAAATAATATCCGCCTTGTTGGAGTCCCTGAAGGCGCTGAAGGTACCGATCCGATTGGATTTCTGGAAAAAACCATACCGGAGATGCTGCAGCTTGTCTTTGCAAGGCCTTTTGAACTAGAACGGGCCCATCGAATCCCAACACACAAAGCTGAAAACACACGATACCCGCGCCCACTCATAATGAAGGTACTGAGATACCCACAGGTCCTACAGATCTTTCAAGCTGCACGGAAGGCCGGATCACTGCAAATCCAGGGACACAAAGTAGCACTTTATCCGGATTTGAGCAAGCAAACGGTAGATCGGAGAAAAGCGTTGCTGGCCTGTAGACCCATGCTACAAAGTGCACAGGCAAGATACGGGCTATACTACCCAGGAACCATGCGGGTCACGCTGCATAATGAAACGAGGAATTTTGTTGATGCTGAAAAACTGAAAACTTTCCTACAAGAAAAATGCGGTATGGAAACCTGAGGTCAATATTCTGATCTCTCACGCAGTGTAGAGAACTCAGCATATACTCAGGGGGTGCGGCCGTGCGTTCTCACAAATTTTAGAACGCCTTAAGCCTTGTTAAACACCTCATTGATTGTATTTCTGTTGTTCTAAATAGTTTTAATTACACAGATATTTCTGCTTGAAATGTAGGGGTGGCAACGGGAGGTCGGGGTTGGTTACTGTTTCAGTGGATTGTGTTCACCTTAGCGATACAATGTTTGCCAGTTATGCAGTTGTTTGTGTCAGTCCAGTCCAGTACAAAACCCTCCACATACACGCAAATGCAAGTACGCGGCAGGCCTATCCATAGGATAGCTTTCACCTATAAGACAGCTTATCCCAACGTTGATGTCTAGTGATCTTTTAATGCTTTCGTTAAATGTAAAAGGTATTACTGGCCCTGTCAAGCGAAAGAAGATTTTAGCGTACTGCCAGCAAAAAAAAGCAGATATTGCCCTCTTACAAGAGACACATTTAACAGATACTGAATCGCAGAAAGTAACCTCTAAATACTTCCTGGTGGCGGCCTCGGCCTCTGCCGCTCAACGCAAAGGGGGGGTAATAATATTAGTGCGCAAATTCCTGCAATCCGCCATTACCGACACACGGATTGATCCGCTAGGTCGATGGGCCAGAGTGACGATGAAAATAAATCAACAGCTTTACACATTCTTCAATATTTACGCGCCCAACCTCGATGACCCTAACTTTTTCAAACTGATAGCTAAAGAAGTTACAGCCGCGGCTCACACCAATATCATATTAGGGGGCGATTTCAATGTCATCTTGGATCCACTGTTAGATCGCACGCCCTATCGGGCTGTAGACAAAGTCAAATCGCAGGCGATTCTTAAAGGCATCATAACAGAGCTACACTTGGTAGACCCCTGGCGCCTACTTCATCCCCAAGAAAGAGACTACACATTTTATTCCATCCCACATAATACCCAAACAAGGATCAATTTCTTCCTACTGTCCACAGAGCTGATGCCCCAAGTGTTGTCTGCAGAGATATATGCTACAACGGTATCGGATCACGCCGCTGTCTCCCTAGTGTTGAATACCAACGTTACACAGCATGTTCCGCCAAGATGGACATTTGATAAATCCCTACTAGCAGATGACTCCTTTGTACAGCTACTGTCAGGGGAAATTGAGACCTATTTTAAATATAATACACCCACTGATACCTCCATCTGGAGCTGGTGGGAAGGTTTTAAAGCGACCATACGAGCTCATATTACCACCTACACCATTAGACGGCGTAAAGCCAGGAAAAAAGAAAAAGATGAATTGGAACTCCAAATAAAAGCTGGGGAAAGGTTACTAGCCAAAAGAGCTGACTCAATGATATTGCTTAGACTCCAAAAATTGCGATACCAATATAATGCTCTCCTCAACAAAGAAGCACTGAGTAGCATCCAGCTACAACGTAGTATATACTACTATGACAGCAACCGCTCAGGATCCCTCTTAGCTCGGCAGCTCAGACCAAAAACCAGCAAGACCGCTATAGCGGCGTTGCAGGACAATTCCGGGGGCCTTCTCCTGAGATCTGACAAAATACTAGACCGCTGCAAAGAATTCTATGAGGAACTATATCGCTCAGATACCCAATGTAGTGACAGAGCCTTTGAAGATTTTGTCTCCAAGATAGTAGGACCCACATTAACCAGTCATCAAAGTCGAACGCTGGAACAAGAGATCTCAGTAACTGAAATACAAGATGCGATCAAACAGATGGCTCGTGGCAAAGCCGCCGGTCCAGATGGTATCCCGCTGGAATTCTATAATAAATATTGCATTCAATTGGCTCCCATGCTACAGATCTACTACAGTGGCCTGCAAGATGAATCTCCAGAGATTGGAGCCCTGGCAGAGGCTGTGGTGGTAATTCACCCGAAACCGGGCAGGGATACACAAAAGATAGAGAATTACAGACCCATCTCTCTCCTAAACTCTGATTATAAAATCTATGCTAAAGTGCTTGCTAACCGATTAGGACGGATCTTAAAAGATTTGATACATGAGGATCAATGTGGATTTATACAAAACAGATCCACTACAGATAATGGAAGATTATTGGCACATGTACTGGCATCTGCCAAGACCAAGGCTGAGCCCCTGATAGGGCTAGCATTGGATGCCGAAAAAGCCTTCGATCGACTGGAATGGTCCTTTCTATTTCGATCCCTACGGTGGTTTGGGATAGGAGAAAAGTTCCTAAAACGCGTTGAATTGTTATATACCAAACCCACAGCTCGAATAGCGGTCAACTCACACCTCTCAGCCCCTTTTCAGTTGCAAAGAGGGACCAGACAGGGTTGCCCCCTGTCACCGATGCTTTTTAATTTAGCCCTGGAACCCTTATTAATAGCGCTCCGACAGAAGGAAAACATAAAAGGAATTGAGTTAGCTGATGGTCCCTGTAAATTGTCAGCATATGCCGATGACCTGCTCATTTTTCTACAACCATCAGACCTTCCTGAAACACTGCAACTCATAGATGCATACTCAGCGATATCCGGATATAAAGTAAATTTGAATAAAACAACAATTATTCCTCTGAATGAACAGGTCAGCGAAGAAATGATGCGTGGATACCCCTTTCAATATGAGAAGTCATCCTTTAGATACCTGGGCGTGACCTATGGCACCACCTTGGAAGAGACTGTCGCAATCAACATTAAGATGTGTCAAGAAATTGTACATGATAACATCTGCAAGTGGACCCCCCTTCATTTGAGCTGGTGGGGCAGGCTAGAAACGATAAAAATGATGTTGGTACCAAAACTCAGCTATATATTAAGTATGATACCCTTACGTTTCCCGTCAGCCTTCTATAAGAAAATGAATAGTCAACTGATAGCCTTTCTATGGAACAACCGAGTACCCCGAATAGCTGCCTGGAAACTGAAGTTACCTAATACACAAGGAGGTGTCCATTTCCCAGATCTCGGCTGGCTACACACTGCCTCTCTTTTAAAGCAGGGTGCTCAATGGGTCGACTCTGACGACACGGATAAAGGACCTAGATGGCTGAGTGTGGAGCGGGCCCTACATTCCCCCCTGCCCACATGGCTACTGGTAGGCACAGTAGTAGACCAGACTGCACCACATAATGCTATTATCCGAGAAACACAGCATGCCTGTCGATTATTGGCATCATGTATCGATGGAGGGGATGACTTTGCCGCAGATATGCCCATATGGCTGAACCCGCGCCTTATCATCGGAGGGAAGCCTGTCTTATGGAAAAAATGGGTGGAACATGATCTTATCACCATTGGACAACTGATCAATGGAAGTGCATTTAAAACCTTTGACAGATTAAGAACGGAATTCCGATTGCCTAATACATGCTATTTCCAATGGTGTCAGCTCCGATCCTGCATGAGCAAAGCGGGTGTGTCACCTGTCTTGGTACGTACAGGATGGCCACTGCGACAGAAACTTCAAGAATTACAAACAGATGCTAAAGCTGTTTCAAGATGTGTTGCGATTCTCCGATCCAAAAGTGACAAGACATGTTCTAAGATACAGTCGGTGTGGGCTACTGAAACCGGTCAAGATCTACCTCCGGAACATTGGGACACTTTTTGGGGAACTCAAATACGTGCCACGAGAGCAGCGTCTCTCACACAATCTATGTACTTTATAGCACATCGAGCGCATATTACACCGGCTAAGAAAATGAAATGGACACTACAGGAGGGAAATCGATGTTGGTCCTGTAACATGGAAATTGGGACACTGGCACATATGTTGTTCCATTGTAAATCCCTGGAAATATATTGGAACAGAGTTTGGGAACGCATATCACAGATCCTCAACTTACAAACTCCTATCACTTATCGGATAGTGATATATAAATCCATAGCTCTGGAACCTACTCTGATGAAATGGGATGGTAAACTGCTGGACTTAATGCTCGGGATAGCGCTTAAAATAGTTCTAATACACTGGAAGAATCTCGACAAAGCTTGTTTCGAGCATTGGTGGAGTCTCTTAATCCTACATAAGACCTACGAAGAGATCTATATAGCCAAGAACCCATGGTCTGGTAAACTAAGTAAGAAATGGTCAGCTTTACAAAATTATGTTTGATGAAAATGATTGCTGGAGGCTGCCTTGTGGAATGGTCTCTGCTGTAACCACATTGAACGGAGAGAGGGAGGGTGGCGTGCTGGCATGGACTGATACTAGTTCTTGTTAACGTTATTGTACTGTCTTGTTCAAGTTATTATATTCTTTTGCTATTTTGATCAATAACATCTGCTTGTATCCTGCTGTATCACGATCGTTTGTATTGTTATTTTATATGTTAAAACTGAATAAAAACTACTATTAAAAAAAAAAAAAAAAGCGGTCAATTGGGGGATACATTTAACACGAGGGGATATGAGACACATACACTAATACTTACAGGGAACATGGGCAATGGAGTGTTAAGTGGCTTGCCCAAGACCACAAGGAGTGCCTATAGGACTAGAAATCCCAGTCCCTCCGGCCTTTCCTCTAGGAACTTGTCCAAAGCTTTTTTAAACCCAGCTACATTAACAGTTTTTACTACATCCTCTGGTAACGAATTCCAGAGTTTGATTTTGCATTGAGTAAACAAATATTTTCTTATTAGTCTTAAATGTGTTACATTGTAGCTTCGTTGCATGTCCCCTGGTCTTTCTACTTTTGATGCTGTAAGCAACCAAACTACATTTACCATTTACCATTCTATTCATTAATTTATAGATGTCTATCATATCCCACCTCCGCCATCTCTTTTCCAAGTTGAAGAGCCCCAACCTTTTAAGCCTCTCTTCATAGGGGTATCCTTCCATCCCCTTTACCACTTTTGTTGCTCTTCTCTGTACCTTTTCAAATTCTGCTATATCCTTTTTAAGATATGGTGACCAGAATTTCACACAATATTCAAGGTGCGGTCGCACCATGGAATGATACAGAGGCATTATAATATCCTTTGTTTTATTTTCCATTCCTTTCCTTAGCATTCTATTTGCTCTCTTGGCCGCCGCTGCACACTGGGCCGAGGGTTTTAACATGTTATCCACGATGACGCCTAAATCTTTTTTCTTGGTGGTGGTTTCTAAGGTGGTACCTTGCATTGTGTAACCATAGTTTGAGTTGTTCTTTCATAGGTGCATAACTTTGCACTTGTCCACATTAAATTTCTTCTGCCATTTGGACGTCCAGTCTTCCAATTTATCAAGGTCCTCTTGCAATTTTTCACAATTCTCTTGTGTTTTAACAACTTTGAATAATTATGTGTCATCTGCAAATTTGATCACCCCACTTGTTATTCCCATTTCCAGGTCATTTATGAATATGTTAAAAAGCAGTGGGCCCAGCACAGATCCATGGGTTACTCCACTTTTACTCATGCATAAGGGCCTGAGCAGTTCACAAGAAAGAAAACCAACTGTTGTCAGATTCTGTGATTTAGGACTTCATTGGTACAGCTTGTGGTTTGTCTGTTACCAAGGCTCACTTTGTTCCAGTGTAGAGTCAGCTTGTATGACCCTGCTACAGTTATTGCCTGCAACTGTGGGTGACAGTTGTTCTTAGAGAAAGGCTGGCTGCCTGGTGATGTCTTAAAATGAACAGACTTTGCAAGAGGATGAAGGCCTTATCTGTCTGTGATAGGCCAGAGGTCCCAGAAGAACTTGGCCTGTTCCACTGACCACCGCTGTTCCCTAGTTGAAAGAGAGAATTGAAGAAAAGGTATTTAGGAAGGGCTCAGATAACTAGTTTAGATTTCCTTGTCAGGTCCTTAATAAGACTGCAGTCTTTAGTTATTTCACTTGATTAATTCCACTTGTATATTTATTTTTGATCAAAGACTAAGGGGGTATGTTTACTAAACCGTCTTAATGTTACCGGCATTAACTCCAGCGATAATGTGAAGAAGGCCATAAAAGGAGTGGGCGTTCCGGTCTTAAGGTAGCATTTCAGGTTATCGCACGATAAAGTCCGTTATCGCGCGATAGAGGGAGCTGTTGCACGTTAACGCGCGTTAGCCTTAATTAGGCGCGCTGACCTGCAACCACAGTGACAGAGGTGTAGAACAATGGTTAATACATTGACTGCTGAAACAGGGGTCATGAGTTCAATCCTCCAGTGGGTTTAATGAGTAAGGCTGTCTGAGACATTGCCCTTTAGTTTAAATCAGTGCTGTCTGAGGCATTTTCTTTTTTAATTTAAATTAGTGCTGCCAGCAAACACACCCTCACAGTGCTGTAACCTAAGGTGCCGCATAAGGCTCCCTATAAGGCACTCCAGAGGGCACATTATAAAGTGCACTGTCCGCCAAGGCACCTTATAATGTTCCCTATAGGGCACTTTATGAGGCACCTTAAGGTTACAGCACTGTGAGGGTGTTTTTGCTGGCAGCACTAATTTTAATTAAAAAAAGGAAATGTCTAAGACAGCCCTATCAAATAACACCACTGGGGGATCAAACCCATGACCTCTACCTCCACAGTCAGGGAAGCAACCAGTGGGCTACATCCCTACAGTGACTAACACACCCCTGGCTGGCTACAGAAAGACTGCAGGTCACCACACAACCTGTCTGCTGTGGTTACCAGGATAGGGTAACCCCACCCGTACCCATGATGCACTGCACATGCAGATCAGCAGTCTACAGCTGATCACAAGATGGGGTATGCACCCCCACAACACCTCGGCCTGGTAGGGGAAACTGACCGAGTGCACTCCCACAGCACCTCAGCCTGGTAGGGAGAACTGACCGTGTCTGTTACTGGCACAGAGTAGCTACAGACCGTGACATTGTGCGGGTCCTGTGCTCACCCTGAGGGTGAGGTGGGATGCCCAACACCAGGTCCGCAGCACCTGGCTTTACTGAGATAGGCTATGCTGCAGGTTACTGTCAGTGCGTGATAGGTAGTCCTTGCTGATACACCTGTGTTCATCTGTATTTCGCAGTCATGTCTAGCCCTTGTGGACTATGATGCACCCAGAGTAGTGCATATTCTGTGTGGGTGCCATGGTCACATGATTTAAGTGAAGGGGGTGTTTGGACCCATAGGCGGATTATGTAGCACCACCTAATCCGCCCTCTGGGGCTCAGGGTGGGGTGCAGGATCTCCCACCAACAGATCCACATTCTACATCCCTGCAATGATGGCAGTAGAGGGAACCATCAACCTGAGCCCTGATGGGGAACAGGCACCCTACAGGGCAGTCAATGAAGATCTGTACAAATCCATAAGGCAATAGCAGACAGACAGTAGGCCTGGAAATGTTCAGCTGCCCCCCACTACTATCTGACATTCTCCAGCAGCAAGCACAGTGAGTCTCCAGCCGCTGCACCCTGCAAGGTGTTCCAGCCATACACATACTAATGGCTGACAGTCTGCTAGCTAGTCCATAGTGCATGTTCCTGGAGGAGATGTGCACACCCAAAACTGGGATGTGAGCATACACACCCCAAGCAGATAAGTCAGTGATTAAGCCCCAGAAAAAAATAACTCATAAACATCACTTGAGACAAATACTATATAGCACTATGGGGGAACCTAGCCATGCCATGGTCACTGCTCAGTCAGGGTGAGAGTGACCTCCCAGCCACCTTGTCCATGCAGGTGGTGGCTGGGCACTACATTGTTCCAGCCATTGCCCTATGCCCTGTGCATATGCATCCTGCCCAGGCCACCCTGTCCAGCCCATACCCACAGTACCCTGCTCCTCATTATGCACATTGGCAGGCTAACACTGGAAACAGTGCAAGCAGTGTGGGCTGAGTAAGGTGTAGGCAGCCACAACACACTGGATAGACAGACACACACTCCCACACCTAGGCCAGCATTGTGCAAATATAGAGGCTTTTGGCAGCCCTGGCCACCACACCAGTCCTGGGCACAGTGCAGGCATGGCTATGGTACGCAATACTGTTGGGGTCACTCTCCGGGGTGGTAAACACTGTCAGAAACCAAAACTGAAACACACTCCACAGATATCAGAAAGGTTGCTATGATGCAGCTCTATCAGCAAATTGTGATTACTTAGGAATTGCTATCTGCCATTAATCATAGCAACCTTTTGATACATGTGTAATGTATTCCCAAGTTTAGGGCGGCATTGCTAAGGTATGCAAGTGCTAGTATTGGGAGATGCTACTGCATGCAGGGCCCAACATCCTGACTCTCCATGAGGCTTTGGATAGTGGAGCCTGTGGGTGTGGGTGTTTATGCCCCTGTTGGCCGCTGCTCTAGGGCAGAGGTTCCCAACTCCGGTCCTGGTGGGCAAACACTGTTCGGGTTTTCATGCTGTCCCTAATGAATATACATGAGACACATTTGCATACCATGGGGCGGTGCATGCAAATGCAGCACAGGCATATTTATTAGAGAGAGCATGAAACCTGAATGGTGTTTGGGCCTCCAGGACTGCAGTTGGGAAACTCTGCTCTAGGTATTGCACATGTTTATGGTGTCTGTGCTCTGTAGGGTAAAATATAGGCATTTAAGGCATGTTTATTTTATCTGCAATAAAGATTCAGTCTTTATTACCATGGTATAGTACTGGGTAAAATATGGGGACTGGGTTGGCAGGAGCCACAGCTGGGACTTGAACTTATGACCTTCTGCTCATGAAAACACTGGCTGTGTGTACTGCACCACACGGATAGCTCGTTCCCTGGGGATACCATGACTGTTCATCAGACAGACCCTGTCTGTTGCAGTGCACAGCACCCACCTAAATGGGGCTAGGCCATGGTCTGCTGTGGGCAGATACCACTGCCCCCTCCGCCACCATGCTGCCATGCCATTATGCTGGTGGTGCTGGTGGTGCGCAGTCCCAGACCATCCAGTATCCCGGTAAGCAGCTGCCTATGCTGTGGGTTCTCGGGTAGGGGTGCCTACATGGACATGTGCGCTCCCCCCCTCCCAACACCACCTGCCAATGTTATGTGCCCTTGGGGGTACCTGCTGGATAATCTCCCCTGTGACACTGTGGGACACACACTCGTGCCCATGTTGGACCCTTGTCAGTTGCTGTCTTGCTGCTTTACAGTTTCAGCATTCCTATGTGCCACCTAGGCATCTGCCTAACACACACTGTGCCCCAGCTGGACCACAGCATGTGCCACCTGCAGCCCTCTATATCCCATTTCCAGCATCTGTACAGTTGCCCTTTCCTACATGCCCACCCTGCTGTTATTGCACATGTGCATGCCATAACAAACCTGCCCAATATAGACATGAATAAACACTGATCAGCACTATTTCAATGTAGGATCATTCACTTTGTAGGGGGAAAGAAAATAGACCCTTCTAAACATGATATCTTATTTTTTGAGCTTTGTAAGCGGTGTTGCTTTCTGTTTATCATTAATATCACTTTTGGCCAGCTTGGTTATTGGGATTTTAAATGTGGTTCAGGTCATTTTCTATGTTTATTTGCTTTTTTGTTCCGTGCACATGTATCACTACTATCACGTTTTTGGGTTTCCCTGGCTTTGCTGTACATTGCTGACTGAAATGGTTTCTCTTTCCTGCAAATGTACTTTAACGCGAGGGTTTCACTGGCGTTAGTGTTCAGACCCAGATTTCACAGCATTAGTGTGCCTGGAGCCTCTCCCCTCCCACTCTCTGCCCATTCACCCCTTCTCTCCGCTCTCTGGGAAGCCTTACTCCACCCTTCAGAGCCGTATTTCACAGCGTTAGTGTGCCTTTACGCCACCACTGCGTTATCGCATGTTAAGTGACGTTATCGCACGATAATGTTACATTATCGCATGCTAACCTCACTTATCATGCAATAATACCACCGCTGCAATGTTAAGACGCTTTAGTAAACATATCCCTAAGGGTAGAGGCTGGACTGGGTTGCCAATCTTATAACTGACGTGGTATGATTTTATTAAATTCCTATATCATGTAGAAAATGCTATAGCTGATTTTTTTTTTTTTTTTGCCATTCATTTTCAGAATTCTATGGAACTGTGTATTTTGCAACTTTTACTTCTCTTCCCCCCTTCTCTCCCAAATCATGGTCTCACTGGAATCAAAAATGGAAACTCAGGCTTTCTGAAAAAGAGATCTTGTGAAAGGGTTCCTCTCCTTTTCCAGTCACTCCCACCGTGTACCTCTACAGAAATATCAGAGTAGCCGCTCCCTGTACAAGTCTGAAAATGACCAAACTCTTTAACAACGCCTAATAAATATCATTCAAGTTTAAACACTCTTCTTTCTTCAGTTGCAATGCTTTATGACCCCGTCAACGTCTGTTGTTTTAGAATAGTAATAATTACAGTAATTCTACACAATTTACATGAATATGTCTAGTGCAGAGCGCCTTTACAAGTATAAATAATTTAACAGCAGCACGAATGAACATTAATTACTCTGTAAAAAGTTCTCTGAGATATGAAAAGCGCCGTGGATTAGTTTACCTGCCACTGAAAACACTACAATGATTACAAGCAGATGAGATCTGTCATGAAACATACAGCCTCATTTTTTACAAAAAATATACTTTAAAAAATAACATCATTCCTTCTTTCGTTTATTGACACAGTATTTGAAAGGACAGCAAATTGGACATTTTCCTTGAATGTAGCTATTATAAATATAATTCTTTTTTATTATTAATTTTGATACAGTATTTCAAAAGATGGAAAATTGGGCCTGTCTTTGAAAGCAGTTATTAATTTTTTTGAAGAAAAATTATTAACCACAGCTGTCACTGAATGTCATCAACATGGAAACTACTGTTAAATGCTGGTTTTTCTGTACCTGTTGACATTTGATAATAACTGTAGCTAAGATTTTGCTTGAAAAAATGTTTTAAGAAAAGTTCTTTGAAAAACATAAAACCAATTGACAAGTTGCATCAACAGTGGTAACAGCAAGTAAGACATGATGTTATTATTCTCAGGTTAGTTTTTATTTAATTTTTTTAACACTTCTTCAGAAGTCAGCACTGTACTTCATATTTTATATGCTTTCAGATAGTGCAATATAAGTGATACATAGATCAGGGCAATGAACCTTCCTCATTACATTGTTATCTCTTTTGGGCTATTGGAATGAACCCATTCCAGGGTTTACATTTCCTTGCTATCCAGATACCAAAATATTCTTCAGTAATTTAATAGACATCTTTATAGTAATCTTTTCATTTTTCTAAGGAAAGAAGCAAATATTTTATGTATGCTTTTCTGAACTGATGTGAATTTGCATTTTTAGGAGCTTTCTAGTTGTATTCTGAGCTGCAAATCAATTTCAGATATTTTGGAAAGTTGGTCCTTACAGGGGGTCATTCTGAAGGTGCACGTCTGGCCATCCAGATTCTCAGAAATTTGAACAGCCTGGAGATGCACCTGATTCTGCTACTATGGAGGCTAAATGGCCCCGGCGTTAGCAGAATCGCAGCATAGTGACTGGACATCCGGGACGTGCCCCAGTTCAGGCCCCTTGGACATCCAGCCACATCCCTAGCTAACTCAGCCAGGATCCTGCATGGAGCCACAGTACCATGGCGTCATGTTGCCATGGCACGGCGGCTCCATGCAGGAGCTATATTTCCTGGCAGACCCCGACTTCATCCTTTCCCTGCTGCCCAACCTCCGATCGGCCCTGCCATGGCCAGGGTCGGGCCACGAGGATCCCCCTGCACCCCCTCACCTTGCTTTCCGGACCCGGGCCTCCCATCCTCTTCCATCTAGGGAGACTTATTCCACCTCCAAGGTGAAATAAGTCCTCCGTCCAACCCGCCCTGTCAGACTCGGCCTGTATGTCTGGGGTCAGGGTGCAGCCAATTCCTCGCCCTTATTCCTCCCCCAGTCCGCCACCTCCCACCCATGAACAGAGCTCCCCGCACTACAGGGATCAACGTGCAGGGAGCTCTGCATTTGGAATCGTGACACTGGCATTTAGTGGGGCTGGACATCCAGATCGGACATCCAGCCCCACTAAACACCATTCGGAATGACCCCCCACAGTGTTTTTCCAATAGTCAGCCAAAGTTCAACAACGTGTAACAATTATTACATTTAAAAACATCAAATGAAAGGTGTGTTTAATCCAAGACCAAATGCTGTGACACGCCTATGGAGCAAAATTGCTTAACTGTCATCAAACGTTTTCATTTAAAAACACATAGGGCCCAATTCTGTAAGGCGAATAGTGGGGCTATACGTTCCAGTGGGACATACAATCCCGCTATCCACCTGGCCTGTATTCAGAAAAACAATCTCCCCACACGCACACAGCCTCAGTAAGAGGAGATCTAAATGGGGGCGGCACGGGGGTGGAGAGTGGGCAGAGCAGGAACAGTCCAGGCACCCCAGACATACAGGGCCAATTCAGGCCATGGCCCTGTTCATCCACCGGCTGCCATCAGGACGTGGGGTTTATACCACCTTGGAGGTGGCATAAGTCCCAGGGGCTGCAGCAGGCAGCCCTCTGAACCAGATGAGTCCCTGCTGCCCGATCTGGGCCCCAACTGTCCCGGCCGAAGTTCGAGCAGTAGCAAAACAGGGGTTGGCATTGCTGTGAGCTGGCCAGGAAGCAGGGAGGACATCTCCCGTGGGGTTGCAGGGGGCACACCAGGCCGTCTCAGTGCCCAATTCTGCACCTGCGGGAACGTCTAGCTCCCACAGTGCAGAATCAGATACTAATGGGGCCATCCTGTTCAGGGGCATCCGGACAGCCCGGATGTGCCCCTTCCTGCATCAGGCTTCACAGGGTATGTTTACTAAAGGGCACTAAAGGAGCAGGGGATAGCGAGCATTAACGGCAGTGATAAGGGGTGTTTCATGCAAAAAAGGCTTTGGGCAGGCAGGAGGCATTCCGGCAATAAGGGCGCAATGGGCCACTTAACATGTGCTAACAGAACACTGGGCATTAAGGTGTCAAGCTTGTACCTTAATTAATAAATTAAGTTATTTAGTAGGTTTTCTATACCACCTTCTCTTATAATCACACCAGTCCCAGCCACCCAAACACCATGCAACTCACCAGACACATTTGCATACAACATCTGGACAGGTGTCAATCAAACTGGCCAAATGGGGCACGTAAAGATGTGAGATGATACATGCAGGTAGCAATGCCAACCCCTTAATGCCTGAAAATGGCTGTCACTGTAACACTGGATAACGGAGCCCCAGCTAAAAGCAATCTAATGGGGATGGATGGAAGGATAGGCGGAAGCTGATAGATCGACAGATCCGTGGGCACCTACCCTCCAAGTCCAGACACACAGCGTCCACAGACACACAAACAAAAAAACCCGCAGAAACACAATTAACTGAACACACAACTCCTCTTCTAACAGCCCCCAAAGACACCCCAAACAACCCACGAAAAAATGGAAATAAATTCCATCACACACACAAACCCACTCACATACACACACAAACACACGCACACTTATACACACACACACTCACACATACATACACACACACACACACCTGAATAGCGAATCATGTATTCTTGTAAATAATTTCTATAAATAGCAATGCCAGCTCGCTGACATTTCCCCTGTAAATCCAGCAGTATACAAAAGTATACACCCTGTAAATAGTTCTGACAATTTACTGTTCTGTTATATGTAAAAAGTTAAGAAGTTCTTGTTCTATGTAATGTTATGCAAATGTATGCAATTGTTCCATGTAAACCGCCCCTGATCTCTGGAAGGGGCGGTATAGAAGAAATAGATAAATAAATAAATAAATAAATAAATAAATGTGGCAGTTAGTAAGTGGGGTGACCATGTGGGAGGCAGCAGTACTGAAGCACTGGGGTGTGCCCATGTAAACCCCATAATGTCAGTGAGTGGCATGCGATGGGGAAACATGTCCCCCAGTGGAGTCAGAAGCTCCACAATATATGCATCGGAAGAATGCATCCCCTAAGATTATTTGGGATTTTTTCTATTTTTGTTATTGTGGCTGCTTGTGTTCACTCCAACATATATACAGGACCCACCTTAAACAAATTGCTCATGCCACCGTAAGAGCATGAAAACCTTTTGGGGTATGTTTACTAAACTGCGTTAGTGTGATTCGCGTTAGGAGCCGCGGTAGAGACAGAAATCCCAAATAAGGACATGGGCAGTACATCGTTACTGATAACACGCGTTACAAGGCGCCATAAATGAACGAGCGCTACAGGGCACGTTACCGCGCGTTAATCTTAAGAAGGCGCACAGGCATACAAGCATAGCAACAAAGCTGTAGCACAATGGTTACAACACTGACTGATGGTACAGGGGTCATGGGTTCGATTCCCCAGTGGACCTAATGTATAAGGCTGGTTGAGGCAGCACCCATTACATTTAAGTAGTGATTATTGAGGCATTTGACATGTATTTTAATTAATGCTGCCAGCAAACACACCCTCACGGTGGCATAACCTAAGGTGCCGCATAAGGCACCCCATAACGCACTCCATAGGGCACATTATAAAGTGTACTGTCCGCCAAGGCACCCTATAATGTCCCCTATAGGACACCTTATAAGGCTGTGAACAAAGCCCTGGCTGGCTGCAGAAGGACTGCACGTCACCACACAAACTGTCTGCTGTGGTTACCAGGATAGGGTTAACCCACCCGTACCCATGATGCACTGCACATGCAAATCAGCAGTCGACAGATGGGCACAAGATTGGGTATGCACCCCCACAGCACCTCGGCCTGGTAGGGGCAACAGACCGTGTGTGGCACTGCCACAGAGTAGCCACAGACAGTCACATTGTGCGGGTACTGTGCCCACCCTGAGGTTGAGGTGGGGCACCCAGCACCAGGTCCACAGCACCTTTCATGGCTGAAATACGCCATGCTGCAGGTCCCCATCAGTATGTGATAAGTAGTTCCGTTAGACACACCTAGGATACATCTGTGTCCTGCTGTATGTCTCGGTCATGTCTAGTCCTTATGGGCGATGATGCACCCAGAATAGTGCATATCCTGTGTCGGTGCCATGGTTACCTGCTGTGGGGTGGGGTAGTGGGGTGGGGTGGGGTAGTGGGGTGGGGTGGGGTAGTGGGGGGTAGGGTGGGGTGGGGTGGGGTGGGGTGGGGTAGTGGGGGGTGGGGTAGTGGGGGGGGGTGGGGTGGGGGGGTGGGGTAGTGGGGGGGGGGTGGGGTGGGGGGGTGGGGTAGTGGGGGGGGGGTGGGGTAGTGTAGTGGTGGGAGGGGGTGGGGTAGGGGGGGTAGGGGGGGTAGTGGTGGGGGGGTGGGGTAGGGGGGGGTAGTAGTGGGGGGGTAGGGGGGGTAGTGGGGGGTGTATGGACCCATAGGCAGATTATGTACCACCACACAACCCACCATCTGGGGCTCAGGGTGGGAAACAGGATCACCCACCAATAGATCCACAGTCTACCTCCCTGCAATGGTAGCAGTAGAGGGGACCATCAACCCCAGTCCTGCTGGGGAACAGACAGAGCAGTACACATCCATAACACAATAGCAGACAGACGGCAGGCCTGGAAATGCTCAGCTGCCCCCCACCATTATCTGACATTCTCCAGCAGCAAGCCTCCAGCCGCTGCACCCTGCAAGGTGTTCCAGCAAGACACATACTAGCTGCAGACAGTCCGCCAGTTAGTTCATAGTGCATGGTCCTGGAGGAGATGCATGTAGCCAGAACGAGGATGTCACCATACACACCAAACAGATAAGTCAGTGATTGGGCCCCAAAAGAAAACCCATAAATATCACATAAGAGAAATGCTATATAACACTACGGGGGAACCTAGCCATGCCATGGTCACTGCTCAGTCAGGGTGAGAGTGACCTCCCAGCAGGACATGCTATGGCCACCCTGTCCGTGCAGGTGGTACCGGGCACTACAATGTCTGAGCCATTGCCCTATGCCCTGTGCAGATGCGGCCAGGCCAGGCCACCCTATCCAGGCTATTCCCACGGTACCTTGCTCCTCATTATGCACATTGGCAGGCCAATACTGGCAACAGTGCTAGCAGTGTGGGCTGTGGAGGGTGTTGGCAGCCACCACACACTGGATAGACAGACACACACTCCCCACACCTATGCCAGCATTGTGCAACTATAGAGGTGTTGGGCAGCCCAGGCCACCACACCAGTCCTGGGCACAGTGCAGGCATGGCTATGGTACGCAATACTGTAGGAGTCACTCCCCAGGTTGGTAAACACTGTCAGACACAAGACCTGTAACACACTCCACAGACATCAGAAAGGTTGCTATGATGCAGCTCACTTAGAAAATTGTACTTAACCTAGGAATTGCTATCTGCCAGTAATTATAGCAACCTTTTGATAGATGTGTACCATATTCCCTAGGTTTAGGGTGGCATTACTAAGGTATGCAAGTGCTAGTATTGGGAGATGCACGCAGAGCCCAAAGTCCTGCCTCTCCAGGAGGCTTTGGATAATGGGGCCTGTGGGTGCGGGTGTGTCTGCCCCTGTTGGCTGCTGCTTTACGGCAGAGGTTCCCAACTCCAGTCCTGCGGTGCCAAACACTGTTCGGGTTTTCATGCTGTCCCTCATGAATATGAATGAGATACATCTGCATACCATGGGGGTGGCACATAGAAATGCAGCACAGGCATCTTTATCAGAGGCAGCATGGAACCGGAATGGTGTTTGGCCCTCCAGGACTGCATTTGGGAGACTCTGCTCTAGGTAATGTGCATGTTTATGGTGTCTGTGCTCTGTAGGGTAAAATGTAGGTGTCTTGGGCATGTTTACGTCATCTGCAATAAAGGTGCTGTCTGTATTAGCACGTTGTAGTAGTGGGTAAAATATGGGGACTGGGTTGGCAGGAACCACAGCTGGGACTTGAACCTGTGACCCTCTGCTTCTGAATACACTGGTTTTGTGCACTGCACCACCATGTTGTCACAGAGTCAGTACATTCCTTGTTGATACCATGACTGTTGGTCAGACAGGGCCCGTCTGTTGCGGTACACGGCACCCACCTACACAGGGCTAGGCCACGGTCTGCTCTGGGCAGCTGCCACTGCCCCCTCCACCACCAGTATCCCTCAGCCACCATGCTGACATGCCCTTCTGCTGGTGGTGCTGGTGGTGCGCAGTCTCAGGCCATCCAGTGTGAAGGTAGGCGGCTGCCTATGGTGCGGGTTCTGGGGTAGGGGTGCCTGCATAGACATCCACGCTCCCCCCAGCCCCGCCTGCCAATGTTCCGTGCCCTTGGGGGTAGCTGTTGGGTACTATCCCCTGTGACACTGTGGGAAACACACTCGTGCCCATGTTGGGCCTTCAGCAGTTGCTGTCTGGCTGCTCTGCTGTTTCAGCATTCGTATGGGCCACCTAGGCATCACCCTAGTCCGCACTGTGGCCCAGCTCCACCACAGCATGTGCCGCCTGCCAGTTGCCATTCCGACATGCCCGCCCTGATGTTGCGGGACATGTGTACGCCATAGGAACCCTGTCCGATGGTGGGGAAAACCCTGAGCAGTGCTATTTCACTGTGGGCTCATTCACCTTGTATGGGGACGGAGTATAGACCCTTCCACGATTTATATCTGTTCTATGGAGCTTACTCGGGGGGGGGGGAGGGGTTGATGTTTCTCATTGATACCACTATTGACCAGCTTGGTTATGGGTTTATTCCAGTTTGTTTGGGTCATTTTTAGTGTTTGTGTGCCCTTTTGTTCTGTGCACATGTATCACACTTATCACTTTATTATTGTTTCCTTGCCTGGGCTGTACATTGCTGACACTGAAATGGTTTCTCTCTCCTGTAATGTGCATTTAACGGCAGGTTTTCAATCACGTTTGGATTCAGCTCTTCAGATCAGTGCATTAGTATGCAGGGAGCCTCTCCCCACCCACTCTCCTCCCACTGACCCCTTCTCTCCGCCCTTTCTCCACCTTCTGCGGTGTTTTACCGCGCTGCGGAGCTTTACGATCGTTAATGTTGGTTAACGCGCGTTATGTAACGTTAACGATCGTTAGCGCATCATAACGTGCATTATGATGCGCTAACGATCGTTAACATTACATAATGCGCGTTATGTAACGTTACCGCAGTTTAGTAAACATAACCCTTTATTTATTTTGCCAGGACTGTAACATCACAAACTTCGCTTTTTAAAGGATAAGGTACAAATTTCAATATCAATACATAGCATCAATACGTCTATAACAAGCAAAGCACCTGACTTAAGTACAAAGGGTCCTGAGACAGAGACAGCATCACTCCAGTTGAGATCAGCTAATGTCTGTCTGCCCATCAGAGTTTCTCTCCTATATATTCATTTTTAGACTTAAATTGCTGTTAAGCAGATTTCCTTTCTGTCATATTCCATATTTTTCAAGCAAATTTGCTCCTTAATCTTTTGCTCTTTTGCCCTTTGCTTTCCCTTGTGGCATCTTGTCTCCCCATTCTTATGTCAGTCCTCTTCACCTTGTGCTAACCATGTTTCCTGCAGATTAACTTTAAACACTGATGTTGATCAAGTTCTTCTTTCTTGTTTTGTTCCCCTTTGTTCTTTTTAGGGGCCCAGGTGACAGTTTTCAATAGCTGTGTAGTTTTCAGAGCCTCTCATTGTGTCAGCTCTGTGATTTCAGGATGTTAGCTCATTTCATAGCTCAAACTTGCTAATTCTGCAGTTCCAGGGTGAAAAGGGTCAGCAGTCTATTTTTTTCTTAGGCCTAGAGCTGCAGACGTTAGCACAAGATGGATCCAACCTGAGACAAAGGTACCTGAAGGGGGATTCATTTTCCTCTTCATTCCCCTCTTGAATCCCACTTCAGGTCCCTTCTGCTTTCCCCATAGTGTGCCCTTCTACACGCAGCCATCCGGAAACTCCAGTGACACTCACTGAAGAGATGGAGACATGACAAGACAAAGTTGCCACATGAGATCTGAATCCTATTAATTCTATAACTAACACAGGGAACTTGAAAAGAGAGGAAATTCATATAGGGTTACTTGTTACCTGAATATTGGACTGTTACCAAGTGGAACCCCTCTGGAATAAGAGGATGGGCATCAGGCAGGTTATCAAACACATTAGTAACTCTAGGGGGTATGTTTACTAAACTGTCTTAATGTTACCGACGCTAGTTGCAGCGATAATGTGAAGAATGCCATATAAGGAGTGGGCGTTCCGGCGTCAAGGTAGCAAGAATCTGTATCGCTCGTTAATGGGCACTGTGGCATGTTAACACACGTTAACCCTAGGTTCATGCCAGCACGATGCTAGAAGCTATAAAGATTTAGCTCACTGGTTACTGCAATGACTGTGGAGGCAGAAGTCATGGGTTTGATCCTGCAGTGGTGTTATGTAAGAAGGCTGTCTGAGGCATTTCCCTTTTCTAATTTAAATCAGTGCTGTCTGAGGCAGTTCCCGTATTTCATTTAAATCAGTGCTGTCTGAGGCATTTCCTTTTTTAAGTTAAATCAGTGCTGCCAGCAAAAACACTCTCACAGTGCCGAAACATAAGGTGTCGCATAAGGCACCCTATAAGGCACTCCATAGGGCACATTATAAAGTGCCCTGTCCGGCAAGGTACCTGCTAATGTGCCCTATAGGGCACCCGATAGGGCGCCTTATGAGTCACCTTAAGGTTACAGCACTGTGAGGGTGCATTTTTCTGGCAGCACTGATTTAAATTAAAAGGAAAAGCCTCAGAGAGCCTTATTAAATAACACCACTGTGGGATCAACCCCATGACCTCTGCTTCAACAGTCATTGAAGCAACCAGTAGGCTACATCTCTATAGCTACTACCACACTGCTGGCTGGCTACAGAAAGACTGCAGGTCACCACACAAGCTGTCTGCTGTGGTTACCAGGATAGGGTAAACCCACCCGTACTCATGATGCACTGCACATGAAGATCAGCAGTCTACAGCTGATCACATAATGGGGTATGCACCCCCACTGCACCTAGGCCTGGTAGGGGGAACTGACCGTGTGTGTTACTGGCACAGAGTAGCACCAGACCATGACATTGTGTGGGTCCTGTGCTCACCCTGAGGGTGAGGTGGGGCAACCAGCACCAGGTACGCAGTACCTGGCTTGGCTGAGATAGGCTATGCTGCAGGTCCCCATCAGTGCCAGTGTGTGATAGATAGTCCTTGAAAACAAACCTAGGATATACCTGTGTCCATCTATATTTCCCAGTCACATCTAGCCCTTGTGGACTATGATGCATCCAGAATAGTGCATATCCTGTGTGAGTGCCATGGGCACATGTCATAGGTGAAGGGAGATGTTTGGACCCAAAAGTGGATTATGTAGCACCACCCAACTTGCCCTTTGTGGCTCAGGGTGGGAGACAGGATCTCCTACCAACTGATCCACATTGTACATCTCTGCAATGGTGGCAGTAGAGAGGACCATCAAATCCAGCCCTGCTGGGGAACAGACACCCTACATGGCAGTTGATGCAGATCTCTGCACATCACATAAGGCAATGGCAGACAGGCAGAACACTGGAGAATCTCAGCTGCTCCCACCACTATCTGATATTCACCAGCAGACAGCACAGTCAGTCTCCACCCGCTGCACCCTGCAAGGTGTTCCAGCCATATACATGCAAAGTGCAGACACTCTGCTAGCTAGTACATAGTGCATGTACCTGAAGAAACTGTGTGCACCCAAAAAAGGAACGCGAGCACACACACCAAACAAGTATGTCAGTGACTGGGCCCCAGAAAAGAGAACCCAAAAATATCACTTGAGAGAAATGCTGTATAACACTATGGGGGAACCTAGCCATGCCATGGTCACTGCTGTGGCCACCCTGTCCGTGCAGGTGATGGTCGGGCACTACAATGTCCCAGCCATTGCCCTATACCCTGTGCAGATGCATCCTGCCCAGGCCACGCTGTCTGGGCCATACCCACAGTACCTTGCTCCTCATTATGCACATTGGCAGGCTAACACTGGAAACAGTGCAAGCAGTGTGGGCTCAGTAAGGTGTAGGCAGCCAAACACACTGGATAGGCATACACACACTCCCACATCTATGCCAGCATTGTGCAAATATGGAGGTTTGTGGCAGCCCTGGCAGCCACACCAGTCCTGGGCACAGTGCGGGCATTGCTATGGTATGCAATACTATTCGGGTCACTCCCCGGGGTGGTAAACACTGTCAGAAGCAATAACTGAAACACACTCCACAGATATCAGAAAGGTTACTATGATGAATCTCTATCAACAAATCATGTTTAACTTAGGATTTGTTAGCTGACATTACTCATAGCAACCTTTTGATATATGTGGAACATGTTCCCAAGTTTAGGACGGCGTTGTTAAGGTATGCAGATGCCAGTATTGGGAGATGCTGCTATGCGCAGAGCCCAACAGACTGACTCTCCATGAGGCTTTCGATAGTGGAGCCTGTGGGTGTGGGTGTTTGTGCCCCCATTGGCCGCAGCTCTAGGGCAGAGGTTCCCAACTCCGGTCCTGTTGGGCCAAACACTGTTCAGGTTTTCATACTGTCCCTAATGAATATGCATGAGATACATTTGCATACAATGGGGGCGATACATACAAATGCAGCACAGGCATATTTATTAGGGACAGCATTGAACCTGAATGAGCGTGTTCTTCTTTACTTCCTGGATTTACCTGTGCCGAGTGTGGAGTTCCTGATCCGTGCCGGTGTGCACTGCCAGCACGTGACCTGTGAGGGGTATAAGAACTCGCCCCCACCGCGGAGCTCCTTGAGCGTGTTCTTCTTTACTTCCTGGATTTACCTGTGCCGAGTGTGGAGTTCCTGATCCGTGCCGGTGTGCACTGCCAGCACGTGACCTGTGAGGGGTATAAGAACTCGCCCCCACCGCGGAGCTCCTTGAGCGTGTTCTTCTTTACTTCCTGGATTTACCTGTGCCGAGTGTGGAGTTCCTGATCCGTGCCGGTGTGCACTGCCAGCACGTGACCTGTGAGGGGTATAAGAACTCGCCCCCACCGCGGGACGCGCACCGTGGGCGCGTGCCCGTGGGCACGTGCTCCGAAGGGGCGTGTCTAAAGGGGCACGCCCCTTTTGAGCCCCTTCGGAGCCTTGAGGAGTTGAGGAGCTGTTGACTACTAACATCTCGATGGGGAAAAGGAAAAAAAAGCTATTGTCTTCCTCTGCTACACCTACAGGTAAAGCGGTGAAGGTAGTTGGTCCCTTGGACTCCCATTTTAAGTCCGGGGCCCCTCCTTTTACCGCTGAAATGTCTGACTCCTCCGCCACCGTTAGTCCTAGCTCTATGGAAGGTACTCCTCTTCCGCGTAGGGTTTGTACCCCACCCAGCGATGGACTTAAGGACTTAGGTAAGGTCTCCCCCCAAGTTACGGGAGATGACCTTCCCTTATCGATTGAACTTCCGGATTCATTTTTTAGTTTGCCAGTCTCTACTGCTGTTATGCCTCATCCCTTTGATTATACTTATACACCTGATGAGCTTAATCCTCCCAAAGAAATATCCCTTAAAGATATATGGCAGATTGTGTCACGAACGGAGTTGTCATTGAAATCCTCCTTGTCGCATTTGTCTAAATTTACTTCTGAAACAGTTTCTGTGTTGACAGAGCACCGGGATAAACTTTTGTCTCTAGAATCTCAGGATTCTAAAATGGCTGGTCAAATCTCGTCGCTTCAGTGGGCCCTGACATCCTCGGTTCAGGACTCTCTGCTTCTTCATCGTAGAGACGAAGCATTAGAGAATGTTATACGTGCAAGGAATCTTCGTTTATTGAATTTCCCCCGCACTCATTTTTTGTCCCCAACTATTTTGTTTTCTAAATATTTGAAAGATGTGCTTCAGATTCTTGAACCGGACTCTATTTCTTTGTCTAAGATTTATTATCTTCCTTCAGGAATTAAAGTTAGTCCGGTTCCTGAGTCTGGGGCTGTCAATGTTGAGGCGGGGGAAATGGATCAACTGTCTGTTAAAAGTTTGGATTTATCTACTTATTTAGAAACTTCTCTCAAGGAAATTCCTGTTCGTTCCACTTTATTAGTTTCTTTCTGCTTAGAGAAAGATAAAGATAAGATTTTTCAAGCTTATTTTAAACATCGTCGGGATAAATTTTTTGGTCAGGAGGTACAAGTATTTCCTGATGTTTCTCGTCCCACTCAATTACGGAGGAAGGCTTTCCTTGCACTACGCCCTCGGGTGATTGCAATGGGAGCAACTTTCTCGCTTAAGTACCCCTGTAAATGTTTGCTTTCATATCACAGTAATTCATATGTTTTTCTTGATCCGTCACAGTTAGAGACCTTTTTACATCAGCCAGGCTGATGGTATTTTTCTTTTTAATTGCTTGGTCCTTGCTAAGTTAAAAGGGGTTGTTTGATTTTTCCACTCTCGTCTCAGGTTGTTTTATTATTCTGTATTAGATCGCGCTTCATTTTGTGGGCTAGTTTTTTGAGGGATGATACATATGTGAAATGGTTATGATGTGTTGAAATATTTGTGTATTGCCTGATATTTTCCTAAATAAATAATTTAAATCTTAAAAAAAAAAAAAAAAAAAAAAAAAAAAGAACCTGAATGGTGCTTGGTCCTCCAGGACTGCAGTTGGGAAACTCTGCTCTAGGGATTGCACATGTTTATGGTGTTTGTGCTCTGTAGGGTAAAATATAGGCATTTTAGGCATGTTTATTTTATCTGCAATAAAGGTTCCGTCTTTATTACCATGGTTTAGTACTGGGTAAAACATGGGGACTGGGTTGCCAGGAGCCACAGCTGGGACTTGAACTTGTGACCTTCTGCCTCTGAATACACTGGCTGTGTGTAGTGCACCAAACTGTTGCCACAGGGGCAAATCATTCCCTGGGGATACCATGACTGTTTGTCAGATAGACCTTGTCTGTTGCAGTGCACGGCACCCACTTAAACGGGGCTTTGCTGTGGTCTGCTGTAGGCAGATGCCACTGCCCCCTCTGCCACCAGCACCCCTCTGCCGCCATGCTGCCATGCCATTATGCCAGTGGTGCTGGTGGTGCGCAGTCCCAGGCCATCCAGTGTGCCGGTATGCAGCTGCCTATGGTGTGGGTTCTCGGGTAGGGGTGCCTATATGGACATGCGCGCTTCCCCCCGGCACTGCCTGCCAATGTTATGTGCCCTTGGCGGTACCTGCTGGGTAATATCTCCTGTGACACTGTGGGACACACACTTGTGCCCATGTTGGTCCCTCGTCAGTTGCTGTCTTGCTGCTTTTCAGTTTCGGCATTCCTATGTGCCACCTAGGCATCTGCCTAGTCCGCACTGTGCCCCAGCTGGACCACAGCATGTGCTGCCTGCAGCCCCCCTGTATCCCATTTACAGCATCAGTACAGTTGCCCTTTCCTACGTGCCCACTCTGTTGTTACTGCACATGTCCACGCCTTAACAAACCTGCCCAATATAAACGAAAAAAAACCCTGATCACCACTATTTCAATGTGGGATCATTCACTTTGTAGGGGGACAGAGCATAGACCCTTCCAAACATGATATCTTCCTTTTCATGCTTTGTCAGTAGTGTTGCTTTATGTTTATCATTAATATCACTATTGGCCAACTTGGTTATTGGGATTTCAGATGTGGTTCTGGTCATTTTATATTTTTATTTGCCTTTTTTGTTCCTGCACATGTATCACTACTATCACTTTTCTGGGTTTCCCTGCCTTTGCTGTACATTGCTGACTGAAATGGTTACTCTCTCCTGCAAATGTGCTTCTAATACGAGGGTTTCACTGGCGTTAGTGTTCAGACCCGGATTTCACAGCGTTAGTGTGCCTGGAGCCTCTCTCCGCCCACTCTCCGCCCATTGACCCCTATCTCCGCCCTCTGGGAGGCCTTACTCTATCCTTCAGAGCCGGATTTCACAGCATTAGTGTGCCTTAATGCCGCTGCTGATGTTATCATGCGATACGTGACGTTATCGCGCGATAAGTGACGTTATCGCGCGATAAGTGACGTTATTGCATGATAACATCGCCGCTGCTATGTTAAGACGGTTTAGTAAACATACCCCTAGGTCTACAGGCTAGGGAATTATATTCATTGGCCTGATTTTGGGAGGTAAGAATTAGAGTTGTGGAAGACACATTAGTTAAACACCTTCTAGAAAAAGCTAGAATAAATGAGAAAACACAGCAGCCAACTGATAAAGCAATGAGCAGACCAAACAAGGCTACAAGTAAGCCACGTAGGCCAGAGCCTAGGTCTGTAAACCAAGAAGCAACATCATTCCACCACGCTCCGACCTGAATCCCACCCTTGAAATCATCCAGATGTAATTCTGACAAGTGTCTAATTCTGTCCATTGCTTTAAGTACAAAAGTTATATGGTTTGCTATAACTGTACAACAATTTGTTTCATTAATGAATTTACATGCCCCTCCCTCAGCTGCTAACAATAGATCTAAAGCTTGTCTATTTTGCTGAGTCATTTGATTGTCTTGCTCATGGGATTTGGCTAGGAGAGTAATGGTTTCAGTGACAGAACACATTTGGACATGAAGCAAACATTGCAACCTACGTATGGCCATACCTAGTTCAGCAGTAATTGCAGGGGTCTGAAATACAGGAATCTAAGAGGTATAGCTCAGGGCATCAAGCCGTGTTTTAGTCAGCGGATATGTGGAATTAATATATTCACAAGAGGCCATGAGAGCAGCATCTTTGGATTTGTCATACCAGGGGGAGGTGTCTCTTTTGCGTCTGTGGGCGCTTGTGTGATAGCGACTGACATTGAGAGGGATTAACATTGAATAGGCCTCAGCCCTAACCAAAGCACAAGGAAGGTGAGTCAGGCCTATAGCCTGATATAGGAAACCCTGACAATACCAATAATGGCCTGCAAGGGCTGGGATTCTGGTATTTTTAGTCCAGGTCCAATTCATATTTTGTCCCCATGCAATTGAAGTATGCCTTATGATAGATTGATAATTATGGGGAAAATAACAGGAGGAATAAGGGGCACCAGTTCTGAATCCATATGTCTGGACTGCTGAACCATTTCTATAAATAGGACCCACTGTGTATGTGTTGTGCCAATAAGCAGAGGTAACATTCAAAGATGCATTAGTGATAACAAACCATCGGTCCAAGCTATAAGGGGCCAAAAGGTTATAAGTAATTATGGACCTGGGGGAAACAGAAAATCGCTGTTGTGCAGGATGGTAGGTGATATTACACTTCAGTGAAAGGCGTGAGTCAGAATGGACTAGCCCCACATTACATATCAAACAAAATTAAGCAATTTTTGCTGGGAAAGAACTACACAATTCAACATCAAACAAAGCTAAGCAATTTTTGTTATTGTCTGCTATTGAATGAGATATTTTTAACATATTATCTTGAAAATATTTAAAAATAAGGTGGCTATAACTTGGTGGTCGTTGATGTGAAAGCGAGGGTAATGAGTCAGAGCTTCTGACTTCAGCCCTGAGATACTGAGACCACATAGCTGCCAATAAAAAAATTTCATTTTATAGGTCTCACATTCATAAGTATTTGCAGTCTTTATTTAGAACATAGCACTTTCTAGTTGTAATACCGAGTTTTTTTTGATCATCTTTACATTGACTTTCCTTAGTGCTCATATCCAACATTGGATGATAGGGTGACAGCCATTTTCAGATATTAAGGTGCATGCTTGACACCTTGACGCCTTAATGCCTAATGTCCAGTTAATGCATTTTAAGTGTCCCATAACGTCCTTAATGCTAGAAAGCCTCTTACATGCCCAGAGCCCTTTTTGCATGGAAAACCCTTTATCATTGCCCTAAATGCCTGCTAATGGCTGCTCCCTTAACGCCCTTTAGTAAACATACCCCTAGGTCTAATAAAGTGCATTCAAAAGCGAGGTTCTTAGACTTTAGGAAAACCAGCTTTTCCAAGATGGGTCAATACCTCAAGGAGTCGTTAGTGGGTTAGGAACAGCTGGGGGTTGCAGAAAAGTAATGGGCAAAACTGAAAGGGGATATATTAAGGGCAACAAACCTTTTTCCAAAAAGGAAAAGAGGCCACTATGGTGTTCAAGAGAAGTAGTTGAAAAGGGGAAGAAATAGAGGGTGGCCTTCATAAACTGCAAGAGATCACAGAGAGAGGAAGACAAGCATCAATTTTTGGAAAAACTTAGAGAAGCTAGGAAAGTAGTTAGGAAAGCAGATACAAAAAGAAGAAGAAATATCCAATGTAATAAAATGGGGGGACAAGACATTTTTCAAATATTAGTGAGAGGAATAAGTATAAAAGCTGTATTGTCAGACTCAAGGGTGAAGGGGAGGAATATGTAGAGGCTGATGAGGATAAAGCAGAATTACTTAACAAATATTTCTGAAGGGCTAGGAGCAGGATCTCAGAAAACACCCACAGATAGGAACAGAAGTGAAGGTGATCTTGAACAACTTTCAGAAGACTGTGTTCATGAGGAACTAGGTCAACTAAAAGTAGACAAAGTGATGGGGCTGGATCGGATACATCCAAGAGTATTGAAGGAACTTGGACAAGTTCTAGCAGCTCCACTGTCTAACCTTTAGAATCAGGAGTGGTACCAAAGGACTGGAGAAAGGCGAATGCAAACCCTTACACAAAAGCGGAAGTAAGAATGACATGGAGAACTACAGGCTGGTTAGTCTGACCTCTGTGCTGCGTAAATTAATGGAAATGCTGTTAAAACAGAGGATAGTGAGGATTCTGAAGTCCAGTAGATAGCGGTTGTAGATTGTCTGTCAGGTAGTGTTTGCCTCTTTGTGAATGATATCAAAATCTGCAATAGAGTAGACACCTAGAAAGAAGTAGGTATCTTTGTGAATGATATCAAAATCTGCAATAGAGTAGACACCCAGAAAGAAGTAGATAACATGAGGAGGGATTTAGCTAATCTTGAAAATGGTTGAGAATTTGGAAGGAGAGAGAATATATGATAGAAACGTTGAAATACCTCCATGGCATAAATGCATAGGAGGAAAGAATCTTCACTATCCTCTGGATAAAGGTGAGAGGGGATAAACGCAAGAGTAATATGTGGAAATATTTCTTTATGGAATGGTAGATGCATGGAATAATCTCCTAGAGAAAGAAGTAGATGAGGACAGTATCTGAATTCAAGGAAACATGAGACAGACACAGAGGATCTCTAAAGGAAAACAAGGGACTATAGCAGTTGATATTTATTTTATTTATTTATTTAACATTTTTTATATACCGCCTTTCAGATTCTCAAGGCGGTTTACATGGAACAGAACTTGTTTACATAAAACATTTCATTAGGACTATGCACAAAGCTGTTAACAGTGCTTACATTTAACAATTAACTCTTTACAGTTCTGTCTGTGGTTATAGACAATGTTTTAGATGGCTGGAGGGTTATGGAAATGCTCGGTGAATAAGTGAGTCTTTAATAGCTTCCTGAAGTCTGATATGGAAGGGCAGGCTAGATAAGCCATTATGGTCTTTTTCTGCCATCAGGTTTCTATGTTTCTATGAAAAAAAGACAGTGAAAGAAGAAGAAAGGGGCTAACTTGGGTTTCATCCCAAAGGCTCGTCTGGAGTTTTGCCAAAAGCTAGAGTAAGAAAATGGAACTTCATGCAATTTAATTAAATTCTCAGATGGTGGGGAAGCAAATTCCAGAGCAATGGGCCATAACAAGAGAAGACAGTATCTGTGGTTGTATCAAGGAATGGTTGTAAGCAGTTGGTAATATCAATTGACTAACATGATTGGAACGATTTGGTCATGATGAGCTGTGTGGCATCAGGGGATCAGAGAGATAGAGAGGGACATTCTTATTCAAGACTTCGTGAATGATATAACATATTTTGTACTTCTACTACTACTACTATTTAGCATTTATATAGCACTACGCATGCAGCGCTTACAGAAATATAAGCAAAAAGACAGTCCCTGTCCGTCAGAGCTTACTGAATTCTAAACATGAGGGAAAGTCATACGGGGAGTGTCTGGATGTCCAAGGCCTCAATACTGCCATCATAGGTATGTCCGGGCCCTGCAGTAGTGCATAATGGGGCACATTTTCCACATGTCCATTTTTGCACAGCCAATGCGGCCGGACGTGGAGGAACCAGAATCAGACTCTAACTGATTAATGATTTCTTGTCCCAAAATGACATATTTTCTCTTGCCAATCTAAGTATTTGCCATACATCAGAGTATAGTCTCTTAACCTCTCTATTTTCTGACTGCATATGGTTCATGCTATTCTGCACAGAGGGATTGTGATTGGAATGGTAAGGAGTAAAATGAGCAGAACGTGGTCCATTATTTCTGTCAGAATTTACTACAGCCACATGTCCTTGTCATCAAGTTGTCTAAACCCTTTAGTTCATGCTCTGGCCATGGAATCTTACACCATAAAATCTCCAGATTTAATCCACTATCAATTTTTCTCCACTCAGGGCCATATCAAGAGCTGTGCAAGTGGTGTGGCCACACAGGGCGCAAGCACTGAAGGAGGCACTGATATCATCAGTGGGCTTCCAGGAAGCTTAAAAGAGTGAATTACTGAGCGTGGCTGGATGAAGGAGGGGCACCAGATTCCTAAGTTGCATAGGGCACATTTCTAGCTTGGTATGGTCCTACCTTTACTCATTTCTATTGCTTCCCAATTGGTCAAAGTGATTAGCTAGTGCTACTCTCAGATGGTCATCACTGTCCCTTCAAATCTGAATTCTGGGTGAAACTATTACAGCTATTAGATACCATACCACAGCTGTTTTCAGGGTCTAAATGTCCCTGTTTCATTGAGGCAGCCTGAATCTTACACTTCCTTACTCCTAACCCACATCCTAAAGAAGGACCATTCCCTATTAGCCAAATTCTCAACTTTAGCGGATATACCTATCTCTATCATTAATTGGAACCTTAAAGAGTCTGGCAGCGCCATACATAAGACTCTCAAATTTTCATTGCCTGTATTTACTGCATCTTCCATGGTGGAAGAGAGGAAACAATTGCCATTACTTCTGTTGCTGTTAAGGGAACAGTAATAGTGGTCAAACTTTCAGGGGCTAATTTTGATTATGGATGCAATGCTGCTACAGAATCTTTGTAAGCATCAGTTTGGCTATTTATATCAGCATCAACTCTGACAGAAGAGTAATGAAGTAATTTTGCAAGAGGTGGAGGTAGCTTGAATGCCCAAAATGAGTGACATGAACAGGCAAACCGCAGGACATAAAAAGTGCAATTATGGGATTGGCCAGATCAGAACTTCCCCGTGGATGGAACATCCAAGTGCAGGCATCCCAAAATGGGAATGGGTGGGGGCATTCTGAAGTGCAACCAGGGTGGAGCAAGGATGAAGATGTCCATAGCCAAAGCCTATTTCATATAGCATCTCGGACGTGCCGGACATGGCAGCTAGATGTCCTGATCTAGATCTGTTATAAAACATGAATGGGTAGGAGACTTTGCTATCTATACTGGCCATGAATGTGATTGTGTTAGAAGGAGCATGAAGTCAAGAGAGAAGGAGAGAAAGGAGTCTGCCTGTCATCCCTGTATGCTGCGTTACATGTTGTGTGATGTGATGCCCTGTGTCCCAAACCTGCTCCTTGTACATTGGTCCCAGCTGACCCATCCCCGACATCACCACCATAAATTCCCAACCACCTTCCCAGCCACAGGCCCCCAGCTGAACCCCACCCAGCACTGCTTCCCCCAAACACCCACTCCCTGCATCCTCTTAAGTAACCCTTGTCTGTGGTCCAGCAAGCGAAGAGATAGTGTACGTGTGCGTGTGCTGTATGCAGAAGTGAAGGATCTGAGGAAGTTGCATGACTGTCTGCATGGGTACAGGTCTCAATGTCCATGTGTCTGTGAGCATATGTATATAACCATCCGTGTCCACATTTCATTCTGTGTTGGTGAAGTAGCGCAAGGGAGCCAGTTGTAGTGGTCCCCATGGGTACTGGTGGAAGCTTGCAGCAATGGAATTGGTGAACAGCTGGTTCACTGCAGTCATTGAGGAGGAGCTGGACAGGAAGTTCAGGAGGGCATGCAGAGGGCACCCTACCAGAGGGTGTAAGAGCCAAGGGCCCAATACATGGGGCTCACCAATGAAAATTTCCTTACACGGTTCTGATTTTACAAAGCTGCTATACACTAGCTGTGTCAGGAGCTACAGCAAGACCTCAGTGCCTACACAGAGAGAGGCTATCCCATACCTGTGTACATCAAGGTCACAGCAACCCTTGCATTCTTGGTAACCAGCAACTTTCAGACTGTGCTGGCTGCCAAGGTAAACATCAGCCAGTCGGCTGTGTCACTATGCCTCACACAGTTCCTCACTGTGGCTCAGGACATCAGTTTTCCCAAAACAGTTCAGCGGCACCAATAGATCATACTCAACTTCCATCAGGTAGCATGTTGTATCACGGTGTTGGGTATAATAGACTGCATACATGTGTCCTTGTATCCTCCGTGGGTGTGGGAAGCCACATATAGGAATAGGAAGTTATGCCATTCAATGAATATGCAGGTTGTCTGCAATGGTGAGGGTGAAATAATGGATGTATTTCCCTATTTTTCAGGGTCATGCCAAGATGCCTATATCCTGGCACAAACATGCATTCACAAGTGCTTCAGCAGTGGGGAAATCACAGGTGGCTGGCTCCTCAGTAAGTGACACTCTCCTTTATGTACCAGCTTGTGGTGCCAATACTTAAGACAGTACAACCAAAGGGGGCTGACAGCATGTAGCACCAAATGCTAGCAGCAAGGTGGCCACTGCTGCCGGAAATAGCTGGGTGGGGTCCTGTGTTCCAGCAGGCCAAACTGTGAGGACCTGTAGTGCAAACCACTCCTGCAGCTGCTAGAGCGCCTTGTCCCAATGGCATGACCTGAAGTATAATGTCTCTGCAATAGAAATGGAGGGCACTCTGCAGATAGCATGTCACAGAAGGGGGCCAGGGGATGAGGGCATGCTCTGTGTGTGTTTCAGCCTTTCACCTTGCTAAGGACCTTGCTAGGCACTGGGAGCAGCAGGGAGATATGTAGGCAACCCACCAATGGAGGAAGCAGAATGATGGATGCAGGTACAGTAGGATTTTCCCCATGGAGGGACAGGCCACAACAGGTACTGGTCTGGACCCCAGCAAGAGCTCCCTGGGTATGAGGGCACAGTGAAATAAAATGGCACACATCAGTGGACTGTTAGCATGGCAAGGCCCATGGAGCAAGGGTAGGAGGTATGTCAATGTGTGTGCACTGTAGCAAGAACAGTGACAGCGCAGTCAATGGCATGAGATATTCAACAAGGCTGAGCAAGGCAATGAATGTCGACACTACCATCACGATCTATGTGAGGTAACCAACAATCACCAGGGGCTAGGGGCTGCATGTGCACAGGAGTGTGGGCAACATGGATCAATGGATCACACAGGTTGGTGTGAAAGGGGCATACATGTGATGCAGCTGTGTCACCTTTTCACCTGCTCTTTGATATCACAATCCCTTAATTTGTCCACAGCCCTTGTCCCTCCCTCACCCACATAATGCTCGCATGCCCATAGTATAGATATGGGAGCTAGCCACCCTGGGATGGCCCCAGAGTGGGTTCAAGGTTGTGGCACCTGTGGATAACCTTACAACCATTCTTCTCCCCATGTGCTGATGGGTGCATCTGCATCCTCCATTACTGCTGTACCCACCTCCGCACCCACAGGCTCCTGCATATGCTTCTCCTCTGCCGGCTCCTGTGCAACCACCTCCATGACATCTGCAGCTGCAAGGTTGAGGGAGGCACACATTATGATTATTCCCCACTCTGCCACCTGCACATCTTCTCATCACAGCTGTTGCTGTCTACCGCTATGACCCCCACCCTGTGTCACTGCCATGCCATGGACAGGTGTGTGATGGGGACTTGGGCACTTTTGCTTGCGCATCATTTCCTTATCTTGCCATTCAGCCAGCTCCCATCTCAGCCACTTTAGGAGCCATAGCATCTTCCTCCTGGTGGCCTATAGTGGTATTTCAGGGCCTCTGTATTGCATCTGATCCTGTAGTGCCTGTGGATGGATGTGTCATGGTTAGTGCCTCCCTTCCCTTTTCGCCTGCCATCTGGCCATCCCACACACCGGTTGCATACATTTGTTTCCACCTCTGCTATTCTGCTGCTCTGAAGGCCCTCTGTTACAGCTTGCTGTGCCCAGCTGCCTGTTGTCCTGCTATTGGGTGTATTCCCACTCTGACCTTACATTTCTTATCGGCCAACTACACCTTCTCTGCTCCCACCTTCCCTTGGCTGCTCTTGGCCATGTTCCCCTCTGTCTACTGTCTGCTCATTTGCTCCTCTGTTACCTCAGGTACCTTTCCTCTCCTGCCCCTGCTGCTACCCGCATTGCATACCCTCTGTCGCACTTATTGATGGAGGGTCTGGTGGATCATTCACCAGATGGTGTGCACCTTCTGCTGACTGGCACATTGACCATGCAATGGATATAGCTCATCCTTTTGGGCTAGCACCAGGTGATAGGGGCTCTTGATCTCCACTCTGCTGAAATTAGGCAGCCTGCTCACCATCATGCCACCTGCTCAGGGAGTCCTCATGCTCTGCCCCTACATAGCCATATGTTGACGTCCATGGGCCTATGTTGCTGAACGATGCCCTGGCTGTGTCCGTCATTGCATTACAGATGGGATAAACATGTAATTGCCTTGTCTGGCCTGTGTGTCCATTTCACCACACGTCCGCATCCCTATTTTGCTCCCATGCTAGCCGTCCCCAGGCCCAGTTCCTGATTAGCCTACATTTGCTGTATGTCCCCATTTGGACATTCTTCACACGCCCCATCGTCCTATGTAAAATTGCCCTCCACCTTACTGGGACTTTAATGAAATGATGGACTATGAACTGGCTTTGAAAGTTTGACAGGATTTTTAAGTGATATTTTGTCTGCAGCAACTTGCTTTTCTTTCTTATCTAACTCTACTATCACAGCCATAAATCCTGGAACTTTATTTACTTCTTCTTCCAGCTGTGCAATTTCATCCTCAGCTTGTTATAGTGCATTAGATTCTGCTCAAGCTGCCAAATTAATCTCCATTTCCATAATGTCCTGCTAGACCAGCCCAGACAAGTGGGTTGTGTTCCTCTACCAGCAGATGTAGAGACAGAGAAAATATTTAGTTTTCTTATGACCTCATCCTGCTATATTAGCCACTGCAGCTAGGGGCATACCTCAGTATCCATACTCAAGCATATGGTCAAGAATCCCTGACTGTACACAACCTCAGAGAGGATAACAAGGTTCAACAGAACAAGGAATCATAACTATGTATAGGAACATCTTCAGACAGAAGGCCTGTCAGAGGATATATCCACATCAGGGCTAACCACAGAGAAATAAAGCAGACCAAAACAGGTTCCAGGGGTGGGTCCTGGACTGGTATAGCAGGACTGAAGGAAAAAACATTATCTGGTAAGTAAAATGTTACCTTCCATATCGTCCTGCAAGACCAGTACAGACAAGTGGGACATACCAAAGTTGTAATTCCACTGAGTGGGAAGAAAACACGGCAGCTTTCCAGACCTCTGAACCAAAGGCTGTGTCCGCCTGAACATGGACATCCAAGTGGCAATGCTTGATAAAAGTGGAAAGTGATATCCACGTTGCCACCCAACAAATGTCTGAGGGGGTGACTGAGCAATGCTCTACCCAGGAGGATGCCTGCACCCAAGTGAAGTGCACACAAAGTGACAAACTCCTTGTGCAATAATTGTTTCTTGCAATAAAAACTTTTTTTGTTCAAACTCTGCTGCTATTTCCTCCTTCTTATCCTATGTGAACAAAGGCATTTTGACTTTGAATTAGAGGGGAAAAACAAACCACCATTTCTATGATATTTTAGAAATGCAGGAGCCAATCAGTCTATAGTGACTTTCCCTTCACTTAGTTTGCAACTTGTCGTGCTGTGAGGGCTTATGTGCATCAATGATGCTGTGGGCTTAGCTATCGGTAGTTTAACTACTGGCAGGGTCTCCCAAGAAGGACAGGTTTCAGCTGAGGTGCCAGACCAAGACAAACCACCCATCTCAGAAGCAGCAGAATGGGACAGTGTTGGTGGCAGAAGATCACATTTCTGTGACAGTGGCAACAACACTAAACTTAAAACTGCATGGAGGAAAGGCCTGGCAATCTACTTCTGTATCTTGCCATGAAAACCCATCTGGGCAGCAGCAGAATGGGACAGTGTTGGCGGTGGAGGATCACATTTCTGTGACAATGGCAACAACACTAAACTTAAACTACTTCTGTATCTTGCCATGAAAACCCAATGGATAGTCACAACAAAACAAATTGCACTATAGTGCTGAAAGATGAGACCCCCAGGTAGGAAGGCACTCAACTAGCTACTGGGGAGGAGCTGAAGACTTTTCAGAGTAAAGCCAGCATTTATGATGTGGATCAAAGCCCTTAGGATGTCTGACTGGTGATGTACAGTAGCTGCGCATGAAATGAGAGTCAGAAGCTGTAAAGAAGTCTTACATGTTGGGACATGGAATGTATGAAGCATGAACCAAGGGAAGTTGGCGGTGGTCAAGAATAAAATGGACTGGCATTGGGCACTTTGCAACAGATGATCACATGGTCTACAATGCTGTAAATGAAAGACAAAGAAGAAATGGTGTTGCATTTATAATAAAGAAGAAATTTACAAGAACTGTAATGAAATACAATGCAGTCAGTGAATACTTAATCTCTATTTGTCTATGAGGAATGTCTATCAATACAACTATAATTCAAGTATATGCCCCAACAACAGCTGCAGAAGAGGATGAAATTGATGAGTTCTATGAACGGGTACAAGCTGAAATTGACAGAACATGCAAACAGGATATCCTGATAGTCATGGGTGACTGGAACGCAAATGTTGGCAACAAAGAAGGCAAAGCGGTTGGAAAATATGGACTTGGCAACAGAAATGAAGCTGGAGAAAGACTGATAGAATTCTGCAAGACCAACAAGCTATTCATCTCAAACACCTTCTTCCAGCAACACAAGTGGTGACTGTACACATGGACTTCACCCAATGGATTGTAGAAAAATCAAATTGACTACATCTGTGGAAGTCTGATGGAAAAGCTCTATAACATTAACAAAGACAAAACCTGGAGCTGCCTGTGGTACAGATTACCAACTACTAGTACGCAAACTCAAGCTAAAGTTGAAAAAGAGCAAGCCACTCATGAATGTAGCAAAATATGACCTTGAGAATATACCACTGGAATTTAAAGACTGCCTGCAAAATCGATTTTCTGTTTTAGATACAAATGACAGAGCTCCAGAAGAGTTATGGAATGACATCAAGAAGGTTGTGTTGGAAGAAAGTGAGAAGTCTTTACAAAAGGTGAAAAAGCAAAAACGGCCAAAATGGATGATGGAAGAAACTCTGAAAATTGGCCAAGCCAGAGAAGAAAAACAATCACAGAACTCAACTGAGATTTCCAACGTGCAGAAGACAGGACAAGGAAAAGTACTACAATGACACATGCAAGGAAATAGAAGCAGAAACTATCAGAAGAAGAACAAGATTGGCTTTCCTAAAACTACGAGTTAAAGAAAAAATTTCAGCCTCGAATTGGAATGTTACAAGAGGCTAAAGGTTCTATGTTGAATGATGTTGAGAAGATCAAGAAAAGCTGGAAAGAATATACAGAGTTTTTATATAATAAAGATCAAGTGGACCAACAGCCATTTCAACCTGTACCTTATGATCTGGTGATGAAAGAAGAAGTCGAAGGAGCATTGAAAGCCTTATCAAAGAACAAAGCACCAGGCATTGATGGCATTCCCAAAGAAGTATTACAGCAATCTAATGCAGCTGTTACCATACTTACAAGGCTCTGCCAAGAAATTTGGAAGACAACATCATGGCCAACTGACTGGAATAGATCTGTACTATATCAATACTAAAAAACGGTGATCCAACTGACTGTGAAAATTATCACACAATCACTCTGATCCCACATGCCAGCAAGATTCTACTAAAGATTATTCAACAGAGACTACAACCATACCTGGAACAAGAACTACCTGAAGTGCAACCAGGGTTCACTAAATGGCGAGGAACGAGAGACATCATCGTGGATGTGAGATGGATCCTTGAAAAGACTAAAGAATACCAAAAGAATATCTATTTGTGCTTTATCGACTACAACAAGGCTTTTGTCTGTGTAAACCATGAAAAGCTCTGGGCCACATTAAGAAGCATGGGTATACCAGAACACCTGATCGTTCTTTTGCACAATCTGTAAATTGATCAAGAAACAACAGTTTGAACGGAACAAGGAGAAACAGAATGGTTTAAATAGTACAAAAGCTGAAAGTATGGTCTAATGCTTGGCAGTTAAGATTTAATGTGAAGAAGTGTAGTGTCATGCACTTGGGAAGCAGAAATCCAAGGGAATTGTATACGATAGGGGGCAAGAGATTAATGTGCACGGATCAGGCGAAAGACCTCGGTGTGATTGTTTCTGATGATCTCAAGACAGCGAAAAAGTGTGACAAGGCGTTGGCAAAAGCCAGAAGAATGCTGGGTTGCATAGAGAGAGGAATTACCAGCAGCAAGGAAGAGGTACCAATGTCACTGTACAAATCGCTGGTGAGGCCTCACTTGGAATATTGTGTTCAGTTTTGGAGACCATATATCATAAAGGACATAAAAAGGCTGGAAGTGATTCAGAGGAAGATGATCAAAATGATTTGGAGCCTGCATCAGAAGACCTATGAGAAGAGATTTGAAGACCTAAATATGTACACTCTGGAGGAGAGGAGGGACAGGGGAGATATGATTCAGACCTTTAAATACTTAAAGAGTATTAATGGACAAACAAACCTCTTCCAAAGACGGGGAAGCTGTAAAACTAGAGGGCATAACATGAAGCTGCAAGGGGGTAAACTGAAAGGCAATGTCAGGAGATACTTTTTCACTGAAAGGGTGGTGGATGCTTGGAATGCCCTCCCGATGGAAGTGGTGGGGGGCAACACAGTGAGAGAATTCAAAATGGCATGGGACAGACATAGTGGATCCCTTTATAGCAACAGGATAAAATCAAAATAAGCATAACTATCTCTTATATCTGAACAAATAGGGGTGACCTACACGGAGCAGTAGTAACACCCTTAAACAAAGGCATGGGGAGATGTGACCTGCATGGAGCGGCAAGTTCACTACTCTTGTCGCCTTGCTGGGCAGACTAGATGGACCATACTGGTCTTTATCTGCCGTCATATACTATGTTACTATGTAAAATAAGCAAAGGTGTACGACAAGACTGCATACTTTCCCCCTACCTGTTTAATTTATATGCAGAACAATTCATCAGAGAAGCAGGATTGTATGAAGACAACAGAGGTGTGAAGATTGGTGGAAAACTCATCAACAACCTTCACTATGCTGATGATACCACATTACTGGCTGAAAGTGAAGATGATCTGAAACATTTGCTTCTCATGATCAAGGAACATAGTCTTAAAATGGGCCTGCATCTTAATGTAAAGAAAACAAAGATCATGACAAGTGGCAAAATCAATAAGTTCATCATTGAAGGAGAAGAAATTGAAATCGTGGACAACTTTAACGTACTTGGATCAACTATCAATAAAAAAGCAACAAGCAGTCAGGAAATCCGGCGACACATTGCTCTTGGCAGAATGGCTATGAAAGACCTAGACAAGATTCTCAAGAGCAGAGATGTCTCTCTCCATACAAAGTTTTGACTCGTTCAAGTCATGGTATTTTCATTAACATCATATGGATGTGAAAGCTGGACAGTGAAAAAGACAGACAGGAAGAAAATTTACTCCTTTGAATTATGGTGCTGACGGCGAATACTGCGTATACCATGGACTGCCTGAAGAACAAACCAGTCAGTACTAGAGGAGATAAAACCTTAGATGCTCAGATGACAAGACTTCGACTTTCATACTTTGGACACATCATGCGAAGAGAGAGATCATTAGAGGAAGACATCATGCTTGGCAAGATAGAAGGTCAATGCAAAAGAGGAAGGCCAGCAATGAGATGGATCGATACAATAGCAGCAGCTACAGGTACCAGTCTGTCAACAATGAGCCTCCTGACTGAAGAATGAACACAATTTAGGACAACTATCCAGAGGGTCGCCATGAGTTGACACTGACTAAATGGCACTTAACAAGAACAACAGTGACTTTCTCTTCTTCCATACTTGGAGACAGGACCGTACCAAGATAGAAATGTGTCCTGTGTCAATAATAAATCTGGTGCCTCCCCTCTACTCAGCCACATTCAGGAACTCACTCTTTTTGAGCATCCTAGGAACCCAGTGATGATATTGGTGCCCCCTTCTGTGCTTGCACCCTATGTGGCCACACCACTTGCACAGTCCTTGGTATGGCTCTGCTTGAAGAATAAATCTCCTCAGGGAAACAATATAGTCAAAATGCAGATACCTTGCTATCCATTAGCAATAGGAGAACAGACCTTATGCTTCTTATTAATAGTACAGTAGGAACAGATCCCCATTATTTGACAAGTCACCTCCAACTTTCCCATGTATACATAAAACAGACTATATCAACTCGCCACATGCAAAGCTCCAGCCCTATACAATTTTTCTATTAATACCAATTAACTTTGCCAACCATCCTCTGTTACCCTTTATAATGGGAAAACTCTTTATGGGGTACTGCATTAGTGATAGCACTAGTACCTTGTAAGGTTGACCCTTAACATGACTGTGATTATAAATTAGATTTGCAAACCATAGATGCTATTGCCGATATACACGTGGGATAGATAATTTCTTCATTTCACAATATATAAACATACTTCAGCTTGTATTCTTACAGTCACAACCAATGTTCTCACTAAGAAGCTTTGAGCTGCATGGTGTCTTCAATTGCTGTTTCTGCCAATTAGGGGTAGCACAATGCAATCACTCATTGAATTGCAAGGGGCAGGCAGGTCCTAAGAAATTGGCAGGTTAATCAGACATATCTCTGTGGGTGAGGTTAGGTAGGGTTTGCATTTACCTACATGCTTTTGAATATTAAAGCATATGAATACCAATTAACCCAGAAAACTGTGTGCCTCAAACTAGCATTTAATTTTCAAAAGAGAGTTCAGGATAAAATGAGGTGACTGACTAGAAAAAAACTGAAAGGAGCACTGCAAAGGTTAAGAAAAACATCTTTCAGAAAACAGAAAAAGAATCCAAATGAAGAAAAGAGGAAACAGCATAAGCACTGGCAAGTCAGTTGCAAAGCATTGCTAAGGAAGGTAAAGAGAGAATTTGGAAATAGGCTTGTTGTAGAAGCAAAATCTCATTAAAAAGCTTTTTCAGGTACATTTGAAGCAAAAAGCCTGCAAGGGTCATTAGATGACAGAGGGATAAAATGGGCAGTAAGAGAGGACAAGGCCATAGCAAAGAAACTAAATGAATTCTTTGCATCTGTCTTTACTGAAAAAGACATAAGAGAGTTCCCATGCCAGAAATGGTATTTAAAAGTGATGAATAGGAGGAATTGAAACAAAGCTTATTGAACCTGGAAGATGTAATAGGGCAGTTTGACAAATTAAAGAGTAGCAAATCACCTGGAATGGATGGTATACATCCCAAGGTGCTGAAAAAACTCAAAAATGAAATTACAGACCTACTGTTAGCAATTGGTAAACTCTCATTAAAATCATCTATAGTATCTGAACATTGCAGAGTAACTAACATAATGCTAATTTTTAAAAAGGGTTCCGGGGTGATTTGGGAAATTACAGACCGGCGCACCTGATGTCTGTGCCAGACAAAATGGTAGAAACCTTTATAAAAAAACAAAATAGCTGAACATATAGATAGTCATGATTTAATAGGACAAAGACAACATGAATTTAGCAAAGGGAAATCTTGCCTCACCCAGCTGCTTCGTTTTATTGAAGATGTAAATAGACAAAGGTGTGTCAGTGCACATAGTGCATCTGGATTTTCAGAACACTTTTGACAAGGTTCCTCATGAGAAACTCGTGAGGAAATAAAAACATTACAGATAGGAGGCAGTATCATATGGTAGACTGTGAGCAGGTTAAAAGAGAAAACAGGATAAATAGTCAATTTTCTCAGTAGAGAAAGGTGAAGAGCGGAGTGGCTTGGGTTTTGTACTGGTGCACTGCTTTGAAACATATTTATAAATGATCTGGAAATGGGAATAATAAGTGAGGTGATCAAATTTGCATGACATGAAATTATTCAATGTTGTTAAATTACAAGAGAATGTGAAAAATGGCAAGAGGGCCTTGAGAAGTTTGGAGACTTAGCATCCAAATTGCATGTGAAATTTAATGTGGACAAGTGAACAACCCAAACTATAGCTACAAGATGCAAGGTTCACATTAGGAGTCACCACACAGGAAAAGGAAATAGGTGTCATCATGGATAAAACATTTAAATCCTCTGCTCAGTGTAAAGTGGCAGCCAAGAAAGCAAATAGAATGCTAGGAATCATAAGGAAAGGAATGCAGGATAAAACAAAGGATATTATAATGACTTTGTATTGCTCCATGTTGTGACCACACCTTGAGTATTGCTTGCAGTTCTGGTTGCTGCAACTTAAAAAAGATATAGCAGAAAAAGAAAATGCTAAAGGAGATGGAAGGATAACTCTATGAGAAGAGGTCTAAAAAGGTTAGAGCTCTTCAGTTTGGAGAAAAGACAGCTGAGAGGAGATACTGTATGAGAAAAGTCTATAAAATCATGAGTGGATGGAATGAGAAATCATGAATCAGTTGTTTACTCCTTAAAAAATACAAAGACTAGGGGTCATGCAATGAAGTTACAAAGTATTATATTTAAGACTAATCAGATGAAACATTTTTTCTCTCAACATGTAATTAAGCTCTGAAATTCAATATTGAAGAATGTAGTAAAAACTGTTAGTATAGTTGTTTAAAAAAGGTTTGGAGAAGTTCCTGGAGGAAAAGTCCCTAAACTATTATTGAAGTGGACTGGGGTATTTTTCTGCTTACCCCTGGAATAAGCAGCATGGAATCTAGCTGCCTCTTGGAATCCTACCAGATGCTTGTGACCTGGATTGGCCATTGTTGGAAACAGGATACTGGGCTTGATGGACCTTTGGTCTGACCTAGTATGGAAAATCCTATGGGGGGATTTTCAGTGGTGGCAGCCAGCACAGTTAAAGCAGCTGATAGTCGCATGCCCCAGCATTGAAGATTTGGGTTGCCCAGATTGTGATCCTTCAACCCAGTCAGAAGTAATATTCAGCTGCTGGCCGAATTACAAAATCGGCTAAAATTAGGACAATCATTCAGCTGTTCTAACTTTAGCCAGCTAGTGTAACAGGACTGAACACTGCCGCTGGCCAGTTAGCCCATGGTGTCATCCCCACTCTGCTGCTGGAATACCCTGATGCTAGCCAACTAGCATCGGGACATGCAGTATAGGCACCAGGGGATTTTCAGCTGCACTAACCATGTTAGTATCACTGAATATCCTGGTAACCACGATTAACGTGGTTAGCAATTCTGCTAACCACATTAATCAGGTTGAATATCTCTCCCTAGGTTCTTATGTTCATAGTTTTCCTCTGGTAATTTTCAAAGTGGAATTGCCTGTGTAATATCACTTTGAATATCCAGTGAAGTCCGTACTGAGTAAATTGTGGCATCCTTTTAAGCCATGCGCATAATTATAAAATTATCCCCACGGAGACCATTTCCAATCAGGGGACATCCGGTCCATCCGGACATCCAAAATATGGACCGGCTTTGCACCCAATTCTGCATCAGTGGGAGCTAGACATTCCCACGGGAGCAGAATCGGGGCACTTGGACTGGCCGTACAGGCCCTGATTCTGAGGACTGAGATATGCTGCGCTCTCCCTGGCTGACCCTCCCCATGCTCCTGCTGGAACCCCGGTGCCATGGTGTCCCATTGCCATGGCACTGGAATGCCATGCAGGTGCCCCGATTACCTGCAACACGTGTGAAGCACTTTTCCCTGCTGCCTGACACCTGGCGGAGCCTGCAAGTGCCAGGATCGGGCGGTGGGGATCCACTTGTTCGGGGGGTGTTCGGAGGGGGGGTCTCCCGTCACTGCCTGCCATCATCGCTGGGATTTATTCCATCTCCAAGGTGGAATAAGTTCCCCAGCCATCTTGCCCTCACCGGTTGTACAGGGTCGTGATCTCAATAGACCCTGAACGTCCAGGGTTGTGGGCTCGCCTCTGCTCCATCCATGCGCTACCCTCCCATCCCCCACACACGAGCCCGTCCCCGTGCGGATCTCCCGTCCCCGTCTGGAACTCCCCACACACGGGCCCTGTGCATACAGGGAGCAGTAGATTCAGAATAGGCCCTCAGCGAATAGTAGGGGATATACGTCCACACCAGACGTACATCCCCGCTAGTTATAATTTGGAATGATCCCCATAGTGTCTTGCATGCAGAGTTGCAAATTGACTGCTGCCATTTCTCTATTATATGTTTCTTGGGATGATTCTAGTTTATCTGCCCAAGAAACAGAATCATTGGGGATTTATGGGTCTTTTACTAAAGGGCACTAGCTATCAGTGCATGTTCTCTCACGCGCTGGGACACAGATTGACAGTTAGCCTGCTGCCATGATAGTTAGCACAGCTGGATTTCCATGCCAAATGTCCATGGCACATAAAGGGAGAAAATGGGTAGGTTTGGGATACAGAGTGAGCGTGGAGAATGCCTTGCAGTCAGCGTGCCTGAGCTAAGTGCAAGGAGGTCAATTAGTGTTGGTGCAATTACTGCCACCTCAATATGTAGAGGTACGTATGTGCACCCATGCTCATTTGTCACGCATTAAGGGACAGTGCTGCGTGTTAACTGATAGGAGCATACTTTCCACGTTCCTGATAGTTAATGTGGTGGTGCACCTAACACACCATGGTTTTGCATGCTATTGGCACAATAAATGCAAATTACAATGCACTTTAGTAAAAGGGCCTCTTTGTTTCTCTGAAAGAAGAAAATGTCTGAAATACTTTTAGCAGTTATGGAACCTCTAAGTGAACTTAGGGGTATGTTTACAAAGCAATGGTAGCGGCCTCCGTGCGATATCAGAGCCATGGCCCCATTGAATTCAATGGATTCAATGAATCCTCTGATATTGCATGGAGGCCGCTACTGCTGCTTTGTAAACATACCCATTAGAGTTGCAATTGATTGTTGTCTGGCTCCTGTTTTCTCAAATTGTTACAGTATCATAGACAAAATCAGTCAGAAGAAATAAAGAGACCTATTTAATAATTTCAGTTTTCCAGTTACTGTGAGTCAATGGCTAAATGCAAAGCCTCTGCATTATTTGATGGAGATATTCTCAACAATATGCCATTCAATTAACAGAGAAAAGTTTTTTACCTCCCTTTATAATTGAATGGCAATTAAGTACATCTGTTCAGATGCTATTAACTGTACTACATTATCTGTTGTCTTAACACATTCGTGTTACTGTAAGGCACATTCCCTGCCCACTTCCACATAAGGAAATTAACACAGAAATTAGCACATGCTAACTTCTAAGGCATTGCATTAATGGTTAGTGTGGCACACACACCATCTGCTGCATTAACAGTTAAAGTGGCTTAGTAAATAGGCCCCAAATGGTAGAGGATGCCAATGTTACCAAAATTTCAAAACTAACTTCTTCAAACAAGTTATCAATTTTTTGCTCTGATATTTTGGCTCAGCTAATGGATGAGCCATCTTATTCCACATATCTGTAGATTTTTCATGTTAGACATACTTGATTGAGTTTTTTTGTGCTTGTTCTAGGACGTTTTCCACTTAACCAAGGCAAAAAAAGGTTACTTCTTTAATATAAATTAAGTCATTTATTTTATTTAACAAGGCTTATATACTGCTTTTCTACCAGTCAAAGCAGTGTACATTCAGGTACTGTATATATATTTTTCCCTTTTCCCGACGGACTCACAATCTGTTTTTGTATCTGAGGCAATAGAGGGTTAAGTGGCTTGACCAAGGCCACAAGGAGCACCTGTGGGACTAGAAAACCACAGTACTTCTGGCCCAAGGTTGCTGTCCTCTAGTGGAGTTCAAATCCCTGGTCCTCCAGCCTGAGGTAAATGAAAACACTTCAAAAAAAACTTAAAAACAAGAGAGTTCTGGGCTTTTGCTACAAGGACAGCCAGAGTGACTCGTCAAGATTTTGGTGAAAACCAAACACTAGAGTGGCAGGCAGGAGGTTTCTGGTTTTCAGATGTCTTTTGGTAACTAAGTATGGGCTCTAGTCAACTTGGTATGTTCCAGGGAGAGAAGAACCCCTGTAGTTAGAGCCCTAGGGGTCTATTCTGTTCCCGCTATTCACCTCCCTTGCTGTCCCTGACTAAGGGGTATGTTTACTAAACCGTCTTAACGTGCGCCCGGCGTTAGTGTGCAGGATGCCATAAAAGGAGTGGGCGTTCCGGTCGAAACATAGCAAGCAAGCGTTATCACGCGATAATGTGCGCTGAGCGTGTTAGCGCCCGAAAGGGATCAGCGCGCGTCAATGCGCGTTAATTTTAAGTAGGCGCGTTGACCTGCAAGCATAGCAGCAGAGGTGTAGTACAATGGTTAATACACTGACTGATGGTACAGGGGTCATGAGTTTGATTCCCAAGTGGGCCTGATGAATAGTAATGCTTTTACCCAGTGCTGTCTGAGGCTTTTTCCAGTTTAATTTAAATCTGTGCTGCCAGCAAACACACCCTCAAAGTGCCATAACATAAGGTGCCGCATCAGCCACCCTATAAGGCACTCCAGAGGGCATATTATAAAGTGCACTGTCCGCCAAGGCACTCTAGAATGTTGCCTATAGGGCGCCTTATAAGGCACTTTATAGGGTGCCCTATGAGGCACCACAAGGTTACAGCACTGTTTTTGATGGCAGCACTGCGCATGTTAGCGCATGAAAATCTTAAGTAGGCGCGCTGACATGCAAACAGGAACAGCAGTGCAGCACAATGGTTAATACACTGACTGATGGTGCAGGCATCATGAGTTCAAGTCCCCAGTGCGCCTAATGAATAAGGTTGGCAAGGTAATTCCTTTTTCTGCTTGCAACTGTACAACAATCTGTGTTGCCATCTAAAAGGAACTGCACCCTAGTGCCATAAATGAATGCACCTTTTAGGGTGCCCCAGAAGGCACATCCTAAACAACCACATCAGCGAAGGCGGGTTATAATGTGCCCCTGAGGCCATGTTGAAAGGTTGCCAACTCCCAAGGCACCATAGTAGGCACCCCATAAGCTGCCTGAATCGAAGGTGTGGCGTAAGATGCCCAAGGATGTATAGGTGAACCCAAAAACATTGGCCAAGAGCAGTAAGGTCCCCCAATTTGAAGGGCAAGAGAGGTATGTGCCAAACATACATGTAACCCAAACACTGCACAGAGCAGCAAGGAAAGACAATGCATAAGTAATGGAAGGACGTAGATCAGAGCTGATGGGCCAGACAAATCAGCCTCCAGCCCATGTGGCAGCTAGAAAAATGGACAAACATATCAGGGGCAGCTGTAGCTATGCACAGAGCGATGGTAATGTACCATGCAATAATGACGGTGTGTGGCAGAGGATGGGAAGATGTGTGCAGCAGAGGAGGCAGAAATGGCAGGATAGGTGGAATGTCAGGATGACAGTGGAGTAGCAGTGCTATGCAGAGCACACACAGGAGAGGCAACCAGGGAGAGCTGCAATGCAGGAATGTGTAGGAGTGCAGGACGTGGGGTAGCAGCATGCACATGAGGGTAGGATGGCACACAGCTGGCAGACACACGTAGATGGATAGAAGGATGGTTCACAACTGTGATGAGGGTACAATGTGCTCACAGCACAGATCTGCACAGATATGACTGTCACAGGAATGAAAAGTAGTTCTGCAGGACAAGCATACAAATGAAAGAGAACAGAGAGGAATCAAACCTATGACCAGTACCACAAAGGGCAATGCACAAACCGGTAGGCCACACCACCAACATGAACTCATTAGCAAAGGCTGAATACAAAAATAGTGCAGGGCATCACACAAGACGCCTGCTGGCTGTCAGGACAGGCAAACCCCCAACAGTAACCATGACCAAATGCACATGCAGATCTGCTGTGTACAGATCAGATCACAGTCTGTAATTGGGACCAGAGCCACATAGAACTACATGCACACACACAATGAAATGTTATGCAGTGGATACAGCATGCAAAAGAGGAAAGAACCTAAACCCCAAGGGCAGCAGAGGATGCTCTGTGGAGCTGGTGCAAAATCTGGAACAGGACAGGAGATAATTGAACATGCAAACAGGTGTACCACACACCAGCTGAACCACAGCAATACCAAACCCCCAAGTGGACTGCCATGTAAACACCATAAAGAAAGAGACCTATGTAACAGATAATATGTGATGGCTAGGCAGCACAGAGGGCACACCTTGGTGTACAGTGAAGAGAGGGAAGGGTGTGTGTAGAGGTGATGAACCTGCTGGTACCTAATGGTCATGTTAGCACAACAGAAAAGAAAAAAATAAACCACATGTGGGGATCAAACCTGCAACCTATGGCATTATAACACATGCCTGCAACCACTACCCCAAACAACCACAACAAGCACACTGAGCACAATGCAAAAATAGTACCCCAAAGGGAGGGTGTGTATGGGAACCTGTAATACCCAGTGATGTGGCAAATGGCTGGCAGATACACAGCTGCCACCGTACAAGGATGTGAGCACAGGTGGGCCATGTACATGACCAGCAAATCAGTAGATACAAGTGTCAATGTGATCAAAGAGTGGAGGAGTAGCCTAGTGGTTAGAAAACTGGTTTGGTCATCAAACAACCAGGGTTCAATTCCCACTAGCAGTCCATGTGGTCTTGGGCAAGTCACATAACCCTCCATTACCTTGGAAGAAAGACCTGACAATCTACTTCCAGTGACACTGCCAAGAAAACTCTGGGTCACAAGGAGTCAGGACTGACTCAAAGGCACACATTGTATTGCATGTTTGTCACCATGATCAAGCAGCAGCAGAGACAAATGTATATCAAACACATATTTTTATTTGGGTTCATCTTCACAGATAGTGTAGATACCGCCATCATAATATCAAGGTGAGTGGATCCCAGGTGAAAGATGGAAACACATTTAGCAGGGCAGCAACCCACATCCTACAGAAAGGTCACTGGCCCGTCTTCAAATGAAGGGCAGGAGACATAATGTGCAGCACATGCATGGTATGCACTATGCATTATGGCCCCACCCCCCACATGCTGCTGCATACCTCAAATATGTTACTCACATATGAGTGCATGTAGACAGTAGGCGGTGCATGATGAGGGACCAACACACATCAATCATGATCTGTTCCCTAAAACATATCTATCTGGCAACACAGTAGGCACACAAATGAAAACGGCATATGTTGTTGAAACGTTGTAACTTTAAAAACACATATTGAAAGTAATATTTCAGCTCTCACATAATGCCTGATATAGGAATCCAAGCTGCAACAATGTAACCCTAAACAATCATCAAATGCACAATGAGGATATGCTAACAGGTAGCAGAGGAACATGAACACAGAGAGAATTCAAATGAAAACTACCTGCAGAAACATGCAGAGATAAAACCATGCAGGAGGTCCCCCTGCACTGGTTGGTGTGTAGACAGTGTCTGTACACATTGTCGTGGGGATCCCCGTCTACACCATTAGAATTATGGGATGCTCCACGACAAAGATTATTTTAGGTAGCCCAAGGGAATGTAAGGTTCACTTGACGTAGAAAATGTTCTTACTTATTCCAGCTTCCTAAGAGAACTCATTAACGAAACCAAGTGTAGGGAAACAAGGCTTTTATTCCCTGTCAGTGCAAGGGTTCAAATAAGACATTAAGAATTAAACAGAAAGTCCTTTGTTTCAAAAGGTACCAGCATTTAAATCATCTGCTTAATTGTTAAACTTCACAATTAATGCAAGGCTTGATCATAGGAATTCAGTTCATTCCAACAGCATAAAACTTCTACAAACGTCTTCTAAGTTACACAGTGGCTACAGACTCCTGGCACGATGCCATGCACAAATCAGAGTCCATCTGTTCAGGTTGAGGAATGTGAACAGTATTTATGCATTCTATTTTCTTGGATTCTTCACTATATTCATCATTGGAATAATCACTGTCCCTGTCTGATACAGGTCTGTGTGAAATGTCTCTAGAGTCTTGTCTCCAATACCACTGTGTTCTAAGTGCTTTAGGGATTTTCTGAAACCACTCTGGCTTCTTCTTTACAGAGTGAGCGTTTGTTTTAACAGGGCCTTTAGGACTCAAGCATTTAGTATCATCAATAAAGCGTTCATACCTGAAGTCTGGCTGGTTTGAATTCCTGGAGTTTTCTCTTTCAGAAACTTTCCTCCTGTAACAGGTTCTCTGCCTTGTAAGCTTTAGGCAAGGCTGTGCTTTCTGGCAGTTTGGTAAAACCTGACGTGGATTCCCTTTTCTCCTTTGGTAAGAACTTAGCTTTGTCAGAAAGTGCTTTTCCTTTCTTGCCTGGTAAAACTTGGTTAGTATTTCCCAGAGACTGTAAGCTTTCCTCCAAACCGTTCCCTCTGGTTTTTGCTTATGTCTCTCTGCTCTTGAGTCAGGAACACTATGAGAACAGGGAGTGGCACACACTCTAGCTTCATTGCTGGCTCTAACAAACTCCCGTTGAACAGCTGCACGCTTAGCCTGGCCCTTCTGAACTTCACCTTGGTGAACTCTGTTTCTTTGGGCTTGCTCACATAGGATTCTTTCACTTACTCCTTCTCTTGGAGCTGATCCTCTTAATAGAGCTGTTCCTTCTTGTGAAGCCGTTCCTCTGTCTCTGTTCCTTCCTCGGTCCTTCTCCTTCTCTTTCTCTGCTTGCTCCTCTGCCTTGCTGGCATTCAGCTCTGGCTTAAAAAGGAATCTTTCCTTCAAGAGTTCCGGGGTCATTCCCAGGTGCAAATCATTAGCCCTCTTAGGCTCATTAGCTCCTGTATGGTCATTCCTGCTCCCTCTAGCTGTGCCTGGAGGTAACTGCACATCTAGATTCCTAAAAGAAACAGGGTTTCTTTTCAAGTTCTCATCTTTATTGATACCCACATCATGACACATCCCCCCTCTTAAACTATTACGGGCTGAATGTTCATCATTATTACAGCACGTAATCCTAGACCTCTTCTGTGCTGACGAAAATAAGGCTAACCTCTCATGCCATCGTCGCAGAACATTTATGTGGTACACTTGTTCGTGTCCTTTTGCGTCCCGTATTAAATAGGATGCTGGACCAAGTTGGCCACAACGTAAGGTCCTTTCCATCGGGCTTCAAACTTCGGAGTGGGGCCTGATATCAAAATGATTACCTTCTCACCAGCGGTTGGATGTCGAGGCTTGGTATCTCTGTCGTAGTACTGTTTTTGTTTTTGCTGACTGACCTTCAGCTTTTCTTCAGCAAACCGTGAAGTCCGTCTTAATCGGCTTCTTAAACTTTTCAAAAACTGTGGTATCCCTACTTCATTTTCTTCAGGTTCCACCCATTGCTCTCTCAGGATATCAAGCACTCCTCTGGGTGATCTCCCATACATCAGTTCATAAGGCGACGTGCCTAATGAAACCTGTGTCCTCTCTCTGCATGTGTACAATATAAAAGGGAGCATTGTATCCCACTCTGCCATCTCTCCGTCCAGCGCTCGTTGCAGCATCTGCTTGATGGTCTGGTTCATTCTCTCCACCAAATCATTGCATTGGGGGTGATATGCGGCGGTTTTAGGATGCTTGATGCCAAACGCGTCCCATACCTGGGCTAAATATTTGCACGTAGCTTACGGTTATAGACGAGAGGAGTCAGGCCGAGGTGTTCCCTGATGGCCTTCGTCACCTCACTATAATTGTTGGCTAACGAAGCGGGCATTGCCCTATAGACTGACAGTGCCTCTCCAGTGAGGGAAACTGCCAATCTAATGGGCCACTGCTCTTCCGGCCAACCCACGGAAAGAGGTATTCTTTCAAAAGAGTCCAGGAAGTCATCTGGATCATCATTTACTCCTAACTTTCCCAAAGTTAGAGTCTCGTAGGACCCTAGTCCTACCGGACAGTTGCCCAGTCCGGAGCTCTGCTTCAGAAGTCCATCGGCTTCTTCTTGTGTCTTCTGTTGCTGGCTTAGGCAGGTCTTCAGCATCTGCAGGACTGGCCTTTGTTGTTCCTGCATTGCCAGGATTGCACGCTGCTGTGCTTGCGCAGCCAGTTCTGCCTGCTTGCTGAATTGTGCCACCATCCAACTAAACATTTCTCGCTGCTCCATCGCGATGAGATACCTGGAAAATAAAGAGAAACAACAAAAAAAACCCAAGTGTGGCTGCACAAAAAAAAATCAGATCTACACTTCCCTCTTTTTTTTTCAAATTTTCCCTTTAAACTTTTACTTGTATCCACACAAGTTATGCCCTTCTACCTGTTACCTGGTAGAAATGTAGACTCAAACTCTCAGCAAGGGTGGTGCTGCTCTGCGTTGTAGCAGTCTCCAGCGTAGTCAGCAATCTCGCCTTCCGTTCCAGATTCTCTGCGGTCCGGTCCACGTTTTCCTCCTCCAATCCGGCTTTCTTCACTTCCGGTCCGGGTTTTCTCTTACCTCCGGTCCGGGTTTTCTTTTTTTTTTTTTTTTTCAAGCTGAATACTGGTAATTTTCTATTTCTTTTCAGTATGTCTTAGGATTATATCCAAATCCAAACAACTACGCCATTTGTCGTGGGGAGCCCTTCTACGCCATTAGAATTATGGGATGCTCCACGGCAAAGATTATTTTAGGTAGCCAAAGGGAATGTAAGGTTCACTTGACGTAGAACATGTTCTTACTTATTCCAGCTTCCTAAGAGAACTCATTAATGAAACCAAGTGTAGGGAAACAAGGCTTTTATTCCCCGTCAGTGCAAGGGTTCAAATAAGACATTAAGAATTCCTGCTCCCTCTAGCTGTGCCTGGAGGTAACTTCACATCTAGATTCCTAAAAGAAACAGGGTTTCTTTTCAAGTTCTCATCTTTATTGATACCCACATCATGACAACATATATCACGGTACATGGAATTCACAATTGAAGGAAGACAACGGACACTCACACTGTGACACTCCAAATATAATGGGGCAATGTGAGTGTCATTACCTCAGGGGATAAATAGGACTGTGCAGACATGCAATGCAAGGTTTGTAAATCAATGCAGAGCGTCACATCTGTACAGTAAACAAACACAAGAAACAGTATATAGAGATGGAAATTAAGGGCAAACATGTTACAGTAAACCACACAGAAGCCATATTGCCATGTTCTGTGTTTCCCCAACAGTCAGTCATATGCACATGCACCATTCACATTTCAACATGATAGAGTGATGCCACACATGCACGGAAAGACCCTTGGTGATTGAAAACATCAATCCAGGATGCTGGTGTGCATTAAAGCGGTGTTGTGGCAAAACCTGTATCATGTCCAGGTAGAGAGTAGGTGGACATAGACAACAGGACCTCTCCATCGCTCCCCCTATGCCACACGCATGGCTGTATGCTTGTGTTGAAACAAACAGTTGAGCGTATCCTGTGTTACATGTCACACACATGGCCAAAACACAACTGTGGAGGAATGTACAACATACAGTGACAATGTCAGTCCCTGCTGCACATGTGGGGAACAGTACACAGTGTGCAAAGTCCAAAGCATATCTGCAATCCAACACGTCATGTTAAGACTATCCTTGCAACCCTGGGCATGCATAGTCAAGTGTCACATCCCAATATGCCACAGTACATGAAAGGTCCTGTGTGTCTCCTGCAATGAGCACAACTCCCAACCAGAGCATGGCAGCAACAGTGTGTTGGACAGGTCTGTCATGGCCAAAGTAACAATCCAAAAATAATACTGTCCATCCTAGGCATGTGTCCCACTCACAGAGGTCAAACATCCTATGGCACCATTTTCCAGGGAAAGTTCCATGGTGTTGTGTCCCCCAACAGGTGGGTGATGGTGATGCCAGATGCACTGTAATAGATGTGTCTGGTTTGTTCTCTGCCCTGTGTCAGAAGAGGAGAAATATTGTATTGGTATGCGCCTTGCAACATCAGCACAAATTGCAGAGAGTCAAACATTAAGAAACACATAATAAAGGGACACACAGGCAAATATGACATGATCACAACACAAAACGCATTGCATGTTGGGGACATTTTGAATTGGAACTGTAGACACGGGTGTCACATGGATATGGTCTTGTCCATGCCCATGTTACACAGGCGTTTCACAGCTTCATCCTATGTGCATTAGCGTTCGTGAACAGAGAGCCAACATGAAATGTATATGAGACAAACAGTAAATCATTTACATGTAAAGGCTGATGTCATTCCCAAAAGAACAAAGGTGCAAACTACCTTGTGCTTGCATCAGGTGTATGTCTCAGATCCCCTGAGCCACTCAAAGGCCATAACAGATCACAGTGAAGGGAGACAATGTCAGCAAAATATGTAGAATCACCATGTCACCATGTCACGCCACTGCTGATGCAAGTCCACATTATGGCGATATCTGTGATACAAAAAAGCAGGTCAACAGTGGTATGTCAGAACACAAGACACAGTTCTGCTCCCAACACACAACACATGTCCACAATGGTCACACGGTAAACAGCAGTAAGGTAGAGATAGCACAGTCACCACTGCCCCCCAGGTGTACAGACCCCTCACACCACATGATAATGTAAAAAGCCTGAACACTGTATCATCACACAGCCAACCCAAGAACACACACCCACACAGTATGCTAAGGGCAGCGTGCCAGCAGTAGCATAAGGCCTGTATGTGCACAAGTGGAGATTTGTAGACATAAAGGCCCTGTGAATTGCAATGATACCCTGGTGTTGGCTGATGGTACAATGTCGGGGAAGGGTGCATGTGTAGGCCACCACCCAAAACCTAGGACCTCCACACACATGCAGCTCTGTTGGACATGTCTCAGAGACAGTGTTGCAGAAGACATACTGGACAGGAACACATGGGGATATGTGTGCCAACAGCAAGATATGGGTTAGGGAGGTGCAGGGAAAAGAGGTGAACCACAACATCTGGACAATATGACAGATCACTGAGGACATGTGTTCCCCCTGACTGCTGGCATAGACAATGTAGCTGTAGGTCCACCTACCCCAGACCACAGCATGTTGGCTGATGTACAGTCACCTGCCAATGCACTACAGCACCAGGAGCTTCACCAAGTATGTCCTGTGCATTGGGAAACACAAGGGAAACATACATATGTCATGTTCTAGCTGTGCAACACACACTGCACCTTCCTGTCCCCAGCTTGCAGACCCCCCAACATCCTTTACAGACTGACTGTTCACCATCACACTGTACACATCTCTCCCATGTGAGAGGCATCAATGACATGTCTTTGGCAAACTACAGGGGTCCGTACTCTGTCTGTCCCCTCCCTCACCTCTCTGTTGTCATACACACTGGTGAACAGAAAAGTTTGTTCCCTACCATGTTCCTGCCTCACTCCAAGGCTGCAGTATTATCCTGGGTCCCCCATATTGCTCCCAATGCCCCTTCACTGTGTGTACTGGTGTCCCAATGTCATCTGCTACCCCGCTGTCAATTGCTGTAACACATGGAAATATGCAGGGGCACCTCTGGTATCCTCTGTCCAAACACATTTCCTGGTGTGTATATCTCATACCTTGACTAACATTAACAGCTGTGTGCTAATGAGTTGCAAAGCATATATTTCATTGTCTGCGTAATGTCCGCTAAACCACACCCCGATGTCTGCTTGTGACCTGACCTTGATGGCTGCATGTCATCCCACTGTGTGAAAGTGATAATGGCAAAGCATGGATAGCCTATATGTGCACCTAATAACCCCCCTCCCATCAGAGCCTCTTTGTGTATGGGGACATAACTTTCCTTCTCTAGGGTCCGCAATGTAGTTGTTGTCTTGGACTGCACTCTCCTCCTCTACACACTTACACAGCCTATAGTTGAGTCATGGGTTTATGTCGAGATGTCATCAGCTAGATTTGCTCTGTCCTCTCTGAAAACACCCCTAAAACCCAATCCACCCCCACATTCATCTCTCTGCTTGCCTACTGTAACCTACACCTTGCTGATCTTGCCTGAATCACCTCTGTTTGTGTGTACATATGCAACACTGCACTGCATGGCTATTCTACACCGAAAAAAAGGAGCAATGATACTCCCCTGGCTGGACACTGCACAGGTTCCCTATCCTTCACCGCAACCATGTTAGGGCTACGTGATGACTTATACAGTCAGCCACACTGTGGCGTTCCACTAACTCCCCTTAAGGATTTTAAATACCATTATGACAAATAGTACTGAGCATGACATTGTATATAGTGCTACATATCACATGTAGCGCTATACAAAAACTACAGACACACAGATCCAGCTTACCAGAGCATACCACACACACAATCAGCTCAAAATACTAAATGAAAAACATGCACAGCTGGACAACTGGCACCAAACATGGTCCTCTCTCCCACTGTGAAACCCACACCACATGCCTCTCACCTTGCTGCACCCAAAGCATAACACCAACTAACTGTGGTTGCACAGCAGCCGCTATCACAATCATCCACAAACCAGGAATGTCACCCCAACACCTCCCACAAGCCTAAAACCACCCACACACATAATCCACCTCGACTCGCTGTTCTGCCCTGCCCACATCGTTTGGTTCTCAGTCATGCTTATATTTGACGTTGGGATGGCCAGCCAGTGTCTGTTACATGTCAGTACATTGTTGCATCCTACTGATATTGGTCTACAAATGTTAACCTGTATTAGCACTACACACATATACCAACAAATGTAGGTGGGAACATATGCAGTACGTACATGAGAAGAGCTCTGCAATCACCTGCCGCCTGACTGCTGTGCCCTCACATGTGTCACCACGGGCACGTACAGGGGGGCACGTCGGATCATCCTCCAGACCCTCATTAATCTCGGCAGGGATATTGTGCCTGAGAGCCATGTTGTGCAGGATGCAACAGGCTATGATGATTTCTGCCACAGTCTGTGGAGCATATTGTAAGGCCCTGCCTGTCCTATCCAGACACCTGAAGCGACTCTTTAAAACGCCAAAGGTGCGCTCTATGACAGAGCGGCTGGTGGCATGGGCCTCATTGTACCTCCATTCTGCACGTGTCCGTGGTTGACGCATAGGGGTCAGCAACCAGGGGCGACACCCATATCCTGCATCACCTGTAGAAAGAAATGAGGTATGTTAAAGCAGTAGCTCATGTCCCCCCAAATGGACACAGGTATATATGTGCAAAACAAATGCATAACACATCCAGACAGAAACATATGACATCACAACTATGCAGCATAGCAAAATTGAAATATGATGACACAAAAGGACCACATGGCCTATCTAGTCTGTCCTTCCATATCAACAAGTACAACAGTCCCCTTTTTACCTTTAGAGATCCTCTGTGTTTGTCCCATGCTGTTTGGAATGCAGTTACTGTCCTCATCTCTACCACCTACACTGTGAGACCATTCCACGGATCCACCACTTTTTCAGTAAATAAATATGTTGCCATTTCACCCCTGAATCTATCTCCCTCCACCCTCATCCCATGTCCCCTCATAGCAGAACTTGCTTACAATTTAAAGAGGCTGTCTCCCTCAACATATATGCCACGGAGGTATTTCTACATCTCCATCATATCACCTCTATCCCGCCTTTCCTCCAAGGTGTACATATTAAGATCCTTCGGTCTTTCCTCATATGCTGTATAATGAAGACCACTAATCATTTTAGTAGCCACCCTCTGCACTGACTCCATCCTGTTCACATCCTTTTGAAGGTGCAGTCTCCAGAATTGCACACTGTACTCCACATGAGGTCGCACCAAAGACATATACAGAGGCATTATCCCTTCCTGTTTTTCTGCTAGCCATTCCTCTCCGTATGCACCCAGGCATCCTTCTAGCTTTTGCCCTCGCCTTTTCAACCTGTTTAGCTACTTTGACATCAGCAGACACAACCACGCCTAGGTCCCGCTCTTCTGTAGTGGACAAGAGTACTTCACCCCCTATACTATATTGCTCCCTTGGATTGGTGCAGCCCAAATGCATGACCTTACATTTCCTACCATTACATCCCAGCTGACAAATTCCACACCATTCATCAAGCTTAGCTAGATCACTCCTCATGTTATCTACAGCTTCCTGGGTGTCTACCCTATTACAGATTGAGTGGGGGAACCTAAGAAACACAAGACAAGGGGTAGGTGTATGGATTGCCGACAACATAATCTGTAACAACCACACAAATGCTCGCATTCAATCAACCAGCATCACACAGCACCATAGCAGGGCGGATTTGGAGGGCACCAACCCTCCCCCTATATCCTACATAGGCAGATGACACACACACACAATGAGGGATCTACTCCAAGACAGACATTTGCACATACGCATAGTCATATGAACACCATGTGCATGTCAGAAATGGGAAATACCCACCCAGCAATATACAGTTCTCATACTGTCCTGCTTCAAATTGTCTGAATAGTGCTGAGTGATGCAGGATATATGAGTCATGGGTGGACCCCGCAAACCTGGGGACCACATTCAGAATATGCATATTTGCATCACATACAACCTGAACATTCAGGGAATGATAGTGTTTGCGGTTGCGGAACACTACCTCCCTGTCTCTAGGCGGGACCAGGGCAACATGTGTGCAATCAATAGCTCCCATCACGTGTGGTATCCTGGCTAACGCCTCAAAGGCCTGGTTCAGGGTCCACCACTGTTGACTAGTGTGTGGAATGGCAATATAATTCCGCACCTGGCTGACCATGGCACGCAGTACTTGGTGGAGACAGCCTCATAGAGCTCCCTAATAGCCCCCGTGCTCAGTCGGTAGAGGGTGTAGAAATGGACAGATAAAGGGATACCAGAATCCCCAATATGTAATTGAAGATGGATGAATTTCTTAATACAGAATGTGTTTAGAAGTTTAGCTTTTCACCTACTTCCTCTTAAATAGAATAGAATGTCATGATCATGAGTTCTGTGTAACCGTTTTTAAAATAGTCTGGAACATTGTTAACGTAAGCATAAAGAGTAAACATAGGCTATGAACTGTGCAACTATAGTTCATTGTACAGTCACTGCTGACAAAACATAATTTTTGCAACTTTTGCAATTATAAATAATTTTGTCATAATCAAGTGAATTTCATCTAATACACTGTAATCAGATCTTACTCTGTAAAAAGAACTTTGGCGACACCTTGAGTTATTTCACGGTTATAATAAATGACTGTTACTTCCCCTTTTTCTTTAACAAAAGGAGCTTTTTGGAGGAAGAATTTGAATTCAATAAGCATGGAACTATGCATGTCCATAGACCGGTTATTGTCTTCCCTCTGAGCTCAAAGAAAATAGCACTTTGTGTGTGTGATTGTGTTCTGTATTACTCTCTGCCTGTTTCTCACTGTTTGAGGACCAGAGACCAGAAAGAGCCGTGGTATTGTGGCCAGATCAGAGTTTTCTTCAGAGGGAGATGACCTGGTCCTCACGTATGCCCTGGAGCTGGGCCCTGGGCCTGTAGAGGCGTGGCTGGCGAGCCTGCACAGCCCCTGCCTGGCCTGCCCCCACAGCTGCAGGTCTGATTTGCAGTGGGACTACACCCATGCCCTGTGCCTCAGCCCCATAGACACCATCTCCCCTGTCAGGCAACCGCACCACCTGCCCACCTCCCACTGCAGCTGCAGCAACCACAAAGGCCGCCATAAACTCCACCCATCCTGCTCCTCTAACCCACTCAAACACAGACACCACTTCACTAATCAAGACACACACCTTACACACCACACAGAAACACAGCCACACAATACAACCAACACCAATCACAAACCCAGCCACACTCCACAATACACCTGATTCTGACTCGCTCCTTCCTTCACTGCCAACGCACGCCTTCTCTCCCTCGCCTACAAAAAAACCCTCAACGTGCAACATGTGTACAGGTATATTTATAGGGGGTTTTTTACGTAGTGTGCGTTGCGCATGCGCAGTTGTGCGAGCGTGCCGTCTGCACGCGCTACCCATGTGCAGTTGGCTGTGAGCATTGTGCATGCACCACGCCTCATGCTCAAACACAACATACGTAGTTGACACATGCACGCACGCACCTCCCGCATCTGCGCGGCGCATGCACAACGCGGCCAGCCAACTACACATGTGCAGCGCGCGCAGCCACCATGCTCACGCAACTGCGCATGCGCAACGCGCGCTATGTAAAAAAACCCTATAAATATACCTGTACACGTGTTGCACGTTGAGGAGTTTTGGTAGGCGAGAGAGAGAGAAGGTGTGTGGTGTCAGTCAGAGAGAGAAGCAGGTGTTTAGTGTAGCAGAGTTAGTGTGTTGCGGTTGAGAGTGGTAGAGGCTGGGTTGTGGAGGAGAGGTGTGAGGCAGAGCAGGGGAGACAGAGAGGAGGGGAGGCAAAGAGCAGGTGGGTGAGAAAGGAGGTGAGGTGAAGAGCAGATAGCAGGGAGAGGAGGGAGGTGTGAGGTGGAGCTGAGAAGGGCAAGAGCAGGAATATGTGACAGGGAGGGAGAGGGCACAGAGGGCAGGGAGATGGAGCCACAGGACAGGGCAGGAGTGGAGAGGGAGAGGGAGAGGGAGAGTGAGGGGGGACACCTGTTGGGGAGGACATAGATATGGCAGGGAGTGTGGTGGCGGATGCAGGCACATCGGCCCAGCCCACGCAGGGTCCTCTCAGTGCAAAACGCAGGCGCATACCAGTGCCAGCTGTGCAATGGAGGAGGGCTCTGAGATTCACCCAGCAGGAAAACCACATCCTGCTGGCGAGTGTCCTTGAGCATTATGAGGTCCTATACGGCCGGCTAAGCAACAGCACCACTGTTGCAACACGCACCCAGGTGTGGGAGGAGGTGCAGGAGGCCGTTGCACAGGCAGGGGGCCCACACAGAGACCTGGACAGCCTCAGGAAGAGGTTCAGCGATATAAAGCGGGGTGTGCGTGCACACATGGTGGCAGAGCGGCAACATGCCATGGGCACTGGCGGGGGAGGCCCCTTTGCACCCTCCCTAACACCCCTGGAGCAGGAGTTGGTGGAGCGGCTAGGGCTCATCTACCTGTGTGGACTGCCAGAGGCACTGGACACTGCAGATCCCCAGGCTGGTAGGTAACCAACTCACACCTTGCTGCTCCCAACGCATAGAGTACATGCCCTTTGGATATGTGTCAGGCATCTTATTAGCACATCCTCATACCTGGTCCCCTGGATCATCTCCTACCCTCTGCCTTCGGCTCATGAGTGTGCTGTCCCCCATTCCACCCCTTTTACTCTGTGTGTTTCTGCCCTCCAACCACATGTTTCTTTAACACCATCCCTTTTTATGTCTGCCCTGCACATGTGGCTACACGTCTGCTACAAGCCCCCTCTCAGACCTGTCCTTGTTATGTCTGTGTCTAATCTAAGCATTGTTGAGCAGGGATAGTCCTTCTGTGGGATAATGTACACTAGGGGTCCTCAAACGTTTTAAACAGGGGGCCAGTTCACTGTCCTTCAGACCGTTGGAGGGCCGGACTATAGTTTAAAAAAAAAAAACTATGAACAAATTCCTATGCACACTGCATAAATTCAGAATAAAGAGATATTTTTCTGCCTTTTGTGCATTTTTTTCCAGTGGCAATTGCTCCAGCCACTTTCTTCTGGTTTCTTTGTGTCTTCTGCTAACTCTCCATCGTCTGCTGTCCATTTGTCCTTTCTTTTCTCTTCTAGTTTTTTTCCATTCTCTCTCTACATCTGCTTTAACATTATAATCTTTCTCCTTTTGCTCTTTCCTCATTCCTATTTCATCCACTCAAATTTTACCCCTCCATCCTCAATCCCCACTTACTCTCCCAATATCCAGCCAATTGTAGATTTGTCTTCCCTCCCACACAAAATATTTTTCCCTCTCCATTTCACTCTCCCAGCTCCATCCCATTCTAATCCTCCCCCAACATCAGCTCCCTTCTAGTTCCAGCCCCACCCAGCATCTGCTCCCTTCTAGTCCCTGCATCAGCCCATTTCCAGTCCTAGCCCCCCATCAGCCCATTTCCAGTCCTAGCTCCCCCATCCATTTCCAGTCCTATCCGAGTCCCTCCATCAGCTCATTTCCAAATCCCAGTCCCCCCCATCAGCTCATTTCTAGTCCTTTCCTAGCCCCACCATCAGCCCATGTCAAATCCTAGCTCCCCTCCACTCAGCCCATTTCTTTTTTTTTTTAAACTTTTATTTTCATTTTGCAACAAACAAAAGAAACAACACACCAAAGGAGACAAAACAAGCATACAATAAGGAAAAGCAAACCCTATTACCCCCCACCCCCATGCTTCTTCTCTAAACCGACAGTATCAGCATGTGAGCGCTTCCAAACAACAGTGATCGTACATCAAAACGAACATAAATAGTATCTGCAATACAGAATGATCACGTGACAGAGATTTATACAAATTTAAACAGTCAGATGAGAGCATTGAGCATTGTGAACATAGTCATTGAGCATCTTCCATTTAGACAGATGATGGGGAGTCTGAACGGAAGAAGCAAACATACGAGGTATTTGTTCATATTTACTATAGAGACAGACATGATTCCACCATTCATTGGGGCTCAGATGGGAGCTATTTTTCCAGTATTTCGTAATTAGGGAGATAGCGATGCCCAGCATAAAGTCTAAAAGGAAGTAAGCCGATTTTGGAAGAGAGGGGATCCCCGCAGCTGAGCGGAGTCCCACTATCCTCCAAGAAAGGGGCTCTTGAAAGTGCAAAATAGATTGGATACGACCCCAGACCCGACGCCAGTAATACTGTAGTGCGGGACATTCATACATAACATGAGTTAGTGAACCAATGGCCGCATGGCATGTCCAGCATCTATTGCCCTGGGAGGTGTTCCATTTGGCTAATCTGTCAGGAGTGTAGAAACACCGGTGGGCTAGAAAGAAGAGTGTCTGAGTGAGTGAGGCGGATCGGGAGACCCGTGTCACTCTACTCTAGACGAGGCTCCATTGCTCCGGGGTCAAAGTTACATGCAGTTCCCGCTCCCATGCTTTCTGTGCTATAGGGGTACCTCTATTTACAGCATTACATAAGGTTTTGTAAAAGTTAGATGCTACACCCGGTGAACTCCCGATAGATCGGATAGTCTCCGACAATCCCTGGGTATGAGATTCCGATGGCGGGAGCACCTTAGCACTCCGAAGACAATGCTGTAGTTGCACCAACTGAAAGTAGTGTTTCGCTGGGAGACCAAATTCAATTTGCAATTCGCTAAAAGTTTTCCAGCGACCATCATGGAACAACTGGTTAGGGATCCAAATGCCCCTAGTGTACCAGGGGCTCCACGCCATCGGTTTATTTTGTATTTGAAATCGAGTATTGTACCAAAGCGGGAGTCTGTCTAACGGACAGAATCGGGAGTCTAGAGATTGCATAAGAGTATTAAAGGCACCTAAAGTGTCTAAAAGCATTGGTGGATAGTGGGAGTCTGATGGGAGAGTCATACCAGGGAGATAAGTAAGAGGAATCGGTTTGCAAAGGTCCTCCTCTATGTCTAGCCACACAGGTCTACTCGGTGCTAGATCTTCCAGCCAACGAGCGCCTTGTTTGAGAAGAAAAGAGTGGTGATATTTCAGAAAATCAGGGAATCTGACACCCCCATTTTCCTTATCTGCTTGCAATTTATGCTTCGCTATCCTAGGTGTCTTATTTTGCCATAAGTATCTAGTCAGAAGGCCCTCTAAGTCTTTATATGTACGTCGAGGTAGGAGACAGGGCAACATTTCTAAAATGTAATTCACTTTAGGAACAATCATCATTTTTATGGTTTCTAGGCGACCCCACCAGGTAAGTGTTAAGGGAGTCCAACGGTGAGTAAGCGCCCGGACTTTAGAGGTTAAGTCTTTGGCATTAAAGGAGATAGCGTCTTCCAAAGGAGAGCAGTAGTGAACCCCAAGGTATTTGACCATGCGAGGTTGCCATAAAAAGGGAAAGGGTTGCATATCTGCCTGATGAATCAGAGGATTTAGTGGAAAGGCTACCGACTTGGTCCAATTTATCTTATAACCCGAGAGTTGTGAATATTTACCAATTTGCTCTAGGACAGCCGGCACTGAGTCTAGAGAGACAAAGAGCATAAGGTCATCAGCATATGCTGAAATTTTGATTTCCCTATGAGAGAAGGGGACTCCATGAATCTCCTCCGATTGCCGGATTAGTAAAGCTAAGGGTTCGAGTGCAAGATCGAAAAGAAGTGGAGACAGTGGGTATCCCTGGCGAGTACCGCGTTGAAGGGGAAATGGCTGAGACTTTAAAGCATTAGCACAGATACTGGCTGTAGGCTGTGCATACATGGTGCGGAGACAACGGAGAAAACCTTCTCCGAATCCGTACCAGCGGAGAGTTGCAAACAGGAAGGGCCATTCTAAGCGATCAAAGGCCTTCTCAGCATCAAGTGAGAGGCCAACCAATGGTCGATCAAGATTAACTGCGGTAGTCAGTACATGACATAGAGTCCGAGCATTGTCAGCAGTTGATCTACCGGGAATGAAACCGCATTGATCTGGGTGTATTAAAGTAGACATCCTATCAGAAAGCCGGGTGGAGAGAATGGTGGCAAATATTTTATAGTCCGCGTTTAGGAGGGAAATTGGACGATAATTAGCTGTTAGTTGCGGATCTCTCCCCTCTTTCTCAAAAACTACTACATTTGCCATTGAAAAGGACCCAGAAGGAGATCCCTCCTCGGCCAGAGCAGAAAAATAAAGTTTCAAAACTGGAGCTAAGTCAGCGTTAAAGGTTTTGTAGAATTCAGCAGGGAGACCGTCCGGGCCTGCAGCTCGACCTGTGGCACATCTCTTGATAGCAGAATGAATTTCTGATAAAGTGAATGGTTTGTCCATGGCCTCTCTATCTTCGTCAGATAGGGTCGGTCGTTGTACCCCTGAGAGTAAGCGTTCAAATACTTCTGGCTCAAAATCACATTCAGATTGATAAAGCCGAGTATAAAAATCACGAAAGAGTTCTAAGATTTCTGTATCTTTAGTGACCAAGCCTCCCCCCGACGGATTACGAAGAGCGGTAACACGCTTGGCTTCTTTTTGACCCTTCAGGGCATTTGCTAACAATTTGCCAGCACGGTTATTTTCCCGGTAATACATCCCTTGTTGTGATTCAATATTTTTAGCAGCAGCAGTATACAAAAGCTGATTGTATTGAAAACGAAGGCGTTGTAAACGGAGTAAAATACATGGGTCAGTACGGGACGTGAGGAGACGCTCCCCAGCTTGTATCTGTTGCTCTAGAATCAGTAAGTGTTGCTTTCTTTGTTTCCCCTGTCGAATTTGATAGCTGGTTATAGTTGCACGGATAGATGCCTTAAAACCCTCCCACCAAGCCCAGCTCGCTGTGTCATGGGGTGAGATAAAATGAAAATAATCTTGGATAGCGGCCTTTATGTCAACCTGAAAATCTTTTTGATCTAGTAGGGATCTATCAAAAAACCAAGCTCGGGGAGGATCATCTCGCGTATTGACACGTAATGAAAAAGATATGGCAGCATGATCTGAAATATGGAGAGGATGAGTCCTAGCCGTGTCCACTTGAGAAATCAGTGCTTTGGAAATGAGAAAGAAATCTATTCTAGATTGTGAGTGATGGGGGGCAGAAAAAAAGGTGAACTCTAAGTCGGAGGGGTGAAGCAGCCTCCATATATCTACTAGCGCAAGATCTTGCATCAGAGCTGTAAGGGTAGCAAGACTCTTGGGTGGACTACTCGTTCTAGGCGGTTGTCTATCTATCAAAGGGTCTAGCACTTGATTGAAATCGCCACCAAGTATTAATGGAGTATTGGCAGAGGCCTGTGCCAACTGCGCAATACTTGCATAGTAAGCAGGGTTATCCACATTCGGGGCATAAATACAAATACACGTGAATTCACTATCTCCAACCTTAAGGTGTGCACGGGCCCATCTACCCTCCTTATCAGAGCTAGTATCCATTACAGTAGCTTGCAAAGACTTCTTAACCAAAATGGCTACCCCACACCGTTTGGAAACGGCGGGAGAATAGGCAGCCACCATGTAAGGCTTAGCATTGAGTTTCAGTGTTTCAGCGGAGTTTAGATGCGTTTCCTGAAGAAACACTAAATCAGCATGCTCATGGTTAAGATAGCTAAGGATTTTCTTTCTTTTGATTGGGCTATTGACGCCTTTTACGTTAAGTGATAAGATCTTACATAAGGCCATTCAGAAAGGTTAAAAATTCTGAGCATGATAACGCACATAATTTCACAATGTCCCTCAAATTAACTGTATCTGGCTGTACACATGACATGATAGAAAATAAGCTAATGTAATACAATGAAGCGCCCCACATTAATAAAGAAGAACCGCGGTGCGGTAGAGAAGAAGCAAAACCCCAGAAATTACTGGCGACCATGTGTCTGCGGGGAGAAACCCCAGAGAAGGCCGAAATTGAAAACATATAACCTGTATAACTGTGCGTGCTCCGAATCCAACCGAGGCACACATCATGGAGGGATAGGAGACCAAGAAAGTCATATAGAGAAAGAAAGAAAAGTCCAGGTAGTCTCTGTGCTTGGCTATGACCACCGCGTCGGGCCCTTCAAAATGGCGGACAGAGCCGGCAGATAATAAGTCCAAGTTGTTGGATTAGCGCATCTGCTCTGCTTCTTTGGAGTCTAAAAATGTTGATAGTAGATCAGGATCTTCGAATGTCCTAGTTTGGTTGTGGAGAGTCACTCGGAGCTTCGCTGGATACAACAGGCCAAAGCGAGCCTGTAGCTGTTGAAGTCGAGGGCGAAAAGCAAGGAGCCTCTTCCGACGGTCAACTGTGGGCTTTGCCAAATCAGGGAAGAAGGAGACTCTATGACTTTCAAACTCCAGATGATGATTCGCCCGGGCAGCATTTAGAATTTGTTCCACTTGTTGATATCGTAGTAATCGAAAGGTAATAGGCCGGGGGGTCGTTCGATTGAGCGCCATATGGGTAGGAACACGATGTGCTCGATCAATTTCCAGATCTCTATGAAAAGTGATCTTCAGCAAGGAGGGAAGAGTTTTGAGCAGGAATTCTCTTATATCTCCTGCTTCCGCCCCCTCCGGTATTCCAATGAGCCTCACATTGTTGCGACGGGCTCGATTATTGCTATCTTCTAACTCTTTTTGAAGATTCTGTATCTGGCGCTCAGCCTTGTCCAGTTTGACCAAGCGCACCGCGTGCGAGTCGAGGACCCCCGCCATGTTGTCCTGCCGTAATGAAAGACTTTCAAGTCGGTCCTGGAGCACACCGAAGTCTTCTCGCATGGCTCGAAGCGCTTCTCCGTTGGACTGCACCAGTTCCTTCACGCCGCGTATTTCCTCTAAGATCTCCTGGTGCATTTCGGGGTTTTCCCGAAGTGGAACCATCTTCTGTGGGGAAGACACCTCTGTTTTGGAGCGTTTTCCGTGTGAAGAAGAAGGAGACCCGAAGTCCAAGCGCGCTGGTTTATGGGCCGCCATCCCCCCCGAGGTACCCCGGTAAGTTCGGAGCAAAATATTAAGTTTATGTAAAATATTAAGTTTATGTTTATGTAGGTATTAAGTCAGGATTCTGAGTAGGCCTCTCGGGAGCTTCAGCGCGAAGCGTCTTACCCGCTGGACATCAGGCTCCGCCCCCCCACTCAGCCCATTTCTAATCCATGCCCCCCATGAGCCTACTTCCAGTTCTAGCCCCTCCATGAGTCCATTTCAATTCAAGCCCCCACCACAGCCCATTTCCAATCTTAGCACCCCCCAACAGCCCATTTCCAGTCCTATCCTAGCCCCTCCATCAGCCCATTTCCTGTCCTAGCCCCCCCACTCAGCCCATTTCCAGTCCTAACTCCCTCCCCTCACAGCCCATTTCCATTCCAAGCCCCCCTCCTATTTGCAGTTCAAGCCCCCTTCCACTCAGCCCATTTCCATTCCAAGCCCCTGTCCCCATCAGCTATTTGCAGTTTAAGTCCCCCTTCCACTCAGCCCATTTCCAGTCCTCGCAACCCCCCAGCCCATTACCAGTCCTAGCCCTCCCATAGCCCATTACCAGTCCTAAACCCCCCATCAGCCCACTTCCAATCTTAGCGCCCCCATAGCCCATTACCTGTCCTAACCCCCCATCAGCCCACTTCCAGTCTTAGCCCCCCCCATAGCCCATTACCAGTACTAACCCCCTCCCCCCATCAGCCCAGCTAGGTTAAAAAATAAACAAAAAATGGCTGCTGCTGCCGCTTCCGCCATGGCAGTGGCAGAATCAAGCATCCCGCGGGGCCCCCCCTGCTCTGCAGTGTCCTCCATGCGGCTTCAGCACGGGCTTTTCAGAGCCACGCGAAGGGAGAGTTTCCCTTTCTCGCGGCTCTGTTAATCCCGCCATGGGGCTGATGGGAAATCCTACCAGCCCCGCAGCGGGATTAAAAGAGCCGTGAGAGGAGAAGCTCTCTCTCTTCGCGTGGCTCTGACAGCCAACACTGAAGCTGCATGGAGGACACTGCAGAGCGGGGGGTGGACCCCGCGGATGCTCGATTCTGCCACTGCCACGGCGGCAGCAGCAGCAGCCGGTTTGTATTTTTTAAACCTAGCTGTGCTAATGCTCAATGAACGGGCTGGCCCTGGGTAGAGCCGCCCCTGAGGACAGGCAGCGGCGGCAAAAACACCCGGCAGGCCAGATAAATGTCCTCGGCGGCCCGCATGTGGCCCACGGGCCATTGTTTGAGGACCCCTGATGTACACAGTGATGTGTGTGCTAGGTACTGGCCTATATATGCCTAATAGTGGTAGCAGGAGCTGTAGTGGTAGCTATGCAGTACATGTACAGGGCATGGCCAAACACACATTGATTGTGGGGTGGATGTATTACACAGTTGTAGGTAGTTGCACCGTGCAAACCTATCTGTGCTGTGTATGGTCTTCCACAGCCCAGGTGACTACACAACCATGGGGCCAGCTGAGGAAGAGGATGTGCGATTGCCCCAGGATGTGGTGGAGCCCCAGCCCACAATGTACAGGGGCAGCACCAGTGATGGGGAATGTACGCCAGGGACCCACGTGGAGGCTGAGGCAGAGGACCTGCCCCCAGACGTCACCGCCACAGAGGGCTCCGAGGTCAACGGAAACCACCACCCCATGCATGCGCCAGGGACAGAAGACACCCCTCCAACAGACATGGGCCCTATCCTTGCTGAGCTGCGGGAACACACTGCTGCAGCACAGCGTGATGCCAAAGGTGGGTAACAGCATACCCCACAATCCCCACGGGGTTGTCATAACATCCACAACAAGATTGCATGGTGCCCACATAGCATAGTGTTCTGATGTTGAGGGGGTTGTCTTATGCCCTCTGTGTTTCGACTTCCTGTAGCATGGCTTGTCAGGTGTCAGCATGTGTGAGGGGCTCAGACACATGCACACTGTGCTTGGCCATATACCCCACGTAAGCGCAAAGAGGAAACCAATGATCGCAGGTCATCCAGACACCCTACGTGACAGATACCTCTCAATGGGTATTGTCAGGCAGCATCGTTTGTCAACATTATCTGCACTGTGCACCAGCATTATAGAAATGGGTGCACCCCAGATATGTGTATGTGTGTGCCATGCCCCCTCAGATCATCTGACCTATCCCAGACGAGCAGTGTGCATACCAGGCATTGACATATTAAACTGGGGCAATGTGCCATGTGTGAGATCTGTGATTCTCATGACCCCTCATCCAGACCCCTTCCAGACATGGGGATGGCTCATGGGAGAAACAGATCTAAACATGGTCATGCGTTACTAGGTTTGGCAGGCATGACTGTTCTGCAGACTGATCTGGTGGGATATGCATGACATGTGTATGTGTGACGGTTGGTTACTGGAGAGGTATTTCACATATCACCCTCTGTCCCACCCACAGGCACTTGACAGGCACTCCAGTGCATATACGTGGCTATGGGGGATAATACGAGGGAGCTGCGGCCGCTCCGGGAAGAGATCCGGTCGGGGTGCTCGCCCGCATTTCAGGCACCCTGGAGGACATCGTGGCCCTAATGCAGCAGCCAGCACCAGCACCGTCACCTGAGGTGCCAGGACAAGGTGCAGCACCACGGGGGGTGTTGGGCCGTGGGAGGCATGGGCGGCCACGCAGGAGGTGACTATGTGTGTAATAAACAGCCTTTAACCAGTACATCCAACGTGTGTTTTCCAATGTGTGTCTCTGTGGTCCCCTAAGTAGTGTGCAAACGCATGTCATGTCCCTAACCATATGACCCGCACCCAGGCCCCTCGCTGGTAGGGTGTCTGTACTGCCAGGTATCACTGCACAGACACCATCACATGCCGTGTGTGTGCCTGCCCCCCCCCCCCCACATAGGCATGCACGTGGCACAGGCAGACAAGGGTGGCTTGCGTAGGTCGGCTGCTCATTCCCACAAACGTATACGGTTACTCACCGACCATCCCTGTGACATGTATTGTCCCAGGACGCACTCAACAGCTTTACTCCTGAGTAGCTCCTGGGCTCAGCAGTACATCTTACCCTACCTGCGCAGACATAGTGGTTTGCCAGTTCCACTATTGGCAAACAGGCATGTTGCATCAGAAATGGTTCCCACACATTGCACACAGCATGCACATGCCTCGGTATCCTGGGACGCCCTCTACATTGCAACATCTCAGGGTCCACCCTGGTCTCACACACCTCCACACATGGTCAGCCCCCACAACTGCATGTGGAGCCAGTCCACGTATGATACCCATGTCTACCTTTACTACACATACATGTCTACACACATATGCCATGCTTGCATCCATAGTGTGTCGGTAAGGGAGACACGTGACCATTGTGAGTTATCAAAAATGTGTTTATATTTAACATAACTAATAATCTAAAACAATATGATAACACATCCCATGCCGCATGTCCAGTGATGGAACACAGGACAGCACAGGGCACATGTGTGGATGTCACAGGCGCCATCAGACACTCCTGTGACGTCCTTCAGAGGATGGCCGCCAACAGGGCAGACGCTCCATCTCGGCGGCCATCCACTGAATGGCTCCCATCAGCCACTGGTATGTGTGCACCAGCAGATGGAGGCTTTGCTCCACGCCATCCAGTGCCACATACAGGTCCTGCATCCACCTGCCACCACACACACACATAGTGCCAGGGGTTTGTGTGGTGGCATGCGCATGTGACCTGTGTGTGGCCCTGGATGGCGTATCCACACATCGCCACCCATCCTGTGCAGCCACATTCAGTGGCTGGCAGGAGCCCACAGTGCCCTGTGCTGCTCTGTGTTCCCCATCACCCTCCCCCCCAAACACCCCCCTCCTCCCCCGCCATCTCCCACCCGCCCTCCACACCCTCCTCCACCCCTCCCCCTCCCCCCATTCCCACATCAGCCACACCCTCTCCCTCCCCTGCCACCCCGCCCCCCACCCCTTCCATGCCCCCATCAGCCCCCTCCTCTGATGATGCATCTGCCGCCTCCTCCGCCTCCTCCTCTGCCTCGCCCTCCATCTCCTCAGCCCCGTCCTCTACCACTACCACCTCCTCCTCCATTGCATGGTGGGCAGGGGGGCGCCTCAGGGCATATTCGGCTGTGGAGGGGTCCTCACCATCGGCATCGCCCTCTGTGGAAGATGACAGTCATCAGCACACTATCATGTGTGTCACATAACACATGTACATATGCAGGCACCACACAGGCTGGTGGGCCAATGTGACATTTGTTACTGGGCAGCAAAGTCGGCAATACTCACTGTCACGCTGGGACACCACCCCCCCTCTGGAGGCGGGCAAGGTAGTCTGCGTGGTGCAGCTTTAGCTCACGCTCCTTCTTCCTCAGATCCTCTACCTGTGGATGTGAAAACAATGGGTGAGGGCATCAGTGACCGTTTATCTCTGGTGGGTGGCCAACATAAACAAACATCTGTGTGGGCAGCATCTTGCTCCACTGCTGTGTGTGTCATGTACAGCATAGTTACTCACCTGTAACAGGTGATCTCCGGGAACAGCAGGAATAAGTTTTCACATGTGGGTAGCGTCGGTACCGACGGAGCCTGTGTGGGAACGCTCCCCAGCGTCCAATAGGAAAGCTTTTGGGAGCATCCCACAGCGCCTGCGTGCTGCCTTCCCGCCTTTCCCAACTGCCTCTCTCCAGTTGAGTTTAAAGCTGAGACAAAGAGAGAGAGAGAGAGATAGGGAAAGAGAGAGAGAGATAGACAACTCCTAGGGGAGATGGGTGGGTTGTGAAGACTTATTCCTGCTGTTCCCGGAAATCACCTGTTACAGGTGAGTAACTATGCTATCTCCAGGAACAAGCAGGAATTAGTCTTCACATGTGGGGACTCCCTAGATGTAGATGCCAGGGAAGGATCCCCAGAGTGGTGAGGCCCTGTGGAGGGGTTCCACTTCCTCCCATGGATCTCTGGCATCCCGTAAGGGAGGCGGGTAGGAGTTGATTAAGTATGGAAGAGGTGTTGGAGAACAGCCTGACCAAATATAGCATCCCTGCAGGAGCCTTTATCCAAGCAGTAGTGGGCCGTGAAGGTGTGAACCGAGGACCAGGTAGCTGCTCGACAGATGTCGTTAATAGAGACGGAATGGAGGTGAGCCCTAGAGGCTGCCATGGCTCTCACATTGTGAGCGGTGACATGGGCCTCCAGTGAAAGGTGTTTGCTATGATAGATGAAAGTAATACATTGAGCAATCCAGTTGGATAGAGTTCTTTTGGAAACTGCTGTACCCAAATGGGAAGGATCAGAGGCTATGAATAGCTGAGAGGACCTTCTGTGTTGCTGGGTCCTCTGCAGATAAAAAGCCAGCGCTCTTTTACAGTCCAAAGTATGAAGAGTCTTCTCTGCATTTGAAGCATGAAGCTTTGGAAAGAATACAGGTAGATAAACCCTCTTGGTTTAAATGAAAGGACGAAACCACCTTAGGCATGAAGTGTGGATGTGTCCTTAGGACTACCTTATCATGGTGAAACTTTGTGTAAGGTGGATCAGCAACTAGAGCTTGCAATTCACTGATACGCCTTGCTGATGTGATTGCAATAAGGAATAGTACCTTCCAGGAAAAAAACTTTAAGGAAGTAGTGGCTAAGGGCTCAAAAGGCGGCAGCATAAGCTGGCCTAGAACCAGATTGAGATCCCATGCCACTGGAGGTGGTTTAAGGGGAGGTTTCGTTAGAAGCAGGCCTCTCATAATTCTGGATATGAGAGAATGGGAAGAAATGGGTTGTCCATTGATGGGTTCAGAAGAAGCAGCAATGGCACTTAAATGGACTCTGACTGACTTAGTTTTCAGACCAGTGTTTGATAAATAAAGGAGTTATTCCAATAAGCTTCTATAGGGATGACAAGAGGGTTGAAGCCCTTTTGTGAACACCAAATGGAAACTCTCTTCCACTTGAAGGCATAAGAACGCCTTGTGGAAGGTTTCCTGGAAGCATAAAGGACATCTCGCACTTCCTGAGTGAGGGGAAGGCCAAAGGAGTTTAAGCCTTCAGTAGCCAGGCTCTGAGGTGCAGAGACTGGGGGTTTGGATGACATAGTTTCCCCTCCTCCTGCGACAGTAAGTCTGGAGCTGACCCTAAGTCCAGGGGTGGAACCTGGGACAGATGTAGAAGCAGAGGGTACCACACCTGGTGTGGCCAGCGTGGGGCTATGAGGATCATGTTGCCTCTGTCCCTCTGGAGCTTGAATAGGGTCTTGGCAATCAAGGGAATGGGAGGAACGGCATATAGGAATTCCTGCCCTTAGTTGAGGAGGAAAGCATCCCTCGCTTGGCAGCCCTGAGCCGGAATCCGTGAACAGAATCGGGTAAGTTTGGCATTTGACGGACTTGCAAAGAGGTCTATATCTGGAGTTCCCCAGAGTTGAAATACTCTGGAGAGTTGGTCCATGTGTAGAGACCATTTGTGCGGAAGCAGAACACGACTGAGTCTGTCTGCCCAAGAGTTCTGATTGCCAGTGAGATAGACTGCCAGGAGATGGATCTGATGCTCTCTGGCAAACGCCCACAGTTGGAGAGCTTCGTTGCAAAGGGACAGAGAGCCTGTTCCTCCTTGTTTGTTCACATAGAACATGGCTACCTGATTGTCTGTGTGAACTAGTATTCTCTTGCCCTGTAGAAGGGAATGGAATACTTGAAGAGCCAGGCGAATGGCTCTGAGCTCCAACAGATTGATGTGGAAATGAATCTCCTGAGAATTCCAGGTGGCTTGGGTGGTGGTGTCCAGTAGATGAGCACCCCACCCCACTTTGGAGGCATCTGTTGTTAATGTGATCTGAGGAGGGGGTTGCAGGAAAGGTGACCCCTCCAACAGGTTTTGTGCTGACCGCCACCAGTCCAGGGACAGGGTAAGGCGGTTTGAGTTTACTATCAGATCTGAGAGACAACCTGTTGCTTGAGTCCACTGGGAAGAGAGGGCCCATTGGGCTGCTCTCATATGGAGACGAGCGTAGGGGACCACATGCACCATAGATGCCATGTGCCCTAGCAGCTGAAGCATCTCTCGAGCCGAGAGGTGAGTCTTTTGTAGTGCTGAAGAAACCAGTTACACAATGCAAGGACAGCAAGGCTGAGGCAGGTAGGTCTTTGCCAGTCTGGTATCTAGCCTTGCTCCTATGAACTCCAGCGATTGCGTGGGAGTCAGAAAGGATTCTTGGAGATCTATGACAAGGCCTAGATATTGGAGTACACGCATTGTGTAAGAGAGAGAGGCCTGGGCTTGTGTTTGTGACTGTGCCCGGATGAGCCAATCGTCCAAGTAGGGGAAGACAAATATTCCCCTGGTACGGAGAAAAGCGGCTACCACAGCCATGCACTTTGTGAATACTCTGGGTGCTGAGGCAAGGCCGAAGGGAAGAACTTTGTATTGATAGTGCTTTCCTTAATAGAGGAACCGAAAGAACTTTCGGTGTGATTGGTGGCTGAGAACATGGGTGTACGCATCCTTGAGATCTAGAGAACAAAGCCAGTCCTGGCTGTGGAGGTAAGGAAGTAAGGTACCTAGAGAAATCATTTAGAATTTCTCTTTGAACAAGAACTTGTTCAGTTCTCTGAGATCTAAAATGGGTCTGTGACCTCCTGTTTTCTTTGGTATGAGGAAATAGGGGAGTAGAACCCGGAACCCTGTTGAAGATGAGGTACCTCTTCTATTGCTCCTTGAGCTAGGAGACGTTTTACCTCTGGATTCAGTTGGGGGGAATTTTGAGAACTGAACTTCCTTACTTTTGTAGGAGGAGGCAGGCTTTGGGAATGAAGCCTGTACCCTCTTCTATGATGGACAGCGTCCAGGGTTCTGATGTTATTTGCCTCCATCTGTGGATGAGGTGACATAACCTTTCTGGGATTGTTGAAGGTTGTTTTCCCTGGAGGGCCAGGAAGGGCAAGTACTCTATCAAGGAGTCAAAGGCCCTGTGGGGGCTGAGGCTGCTGGGTCTGCTGAGGCTGAGTAGCTCTCAGCTTTCTCTGCTTAGTAGATTGTTGACCCTTTCTAGCAGCTTGTCCTGCAGGTTGTCCTTGCTGAGCATAGGACTGATAGTATCCTTTCTTTTTGGAGAGGAAAGGCTTTTTGAAAGCTTTCTTCTTTGCAGGATCTACAATTTTTGCAAGCCTGGTCAAGGTAGAATTGTCAGCATCCAATTCTTTGGCTTTTTCCTGCCAGTTCTTCCCAAAAAGGTTTTCACCAGTACAGGGGATGTTGCCCAGTTTATCCTGTACCCAGTGTTCCAGGTTAGAGGCTTGCAGCCAGGCAAGTCTCCTTGCCCCAATGGCAATGGCGGAGGCTCTGCCTATGCCATCAAAACAGTCAAAAGCTGCCCTGTTGACAACTTTAGAAATGTTCTGGGCATGCTTGACAAGTGCTAAATCGTCTTGTCCTCTGTCATCTGGGAGAAGAGGACTTAGCAGTTCTAGATCTCCTGCGACCTCCTTCAGGAACATTCCCATGTACAGGATATAGGAACTTATCCTGCCTGAAAGCATGGATGCTTGGAAGACACAGCGACCAAAAGCATCTAAGGTCTTACACTCCCTACCAGGAGGGTTGGAGGCATGTCGTTTGTAACTTTTAATTCTCCTCATAGCAGACTCCACCACGATGGAGTGATGAGGGAGCTGTGTTTTATGAAAACCAGGGGACGGAGGCACACGATACATAGTATCCAGCCTGTGAGAATGTGGAGAGGTGATAAGAGGAGTCTCCCACATTCTCAAAAGAAGATCCTGTAAGATCTGATGTATTGGCAGGGTGGCTGCCTCCTTTGGAGCTTGGGGATATTGGTGAATCTCTAGCTCCTGTGCCCTGTGCTCAGATTCAGTTGCTACTGAAATGGAGAGGCCCTTGACTACATGTCTGATTAAATCCTGGAAGGACATATCCTCAGGAGGGGACAATCTCCTCTTGGGAGAAGCAGGCTCCTCCTGGAGTGGTACATCGGTACCCTCTGAGCTGTCTGAGTCATCAGACTCCTCAGAAGATTGGATGTATCTTCTCTCAGGGTGCTCAGGTAAAGTGAGGTATCTGTACCGATCGGCATCGGTATCGGAGTGACCCGGTACCGGGGTGTTGATACCAGTACTCATCGGCACTTGCCGATGCCGGTACCGCAATTGGTGCAGATACCGGTGCCGCAATTTGCAGGGTCTGGGGTGGTACCGAGGGCTTAGATGCCGCAAGGATAGCCACCAGACTGTGTTTGATGGCCAGGGTCCTCTGGTCCATCGACGCTGCCGATGCCTGTGTATCGGTACCGGCCGAAGCCGGTACCCCAGAGCATGGCACCAGGAGTTCGGATGAGGTTGAGGTCTCCAGAACTTCCTGGAGCCCCAAAGTGGCTTTGGAGGCCGAAGACTCCTGCCAGGGCTGTTTGGCTGGAGCGTGTTCCTCAAGGGCAATGCCGGAGGCATCCCGATGTTTGGAGGGGGATCTACCCTTTGAGGAACAGCCAGATTTGTGTTTGGTTACCTGAGATCCACGGGAGGAAGAGGAAGCCCTTGAAGACATGGATGCCACCGAGGCCGCGTCGGAGGGAAAGAGGGTACTGAGCTTGGCTGCTCTTTTCTGCCGACCCCTCTTGGATAACATCCCACAGGCCAAACATTCAGACATGGAGTGATCCGGCCATAAGCATTTGCGACACCAATCATGGTTGTCAGTGACGGAGAAGGTACCGGCACATTTTGAGCATTTTTTAAAACCCGAGGAGTGTTTTTCCATGATGGAGGAGGGATTAGGGCCTAAGCCCAAACTGAGGGGAGACCTACAAAGGAGGTTTTCCCTCTTTTTTTTCTTTTTTGTTTGTGTGAAGAAATCTCAACTTTTAGAGAAAGAAATTAAAAGACCAGTGGTACCGGTAAAGAAAAAGAAGGCAGACGCTGCCACAGGAGTGGCAATAGAATAGAGGTTTTTCTGCGATGACAGGAACAATGACCTGCTGGCTCTGTGGAAAATTAAGAACTGGAGAGAGGCAGTTGGGAAAGGCGGGAAGGTAGCACGCAGGCGCTGTGGGATGCTCCCAAAAGCTTTTCTATTGGACGCTGGGGAGCGTTCCCGCGCAGGCTCCGTCGGTACCGATGATACCCACATGTGAAGACTAATTCCTGCTTGTTCCTGGAGATTAACTGTTCCCAGTGCCACCTGCATGCGTAGCTGTGGGTCTGGGCATGTGTGCAGTGACACCTATGTGCAGTGTGCGTGGCACCCTGAACACACCATTCCATTCCCCTGTGGCCCCCTTGCATGACATGGCATGACCACGCCACATTTGTGTTGGCAATGATGGTGTCCAGGGTACCCCCCTAACCCCGTATGTGGTCTGGTGAACACATTTGTGTTGTCATGATCTACGCACGTCATCCGACCCAACCCCACTGGCAACATGATATCCTAACACACATGGGTAATGTGTCCATACATGGGACGTTGGGTGGGTGGCACTATCCACCTTGCCAGGGGCCACTACCATGACATTTGGCTTTCTACAAGGCCCAGGATAGCAATGCTTGACACACTACAAGCATTGTGGAACCTGTCTCTCTTGGGGATACAGCTAGGTACATATGACCTAGTTGGCCACTGTTGCAAAGAGCATACTGGGCTTGATGGACCTGGGTCTGACCCAGTATGGCCTATCTTATGTTGTTATGTTCTTGACCTGGGCCTTGTATGGTTAGGGCAGGTGTAGCTGCCAACACCATGGGCAGGGGCCATTGCACCGGAATAGGCTATTGCCACCTGTGCTCATGTCTGGGTTTCAGGCTGTGCTGTGCAACCCCAACAGATGCATGTATCCTTCCAACAGCCTCTGTAATGTTCATCTGCAACCAGGTGTGGGATTCCTGGCGAGTGGGCAGATGTGTGACCTGACTCAGCATAAAGTTCTGGGGACATGGCTCTGTTACAGGCCTTCGAAATCAGATCTCATAGCTCACGGGGGTGGGGTGCTGTTACACACATCCACATCTGCACCTACCATACCATCTGGATACATCAAAGACGTGTGTGATGAGGTGTTGACCTCACGGACTAGGGGAAATGTGCAACCTATCCGCCATAACCTAACACAATATCTGAATGACATACCCACCATTGCAATCAGGTCTCAGGCCCCCTGGGGGTTGGGTGTCCTAGCACACATCATCAGCACCATACACCATAGCACCAGGGTGACTGGCAGGACACCTTACGCAGGTCTCAGGACTCCTGGGGGTAGGGAGAATGTATTGAACTGCATAGGCACACAACCCCATATCACCAGGGTGACTGACAGCCCATTTTGATGGGCTCTCAGGACTCCTGGGGATAGGGAGAATGTATTGAACTGCATAGGCACAGAGCACCAGGGTGACTGACAACCCACTCTGACGGGCTCTCAGGACTCCTGGGGATAGGGAGAATGTATTGAACTGCATAGGCACAGAGCACCATATCACCAGGGTGACTGACAGCCCACTCTGACGGGCTCTCAGGACTCCTGGGGATAGGGAGAATGTATTGAACTGCATAGGCACAGAGCACCATATCACCAGGGTGACTGACAGCCCACTCTGATGGGCTCTCAGGGCTCCTGGGGGTAGGGGGGATTGGAAAACAGTAACAGCAGCATATTCCACACCACCATGGGTGCTGGGGACCCACTTTAATGGACTCTCTGGGCAACTGGGGGTAGGGCAGATGTTTTAGACTGCTGGGCCACACACACCCATATCACTAGTGGGACTAACATACCATTTGGGGCATGTTTCACGACCCCTGGGGGTGGGGCAGATGTTTTACCCTGCAAATGCAGAACCCACCATACCAGCATGATGTTTAGAAAACCTCCTTAGGCAGATCTATGGGCTACCTGTGTTACGGTGTATTGTAGCACATCAACAGCAGCAGCTGCCATGACACCAGGATGGCATCAGGAATTCTCCTAGGACAAGCAGGATGAGTCAGCCACACTTGGTGACGTCATCCGACGGCGCCGAGACGGAAGTACTCTCCATAGCTCAGAAGGGCTTTTAGCCCTTCTGAGCATGGGCCAATTGGCCCCACCCCCCTGCCCGCCCCTAGCTAGCCAGTTTCAGTTCTTCCGCCTTGCCAGCAAGACTGACTTTTCTACTCTCCACCAAATCTAACATTTAAGAAATTTTAATTCTCTTCTGCTTATCTACATAGTCAGTTTTATACTTGCCTTTAATGTTTCCCAAACTTCTTTTCAGAACTGTTCAAGCAGAGCTGATCCCAGTCCCCACGCATGGACTCTCAATCTCAACAAAAGAAGCGAGAAGCCCCTAGGCAGCAGCTACCCACGGCAGCCCAGGACGTGCCGATCAGGCCTCCGTTCCCGGCTAGCACTCTTCCTCGGTCCTCCAATGACAGAAGGACCTCCAGAACGAAGGAGAAGAAACTCGTAGATGGTAGCGGCAGCCCGTGACGTACCTAAGGCCTCCGTCCCCGTCCAGCCTCCTAGGTCCCTCCGGTATGGCTGCTGTAGTGCCCGGAGGTTTGCTGCTGTTCTCCTCGGCTGCTCTGAGTGTGCCCTCGGGGCCTCCATGCACGACATTGCTGCTCCTCCGGGGGTCGGATCCACGATATTGCAGCGGCCTCCAGCTCACCACCCCGGTGGCAATGAGGGCCCCCTCAAGGGCCTCGGCTCTCAGCCCACGGCCCTGGACCCCCCAGGTGACTTCAGCTGTTTTTCCAGCCTCGTGGCTCCCATGGCGGCGGCCATCTTACCTAGGTCATCACAGCCCCAGCTCCTCCCCTTCGGCGCTATTGGTCGGCGCCGACCCAACATCATCAGGGAAGGAGTAGCCGCGTATTCAGGAAACACTCCCATCAGGAGGCACTCCGAATCCAGGGGCAGGCTTGATCGCAGTCTCGGCGCCGAAGAAGAGATCCTCTCTGACACATCACTGCTAAGGCTGCATCACATGGCATGAGCCTGGCCACCGGTTCTATTGCTGCTCTGCATCCCCTGCCTCAGCGCTGATATACCTCCAGGATGACATGGGAGCATCAGAGGCAGGCCGCCATGAGCCGGCCCTAGCAGACACAACTCTGGCCTCGGCGCCAAGTGGCCTCCCCGGGTGGCGCGGGTAAGTTTACTGTATGCTGCTTGCCTCAGATGTGACTCAACATCCTGCTGCCCTATGTCATCATCGGTGGAAGCCTGCCACTCCTCCCGATGCGTCATCAACCCGGGCCTCTGCACTGAGATCTCTGTTCAAGGCGACGATTCTCTGCTCCCGCCAGCAGCTGTCTGACACCCACTGGTGCCAGTGTTCAGGGGATGTTGAGCGAATGGCTCGGAGGAACCTGATCCATGGCTCGGAGGGAGCTGACTTCAGGACTGTCGCGTTGGCGGCCAGCATCACAGCTGTTGTCACTGCAACATCGGCCAATCGGGCCTTCCATAGGCGGGGCCTTCCTGGATGTGTGGGGATCGGCGCCGGCGTGGGGAGGCTCCGGATGATCCTTGCTGCTCTCTGACGCCGCAGCTATACTGCATTGGCTGGAGGAGCAGCAGGCACAAGGGAAGGAGCTCTGGCAACCGGACACGGATGGAGTGCCCCTTGCCGCACATCCTGGGTCGCGGCTGTGTCCAGAGTCCTGGATGATGACCATCTTGGATGCATCAGGTGGTCACTAATTTCAGTTCCTATAGGAGGTGAAACGCCACTATGATGGCCATGGACTTCCCTCAAACTGGCTAGCTCACGCTTGTGCTTCAAGCAAGGGCAGGCACAATCCTCTGAACTCGCGGGATCTGAGAGATCCGCTCACTAACGGGGAATCTCAGCACGCACACTGTGCTATGCTACCTGCCTGCCGCCGGAGCCCACAGCATGCGGCGCCAGCGAGGGGAACAACTCCAGCACTGAGCCTATGCATGAAGGAGAGTGGCGGATTGCACCACCATCACTCTGAGGCTCTCCTGCTACTCCCCACTGACAAGATTCACCAGCTCCCTCAGCTGGACCGCTCGTGCTGCTTAATGAGTATTCCTGGTAAACAACTCCTACCCTTCATATTTACAGGCCGGGTGCAGCTGGAAGGGCCCCGGCAAGCACCTGATTGGTGCCAACAGCAGACTCGCCCAATGGGTATGTTGATCACTCTATCGGGCAGCCAAGGAATGCTGACTTCGGCGTGCCTTAAGCTCTGGCTAATCCCTTGGCATGCCTTAAACTGTGCCACCTTTGGTTGAAGCACTTTCAACGCAGGCATCTCAAGCGCATATCAACGATTGTCCCTACATCAGGCACAGCAACATCAGGCTCCTCTAGCAACAGATCACTACACAGGAATTCTGGAGCTGGATTTCCAGTGTCAACCTGGTGGCCCTGGCAAGTCCCTCTGGGACATAACACCATATGCCTTCTGGCATATTCACACTGCCTTCTGATTCAGAATAGCTTGCGCGCCCCCTCCAAATGACTGCCAGTGGTACCCAGAGCAGCAGCAAAAAAAAAAAAAAAGGAATCCTCAAGAGACGAACAAGCTGCTTCACACCCCTCCTTCCTTTCAGAGCCTGCGTGGCAGGAAAGGGGTTGGGGGATGTGCAGGCCTCGCACCAGTAACACGAATGCACAGGCCACCCTGTCCAACGTAACACTTGGGTGCCTGCCCGAGGAGTAGTCCGAGGACTAAATGGGCCTACTCCCTACCAGGAGACGTGGGTGAGCTCCACCCCTTGCCACTCCCGACCAGGACACTAAGGTGGACTGCACCCCTCGTAGCCTCTAACAGTGGCCTACAATGGAGGACTTGGCAGATGAGACGCACTCCTCGCTCCTGGACCAAAAGCCCGAAGGAAATATGACATTCCACCATCGATGGCGGTGGCAACAAGGTGGTGCAGCACGCATAGTCAATGGGTTATCAAACAGAAGTTTGCATGTCCGGACCCCAGCTGAGGATCCTGCTTCGCATGCCCCTACTTCAGCTAAAGAGACTAGAAACTCGCATTGACTGCGGGCATGACCTTTATGACCAGCTGCCCTCTGGGCACTACCTGCATATAGGGGTGTGAAGGTTGACATTCACAGCCCCTCTGGCACAAAGGGAGTACCTCATGACCCACCATTCCCACAGGGACTTCGCCTTTGGTAAGGCATGACCTTAAGAACCAGTAAACAGAGTCAACTGATGGTCAGGACGCTGTCCATAGGCACGGGACACGGTGTTTCCCTACCACAGTTTGCATGGGTCCCTGTGCACGCCCCCTGAGGAAAAGGCCAAAGGTTGAACACCCCCCCCCTCCATTAGGTTGGGATCTACCCTTCCGCTTCCCAGACGCAGAAGTGCTCTTGCCGGCAAGGGCCGCGTGGCCTCATACCCCTCCCCCCATACCTTGCAAACTACCCAGCAGGAAAAACCCCACGGGATCCCTATCCTGCCAGAATCCTTCTGGGCGGATGGGCCCATGCTGTACCCTCTAAGCCGCGACCATGAGGGACAACTCATCTCGGCGGAAAGGATATTGGTCGCCCCACGCCTATTGACGGGTCCGCCACTGCCCATCTCTGGAGCCTTAGTGTGTTTCGACAAACCATACCCACCGTAAATGGGTAAAACAATGTCATCTTCATGCGAGGTGGGTCATCTTCTCCCCCTGCGGAGAGTACCTGCCCCAGTAGGCTCTGTGGCACTAAGCCAACATCACGGGATGCATAAGTCTGAGTGACAGGCTCATGGCCAACCTGGGATCTCCAGTCTGGATCTCCTCATGCTCAACTCAAGGGCAGCACCCTGCCTCAGCATGCACAAGGCAGGTGTATCTGACCAGCGGGTCACTGATGCCAGATCAGGCTGAGATCTATATTGGGGAATTACAACATGTTGCCACGGTGCAGCAATGCTGAGGACCATATTAAGGTATTACAATGCATCCCCACAGTCGGGATGGTAAGGGAACGGATGCTCCTGTCAGGCCTTCCCCTTGGAATCATGTGGGAGCTCAACCCTTAGGCATTCTCCATCAGTCAAGCTCTCTTTAAACACATCTGCAGACTGTCTGTCCGGCACCAGTACGCTTTCCCCCCAACAGCCTGACCCGGTGGACAGGCTGTGACCCTGTTGACAGGTTGTGATCCAGACCTGCCCTTGTGGTCCTTTACCCATCTATACACGACCCGTGACTATCATTGCATGACTCAACAGTGTGAGCATCCTCAAGCCATTGCTCTGACAGCACGCTCCCATATCAGGACACGATGGCCTGGGATAGATATCCAGTAGGCCCAGTATCTTCACTGAGCAGTGCCCAGTCCCTATCGACTACACCCCTAGGGACGACTCCTGCATCCAGTCTATCTGTGCCCAAGTCACACTGGCACTCCTTTTGGCCTGGGCGGATCATCTGCTGGCTGCCCACAATCAGACAATCAACCATCTACCCAGATACAGGCAACTGCCTTGCCAGCTTCCCGGATGCAGGCAAGGGCTCGGATATAGGCAAGGGCCCAAGCCACTCCAGGCACGCACATGCATGCATCCATCTCAGAGGCCCTCCCTACGCCCGGCTCATGCAAGGCCACCAAGACCTTGCAACAAGAACTATCACGGTACACACCATCCAAGGGAAGGATAAGGTCAGGAATTCCCTTTGATCAGGCAGCCCTAATGATCTGGTCTGCCACCTCCACATGCCGCCCGGCCGGGCCCCGTGGCCTTAGTGATTAACCTCTGTCTCTCTCTTAGCGTAGCCGATGCTGCGCACCGATCGCCCAAGGAGCACCGATCACCTCACTAGTGACACAGACTGGATGGTATGCCATACTGGGTCAAATTTCCGTTCCCAACAGTGCCCAATCTAGGGCAGGTCTTCCCAAAGACACAGGTTTCCGATACCTGTATCAGGCCGAGCAGCGATTTACCAGTCCCTGTTATCCCCTATCTGGCCACACTAACGGTTGCAGCATCCTCCGGTAGCAAGCTCCAGAGTTGACTGCACGTAAACAAAAAACAACAAAAAAAAAAGCTTCCCTTCAGTGAGGTCCTAAGGTACCATTTGCACCACTCTTGTGGCCAGCGATCCTTGCCATTGCTTCGTCATTGCGGTGACTCCCGCACTTCTGCCCAACTGCCGCTTCATGGTGGCAACCCCCACATCACTACTGCTCAATGGGCCTGCACCACCGAAGTGCCTTGTAACTTCACCATCGGCACATGCGTACATCATGACTACAAGCCGTCGCACAGTGCCTGGTAGCCTGCCACTGCCGCTTCAGGTCGGAGACTCCCACACCGCTACTGCTCGAGGGGCCTCCACCACCGAAGTGCCTTGTAACTTCACCTTCTGCACATGCGTACATCATGACTGCAAGCCGTCGCACAGTGCCGGGTAAATGCATCCTCTCACGACGTTGCTACTGCACATGCGTACATCGTCACTACATGCCTACAGGTCCTGGTTGCAACATGCAGCATGCTGCCCTAAGGCGCATGCCTGACCTGAAGAAGGTTCTCGGCTTTCCCCCACCCAACACTGCACATGTCAGCTTGGGAGGCACCAAGTGTGGCTGACTCATCCTGCTTGTCCTAGGAGAAAACGGAGTTACTTACCTGTAACTGGAGTTCTCCGGGGACAGCAGGATAAGTCAGCCACACATACCCGCCCACCTCCCCTGGGATGGGGTCAGCCTCCGTCCTGGTGCCCGCCTCCTAGCGGCAAAAGGCTCAGCTAGTGATGTACTGGCTAGCTAGGGGCGGGCAGGGGGGTGGGGCCAGTTGGCCCATGCTCAGAAGGGCTAAAAGCCCTTCTGAGCTATGGAGAGTACTTCTGTCTCGACGCCGTCGGATGACATCACCAAGTGTGGCTGACTTATCCTGCTGTCCCCGGAGAACTCCCAGTTACAGGTAAGTAACTCCGTTCTCTGTGAACAGGTCCTTAGCCCCCTGGGTACAGGGCAAACCACTCAGATGTGATACATAGAAAATATGGCATGTGGGTTTACCTGATACACATAACTGAGATAGACTACCTACACACAGCAGCATGCACAGCTACAATCAACACTGGATATGTATATGGATATACTGACCTGTCCCCATACACTTACCTCACGTGGGTAGTCTGCCACACGATTGTAGCGCCGTGTCACACGGTCCCAGGCCCTCTGGACCCTCCCCAGGTCCTGCTGCCTGGAGGACCCAGGGAACAGCTTGTGCTGCCTCCTTGAAATTAGCCCTGCCAGGTGGCGCAGCTCCTGCCTGGTGAAAGCAGGCTTTCTCGATCTGGTGGCCATTTTCACCAATGCCCTGATGAGGAACGAACGCACGCGCGCTGCAACACAGGCGCATATGCGCAGTTGGGCCCCACACCACACAGGCCTACGTGCGCTGCGCGCATCTTTCTGCCGCACAGGATATGGTGTCGCCAACAATATTTATACAGATCTATGCTGCAGACACACATTGCACTGATGTGTTTGACATTTAAAAACACAATTAGATTTTTAGGAATTTCTCTTGTTGTTTACACACTTGGGTCTCGAACCCATCACCACTGGTTCCTAGGGCACTGTCTGAACTGGTGTGCTATGCCTTTTCACATGCCTTTTCACATAGCAATGACTGGCTAAACAGTTACACCAAGGAGTCCTGAGAACCCATCAACGTGGGCTGTCAGTCACCCTGGTGATATGGGGTTGTGTGTGCCTATGGGGTATGTTCACTAATCCATCTTAATGTGAGCCCAGCAATGATGTGCAGGATGCCATGGGGGGGGGGGGGGCCTTCTGGTCTAAACATAGGACTCGCGCAATAGGTTGCGTGGCACACATTATGACACGATGGAGGTAGGCGTGCCACATTAATGCGCGTTAATCGTAGGTAGGTGTGCTGACATACAGACCTAGTGGCAGAGGTATAGCACATTGGTTGACAGACTGCCTGATGGTACAGGGGTCATGGGTTCAAACCCCCAGTGTGGTTATTGCATATGACTGTCTGAGACATTACCCTTTAATATCAGCAGTGGTTTGTGAGGCATTTGGATTTTATTTTGATTTGTGCTGCCAGCAAACACACCCTCACAGTGCCATAACCTAAGGTGCCGCATCATGCGCCCTATGGGGCACTCCTGAGGACACATTATAAGGTGCACTGTCCGCCTCGGCACCTTATAGGGCGCTTTTGAGGCACCTTCAGGCTACAGCACTGAGGGTGTTGTTGCTGGCAGCACACATTTAAATTAAGAAAGAAAATGCCTCAGACAGCCCTATCAAATAACCCCATTGTGGGATCAAACCCATGACTTCTGGCTTCACAGGCAGTGAAGTCACCAGTGGGCTACATCTCCATAGCTGCTAGTTAACTCCTGGCTGGCTAAAGTAGGACTGCAGCCCACCACACGAACTGTCTGCTGTGGTTACCAGGATAGGGTTAAACCACACATACCCATGATGCACTGCACATGCAAATCAGCAGTCTACAGATAACCACAGGATGGGGTATGCACCCCCACAGCACCTCAGCCTGGTAGGGAGTACTGACCGTGTGTGTTACTGGCACAGAGTAGCTACTGACCATCACATTATGTGGGTCCTGTGCTCACCCTGAGGGTGAGGTGGGCCGCCCATCACCATGTCCACAGCACCTGGCTTAGCTGAGATAGACTATGCTGTGGGTCCCCATCAGTGCCAGTGTGTGATAGGTAGGTCTTGCAGATACACTTCAGAATACACCTGTGTTCATCTGTATTTCCCAGTCAAGTTTAGCCCTTGAGGACTATGATGCACCCAGAATAGTGCATATCCTGTGTGGGTGCCATGGCCACATGATTTATGTGACCTGGGGGGGGGGGGCTGTTTGGACCCATAGGCGGATTATGTAGTATCATCCAAACTGCCCTCTGGAGCTCAGGATCTCCCACCAACAGATCCACATTCTACATCACTGCAATGGTGGCAGTAGAGGGGACCATCAACCTCAGGCCAGCTGGGGGAACAGACAACCTAGAGTGCAGTCAATGCAGTTCTGTACACATCCATAAGGTGATAGCAGGCAGACAGGAGGCCTGGAAATGCTCAGCTGCCCCCCACCACTATCTGACATTCTGCAGCCGCTGCACCCTGCAAGGTGTTCCAGCCATACACATACTAACTGCAAACAGTCTGCTAGCTAGTCCATAGTGCATATTACTGGAGGAAATGTGTGCACCCAAAACTGGGATGTCAGCACACCCACCAAGCAGATAAGTCAGTGATTGGGCCCCCAAAAAAGGAAACCCATATATATCACTTGAGAGAAATGCTATTTAGCACTATGGGGGACCTAGCCATGCCATGGTCACTGCTCAGTCAGGGTGAGAGTGACCTCCCAGCAGGACATGCTGTGGCCACCCTGTCCGTGCAGGTAGTGGCCGGCTACTACAATGTCCCAGCCATTGCCCTATGCCCTGTGCTCATGCATCCTGCCCAGGCCACCCTGTCTGAGCTATACCCACAGTACCTTGCTCCTCATTATGCACATTGGCAAGCTAACACTGGACACAGTGCAAACAGTGTGGGCTGAGTAAGGTGTTGGCAACCACCACACACTGGATGGACAGACAAACACTCCCACACCTATGCCAGCATTGTGCAAATATAGAGGCTTTTGGCAGCCCTGGCCACCTCACCAGTCCTGGGCACAGCGCAGGTATGGCTATGGTATGCAATACTGTTGGGGTCACTCCCCAGGGTGGTGAATACTGTCAGACACCAGACCTGAAACACACTCCACAGACATCAGAGAAATTGGTATGATAGAGCTCAATGAGCATATTGTGCTTAACTTAGGAATTGCTATCTGCCAGTAATCATAGCAACCTTTTGATATATGTGTACCATATTCCCAGGTTTAGGGTGGAATTGCTAAGGTATGCAAGTACTAGTATTGGGAGATGCACACAAGGCCCGATATCCTGCCTCTCCATGAGGCTTTGGATAATGGAGCCTGTGGGTGCGGTTGTTTCTGCTCCTGTTGCCTGCTGCTCTAGGGCAGAGGTTCCCAACTCCAGTCCTGGTGGGCCAAACACTGTTCATGTTTTCATGCTGTCCCTAATGAATATGCATGAGATACATCTGCATACCATGGGGGCGGCGCATGGAAATGCAGCACACATATCTTTATTAGAAACAGCATAAAACCTGAATGATTTGTGGCCCTCCAGGACTGCATTTGAGGCACTCTGCTTTAGGTAATGCACATGTTTATGGTGTCTGTGCTCTGAAGGGTAAAATATAGGCGTTTGATGCATGCTTATGTTCTCTGCAATAAAGGTTCGTTTTTACTACCACAGTTTAGTAGTGGGTAAAATATGGGGACTGGGTTGGCAGGAGCCACAGCTGGGACTTGAACCTGTGACCTTCTGCTCCTGAACACACTGTCTGTGTGTACTGCACCACACTGTGGAAAGCAATTGGAAGAACAACTTTATTAATATAAGATAAGCCTATGGCCCGACACAGGCCGTGTTTCATTTCCTTCTTCAGGAAACATTCACTTACCGAATTGATAAAATATAACAAACATGTAAACTCTCTCAAGATCCAAGGATACCAAAGCAAAACACTCAAAAATATTAGTAAAAATAAATTCATGTACATTATATATTATAATACTACATAAAAAAGATGATGATAAAAGATCAGCACAGCAAACACAGGACAAAGGAAATTAATACATGTATAAGAGTATTATATATTAATAAATAAATAAATAGCTCAATAAAAAGAAAACTCATACATATATAAATATGTTACATATATATAAAATAATTCACTAATAATAAACAAACGAATCAGTAAATAATTCGCAAGGGGTCGGAAAGGTCCACAGAGAGGTCTTACCAAGGTTAAAAGAGGATAACAATGTTATTAACATTTCGGCATATGAATTATCTCCGGGCGAAGTATCTCTCCTTAATAAGGGTTTAACTTTTGTACCAATGAAAAAGTATGATCACTTTGAAACACATATTGATCTATATAAATTTTTTCGGAAGATTCGGATAAAGAATTTCTTTGCTAGTGGTGAATCTGTTATTTCAGAGCCATCTATTATTAAGGGTAAATCAAAATGGAATCCACCTCCACAAACTGATCCCCTTATAACATCTTTTGAAAGATTGGTTATGAAAGAGGTAAATCAGATTCCTGTAAGCAAAAGACCCCCATATGATAACCTTTCTTCGGAAGAGCGGCAGGCGATGAAATCATTACAAAATAATTCAAACATCATCATAAAACCAGCGGATAAAGGTGGGGCTATTGTGGTCTTGGATAAAGGCCAATACCTCAATGAAATGTATAGACAACTAAAGGACAGTACCTTTTACATACGTTTGGATAGTGACCCCACGTCCGTCCTAAAAACCTCTATAGATAATCTGATTCTCATTGCTTATGTTTATGTTTATGTTTATTAAAACTTGATTGACCGCCCTTCAAAATAAAATCAGAGCGGTTTACAATAAATAAAAACCAATAAAAGTAAGGCACAAGGCCAGAAAAGGAAAGGAAATTACAATTTATAAAAGCAGAGTGGACTGAGGAACAATAGAGGGAAGAGAGTAGAGCTATAAGGAAGGAGAGGAGGTGGGGAGGTTAAAGGCTAGGGAAAAAAGGTGGGTTTTTAGCTGCTGTTCGAATGCTGCGTGACAGGGTTCTAGGCGGAGAGAAGTGGGCAGGGAGTTCCAAAGTGCGGGACCTATAAAGAAAAAAGCCGAAGAGCGGGTGGATTGAAGATGGGCGGCAGAAGGGGGGGGAAGGGTGAGACGGTTTAAATGGAATGAGCGGGGGGTATGTCTAGGGGTGTGAAAGTGAATAAGATCAGCTAAATATTGTGGGGTACTGGTGTGTAGGGCCTTGTGAACCAGGGTGAGTAGTTTATATTGGGAACGAATAGGAACGGGTAACCAGTGTAGATGGATAAGAAGGGGGGTGGTATGGTGATAGGGAGATGAATGAGAAAGAAGGCGAGCTGCGGTATTTTGGATTCTCTGAAGACGGTGAAGTTGGGAGGAGGCCAGGCCGATTAGGATGGAATTAGAAAAATCGACCCGGGACATGACTAGAGAGAGAAGTAGAGTAGAGAGAGCAGACGGGGAGAGGAAGGGGTGAATAGCGCGAATTTGACGTAAGAAGTAAAAAGAAGTTTTGGTAATGTAAGAGATATGAGCATGAAAGGAAAGGTCTGAATCAAAGAGGACACCGAGATAGCGGAAATTGGTGACCAAGGATATGGGAGTGTTGGAAAAGGACGGAGCTAGAGAGGGGGAGAGATGACCGTGGGGGAACCAGATAGCAGTGGTTTTGGCAAGATTGAGGTGAAGGCAGTTCTGGGTCAACCAGTGGGTGACGGCAGTGAGGCAGTTATTTAAGGGAGTGAGGTCGGGAAGGGAGGGGGACGTGTGGTGAAGGAGAAGAATATCATCCGCATAATAAAAGGCGGAAATCCCGAATTGTTGAATGACTAGTGTGAGGGGTACCAAGAAGAGATTGAAGAGAAGAGGAGCCAAGACAGAACCCTGGGGAACCCCACAGGGTAAAGGGAAGGGAGCAGAAGGTGGAGTAGAGGAAGAAGCAGAAAGGACTGAGGCAGATCGGGCGTAGAGAAAAGAGTGAAACCACCTGTGAACAGTTCCATGAATACCAGCTTCACGGAGACGGGCTAGAAGAAGGGAGTGGTCAACCAGGTCGAAAGCCGCAGAAAGGTCAAGTGCTACCGCAACCGAAATGTCACCCCGATCGTGTGCCACATGCAGAGAGTTAGTGAAAGCAAGGAGGGTGGTATCAACACTGTGACCTGGCCGGAAACCTGATTGACGGGGGTGAAGGTAGTTGGTGGAATCAAGATGGTGCGAAAGCTGTGCAAAGACGATCTTTTCCAGGAGCTTGGAAAGGAATGGAAGGTGTGAGACGGGACGGTAATGTGCTGGGTCCAGAGGATCAAGGGAGGATTTCTTGAGGATTGGGCGGATTAAGGAGTGCTTCCAGGGGTTGGGGAAAGATCCTGTGGAGAGACTATTATTTAGGATGGAAAGAATAGGGGGAAGGGAAGAGAGAGAGGGTGTAAATAGCCAAGAGGAAGGGATGGGATCGAGGGAGCAGAAGGTCTTATTAGAGGTAGCGATGAGTTTGTGAAGGAGGATGGATTACTACGCAAGAGAAAGCCTTTTTAATGGTAGATCACCCTATCACTCCAACCATCTACATTCTTCCAAAGATTCATAAATCCCTTACTAACCCCCCAGGCCGGCCTATAGTGTCAGCGATTGGATCCCTTTTAGAACCCATTTCAAAACTGATGGATGTTTTTTTGAGACCCTTTATTCCCCTCATGTGGTCCTATGTTCGAGACTCAACACACGTTATTAATATCCTATCATCATTGCAAGACTTTAACCCCGGGTGGTTTCTAGTCACGTTAGATATTGAATCACTATACACCAATATTCCACAGAAAGAAGCATTGAAATTAATAGAGCACTATCTAAATAATGGACAAGAACGGCGGCGTATCCCCACTGCCTTGCTGTTAGATTTGGCACGCATTGCAGTATGTGAGAACTATTTTTGCTTTCAGGGCCTTTTTTATAAACAGGTAAAGGGGGTGGCCATGGGGTCTTCCATGGCCCCTGATATCGCAAATTTATACGTTTTTAATTTTGAAGAATCCTTTATTAAAGATAGCCCATTTAAAAACAATATCAAACTTTGGTTACGGTACATAGATGATGTGTTTCTGTTATGGGATGGTTCGGAAGCTAATTTGGAAGAGTTCAATATTTGGGTTAATACTCTTGATGATAACTTACAATTTCAATTAACTTTTCACGATAAAATGATTTCTTATTTAGACCTACTTATCGTGAAAACTGATAGTGAATTTATCACTACATTGTACAAGAAACCAACAGATCGTAACCAACTGCTCCACTTTAAGAGTTTTCATAATTTATCATTAAAACATAACCTCCCTGTAGGTCAATTCCTGAGGATACGCAGAGTTTGTACCTCAGACCAGGAGTTTGAAGAATAAGCAAAGATGATGACTGGTAGGTTCTTGGCTAGAGGCTATCCACATTTTTCTTTAAAAAAGGCAATGAATAGAGCAGTGCAGTGCCCCTGGAATGAACTACTATGTAAGAAGAAAAAGGCGGATGATGTGGGTATGGTGTGTCCATTGTTGTACTCCTACCAATCACAGAAAATAGTTAAAATTATCAGAAAATATTGGGGTTTGATCCAAGCAATTCCTTCCTTTCAGGATCTTAAGCTCACGATAGCATATAAGCGCAATGTGAATTTAAAAAATCTCCTTGTTCCATCAGCATTCACAGAAAGAACACCTTTGTCCCGCCACAAAGGTCATTTTCAGTGTGGCAGATGCTCCGTGTGCAGCCATGTAATGGTAGTTAGGAAACAATTCATCCATCCTACAACTGGTCAGGTGTTTACTTTGGATGATTTCACTAACTGCTCCACTAGCCATGTTGTTTATGTGATTTTTTGCCCTTGTAAGAAATATTATGTAGGTAAAACTACTCGCCCTGTCCGCCACAGGATTATTGAACACAGGAGCTGCATCAAGAGGGGTGCGGTTGAAAAACCCTTAGTTTCTCATTGGCAAGAGATGTCGCATAATATCTCGGATTTAAAGTATTTGTTGTAAAAAAGGTTAAGATGAATTGGAGGGGAGGAGATGTGGATGCTGCCATTCGCCGCTTGGAGGAGCGTTATATTTTTAATTTTAACAGTTTATCCCCCAATGGTTTGAATATGGATACGGATTTATCAGTGTTCTTATGACCCTTTTATTTATTCCCTGGTGTTTTTATTTCTTATTTATTACTTTTTTATAAGGCATGCAATGTTTTCAATTTTATGTAAGCATGCATAATTTTTAGGTGAGGTTTGGTTTTATTTACGTTTGTTGTTATAGCAGTTCAAAAATTTTTCCACCATCCATTTACCTTAGTGTAAGGGATTAAGAGCATTTTTGTCTTGTTATAATAGTTCTGATATATCTCAGCTAGTACTATAGTTCCTTTTAGGCTCATCGGATTTAAGACTGAGTATTTTACTGTCTTTTAATATGCCCCCTTTTTTTTTTTTCTCCTTCCCCACCTTTTTTCTGTTGGGGTGTATATGTGGATTATACATTGGAGTGAAATCACTTTAAATTTGCAAAACGCGGGAGACAAATGTTTACAGTGCACAGACTTCGGCGTTTTACTTTCGATTTGCTACAGGGTGTTTTCCTTATGCGGATGCACAGCGCTGGTTATTCAAGTGAGTTTTTAAAGCAAATTTTGTTGTTAAGTATTTAAGGAGTTTAAGGAATTTAGAGTGATGTCACTTTAAATTTACATAATGCGGGAGACAAATGTTTGCAGTGCGCAGACGTCGGCGTTTTAATTTCGGAAGTTTTTCCTCATGCGGATGCACAGCGCTGGTGATTCAAGTGAGTTGTTAAAAGAAATTTTGTTGTTATTAAGTATTGTAAAATGCTTTGGATTTGTTATAAGAACGTTTTTTCTTCATGCGGATGCACAGCGCTGGTGATTCAAGTGAGGTTATATATGAAAGATTTTGTTGTCGTTAAGTATTGCAAAATGCTTTGGATATTTTAAAACTGCTTGAGTAATTGGTAGCGTGCATTCAATCTTTTTGGTGCACTGAATTTCGGATGTTTTTATAATGTCTTACATTTATATGTTTTTTAGGATTACGCTGTTGAAAGTCAATTGTCTGCATCAGGAAATGAATGGTTCTGGCGCATGTATTCTCTTTGGTTGAGTAGTAAGGACCAACATTAATATTGTTAAAAACCCTTTAAAAAGAACGGTTTGGAAGTGAAGGTTTTACCCACGGGTGCCTCCGGTTCACAGTTTTAAGGCACTATTATAATCAGTTAGGTAATAAGTTTGTCCTGCACTTCTCATGGTCGTCGCGTTCTCTTGGAATGTGTTTTGGAGACTATTTAAGAATCACGAATCTCTGCTAGTTCTTTAGGTGCACTGGGTTCCGTTCCCTTCCTGGTTTTTGCTTGCCCTTGTGGAATAGCGACAGATAGATATAGTACCTATCCTATTGGTTCTCATCCTTGTCCCCACTTCTTACAGAGTTTTTTCAGAATACTGTGGATGTGTGATTTGCCTATAAAGGTATGGATTGTTTAATTTGTTCACATTATCCTTTATATCCATGTGTTTTAGATGTGTTCATGATAGCAATGTTTTTTAGTTGTTTTATAATTGAATTATTTACTGATTCGTTTGTTTATTATTAGTGAATTATTTTATATATATGTAACATATTTATATATGTATGAGTTTTCTTTTTATTGAGCTATTTATTTATTAATATATAATACTCTTATACATGTATTAATTTCCTTTGTCCTGTGTTTGCTGTGCTGATCTTTTATCATCATCTTTTTTATGTAGTATTATAATATATAATGTACATGAATTTATTTTTACTAATATTTTTGAGTGTTTTGCTTTGGTATCCTTGGATCTTGAGAGAGTTTACACGTTTGTTATATTTTATCAATTCGGTAAGTGAATGTTTTTTAACTATGTATTTATATATTTATTTTTTATTATATTTGTTGTTTTGTAGCCTGCCCCTGAAGAAGGAAACGAAACACGGCCTGTGTCGGGCTATAGGCTTATCTTATATTAATAAAGTCGTTCTTCCAATTGCTTTCCACGTTCTCACTGGGTCTTCTATAGCACGTGGATCGTGCCCCTTGTTGGTACCTACCCCTGCACCACACTGTGGCCACAGAGACAGTGCAGTCCCTGGAGATACCATGGCTGTTTGTCAGACAGAGCCTGTCTGTTGCAGTGCACGGCACCCACCTGAACAGGGCTAGGCCATGGTCTGCTGTGGGCAGCAGCCACTGCCCCCTCCACCACCAGTACCCCTCCACCCCAATGCTGACATGGCCTTCTGCTGGTGGTGCTGGTGGTGCGCAGTCTCAGGCCATCCAGTGTGTGGGTAGGCGGCTGCCTATGGTGCGTGTTCTGGGGTAGGGGTGCCTGCATAGCTGTCCACGCTTCCCCCCAGCACCACATGCCAATGTTCCGTGCCCTTGGGGGTACCTGCTGGGTACTATCCCCTGTGACACTGTGGGGAGCACACTCATGCCCATGTTGGGCCCTCCTCAGCTGCTGTCTGGCTGTTCTACTGTTTCAGCATTCCTATGGGCCAGCTAGGCATCACCCTAGTCCGCACTGTGGCCCAGCTGCACCACAGCATGTGCCGCCTGCAGCCCTCTGTGTCCCCTTTTCCAGCATCTGTCCAGTTGCCCATTCCAACATGCCCACCCTGCTGTTGTGGAACATGTGCATGCCATAGGAAACCTGGCCAATGGAGTCGGAAACCCTGCTCAGCGCAATTTCACTGTGGACTCATTCACCTTGTATGGGGATGGAGCATAGACCCTTCCAAAATTCATTTCTTTTTTTTTGGAGCTTTCTTGGGAGTGTCTTTTTATATTTCCCATTGATATCAATATTGCCCAGCTTGGTTATGCTTTTTTTACATTTTCTTCTGTTCATTTTCAATGTTTATTTGCCCTTTTGTTCCGTGCACATGTATCACACTTATCACTTTTTATAGGTTTCCCTGGTTCTGCTGTACATTGCTGACGGAAATGGTTTCTTTTCCTTTAAATCGGCTCTAACGCCAGGGTTTCACTGGCGTTAGTTTTGAGCCTCGGATTTCACAGCGTTAGTGTGCGGGGAGCCTCTCCCCTCCCACTCTCCACCCATTGACCCCCTTCTCTCCGCCCCTGGGGAGCCTTCTTCCGCCCCTGGGGAGCCTTCCTCCGCCCTCTGGGAGCCTTTCTCCGCCTTCAGCATTCATATGCGCCGCTGCACGCGTTATCGTGCGCTAAGGTACCTTATCGCCCAGTAAGGTGCCATTATTGCGCGATAAGGTACCTTATTGCGCGGTAATGTGGCAGAGCGCACATTAAGACGGTTTAGTAAACATGCCCCTAAGTCTCCTCGTATTAGCAAGGTGTTTGTGTGGGGAGGCTTAGACAGGGGTGGGAAGGGATAGTGCAGAGGCGGAGTTAGGGCAGGCACTGGGCAGTCTGCAGCACCAGATGTACAGGGTCGATTCTGAAGTTGGCCATGTACGTCCAGGGCTGGCAGACTAGACATCAGGGATGGGAGTCCCAACCGGAATCAAAATGGTGAGAAGGAGCAGGAGATTCCCCACAGCCCAACACTGGCCATGGAAGGCCAGATCGGGGGTTGGGCTGCAAGGAAAAGGGAACGTGGTCAGCAGCTGGGGATCATGGCTCCTGAATGGAGCCACAGTGCCATGGCAACTGGACGCTATGGCACTGCAGCTCCATTCAGGAGCCTAAGTTAGCCAGGCATGAGCCTGTATGTGCTGGCTAGATGTGCCCTGCAGGATCAGAATTGCATCTACCTCTGTGCGTCCTGTTCCGACTGGACACACAGAGTCTGGAACGCACAGTACGGAATGTGCCTCCATGTGGTTGGATCCCATATAATGATACTGAATATTAGTGCTATACAGATACTGCCAGTGCTGACTACAGTATCCAGATCTTTAGTACCAGCCACTATCTGGACACCGGTGCTGAATATCCAAATTTAGGAGTATGTTTACTAAACAGCAGTAAGGGAGCATGCATTGCCGAGCATTAACGGCAGCGAAAAGAGGTTTTCCATGCAAAAAAGACTCGGTGCGTAGGAGGCGTTCCAGCATTAAGGGCGCTATAGGCTATTTAACATGCGGTAATGGGACATTGGGCATTAAGGTGTCAAGCAGGCACCTTAAAGTCCAAAAACTGCTGTAACCCTAATGCTGGATAAAGAAGCAGCAAGGGAAGACAATCTGAAGGAAATGTCTGGAAGGACAGGTGAGAGATGATGGATCTGCTAGACCAGTGGGCAACTATGTGGCAGCCATTAAAGTGGATGAGCATGTGGGAGGGTTGGTGTATGGATGCACAGAGGGTGCCAATGTAATATGGCACAATGTCAGTGTGTGGCATAGGATGTGGAACATGTGTCCCCCAGTGGAGTCAGAAGTGGCAGGATGTGTGCAGCAACAGGAGGACAGAGTAGGAGTGGTGATGTTCAGATCAGGCACAGGAGAGGTGTGTGTGCAAAGCCAAATTGTGGTAAAGAGTACTAGTGTAGGCCATGGTGTAGCAGTCTGCATGAGAAGACATGACTGCACCCAGTCGAGAGAGGTGGATGGATGGAGGCAGAAGAGAGGGTGGTATGGGCTGGTAGTACTGATGTGCAGTAGGTGCCATTCCCAATGTATCTGTACTGTGCATGAAAGTGTGTGACATTGCCACTTGGAAGGCCTGATACCAGACATGTTGGCCTCACACCTGTCCTAGCCACTCAGACACCATAGAACACCTCAGACAAATGTGCTGACAACAACTGCACAGGTGTTATCCATACTGGGCAAATGGGGTATGAATGGACATGAGCTGAGACCTGCAGGTGGATATCCGAGGAGTAGGATGTGTCCACATGTACTGAAGAGATGGAAGGGAGCCAAAGCTGTACAGTAACAAACATGATGTCACACATGATTCATGTTTCCCAAGTAGGTTACAGATGTATGCATGTAATTGCATGTTAGTATACTGCTGAAGCAGGACAGTCATGTCGGGGTACATTTTACCATCATTTACTAAAGTCTGATGAAAACCCTGGACTCTATGGACTTGTAGTTAGCTGAGCCATTGGTGGGTTAATTGACCTGCCCAAGGTCACAAGGAGGTGCTGTCAGTCCATTAAGGTTGTAGCTGATATAAAATGCGACAGTAACTCATTCCAAAATGTCACATAAGGAGTGCTAGAAGGCCTCAAACTGTGTTATTTTGCCCCCCCCCCAAGCTATTGTCCTTGCCATAGCCATTGTCATTGCTGTCATGCCATGCCTCCAAGGAGGGTCCTGACATATGCAGGATGAACATATCAGTCCCCCTGCAATGGACTGTATCAGAGGTAATAAAGTCATGCTTGCAGAAGGCCATGATGTAGAATAGCATGTTTGCTAGAGCCAGGACAGTTAAAGACAGGGAAATGGCCTGAGTAGCACACAGGCCCAAAATGACCAAGTGAGAATTGAACCCCTGCACATGAAAACATTGCACTAGCCAGTAGACTACACCGCCATATCTCCCTATACAGCAATGTTGGAATTCAAAGAGCCTACAGGTCACTGCATAGACTGCCTGCTGTGCATGCTGGTATAGGCTAGCCCCTCCGGTACCCATGAGGCACTGCACAGGTAGAACAGCAGTCTACAGCTGATCATCAAAAGGAGAATGCAGTGATCCATCACATACGCTCAGTAAGATGCACTGACAGTGGGTGTGACATGCACATAACAGTTACAAACTGTGCTTCTGAACAGTTTTAGCAGTCACCCTGAGGGTGAGGACGGGCGCCCAGCACCTGGTCCTCAGAACTTGCACTGTTAGAGATGATCTCTGCTGGCTGTGCTGCAGGTCCACATTACTGCCAGTGTGTAACAGCTATTGTCTGTAGTGTGTTATACTAGTCACCTTGTTTCCTGCACAATTGTAGCTTGCTGTAGGTGCTAGTCACAGCTTGACCCTGTTGGACAGTGATCATCCCAGAATAGTGCATACTAGTCCCCAGTGTAAAAAAGTGGATGCCAAATGCTGGGGGGGAGGGAGGGGTATTACTACTGTCCTGCCATGACCACAGTGAGCAAGCCAGGAACAACTTCTGTCCCAACCATTGAGGACTAACAATTCACCACAGCAAGCTCTGTCAGACTGCACCTGCTGCCCAGTACTGGGCTGTTTCAGCCATGCACATACCAACTGCATCCAGTCCGCTGGTCAGCAAACAATGCATGTGCACAGAGTTCCTATGTGCACTCTAGCTTGGGATAAACAGTATGGCTCAGCAATTAGACTTCCCAGCAAGAGATTGCACCCACATCACTGGAGCCAGACAATATATAGCACTATGTGGATACATAGCTGTGCCATGGTCACTGCTCAGTCAGAGTGAGAGTGCCCTCTCAGCATGACATGCTGTGGCTACCTAGGTCATACATGTAGTAGAAGACCACAATGAAGTCTCAGCCATTGACCCTACTACCAAGGCAAACACATCCAGGCCAATTCGCTCTGTTCCAGGCCATACCCACAATCCTCTGCTCTTCACCATGCACATTTGCACACTAACACTGGGAACAGCTTAGGTAATATGAGGCACAGTGAAGTGCAGAACAATGGAGAGACACACACACTGCTGTGCAAAAGTGGAGATGGTTGGCATTCCTGCCTGCCACATTGGTCTTATCAGCTCAAGCATTGTTAACTTGTGCAGGTTCTAGAAGAGTACCCTGACATTAGTGCCTGTTGTTAGCACCCGCTCAGTATGCAGGTGCTCACAGCCTGCCTCTCCATCCAGTTGTGGATATGAATTCTGTCTGTGTGGCTGATGAGTGTTTGTACCTTTCCTGGCTGTTTCATTGGGGTTATACATGCTGGTGCTGTACCTGCACTGTAGGCTGAAGTTTAGACACAGGGACATGCAATACATGATCCACATTCAGGAATTGAACCTGTGACCCTCACTCACATACACACTGTGTGTGTTGAGCCACAGTACTACCATATGGATATAAATGTCCCTAGGGCTGTCTTGTTCCACATCAGACAGATCTTGCTATATGTTGCAATGTGCATGGCACACAGGGCCAGGGCATGGTTTTGGTCTGCTGTAGGCGAGTGCTGCTGCCTCTGCCACCAACATCCCCACACCATGCTGACATGCCTGCATGCTGTCAGTGGTGGCAGTGTGCAGTCCCAGCCTGTCCAATATGCAGGCCTGGTGTGTGCCTAGGGTGCAAGGTCTGGTTGATGGGGTGGGCAGAGGCACACATGGACACCCTCACAGCTCCCCCCCCCAACTATCTGCCTCTGCAGGGTCTCCAACACTGCCTGCCACCGATACATCTTGTGTGGAGGAAAGACAGGCACTACTGTAGTAATTCCTCAGGTGCCTGCATTTGCAGCTAACTGGAGGGCTACAGCTGCTGGCGCTATAGGCCACCTCTTCCACAGCTGGGTTCAGCAGCAGCAGGGGTAGCCAGCCAGAATCTGTGCCCAGGGTGCCAGGTCCCCTGGACTGCCTCATGTGGCATATCACCTTTCTGCAGCAGCAGCAGCTTGTCTGTGTGCTGCCACTGTCAATGTGGGATCATGGTGGACATCACAGATGGTACTGCAGATGGAAGGAGACCCCTATGAGCTGAGCCTCCAAAGATTAGCGCCTGTCAACATGGAGAAGAGACAACTGAGTAGAGATATGATAGTGGTATAGAAATTAATGAATGGATTGGAATGTGTAAATGTAGATTGATTGTATACATCATCCAAATGTGGAAAGACTAGGGGACCTGCAATGAGGTGACAGTGTAACCCATGTAAGACAAATAAGAGAAAATAGTTTCACACGCAATGCTTAAACAAACACTGAAATTCATTATCGGAGGATGTAGTAAAAGCTGTATGTGTAGCTGGGTTTAAAGATGGTTTGAACAGGTTCCTGGAGGAACAGTCCATAAACCATTATGCAAGGAGACTCAGGAAATGCACTGTATGCCCCACTACAGGCGTTATGGAACATGTGTGTCAAGTGGTGAAACTGCTAGATATCTTTGATCCAGATTGGCCAATGTTGGTCACAGAATACTGGCCTTGATGGACCTTGGTCTGACCCAGTATGGCATATCTTATGATCTTATGTTCTTATGTCTTCCCTGTACACCAGCAACTCCAAGTGCATGACCCACAACTATGTTGATGGTGCAAATGGGTCCGGTGGCCCATTTGCACCATCAACATAGTTCCCTATCATATGTGGGCACCCTGCTCTTCCTGCTAATGAAGCACTATTTTCACTGTCTGTGGCTCCCCTGTCAGTGTATCACATTGCAGATATTTAAAGAGGCTCTCTCTGCTCATCAGACACCCTTTCCATGATATTTCACATGGCAGTAAGATTACAAGCATTAAGGGGCTCTATGGGGTGTTAGCTCAACAGGTGTTAAAGGTACACATATTGTTACCACCCACTCTCTGCCCCTTGAAGCCCATTCTCTGTTTCCTGTTCCCTTTACACTGCAGGAACCTTTTACACTCGGAAACTCGGCATTTTTGTGGCAATAAGGGGCCATGTGTGCCGTTACCACATGTGAATGGTACACTTGTTCCCTTACCGCCGTTTAGTAAACATACCCCTTAATTTAGCCATGGCAGCCAGCGTTAAAAAAAATGCTGGCCACCAGCACTAAAATTTGCCCATTAATTTTGAATGTTGGAATATGAAAAATCTCAACAAAGAAACTCAGCGTAGCTTTCTGTGAACTACGCCCATACATTTTTTCCATGGAACAACTTCTTAATATTTTTACTATGAATAAATATATCAGACCAGTCTTAGAGCCACACTTTTGAGTTATTCAGGTTTCTGATTAGCATCATTCAAGCTTTCTCAGAAAGGATTTGTTCAGCCCTACTGTTGAGTGCTTTTACCCTTATCAGGATAATCACACTGCAGAGCATGAGGTTGAGTCCCTGGGTTTTCATGGTAAGATGTGACTGGGAACAGATTGCTAGGCCTTTCTTCTGAGCCAATGGAGGGTAAAATGATTTGCTCAATGTCACGGCGGATTGAAAGATGATCACCAAGCCAGTGCTCTAACCACTAGGCTATTCCTCCACTCCTGCAGAGAATGAGTATTGGATACATAAGCAAACAGGAAAGCAAAGCTGAGAAGCAAAGGAACATATTATCTTTATGTAAATGTTGAGTAAAATTCCTTTGAAATGTGGCACAGAAGCTAGGCTACCAATTGTGTTTATTTGATATAGAAAGGCTGCATCAGTCCTGGTTTTACCCTCATTTCATTTATGGACCTTCAGATCCACTTTCTCAAAGGCAAAACAGAGTCAGTCAGTAACCCTATCGATTGCAAATCACAAACATTGAATCATGCCACCTCTAAGTGAATTATGATAGCCATAAGACTTTAAATTCTGAATACTTTGAGGATTTATGTATATATTGTACCTAATTTTCTTAATGTTCTTTAAACTTTGCTACCAACTTTACTTTATAGCCTAAAGACTAAAGTTTGCAATTAATAAATGCCATCTCAATTATTGTACTGACAAAAATAAAATAGATAAAGTATGTTTCAGCAAATAGCTATCATTGATCTTTCTGCTTGTAAACTTAGGGAAGTACTGGCAGTTCCATTGTCTGACTTTTCCCATGCTTCTTTAAAGCCAGGAGTGACCTGGAGATTGGAGAAGGGTGAATGTGGTGCCTGTCCACCAAAGCAGAAGTAAGGATGATGTTGAGAACTACTGGCCAGTTAGTCTGATCTTTGTGGTGAGTAAATTAATGTAAACGCTGCTAAAGTAGAGGACAGTGTGGTTTCTGGACTCCAGGTAATTACAGGATCTGAGACGGCATGGCTGTACCACAGGTAAGTCTTGTCGGACTAATCTGATTACTGGAAATCATAAGGAAAGAATGGAGAAAAAAACCAAGGTTATTATAATTCCTCTGTATCGCTCCATAGTGTGACCACACTGAATATTGCGCACAATTCTGGTCACCATTTCTAAAAAAGGATATAGTGGAATTAGAAAAAGTACAGAGAAGAGTGACCAAAATAATAAAGGGAAAGCTTAAAATGTTAGGGCTCATCAGCTTGGAAAAGAGGCGGCTGAGGAGAAAAGATGAGTAGAGTGGAATGGGTAAATGTAGATTGGTTGATTGCGTCTGCAAAAAGGCCATTTTAGAAAGGGCCCATCTTATACGTAGATGTCCATAGCACATTTATATTGCACGGGGGCATGTTGGGGGTGTAGCCAGGGTAGCACCAAAATCTACATGTGTATCCCAGATTTCATATAGGGGATGCACATGTAAGATTAAAGTTGTCCACATCTAGATTTACACCTGCTCCTGGACATAAATAGGGGAAAAAAGTGTTCCTTTTGCCCTTTCATTTACAGAAGGGATTAATGGGGATATCCCCTTCATCCCCAATGCTTACTTCCCTCTCTTAATCACAATAAGGGAAAGATAGCCTCTGAAGTTAATTGGTGGAATCTGCATGTCTAGATTTGCAAAATGATAAAGTTACACATGTAATTGCCGACATTTATATGTGCCAGTTATAAAAAGCCAGCACTTACATATGTAAGTTGCCAGGTTTCTGATGTCAATTTTTACCATGTGTATGTTTGTGAGATGACTCCTCCTGTTGCACATGGATTCCCATGCCTGTGCATTTCTGTGCTTCCTTCTTTGACATAAAGCACACGTCCATGGTGAGGGGTGGAGATGTTGATTTTACATATGTCCACCCTCTCTTCTAAAATTGACATACATTTGCAGATGTTTTCACTTGGATGTTGCTGCAACCACATAAAAGGCCTTTCTAGCAGAATTGGAAAAGGTACAGAGAAGAGCAATCAAAATAGTAAAGGGGATGGAAGGATACCCCTATGAGGAAAGGCTTAAATGGTTAGGGATCTTCAACCTGGAAAAGAAACGGCTGAGGGGAGATATGATAGAGGTCTATAAAATAATGAATGGAGTGGAATGGGCAAATATAGGCTGGTGGTTCAAAAAGTAGAAGGCCCGATTTTCAAAGGCTTTTACACGGGTGACCTCCCTAGTTACCCATGTAAAGGCTTTATCTGGGATCTTTGAAGGGCACCTACACAGGTGGTACCCTTTGAAAATCCAGAATATGTCCTCATCATGCCCACATAGCACTGGGGCATGTTGGGGGCATTCCAGGGCAGAGTGGAGGTGTGCCATGGCATTACCGGTGTAGCACAGATTTTTGATGCCCTGTGGCTACCTGGCTGTACGGCGACACCCAGATTTTCAATGCCGCGGCTGCATATGACCCCGGTCTGGAAAATCCGGGTTAGGCGTGGGTGGGTGGGCTATGTGCCAATGCAGCGCATAGCATCGCCCAACCTTAATTTGACCCCAGAAAGACAAGGGGGTCACAGAATGAAGCTACAATTTAGCACATTTAAGTCAAATTGGAGAAAATATTTTTTCACTCAACGCGTAATCAAACTCTGGAATTCATTGCCAGAGGATGTAGTAAAAGCTGTTATGTAGCTGGGTTTAAAAGAGGTTTGGATAAGTTCCTGGAGGAAAAGGCCATAAACCATTATTAAAGTGGACCCAGGAAATCCACTACTTATCCATGGAACAAGCAACATGGAAGCTGGATAGCTTTTGGGAACCTGCCTGGTACTTGTAACCTGGATTGGCCACTGTTGGAAACAGAATGCTGGGCTTGATGGACCCTTGCTCTGACCCAGAATGGGTCATCTTATGCTCTTATGTTCTAAAATGTGCTTTCACGCCAATATAAAGATAATACTGAGCCCTGAGGTGCTCATTGGTCCAAGAACCATGGTGAAGAGAGTGGTTGTTAAAGTTAGCTCTTGCTCCTGACCCTCCAGAAAAGGAGGTAAACCAATATAAGACCCCTTTCTAATGCCCACTCTAGAAATCATTACTGTGTAGCAAGCTGTGGTCTACAGTATTAAATGCCACAGACACATCCAATTGCAGCAAAACACCTGTTGAGCCTTTATCCAGCCTTTATCCAACAAATTAACTGGTTTGGGTTCCAGGACCTCACTACTAACCTCACCTTGAGGAGTTAAAGAAGCACCATCCACCATAGTGAAAGATAAAGGCAGCAGTAAATGAGGAGATGGAGACCACCCTCTGGAGCTTAAAGATGCTCCTTCGGTGAGGTCTGATTTGCAGGGAGAGGAGCCAAATTCCTTTCTAAAAGATCAACAGTTTTACCTTGAACAAGTGTAGACATGGTCCCTCTAAAATCTCCCTTAGTCATCCATTTCCCCATATCCTCTGAAATGAAAGCACCAAAGGGCACCAAAGGGGGATGGCCTGCCCCTTTGGTCATGCCCCTTCGGTCCACAATCCAAGGGCCGTGACATGCAGCCATGTATAGCAGAGGAAGCCTTTATGCTGGCAGGGGGTTCCTTCCTCCAGCTATCCACAGCACAGTCCTCCAGTGTACCTGCCAGCTATCCACCTCTGGCAAGCAGAGTCCTGCAACAGTTCCAGTCCAAGAGGAATAATAGTAAGCCCCAATTCCTCCAAATGCCTCTCACTGTTAGCTGATCCACTTCAATGCAGGAAACTGCAGCTTTTATGCCAGTTGGTGTCCTTCCTCTGGTGGCAAGACAGTCCTCCAAAGCACTTGCTAGCTGTCCACCTCCGGCAAGCGGAGTGATCTGGGAAACTACTGGTGAGTCTGGCGTCAGTACCAGGCAAGATGGTAGAAACCATTATAAAGAACAACATTAATGAACATGTAGATAGTCATGGTTTAATGGGAGAAATTTTCCGGTTTTGAAAATCTACAGTGTGGCGGTTAAGCACTAATGGGACGGATGGCTTGAGGAGATTTAAGAGATAAGTACCGGTACTTGCTGATCTATTTTGGTGTGTTATGTCTACAAAGGTTTATTCTTTTTTCTCCTTTATTTAGGGAGTTACAACCTGTTCCTATGATACTCATTCCAACTTGTGTAATATCATGACGCTTTGGGTATGGTTTTGTATGTCGTGAATGGAGTATGTATGTGATTAGATGGTGTAGTATTTATTGTATTCCCAGAAGTAATTTTGTGGTTTGAGGTTAATAAGAGTAGAATGATTTGGATGAGTAAGGTGGCTATTTGACCTGTGATGTGAGCGTCAGCTATTCCCTATAGCAGTGATGGCTAACCTTTTTGAGCCCGAGTGCCCAAACTGCCGCACAAAACCAAAGAATTTCCTCAAAGTGCCAGCACGTCAATTAAACCTTAACAACAAGATTTTAGTATCTAAAAACTCTTTATAAAGTTGCCTGAACTATGTAACATCATTTGTAAAGTTTGGAATCTTTGTATTGTCAGAGAATCAATTTGATTCACAATCCTTTGGTTTTCATTTCAATTTATTGGCAATTTATAATGTTTTAATGATTTCATTCAATTTAGAAACAGGAAGGCAATAATTAAACTGGGAACCCCAAAAGCCAAACTTGGAATGTACAACAACACTGTAGAAATAAAACTATAAATTAATTTCCTCTTGTACTAAACAAAGCACAGACACTAATGATGCACATTTCCCAGAGCTGACATATTCCAGTTAATAAATTCAAAATAAAGAGATATCTTTGTACCTTTTGTGCATTTTTTTCAGTTGCAATTGTTCCAGCCACTTTCTTCTGGTTTATTTGTGTCTTCTGCTATCTCTCCATCGTCTGCTGTCCATTTCTCCTTTCTTCTCTTCTAGTTTTTTTCCATTCTCTCTCTTCATCTGCTTTAACATAATAATCTTTCTCCTTTTTTAGTCTCCCAATACCCGGCCAATTGTACATTTTTCTTCCCTCCCACACAAAATATTTTTCCCCTCTCCATTTCACTCTCCCAGCCCCATCCCCTTCTAATCTCCCCCAACATCAGCTCCCTTTTAATTCCAGCCCCACCCAGTATCCGCTCCCTTCTAGTCCCCACATCAGCCCATTTCCAGTCCTGGCCCCCCATCAGTCCATTTCCAATCCTATCCGAGTCCCTTCATCAGCTCATTTCCAATACCAGCCTCCCATCAGCCCATTTCTAGTCCTTTCCTAGCCCCACCATCACTCAGCCCATTTCTAATCCAAGCCCCCCATGAGCCTACTTCCAGTTCTAGCCCCTCCATGAGTCCATTTCAATCCAAGCCCCCACCACAGCCCATTTCCAAACTTAGCTCCCCAACACCCAATTCCCAGTCCTATCCTAGCCCCTCCATCAGCCCATTTCCTGTCCTAGCTCCCTCCCCTAAGAGCCCATTCCAAGACCCCCTTCACATCTGATATTTGCTGTTAAAGGTGCCCTCGACACAGCCCTTTTCCATTCCAAGGCCCCCTCCCCCTCAGTTTTTTGCAGTTGACTCGCCCCACTTCCCCTCAGCCCATTTCCATTCCAAGCCCCGTCCCCATCAGCTATTTGCAGTTCAAGCCCCCCACTTCCCCTCAGCCCATTTCCATTCCAAGCCCCGTCCCCCATCGGCTGTTTGCAATTCAAGCCCCCTTCCACTCAGCCCATTTCCAGTCCTAGCAACCCCCCCAACCCATAACCAGTCCTAGCCCCCCCCATAGCCCACTCCCAGTCCTAATCCCACCAGCCCATTTCCATTCCTAATCCCCATCACCCCATTTTCAGTTTAAGCCCCCTCATAGCCCATTACCAGTCCTAACCTCCCCATCAGCCCATTTCCAGTCCTAATCCCCCATCACCCAATTTTTAGTTTAAGCCCCCCATAGCCCATTATCAGTCCTAACCCCCATCAACCCACTTCCAGTCCTAATCCCACCAGCCCATTTCCAGTCCTAATCCATCACCCAATTTTTAGTTTAAGCCCCCCTCCATAGCCCATCACCACTCCTAAACCCCCCCAGCACCCATCACCACTCCTACCCCCCCCATTGCCCATCACCACTCCTAAACCCCCCCCCAGTGCCCATCACCACTCCTAACCCCCCAGCGCCCATCACCACTCCTAATCCCCCCGCAGCGCCCATCACCACCCCTAACCCCCCCAGCCCAGCCCAGCCCAGCCCAGCCCAGCCAAAATTTAAAATAAAAAAAAGCTGTCTTCTGCCTCTTCCGGGGCCACTGCGGCAGAATCGAGTGTGCCACGGGGCCCCCCCTGTGCCTGGCAGAGCCTGCCCTCCAGATCCTGCCTTCCCCGGTATCAGCTCCCTGTTTCCAGCTTGTCACACGCGCCGGCTTTCAGAGCGCGAAGGGAACTAGTTTCCCTTTCGCGGCTCTGTTAAGCCCGCGGGGGCTGATGGGAACTTCCCATCAGCCCCCGCGGGCTTAACAGAGCAGCGAGGGAGAAACTCTCCCCTCGCGCTCTGAAAGCCGGCGCGTGTGACAAGCTGGAAACAGGGAGCTGATACCGGGGAAGGCAGGATCTGGAGGGCAGGCTCTGCCAGGCACAGGGGGGGCCCCACGGCACACTCGATTCTGCCGCGGCGGCCCCGGAAGCGGCAGAAGACAGCTTTTTTAAATTTTTTTAAATGCGGACCTTCCCGCGTGCCAGCTGCAAGGCCTTCGCGTGCCACAGCTGGCACGCGTGCCATAGGTTCGCCATCGCTGCCCTATAGTGATTAATTCACTACATGTAGGGTTTTAGCCATCCTGAGGTCAATATTGCCTTTGTCTAGTTGTGTTGGGTTATTTTTTGGTATACTGGTAGTAATAGTAATTTGGAGTAAATCTTGCATTAAGGGCAGCTTGTGTTATTTTTAATGGGAGAACGCCAACATGGCTTTAGCCAAGGAAGGTCTTGTCTTACTAATCTTATATTTTTTTGAAGGTGTGAATAAACAGGTAGACAAAAGTGAGCCGGTCGATATTAAGTTCTGGATTTTCAGAAACGTTTTGACAAGGTCTCTCAGGAGAGACTCTTGACAAAATTAAAAAGTCATGGGATAGGAGGCAGTGTACTATTGTTGATCAGGAACCGCTTAAAAGATAGAAAGCAGAGGGTAGGACTAAATGGTCAATTTTCTCAATGGAGAAAGGTGAATAGTGGAGTACTGCAGGGATCTGTACTGGGTCCGCTGCTTTTTCACATATTCATAAATGACCTGGAAATGGGAATAACGAGTGAGGTAATCAAATTTGCAGATGACACAAAATTATTTAAAGTTGTTAAAACCTAAGAGGATTGTGAAAAATTGCAAAAGGACCTTGATAAATTGGAAGACTGGACATTCAAATGGCGGATGAAATTTAATGTGGACAAATGCAAAGTCATGCACCTAGGAAAGAACAACCCAAACTATGGTTACATGATGCAAGGTTCCACATTAGGAGCTACCACCAGGAAAAGATTTAGGCGTCATCGTGGATAACACATTGAAACTCTCCACCCAGTGTGCAGTGGCAGCCAAGAAGGCAAATAAAATGCTGGGAATCATAACGAAAGGACTGGAGAATTAAACAAAAGATATGATAATGCCTGTGTATCATCCAATGGTATGACCACACCTTGAATATTGTGTGCAATTCTGGTTGCCGTATCTTAAAAAGGATAGAGTGGAATTAGAAAAGATACAGAGAAGAGCCAACAAAATGGTAAAGGGGATGGAAGAAGAGGAGAGGCTTAAACATTTAGGGCTCTTCAACCTGGAAAAGAGATGGCTAGGGGAGATATAATAGAGGGCTATAAATTAATGAATGGAGTGAAATGGGTAAACGTAGATCAATTGTTTACGCCATCAAAAAGTAGAAAGACTAGGGGGACATGCATTGAAGCTACAGCGTAACCCATTTAAGACTAATAAGAGAAAATATGTTTTCACTCAACGCATAATCAAACTCTGGAATTCATTAACGGAAGATGTAGTAAAAGCTGTTAGTGTAGCTGGGTTTAAAAAAGGTTTGGATGGGGGGTGCGCTCGCGAGCCTGGCAAAGATGGCCACAGTGTAGCTTTGCTCTCCCTGCCTCCAACCTTGTCCATGGCTACTTACCCCAATGTTGGCGATGATGGTGGCTGGAAGCCCTAAAATGGGATTAGATCATTCCCGCTGTAAGCAGCAATGCCGAAAATCCCTCCTGCACTCCTTGCTTTCAAGCGCTTATCAGATGTTGGCCTCCCGTTCCCCACATTGGTGTGTCTCCCTACAGTAGTACCATGATGCCCAGACAGTTTAGCTGAAGCCAGCTGATGACCTTTTCCGCCAGCTCCTGCACGCTGAATCTGGATGTGAGAGACAACCCATCTTGTTAGTCGCTGACTGGGGCATATGATCGGCTTCCTCTGAGAGCACTAGCGATTCATGGGAGCTCTAACGTCGGATAGCCGCTGCTTTCACTACTCTCATTCTGATTAGGTTGAGACTGAGCTGACAATAAGATGCTAAAAGAACTTTTCCTTGCATAGTTCGGCAGCGGGGGATTGCTGGGATGTGGCACCATAGTGGAATGCATCCTTGACACACAGGAGAGCAGCACTGTGGCAGAAAAGTTAACAGGAGGCAGCTATCTTCAGTCCCTTCGGATATGCCATGTTTGTATCATCTGCCTTTGATGACAGTGAGACTGATCCGGAGTCCTGTGGTCTGTGGAGGTGTGGAGACACACTATCGTTTCAATATTGCCCAGAGTAGGGACTAGTCCTATCAAACAATTACTGTGGGAGCTGGTTCACCTTTGGGGTGAATTAGCGGCCTTGGATTCTGATCATGTCGCATCGCTACTTCTCTGAAGTAGGAAACAAGGCAGTCAAGCTGTTACCCTGGCAACTGAAAAGACAAAGACAGCAACATTGGATATTGGCTGCGTCTGATGTCCATGGGGTTGCTACCTGATACTCCAAAGATATAGCTGCCATCTTCGCTAAATTTTACAAGGGCCTTTACTCTAGCACCTTAACAACCAATAAGTCCTCTATGCGAAGTTGGTTAAATGAGGTGGCCCTTCCTCAACTATCTTCTGAGGCCTCGACTGCCCCTTCTAACTGGAAGAGGTGCTTTTATCCATACATAGTCTGAAGACTTCTAAAGCTGCAGGTCCAGATTTCCTTCCTGCAGACGTTTATAAGCTCTTGCCAGATCTCTTTTGTACCGGTTCTGGTGCGAGTATTCAATGGCATACTACCGCAGCAATGCCTCCCATATCTTCTTTCTATCAAACTAACATTATGGTGATTCCTATGTAGCAATTATCACCCCATATCTCTCTTGAACTCAGATTACAAAATCTTCACTAAAGTGTTGTCTAACCATTTCGACTCCATAAGTCAAGACATGGTACACCCCAACCAAACTGGTTTTATTAGGCAGTGCTATGGTTTTGAAAATGTTTGGAAACTTATTAATGTTCTACCCAGTCTTCGAATCCTTGATGAACAGTTTGCCATTTTATCATTAGACGCAGAAAAGGCTTTTGATAAGGTGGAATGGCCATATCTGTTCAAGGTCCTGTGGTCCTTTGGTTTTTGGTCATTCTTTTAGGAGCTGGATTGGGGTTCTATACGCACATCCTCAAGCTTCTGTAATGGTAAATGGTTTCCTGTCCTCTCCTTTTGATCTTGGGACAGGAACCAGACAGAGATGTTCACTGTTCCCTCTTCTGTTTGCTCTTGCCATTGAACCCCTTGCAGCGCATATAAGGCAACAAGCGGAGGAAATTGGTATCTTTTTGGCTTCTAGCTGGCATACAATTTCTTTATACATGGATGACACTCTACTTTATCTTCGGGATCCTTCCAGATTGCTCCCGGTCATTGTGGACTTGTTAAATTGCTTCTCTCGCCTCTCCGATTTTACCATCAATAAGCAGAAGTCCGTATTGCTGCTAGGATTATCGAGAACCACTTTTGCTATTGATGCTCCTTACAGAGGTTTCCAGGTGGTTCATCATTTTAGATAGTTGAAGATCATTGTCCACCGAGATCTGTCCTGACTGTATTCTCTTAACTATGGCCCCCTTCTTATGACTGTATGTCGCAACTTAACCTCATGGCATGCATCTTCGGTTTCCTGGTTGGGGAGAATTAACACCATTAAAATGTTGCTCCTGCCCAAACTCCTATTCCTCTTCACACAGCTCCCAATCGCTGTTCCGAGATCATTCTTCTGAACTATTTGACAGCTGTGATAAGGAGAGCTGTGTGGATGGAATGGAATGGGGGAAAAGTGAGGAATACACCTTTAAAAGCAGAGGTAAACAAGGTTCCCATAGAAACCACAAGCTACCGAAGCATGCAGTAGCTAGAGCTAAGCCCTGCCCTAGCAGTGACGTAAGAGCTAGTTTAAGCCCTAACAAATCTCACATGTGCAGCAAGGAGGGTGTGGCTGGAGAGAAGCACCATTTTAAAGCTGCTTCAGAGTTTTGTAGAGAGGAGCCCGTCAGAGACACAGGTACAGTCTCTGAGCTTACCAGAGACATAGTGGAGAGAGAAGGAGAAGTGGAGACTGCTGATTCTTATTCTCAGAGAGCACTGGAACCAAAGCTGAAACTTGTGCCAAAGCACCCCAGAGAGGAGAAACTGGAAAGGTTTGACTCCAGGTGGAGAAACAGCTCCGATAACAAGGGAAGCAATATACGTTGGGAAGGTACGTTTGCTTCAGTTCCTAGCAGGAGCTGTGCTGAGGACGTTGTCAGGGAGCTGAGGTTAAGAGCTGAACAGAGTGCTGGCAGAAATGCAGTGAAATCAGCTCCAAGCAGAAGTAAAAGGAATTCAAGTAAGTCCAATGAGACAGCACTAGAGGCTGTGGAAAAGCTGTTGCAAGAGAGAAAGGCTCATTCCCTAAGTAATGTGAGTGCTGACCAGAAAGAACAGTTTTTAGGAAAACTTCAGAAGCTTCTGCACAATATTAAGTTTAAACCCTGTGATAAAGGCTCCCAGGAAGACAACCCAATTGAACCTTGTGAAGACATGCAAGTAGATGTTTATGAGACACCTCTTGATAATGACGTAATTGAAATGGATTGCTCGTTTTGTAAAACAAACAGCTTGAACATGTGCTAGGCTCATGCTGTGAGAAGACGTTTGCATAGCCTGTGTGTTAAGTTGAAAGGGAAAGAACTGTTGCTGAAAACCTTAAGTTTACCTGATGTAATAACCAGCCGTAGCTGTGAAGGGCATTTATCTAGGAGAAGCCTGAGAACAGCTGCTGTGTAAAGAATACTTCTGAGTTTGATGTTTCAGCCTAATTTGTTCCTGATATCCTTTACTTTGGAGAAAGAATCCTTGTCTTGTGTTGCGCTATGAATTTGATGCGAGGGGGAAACCCAGAATAAATATCTTTGTTTGCCTTGAATACCCCGTGTGGTCAAACTACTTTGTCTGAAGAGTGATAGAAACTACAAGTCCCAGCATCCATTGCTGGACACCAAGTCTTGGGACATTACTTAAAGGCAAATAAGGCAGCCCTTTTGCCTACCAGCCCTTGGCCTAGGCAGGGGGTCACGACAGAGTGGCGTAGTTGTTGCGGATCCCGCGCAAGCCGCATGCGCAAGGATTTAAAACCAGGAGCAGTGCTGAGGTCAAGTCTACAGGAAAGAACTCTGCTCTGAATTGCATCAGGACGGAGATGGAGTGTCTGAAGTCTGCAGAGACCAGCGTTTGTACAAGGCCTGAAGCTCCATCAGTACCAAGTAATTCGTATCTAACAGGGGTTAGTTAAGGATACCTGTACTGTGGGGTATTGATGTAGCTGGTGACAAAGGGGGAATACTACCTTCTGTACTCTGGTACCGCACTTGGGTGGTCCTGTTGTCTGTTTTATCGTTTCAGAAACAGTATGACCATGGAAGCCAAGGAGGTCCTTACCTGGATGGCCTCCCAGTTTGAGCGACAGAGGGAGCTGGCAATAGAAGCCCAAGAGCAAGTGGCAGCCAGAATGGAGGCTCAAAAAAAAATGCTGATCGAGTTGATGGAGGCGTGGATACAAGGCTTGAAGAAGGAGCCGGATCCCGTTCCTCCTATACCAGGTTCAGCAGGACTGTGTCAAGCCAGTACTTTGGGGCCATGGTCCAAAGAGACATTGAGCTTTGGTCAGTTGACTGACAAGGACAATGTGGACGATTTCTTAGAAACATTTGAGCATGTGGCACACATAGTTAAATGGCCTAAAGACCAAGGATTAGCGATGGCTCTTACCGGTGAAGCATTAGCCGCTTACCAGACCGTGCCACCGGCTTTTGCCAATGACTATGAGGAGGTCAAACGAGCTATCAAGGATAGGTTAGGTCTAACACCCTCGGTGTACCACCGTTTATTAAGGAACACCAAATTAAGACCCGGTTATACCACTGTCTGAAAAGTCTGGTCAATAAATGGTTAGAACCAGAGGGAAAGACGCTGGAAACAGTGCTAGATAACATCATATTAGAACAATTCATGGCTGCTGTTCCAGTCAATATACGCACCTTCCTGATATTGCAAGGTTGCCGAAGCACCCAGGAAGCTACCGTGCTCACTGAGCGATTCCTTGAGGCGGAGGTAACCGCGCAAGAGAAGGGCGGTGCTTCTACGAAGGCGATATATGCTTTATCAGAAAGGGAAGAGAAGCCTAGGAATACTGTTGACAATATATGTTTGCCTATATGTAGGAAGAAAGATGTGAGAAGAACATGTTTCAAGTGCGGAAGTGATAGTCACTTACAACGTGAGTGCAAGGTGAAAACAGCACTAATAACAGGTGACCCAGGTCAGATCAGAGAAGGTTTTCTCTTAGTAGTGACGGTGCAAGGAGTGAGGGCAAATGCTTTACTAGATTCTGGATCAGACCAGAGTATGGTATCCAAAAGGCTTTGGCAAAAGATAGAGGCCCAAAGAAAAGCAATACCCTGTTCATCCAATGGCACAGTGGAGATCAGATGTGTACATGGGGCAGCGTCCTCGTACCCTGTCTACCGAGTCCTAATACGAGGATTAGGAGTAGGAAAAGAGATTCCGGTAGCAGTAGTACCCTGATTGCCCAAAGAATTAGTATTAGGCAGAGACTGGCCTCAGTTCCAGAAAGGTATCCGACAGGGTCTAGCGATAAAAGAAGGGATGGTTTCTACGAGAACCCAATCCAAGGCCTTAGAGGAAGAGGGAAAATCTCCAGCGGCGGAGCTAGAGGATCTTCCTTCTCATGAAGACCTAGTAACTGCCCCAATGGCTAAGGACAAAAAGGGTAAGGGAGAAAAACGTCGGGAACGGCAGACTCGCTCCCAGAGTAGAGCGGAGCTGCGAGCCGGGATGGAGTTACCCTGGGTCCCAGCCGAAGTAGTGGATAAGTTTCCTTCTTTCCCAAAAGAGCAGTAAGCTGATCCCATTCTCGGCCAAGCTTTCAAATACGCCAAAGAGGGGAGAGATACTTTGCCAAGGTTTTTGCTTGATGAAGGAATTCTATACAGAGAAAGTCTAGATCCAGCTACGGGGAACACACGCAAACAGCTAGTAGTACCTACTACATTCAAAACCCTGGTACTAAGGCTTGCTCATGACCATCCCATAGGAGCGCATAAAGGGATTCAAGGAACCTTGGACCAAATTTTGGCGCGATTTTACTGGCCAGGTGTTTTCAAGGAGACAGCTAGGTTTTGTGAGGCTTGTCCATCGTGTCAGAGGGATACCTCGGTTAGGCCAACAGAAGTACCAATGATTCCCATACCAATAATTTCGGTACCCATACACAGGATAGCTGTAGACATAGTGGGCCCCATGATTAGGACGCCGCGTGGGTTTCAGTACATACTAGTTATGGTAGACCAGGCAACAAGATTCCCCTGGGCGGTGCCCTTGCGTAGTATTTCTGCCCACACAGTGGCGGCAGAATTGATAAAATTGTTCTGTGAGGTTGGCTTCCCTAGAGAAGTGTTGACCAACCGCGACAGTAATTTTATGTCGCGATACCTAGCCAAGGTCTGGGACGCCTTTGGAATCAGGCATGTAAAAACAGCAGCCTACCACCCACAGTCAAATGGGCTCGTGGAAAGACTGAATCAGACGCTAAAGAATATGCTGAGACGTGGGTTGAAAGGGAAAATGACGGAGTGGGACACTATGCTTCCCTTCGTGTTGTACGCGTGTAGGGAAAGGAAGCAGGCGTCCCTAGGAACCTCCCCGTATGAGTTAATGTATGGCCGATCCCCAAGGGGTATCCTAGATATCCTCCGAGAACAATGGGTAGAACCCGGAACAGAGGAAATAGGGGTGCCCCAATTCCTGAGAGACTTAAGAGGTCGCCTAACACGAACCTCTCAGATAGCGGAGGACAATTTGAAAGCCAGTCTACAGAAACAGAAAAACTACTATGATCGCAATACCAAGCCTCGCCAGCTTGCTATAGGCGAAAAAGTAATTGTCATGGTGGCAGGAGCAGTACCGAAGTTTGAGAGCCAGTGGAAAGGGCCCTTCCGAGTTGTCGAACAGGTAGGCCCCGTGACATATCCCGTAGAAAATAGGAGAGGCCGCCGACAGATTTATCATGCTAATCTGTTAAGGCCATGGCATGAAAGGGTAGCACTGGCCCAGTTCGCTACCCGTACCCATAGAGGGCAGGGAGGGAAGAATGACGTCATTGTTTCAGGTAGAATTACGTGCTGTGAAGATGATATCTACCCAGCCCGTATTATCTTAAGGGGGGGAATGTGTGATAAGGAGAGCTGTGTGGATCGAATGGAATGGGGGAAAAGTGAGGAATACACCTTTAAAAGCAGAAGTAAGCAAGGTTCCCATAGAAAACACAAGCTACCAAAGCATGCAATAGCTAGAGCTAAGCCCTGCCCTAGCAGTGACGTAAGAGCTAGTTTAAGCCCTAACAAATCTCACATGTGCAGCAAGGAGGGTGTGGCTGGAGAGAAGCACCATTTTAAAGCTGCTTCAGAGTTTTGTAGAGAGGAGCCTGGCAGAGACACAGGTACAGTCTCTGAGCTTACCAGAGACATAGTGGAGAGAGAAGGAGAAGTGGAGACTGCTGATTCTTATTCTCAGAGAGCACTGGAACCAAAGCGGAAGCTTGTGCCAAAGCACCCCAGAGAGGAGAAACTGGAAAGGTTTGACTCCAGGTGGGGAAACAGCTCCGATAGCAAGGGAAGCAATATACGTTGGGAAGGTACGTTTGCTTCAGTTCCTAGCAGGGGCTGTGCTGAGGACGTTGTCTGGGAGCTGAGGTTAAGCGCTGAACAGAGTGCTGGCAGAAACGCAGTGAAAGCAGCTCCAAGCAGAAGTAAAAGGAATTCAAGTAAGTCCAATGAGACAGCACTAGAGGCTGTGGAAAAGCTGTTGCAAGAGAAAAAGGCCCATTCCCTAAGTAATGTGGGTGCTGACCAGAAAGAACAGTTTTTAGGAAAACTTCAGAAGCTTCTGCACAATATTAAGTTTAAACCCTGTGATAAAGGCTCCCAGGAAGACAACCCAATTGAACCTTGTGAAGACATGCAAGTAGATGTTTATGAGACACCTCTTGATAATGACGTAATTGAAATGGATTGCTCGTTTTGTAAAACAAACAGCTTGAACATGTGCTAGGCTCATGCTGTGAGAAGAAGTTTGCATAGCCTGTGTGTTAAATTGAAAGGGAAAGAACTGTTGCTGAAAACTTTAAGTTTATCTGATGTAATAACCAGCTGTGGCTGTGAAGGGCATTTATCTAGGAGGAGCCTGAGAACAGCTGCTGTGTAAAGAATACTTCTGAGTTTGATGTTTCAGCCTAATTTGTTCCTGATATCCTTTACTTTGGAGAAAGAATCCTTGTCTTGTGTTGCGCTATGAATTTGATGCGAGGGGGAAACCCAGAATAAATATCTTTGTTTGCCTTGAATACCCCGTGTGGTCAAACTACTTTGTCTGAAGAGTGATAGAAACTACAAGTCCCAGCATCCATTGCTGGACACCAAGTCTTGGGACATTACTTAAAGGCAAATAAGGCAGCCCTTTTGCCTACCAGCCCTTGGCCTAGGCAGGGGGTCACGACACAGCTTATTACGCATTTCCTCTGGTAGCTTGACTCTGGTAGTCTTAACTCGACCTAAACTTTCAGGTGATCTAGGGCTCCCTGATCCTGAGTTATACAAATGGTGCTCCTGCTTGTGAACTATGCCTCTGTGGGCATCTGCACCTGATGTTGATTGGGTTCAACTGGAAGGAGCGTGGATTGCTCTGATTCCTTTAGCTGCAATCCCTTTTCTTCATGGCCCTGCTGAAGTGCATGTTGTTTTAATGCATCCCTTTCTGAACCCACTCTGGCACACATGGACACATATTTGCTCTAGATTTGGAGTATTTTCACAACTCTCCCCCTTCACTTTTATCTCTTCCTTCGCTTTTGTTAGGGATTTCGGGAAAAGGACCTTGGGTCGTATGTTGTCTTGGTGTATCTCAGCTCTTTTTGATAAATCTGTTTTGCTTGCAAAATCCCATCTTGAACAGGTGTGGGAGACTTCATTGTTGAACTTTCAATACTTACAGCTCTCTCATTGTTTTTGCATGCCACCTATCTGGAGTGTGATAGCTTGTCCACCTCACCCGTGGAGCAGATTGTTTATGACTCACCACGTCTCCACTCACTTTTAGTGCAACTTTATCAGGTGATTGCCTCTGATCTCCCTTGTTCTTCTGGGGTTCATACCCCACGAGAGTGCTGGGCATCAATCTTATCATCCAAACCTGATGACATTGGACCGAGGTTTACCAGTACTCATACTCACGCTCTAGCTCCCTCACTCTGGTGAACACGCAACTATGGATATTATTCTACATGTCAGTTCTACCGATTGACCTCTTCCAATACCATTGGGCAGATGATCCACTGTGATGGAGCTTTTGTGGCGGAAAAGAGATTTTGAACATATGTGGTGGGCTTGTCCGCCTATGCAATGATTTTGGTCATTAGTCTTTACATTTGTCATTCGGATGACAGGTGTGCAATTTGACTTTAATATTGAATCTTGTGTTCTGTTTTTTTTGTCCCCAGAAGTGACTTTGAGCTATGCATCTCATGTTTCTGCATCTCTCCTGTTAGCAGCTCGATCAGTCATTGCATACTTTTGGAAAAGATCTAGAGTGCCCACTTTTGAAGAATGGTTGTTCAAGGTTTGGGAGGTATATCACACAGAGAAATTAATTGCTGTGGTTAGGTGCCAGCCATTTAATGGGGAGTAGATTTGGAATCGGGTTCTTCAAGAAACAAGGGGTTGAGTGCACCCTCAGGGAAGGGGTGCTGGAGGGTGTGATCTCTGGCAATCCCGGACTGTTGAAATCTATCTCTATACCCTCTTCTTTCTCTTTGATATACCTGCATCTCATTGTATCTAGTATCGGCCTTTGCCTTGCTACACCCTTGTATTGTACTGCATTGTACTGCACAGTATGGTATTGTTTTGAAATATATGTTTGTTTTTTTCAGGCTGATGTCTGGGGGAGGAGGGAGGGTGTGGGGGGGAGGAGGGTTTGGGTGTTGGGGAAAACTGGGCCTATAGGTGGTTGATGATCTGGAGAGATGGAGTGCGAGCCTAGTAAATGACCTTTAATGTCAGAATCTCAGAATTTCTATAACTTAAAGCAGGATAGGTTAGGGGGGTAGAATTAACACGGCTTTAACAATTTCATTTTTGTGTGGTACTGTAGAAGTACTTTTTGATGTATTGGATGTATTGCTCCAGATATTGCTCCTCTGACCTGATAATATGTCAGGTACCACTATGGTTACTGTTGTTACATGTACTTTGTTGCTTGTTAATGCTCATGTCCTACGCTTTTTGTTGCTCAATAAAAAAATTTCAACACAAAAAAAAAATGTTTGAACAAGTTCCTGGAGGAAAGGTCCATAAACCATTATTCAAGAGGACCCGGGAAATCCAATGCTTACCCCAGGATGAGCATTGTGGAAGCTGTGGACTTTGGTTACCTGCCAGGTACTTGTGACCTGGATTGGCCACTGTTGGAAACCGGATACTGGGCTTGATGGACCTTGGTCTGACCCAGTATGGCATATCTTATGTTCTTATGTTCTCTCTGAAAAGTGATTAATTTTAGGGAGTTGCTAATGTACCTACATTATTCAAAGATTTTAAGATGATCTTATAGTGCCCTGGAGCACTTTGCATTGTAAGAAACAAAGACAATCTCCACCAAGAAAGTATACCTTTTAAATTCTCTGATCTTTGAGACAGGGAATTCTCTAAATTGCTATACTAATCTAATCCATTAACTCTGCATGATAAATCATGAGGACCAAAACCTGTGTGTCTTCCCAAGATAATTTATACTTAATACTTTATTTGAGAGAACTTATTGCATACTAAAGTCAAATTATCATAGACAAGTTTTTCAGTCTGAAAAGCAAAGTTTGCTCTATGGAAGAATGCAGCAGACGGGTGTAATATAAAAAGCTCAGAGGCATTGTGGAATGCCAAGATTGTAATACTCTCATATCAAGGTCACCTCTGCATGACAAGTATGCTGCTAAATAGTCCACACTTATGAATCAAAAAAAGGTGCTCACATATCAAATAAAGATGTTATCAAAAACTAAAAGATGTCAATATTATCATTCATTCAATGTTCACCAGCAGCACAAAAATCTCTTTCTAAATTATTTTTTAAGAGGTATCATAAATACAGAGCTTCTAAATCAAATGTCCATCTCCCTGGTCATCATTGGCTTTATGTAAACATAAAGGCTAATATTACCATATGCAAGAATAAATGGAAAAATGTTTTGAGTACTTATCTTGTTTAAAAGACTAACCATCAAGCAACCAGGAACTCAAAACTACTCTCAGAGTCCTATCAAAATGGAAATGCAACAACAACCTGATGCCAAATTTTGGCACAACTGTGCCTTCTTCGAAGGGCACACCAGGCTGCAAATGCTTTCTTCAGTGAGATAACTCACTATTCGATTCTACACTGGGCCTTTTACCCCAAAACCTCTAACATGAACCAAATGCTTGCAACCACAGCTAAGCTTTAATCAGCTTTCAAAAACTCCAATAAACAGACTATGAGCAAAAACGCCCTCTTCTGGTAGGTATTAGGCAAGTAAATGTCACTTTCTAACTGACGGTATTAACAGAAGATTCTCACCTATCAACTGCGATTTCTCCAAAGGAACATAGGGACTCAGAAAATCTGCAGGATATTGTGGACCCTTCCATGACTTGGCCATAAAGACAGACTGAACATTTTGAACCTCACACTTACTGTACAGCATACGATTGGGTGGGAACTGGGCAGGTTAGCAATGGAATGAGGGCATTGACTGTATATCCCAGTTGACACAGGTGTTTGAGGCATGTTGTTGTTGTTGTTGTTAAGTGCCATCGAGTCAGTGTCGACTCATGGCGACCCTCTGGATAGCTATCCTAAATTGTGTTCGGTCTTCAGTCAGGCGGCTCATTGTTGACAGACTGGTACCCGTAGCTGCTGTTATTGTATCGATCCATCTCATTGCTGGCCTTCCTCTTTTGCATTGACCTTCTATCTTGCCAAGCATGATGTCTTTCTCTAATGATCTCTTTCTTTGCATGATGTGTCCAAAGTATGAAAGTTGAAATCTTGCCATCTGAGCTTCTAAAGAAAGCTTAAGTTTGATCTCCTCTAGCACTGACTGGTTTGTTCTTCGGGCAGTCTATGGTATACACAGTATTCGCCGCCAGCACCATAATTCAAAGGCATCAATTTTCTTCCTGTCTATCATTTCACTGTCCAGCTTTCACATCCATATGATGTTATTGAAAATACCATGGCTTGAACAAGTCGAATCTTTGTATGGAGAGAGACATCTCTGCTCTTGAGAATCTTGTCTAGGTCTTTCATAGCCATTCTGCCAAGAGCAATGCGTCGTCGGATTTCTTGACTGCTTGTTGCTTCTTTATTGATAGTTGATCCAAGTAGGTTAAAGTTGTTCACGATTTCAATTTCTTCTCCTTCAACGATGAACCTGTTGATTTTTCCAGTTGTCATGATCTTTGTCTTCTTTACATTAAGGTGCAGGCCTATTTTGAGACTATGTTCTTTGATTGTGAGAAGCAAATGTTTCAGATCATCTTCACTTTCAGCCAGTAATGTGATATCATCAGCATGTGCTAACTGCGAATGTTGCCACTAGCATTGGTGCACTTAATGCTTTCTCAATAGGAGGCTTTAAGTGCACCCGCATACTGGTTAGTGTGATGCCATGCATTTGCAATACATTAACAGCAGGGGGACAAATGTGCAGGCCCTCTGAAGTTGACGTTGGCCTCTGTGCTAGATTTGTGGCCCAAACACACGCTACTGATGCAATCTGATAATTTTTTTATTTTTTTACCAGGATTTTTCTTTAAAAGCCCCCAAAGGAAATAACAAAGCAGGAAAGTGTAATTGTGTATTAACAATTCCGTTTCAGTTTTACTTAGGAAACCTTTTTTCACAATTACAGGTTTTAAATCTCTGAGGTTCTTCTTAAATGCTCACAGGTAAATATTTGAATTTGTTATTTCCACGCTACACCTCACAAAGACCATGACGATCTGGTTTATCTTTGGCGGGCCCTCCCCATCTTTAGCCCCACTGTTTTCCTCTTCCGCTATTCTTTTGGTTCCCACCCTACGCTATCTCAGTGTTACTTTAGATTCTGCTCTGACCTTTCGCGACCACATATCTTCTGTCATTCGTCATTCCTTTTGTTCCCTGAGACAGATTTGCATCGTCTGTCCCTTTCTTTCCACTACCTCCTTGACCACACTGCTGCTTTCCCTTGTAATGACCCGGTTAGACTATTGTAACATTGCCCTTGCAGGGCTCCCTCAATATCAGCTACGTAGGTTACAACTTGTACAAAACACAGCAGCCCATATTATCACATACGCCTCTCGCTCGGACCATATTACACCCCCTCTCATCCATCTTCACTGGCTCCCCATTGACTTCAGAATACAGTACAAGATTCTTACTCTAGTCCATAAATCAATCTATACCTGTACCCCACAATACCTCTCTAATCTTGTCCACCTTCATACCCCCCAATGCTCACTCCGGATAATTTACACTAATTGTATGTTCCTCCCATCCCTGTCTCAAACACATCTGGAATCCACCCGTAATTCTGTCTTCTTTTTTCTTGGCCCTAAACTGTGGAACTCCCTCTCTCCGAACCTCCATATGGAACCTTCCTTCACCTGCTTCAAATCAACGATAAAAGCCCACCTCTTCTGCACCACCTTTGATCTTCCCCTTCCTTCTCCCCCCCCCCGCCCCGTATTGATATGCCCTGCTCCTCTCCTTCCCAATTCTTTCTTTCCTCTCAACTTGCTCATCTTTCTACCCCTTTCCTGTCTAAACAATGGCGTTCTTCTTTCTTTTCCAAGCAGCATTTGATGTACTGTAAACTGCTCAGATGCCTGTGTGTTGAGTGGTATATTAAAACGAAATAAAGAAAGATAAAGATACACAACAGGAGCCCAGTTGCCCATTGGCAACAGTGGCCCTGCCCCTGCTCCTGTGCCCATTGCCACTGCTGCTGCCCGTCTCTGGGATGCACATAGTGGGGTACATTAAAACGGCACCGCAGCACCGGACTTACCTTCTTTTCTGCCGCCGCAGTGAATGGCACTGTGGATGCATGGAGGAGCAGAGCCCACAGATGGTGGGGGGCAATGTTCCCTCTAATTTTCTGTAGGCTGTGTGCGCATAAAATATCAGCTGTGCAGCTTTTGAAGGAAGGTTAAATTTTTGTGTGCCACATAATGACACTCTGAGTTATCTACTTTCAAATTTGACTACACATCAGAATACAGTATGTACATCACATTGATTGCACTAGAAAACATTGTAGAACTTGTGAAAACCGTAAATACATAACAACTTTTAAATTTTAAGATGTCTGTGTTGTTTTCTATCAGAATCAGAACCCTAATTTTTGTGCACTCTGTTGTAAAGTATGTGCGCTCGCTCGGCGAGGTGTGTGCGCGCGCACATGCGCACAGCTTAGAGGGAACAGTGGTGGGGGGGGGGAGACTACTGGAAACATTTGTTCCAGACCCAATAAGGGGTAGACTTTTATATTAAACATATTCTCTCTTACTTTTACAATCAATTAAAAGCTCTCTCTCACCATGCCCTTCTGTTAAAGTCCTCAGTGTAAAAAAGCTTCTGGTCTCACACTCTGTCAGTCCATATTCATACTGCTTTCACTCCACGATGATGCTTCCGACTGCTTCAATATTTCTGCTTGTGCCATTGTTTTTCTTCAGCTTACTGCAAGATTTTCCCACCTCTGGCTTGAGCTTTCCTCTCACAGTAGTCAGGCAAATGATTTCTTTTACTTCCAAAATGCCACACTCTATTGTAGTGACAGAAATCCCTGTGCAGCCTCTTTAAGTTCTCCACGTCCCTACTCCATTTTCAGTACTTACCCCACCTGGACTCACAAACACCTGATGCCCTGTGTTTTTCTATATGCAACCTCTGAAGCATTCATAGCATGGTTCTCACATCCTCTCACCCAGCGACTGTATTGCTGCATCTCAGCCCTCACAGCCAACATGGAGTAGCAATACCCCATCGCTCACTCTTTTGCATGCATGAACAACTTTAGCCACTCTCCACAGCGTCTCTGCTGTACTGATACAGCTCACCTTCCATTCCACAGCATCCCTGCTTCTGCACATGCTCAGCTTTTTTTTTTAATTCTGGGTTTGTTTCTTTGCCTGATCCCATCCCTGTCTTGTATTGCCACCCCCACCCACCCCCACCCCCACCCCCCACCCAGATCCTGCAGAAACATTCCAGCAGTCTTGCACAGACCCCAGACACCTTCCCTGACAGCTCCTGCCTCTGTTTATACTTGTGCCTTGAGGTTGCATCAACACCTTCAGACACAGTACATTGTCACTGATATTCGAGACAGTCTCTCTTAAAGGGACCAACATCAGAAGCAGCTGGTAAAACTCGTACAATATATTTATTTCTTTTTCCCTCTTTACAGTAATAAAACCCACAAACTCTCACCCCCACCCATCAACCAAATAACTCTCTCCCTCTCAGCTAAAATTACTTGCTCAGTCTAACATTCAGTCCTTAAGTCCTCCAAAAGCCTGCCTGAACAGGTGGGTTTTGACAGCCTTTTAAAATGTCAAATAGTCTGGACAAATCTGCATCTCCCTTGGTAATGCATTCCAACAAACTGGCACTACCACTAAAAAAGCCCCTTCTCTAACATAGCTCTGCAAACCTGATCCAACCCTGGAATGGCCAATAAACGTTGCAAAATGAACAACGTGCCTGGCCTATATCTTCCCACCCAGTCTTGCAAATAATTTTGCAGCCATCCCATTTATCATCTTAAAAGTCAAAATTAATAACTGGAATTTTAGCCTGCAATCGATAGTGTAGATCTCAAATAAAGAAATAAGCTTTTGCATCACCAAGTAAAAGTCTTGATCCAGTGAGCATGCTAGCATGCACTGACAGTTTTCTTAGTAATTCTAACAGTCTCTGACATTATAGTGTCAAAAACTGGCTTATATATATTAAAAACAAACATGCCGATTAGGTTGTTCTTCCAAGCTTGATAAGAGTGAAACATTTTAGGAAATTAGCTACATAGCTTATCTTATCTATACCTGATTCCTGTATGCTTAATTTCCTAGCCTAACTCCTCTCACAGCTGGCTGTAGATAATGATATACATGCCTTGCCCTTCAATTCTACACATACTTGTTTCCTTTAGACATTTCAGATTTACTACATTTATTCAGTACAATTGTTATTAATCTTTGATATACTTCCACAAATCCCCCTTTTTGACCTAGATCTCCTATGGCGATCGATAGTCAATCTACATGTCTATGGCCATCAATCTCTTACTTTCTATCCAGAAATCAGGTTCTTCATTACTTAATAATGAGGTCATATACATATTCTGAGTTACATTAACAATATCGTAAAGTCTCTTCATAATCAAGAATATACATTGCATACATAATTGAATCAAACAACATACTAATTGGATTACAAGAAGAACAACAAGGATCTGTAGGATCTTTCTACCTCAAGGTTCTAAGTCTAGGAGCCATGGGGTACACCAAGACCAATCCCAAAATCCTAAACTGGATTCCTTAGGAACATGTGTCAAGTTCTTACTATATGTAGCAGAAGCTAAAAGCAAATGAAATTGATCATCTACAAAGACACAACACTCCTTATGCATCACCCACAAACACCTTCTTGGGCAACCAGTAGGTAATCTAGGGTCATTCGATTCTGGAGACTTAATTGTCACAGCTGGGACATTTTGGTTGAGAAGACCTGCATATCTGAGCTGGTTTCAGCAGCTAGTATTTCTACTACTGCTTACAATCTTCTGATTGTCTCTCTATGGTGTCAGAAAGTTGTAAGTCCATCTTACCTAAGGCTAGGGCAATGGAATTTGTTAAGCTTAAACGTTTGGTATTGTTTTCCAAAATTCTCATTTATCCTGTTTCTCTTAGATTAAAGGTGAGTCTATGATGGCAGGTGAGTTTTGTGATATAATTTTATATCTGTTCCACAGTATCAATCCAACAAATTTCTCCACAACAAGGTAGAAGTTGCTTATAGGCTTAGTTCCCATAGAGAAGGTAAGCCCTACCAAGACTATTCTTCCATTAGGGGCATAATATCCTTGGACATGATTAAGTGCATTACTTTGGCTAAAGAATCCTGCAAATGAAAATTCAAAGACTGGAGAAGCATTAACCCCTCCCCCCTAATATATACATCATAATTGGGGATTTTCAGTGTCACCAAAAGTCTTGTTATAGCTATGAGTCCAAAGCTCATTATAGTTATAATCTATGGGATCCACTCTCCATCTGGTATAAAATCTTCAGATCACTGTAATATTTTGATGTCACCAGCTTTTATCTTTGTGGATCCTCTCATAAAATTAATTCCCCAGCTGTCTACTGCCATATGAGGAAGCACACCACCCTTCACTGGGTCTTATATTTTAAGGTGCATGAAACCGTCAAAGGAATTAGATACACTGGCCCAAGTGACAATTTCCCAGGAGTTCTTATCAGAGCAGCACCAAGGAGGTATTGTACCTGCAACCACTGTTCCCTCTAAGTTGTGCACGTGTGCGCGCGCACACACCTCGCCGAGTGAGCGCACATACTTTACAACAGAGCGCACAAAAATTACAGCTCTGATTCTGATAGAAAACAACACAGACGTCTTAAAATTTAAAAGTTATGATTGTAATTACTAGAAATTTCCCGCTTCATTCTCTAATCGTCTATTTTCATTTAATTTGATTAAAATCAATGTGGTGTACATACTGTATTCTGAAGTGTAGTCAAATTTTAAAGTATATAACTCCGAGTATCGTTATGTGGCACACAAAAATTTAACCTTCCTTCAAAAGCTGCACACAGCTGATATTTTATGCACACACAGCCTACAGAAAATTAGAGGGAACATTGCCTGCAACTGACTAATATTAGGAGAGCTGTTATCATGGGGGATCCTGACGTTGAGGAGAATGGGGATATACCACTAACCTAACAGTCTGAAATATTAGCAACATTAGCTATTAAACTCAATAACTGTACAAAGCTATTGTACTTAACTACTGCATATACTGGCATTAGAAATGAGAAGAATACAAATCCAAATAATAGGTCACATGCAAATCCTGAGCAGAAAATTGTACATTTAGTCATCTCTTGGTGTGTCAGTTTTCCATTATATCTGATCAAGATATCACTTTCAATTTTCAGATAATTTGTCTTGCTTCTCAGCAGTTCAGAAACTTCATGGGTTGTTTCACCTTTCTTTGAAGCTTGAGCTTGAAGCCACAAAATGCTGCACTTCCTACTTCTCTTGATAGGAGCCTTGGCCTTATGGAAATGTGATGTGTGGATCACGAAAGATGGTCTTTCACACTTGACTGCAGCATTATTAGTCAGGAGGACCTGGTAAGATCTCTTCCACTAAGGTTCAAGACAGTTCTTTCTCTGGAGCACTCTCACTTAAACCCAATCTCCATACTGGAGTAGATAACATGGTTCTGTAGCTTTATCTACTACTACTACTATTACTACTAATAATAATTTGTATAGCACTTCAAGGCATATGCAGCACTATACAGAGACATAAGAGAAGGTCCCTGCTCATCAGAACATACAATCTAGTCAAGAGAGGAAATACAACATCTAGGGACTAGGAAATGTCTAGGGGAATGGTAAGAAAACACATCGTTGGAAAGCAGAATCCAAAAGCAGCCTCAAAGAAGTAAGTTTTTAGCCTGCATTTGAAAAGGGCCAGTGATGAAGCCTGGTGTACTGACTCAAGTAGTTTGTTCCAGGCATAAGGAACAGCAAGCTGAAGAAAATCAAAGTCTGGAGTTGGCAGTCAAAGAGAAGGGCACAGATAGAAATGATCTGTCAGAAGAGCAGAATTCCCGAGGAGGGGTGTAGGGTGAGATAAGAGAGGAAAGGTAGTGAGAGCAGCAGAATACATGCACTTATAAGTCAGTAGGAGAATTTTGAACTGGATACAGAAATGGATAAGGGACCAATGAAGCAACTTGAGGAGAGGGATTACATGAGCATAGTGAGACTGATGGAAGATTAACATACAGCTGAATTTTGAACAGATTGAAGGGGAGAGAGATAATTCAGAGGGAGATCAGCAAGGAGGAGTTTGTAATAGTCTAGATGGGAGGTGACTAAAGAATGGATAATGGTTTTAGTAGTGTGTTCAGAAAGAAAGGGACACATTTTGCTGATGTTATAGAGAAAGAAACAACAGGTTTTAGCTGTCATTTAGATATGTGTGAAGAAGGAGAGAGAGGAATCAAAGATGACCCCAAGATTGTGAGCCAAGGAAACAGAGAGGAATAGAGCATTAGCCACAGAACTAGAGAAAAGAGGAAGGTGGAGGTGAGTTTAGGGGGAAAGATAAGAAGCTTACTTTTGGCCATGTTCAATTTAAAATGGCAGTGAGACATTCAGGCAGCAATGTCAGATAGGCAAAGATATGGGCCTGGATTCCAGGGAAGATCTGAGATGTAGAAAGATAGATCTGAGAGTCACTGCTGTCACTGAACCCATCTTGTCTGCTGCCTGCTGCTGTTACTGCTGCCTTGATTGCCTCTGTCTTTACTGTCCTGCTGTTTTGTGTCTCCCCAGGTACCTCAGCTCTCTGTCCTCACTGATCCCACTGCACCGGAAGTGACCCCCCCCCCACACGTGGTCTTCATCCTGTATAAGATCTCCTCTGGTGCGGCATCCCGCCATGCTCCTTGGGCAAGTTCTGGGACGAGTGTCCAGAGCACCCCCAGGTGTATCCTGCATGCTATTCACTCCTCTCTACTCCAGTCCCACGCTCTCCCTTTCTGCTCTTGATACTGTTGCCCCCCCTTGGCCCTGTCATCCTTCCCGACACCGTTCCCATCATCCCTGGTTCCACCCTGGTCTTTTCCTTCACTGTAGGTATCTTCGTCGTGCAGAGTGACTTTGGCGTAAGCACCCTTCTTCCTCTAGCCTGCACCACTTTCATCTTTGTCACCATCACTATCGCTCTCTTCTCCACTCAGCTAAACGAGACTATTTTTCCAACCTTATCTCCTCTTCTGCCAGTTCTTCTCGTCAACTCTATTCTGTCCTCCGTTCCCTCTCTGCACCTCACTCTACTCCCTCTCCTTCTCCCTCTTTCTCTTCTTCCCCTGTCCCTGCTTCCCTGGCCTCTCATTTTACCTCTAAGGTCCTTTCTCTTCATCTCTCCTTTCCCTCCTGTCCTCCTCCCAGGGCCGGCCCGTCCATTGAGCAAGAATGTTTTTTGCACAGGGCCCCGCGCAAAGAACATTCTGCTTTTTTTTTTTTTAAATTACATTTTTAAAAAAAACCTGTCTCTGGCTGCTGCCGCTGCCGCGTCCGTCGCAGCAGCGGCAGAATGGAGTGTCCCGCGGGGCCCCTTCTCCTCGTTGAGCCCTCTGCAAGGGCTTTCAGATTCGCGAAGGGAGAGTGCTCCCTCGCGTCTCTGTAAAGCCCGCAGGGGCTAATGGGAAATTTCCCATCAGCCCCTCGCGTCTAAAGGGGCAGATGGGAAATTTCCCATTAGCCCCTGCGGGCTTTACAGAGACGCGAGGGAGCACTCTCCCTTCGCGAATCTGAAAGCCCTTGCAGAGGGCTCAACGAGGAGAGGGGGCCCCGCGGGACACTCCATTCTGCCGCTGCTGCGACGGACGCGGCAGCGGCAGCAGCTAGAGCCAGGTTTTTTTCTTTTTTAATTTGCCAGAAGGGAAGGGAAGGGAAGGGAGAGGGGGGGTTTAAGACTGGTAATGGGCTGGGGGGCTGATGGAGGCTGTCTGGAAATGGGGTGATGGGGGGTTAGGACTGGAAATGGGCTTGGGGGGGGTTAGGACTGGAAATGTGCTGGGGGGGGTTAGGACTGGAAATGGGCTGGGGGGGGTTAGGACTGGAAATGGGCTGGGGGGGTTAGGACTGCTAATGGGCTGGGGCTGATGGAGGCTGACTGGAAATGGGGTGGGGGGGTTAGGACTGGAAATGGGCTGGGGGGTTAGGACTGCTAATGGGCTGGGGCTGATGGAGGCTGACTGGAAATGGGGTGGGGGGGGTTAGGACTGGAAATGGGCTGGGGGGGTTAAGACTGCTAATGGGCTGGGGCTGATGGAGGCTGACTGGAAATGGGGTGGGGGGGGGTTAGGACTGGAAATGGGCTAGGGGGGGTTAAGACTGGTAATGGGCTGGGGTTGATGGAGGCTGACTTGAAATGGGGTGATGGGGGGTTAGGACTGGAAATGGGCTGGGGGGGTGGTTAAGACTGGTAATGGGCTGTGGGCTGATGGGGGCTGTCTGGAAATAGGGTGATGGGGGGTTAGGATTGCTAATGGGCTATGGGGGGGGTTAGGACTGCTAAAGGGCTATTGGGGTGCTAGGACAGGAAATGGGCTGATGGGGAGGGGTTAGGACTTGAGGTGGGCTGATGTGGTTAGGACTGGTAATGGGCTGTGGGCTGATGGGGGGGTTAGGACTGGCAATGGGCTATGGGGGGCTGACTGGAAATGGGCTGATGGGGTTAAGACTGGAAGTGGGCTGATGGGGGGGTTAGGACTGGTAATGGGTTATAGGGGGGGCTTAAACTGAAAATGGGTTGATGGGGGGCTAGGACTGGTAATGGGTTGGGGGATTGCTATGACTGGAAATGGACGGAGTGGACGGGGAGGCTTGAACTGCAAATAGCTGATGGGGAGGGAGCTTGGAATGGAAATGGGCTGTGAGGGAAGGGAGCTAGGACTGACAATGGGCTGATGGAGCAGCTAGGATAGGACTGGAACTGGGCTGTTGGGGGGGAGCTAAGATTGGAAATGGGCTGTGGTGGGGGCTTGAATTGAAATGGACTCATGGAGGGGCTAAAACTGGAAGTAGGCTCATGGGGGGCTTGGACTGGAATTGGGCTGAGAGGAGGGGAGCTAGGATTTGACATGGGCTGATGGTGGGGCTAGGAAATGACTAGAAATGGGCTGATGGGGGCTAGGATTGGAAATGAGCTGATGAAGGCACTCAGACTGAAAATGGATGGGGGAGCTAGGACTGGAAATGGGTTGATGGGGGGCTAGGACTGGAAATGGGCTGATGCAGGGACTAGAAGGGAATGGATGCTGGGTGAGACTGGAACTAGAAGGGAGCTGATGTTGGGGGAGGATTAGAATGGGATGGGGCTGGGAGAGTAAAATGGAGAGGGGAAAATATTTTGTGTGGGAGGGATGAAAAATCTACAATTGGCCGGGTATTGGGAGAGTAAGTGGGGATTGAGGATGGAGGGGTAAAATTTGTGTGGATGAAATAAGAATGAGGAAAGAGCAAAAGGAGAAAGATTAGTATGTTAAAGCAGATGTAGAGAGAGAGGATGGAAAGAAAACTAGAAGAGAGAAGAAAGGACAAATGGACAGCAGACGATGGAGAGTTAGCAGAAAACATGAAGAAACCAGAAGAAAGTGGCTGGAGCAATTGCAACTGAAAAAAAATGCACAAAAGGTAGAAAGATATCTCTTTATTTTGAATTTATTAACTGGAATATGAAAGCTCTGGGAAATGTGCATAATTAACGTCTGCGCTTTGTTTGGTACAAGAGGAAATTGATTTATAGTTTTATTTCTACAGTGTTGTTGTACATTCCAAGTTTGGCTTTTGGGGTTCCCAGTTTAATTATTGCCTTCCTGTTTCTAAATTGCGATTCCTTGTTTGGTGATGGTCTATGTTCTGCATGTGTAACTGAGCTGAGGTATTCTGTTTATGTAATTCCTATTTGACATTGCCACTTGTTCTCTTTCCCCAGTATTCTCTGAAATGTACTGGTTTAATATTTGCAGTGTTTCCTTTTGATAGGTAGGGTCTGGTGCTTTGTGAGTCCTGGTAATGCTGTCAGGATACAGCGGGTTTGCTATGGGTTCTAAATGGGCAGCGTTTGTAGTAGTTCCTAATGTGCCTGGCGGTTGGCACTGGATTATAGTAATGTAGAAATCTTTTAGTCTTTCTTTATCCATACACTCATTAAGAGACATGTTTACTAAAAGTTAGTGAATGGTAACATTATGCAAATATTTATGCAAATAAGACCACTTATGCAAATGAGGCCCCGCACCGAGTCTCCGCACATGGCCCCGCACCCCCCTTGGGCCGCCCCTGCCTCCTCCCCTCTCTCCCCCTGTTTCATCCCCCCTTTCCAGGTCCCCCCTTCCTTCTCCCCCTTCTTCCCCTCTCCCTCCACTCTCCCATCTCTGGTCCACCTTCATGCCACTCTCTGCTTCAGTTCTATCAAATGCGTTCTCTTCTACTTGGAAAACCACCTGCCTTGCTGATTCCATTCCTTCCCATTGGCTCTTTGAACCCTCTCTCTCTCTTTCCCCTCACAATCTTTCTCTCTTCAACTCGAGTTTATCTTCTGGTGTCTTTCCTTCATCCTGGAAGCACGCCACCATTCGTCCCCTTCTGAAGAAAGGTTCCCTCGACCCCTCTTCCCCTTCCAGCTGGCGCCCCATTTCCAATCTTCCATTTCTCTCAAAACTCCTAGAAAAACTGGTCTTCTCTCAACTTTTCTCTCACCTTGAAGCCTCCCTTACCCTTCACCCACAACAATCTGGTTTCCGCACCGGACACAACACGGAATCTGTCCTTCTCTCACTCCTCAATGAATTGCATGCTGCTCACGACCACGGTCTCTTTTCTCTCACTGTTTCTCTTGATCTATCTGCTGCTTTTGACCTGGTTGATCACCACACTCTTCTGACATGCCTTTGGGAAGCTGGTCTCACTGGCACGGTTCTTCGATGGTTTCATTCCTTTCTTTCCTGTCGGTCTTTCTTAGTTGTTTCTGGGTCTTCTTCTTCCCCCTCCACCCCCTCCCCTGCGGTGTTCCCCAGGGTTCTGTTCTGGCCCTCCTCTTCTGTTCAACGCTTTTCTCTCACCCCTTTCCTTTCTGATTCAACAACATGGTATTTCTACCTACTACTATGTGGATGATATCTTTCTTTTGCACCACACAGACTCTTCCACTCCTGATATTTCAACTCTCAACACCTGTCTTTCCGCGGTGACTTCATGGCTTTCTTCTAACTTTTTACACATTAATTTCTCCAAAACCTCTGCTATTTGGTTCACCTTTGGGAGCCCCCCCCCCCCCCATCTCTTGTTCCCTCACTCTCTTCCTTGCCTATTCCTATTGTTTCTTCCCTTCGGTATCTGGGCGTCATTCTTGACTCTTCTCTCTCTTTTAAAGAGCATATCTCTTCTGTTGTCCATTGTTCTTTCTTCTCCCTGAAACAACTCCGCGCGGTCTGTCCTTTTCTTTCCCTCTCCGCTTTAACCACTCTGCTTCTTTCTCTTGTCATATCATGCCTCGACTATTGCAACTTCTCCCTGGCCGGTCTCCCTCAGTCCCAGCTCATCCGTCTTCAACGTATCCAAAATACCACTGCTTATCTCCTCACTCACGCCTCTCGTTTTGACCATATCACTCCCCTCCTTCTCCGTCTGCACTGGCTCCCTATTTACTTCTGGATCCAGTACAAGTTCCTCATATTTGTCCACAGGTCTATTCACACTGGCACCCCCCTTTACCTTGCCGATCAAGTTCACCTTCACACCCCTCACCACTCCCTCCGGTCCATTCACGCCAATCGCATGTCCCTTCCTTCCCCATCCCAAGCCCACCTGTAATCCACCCGCTCTTCTGCCTTTTATTTCCGCGACCCACAACTCTGGAACTCGCTCCCTCCCCCTTCTCCGTCTAGAATCCTCATTTAAAACTTTTAAGATCAAACTAAAAACTCACCTATTCTGCACTGCTTTCAACCTCCCTCCCCCTTCTGCTTCTTTCTCCCCCCCCCCCTCGTTGATGTCTAACTTTTATTTGTTTCTTGGTCTTCTTTTTCCTGTTCTTTTGAAATTTTAATGGCATTCTTTTTTCTTTTCATTGCAGCCTTTTAAAATTTGTTTGTAAACCACCCAGATGCCCTGGTTATGGGCGGTATAGTAAGTTTTTAAATAAACATAAACATTAGCGTAAAAATAGCACTGAAAACCATGGGAGGAGATGAGTATACCAAGGGACTGGGTATATAGAGAGAAAAGGAGTAGTCCCAAGATTGACCGTTAGGGTACACCAACTGAGAGCGGGATATCAGTAGATGAGGATCCACCAGAACTTACACTGAAAGTGTGGTGGGAGAGATAAGAAGAGAACCAGGATAGAACAAAAACTTTAAAACCAAGCAAGAACAAGGTATTGAGGAGAAGGTGGTGGTCAACAGTGTCAAAAACAGCAGAAAGATCAAGAAGGATAAGGATCAAGTAAAAGCTCTTGGATTTGGCCAGGAACAAGTCATTGGAGACTTTGGCAAGAGCTGTTTCAGTAGAATGTAGAGAACAAAAGCCAGATTACAATGGATCTAGAAGGACTTGAGATGAGAGAAAGTCAAAACAACAGTGATGAACTGCACATTCAAGCAGTTTATAAATAAAGGGGAGGAAGGAGATGAATCAATAATTAGAAGGACAGGTAGGGTTTAGTGAGGTTTCTTGAGGAGAGCAGCTATTGCCTGCAAGTAAAAAGACTGGACAATCCGGATTAAACTTTTGTTGTAGGATAAGATCACACTTTTCAATTGAAGTTTTGAGCAAGCCACTATGAAGGCAGCTGTTGAAAGTAACTTGAAGTAGGGTACCAGGGCCTTCTCAAAGGGTTAATATGGAGAATGGCATGGAATGTCTGAAGCCTAGCAGCCTGGAGAAAGATGTATTATATAAAAGCCAAGGTTATACTTTGGATGACATTGTTTGTGAGAACGAGACAAAATGCTTTGTATTTAGAATACTAGAGCTGAGAAATGTCTGTGTTCTGACCTATAACATATAGATAAACAACGCTTGATGTAGAGCTAAATTTGTACCATACAACAGTTTTTCCCTAATAAAAGAAGGTGCGACAGGCTATCTTGGGGTGGAATCATGGGAACCTGCACAAATGTGCACACCCATGAATTCCTCATTTAAGCTGAAGTTGTACTGCTTTATATAACTCTCTGTGTCTGTGTACTTCTTTATTTGCAGCTGAATTTAGAGAACTGAATTCCAAAGACAGAGGTTAAGTTTTGCTATTTGGTCAGAAGTAGGCCACAGGCTAAGAGATCCATTCAGTAGAAAAGTATGATCTTCAAACTATACAATCAGAATTAAAGACTGCTTGCAAAATCAGTTCACCATTTTAGATACAAATGACAGAGCACCAGAAGAGCTATAGGGTGACATCAAGAAAGTTGTATTCAAAGAAATTAAAAAGTCTCTGTAAAAGGTGAAAAAACAAATACGGCCAAAACAAATCATCAAAGAAACCCTAAGAATAGCTCAGAAATGCAAGGTAATTATGGAACTTAACAGAAATTTCCAACATGAGGCAAGATGAGACAAAGAGAAGTATTACAATGATGCATGCAAAGAAATATAATTAGAAATCATTAGACGAATAACAAGGTTAGCTTTCCTAAAGCTATGAGAGTTAAAGAGAAAATTCCAGCCTCGAATTGAAATGCTAAAAGATGCTCAAGAATTCATACTGAATGATGCCGAGAAGATCAAGAAAGGTGGAAAGAATACCTCAAGGGCCCAATATCTGAAAGGTCTTTACATGGTTTACAGCCCAGTAAACCATGTAAATGCCTTAAACGGGATACCTACAAGATTAGTGCCATTGAATATCCCTGTCTATGTCTCCTATGCATCCCAATGCTATCCGGTTAGCAATGGGGCATGTCAGGGGCATCCCAGGGCAGAGTAGAGGTGGGGAGGACCACTAACTGGGGAACGGCGATATTGCACCCCTACCTGGTTAGCAATCCACAGCTAAAACTAGGCCAGCTTTTGATTAACCTAATTTTAGCTGCAGATGCTAACCGGGTAGTGGTGCAATATCATTAGTACCTACTTAGGCTCTGCGGTGGGTTTCCCTCAGCACCAAAACCAGATATTCAATGCTATCACCATGACACTGAATATCTGGGGTTAGGGGTGAGCAGGCAAGGCTAGGCGCCATAGCAGCGCATAGCCTGCCTAGTAGAATATCAGGCCCCAAGTAATTATACCATAAAGATCAAGAGGATCAATTGCCATTTCAACGTGCATCTCATGATCAGAAACCATTGGTGAAGAAAGAAGAAGTCAAAGCATTACTGAAAGCATTATCAAAGAACAAAACAATGGGCATCGATGGCATGCCCATTACACTGGTCAACAAATTTTTACAAAAGTCATGTTACTGAAATAAAATTATTTATTTCTTATCAATTTTTATATGCTGAACACGAATATGACAGTGAAATTGCAAAGTTGGCTCTATTTTTTTGTAATCTACAAGAATTAATGTTTACATCATGAAATGCATGTCAATAGTAAATATAATAGGCCTTCGGTTAATACATGTAAAAAAAACAAGTCATAGACTACTTCTTAGATTTTTTCGCCTGTCTCTTGTACAGCTGTTCCGGAGTTTCTCTGGGGAGTGTCCAGCAGTAGTCAGCCAGCATTGTAGTGGACCATTTCCCTGGTATCTTTGCTCCATCGTTGCAATATCCTGGTGAAAACGTTCGCCCTGTTCATCACTAACCATACCACAGTTGTCAGGAAAGAAATCGAGATGGGAATAAAGGAAATGGATCTTTAGAGACATATTGCAGCCAAGTTTCTGATACTGCATCAGCATGTCTTCTACTAGTTCCTTGTAGTTTTCTGCCCTAACATTCCCGAGAAAGTTTGTTGACACTAGGCGAAAAGCATTCCATGCTTGTTTCGCATCACCCTGCAGCAAGTTGTTGAACCGGTCATCTTTCAAGAGCTCTCGAATCTGAGGACCCACAAAAACTCCCTCTTTAATCTTTGCTTCGCTGAGTGGAGGGAATTTTTCATGCAGGTATCGGAAAGCTGGCGAAGTGCGGTCCATGGCTTTCACAAAGTTTTTCATTAAACCTAGTTTGATGTAAAGGGGTGGTAGCAGGATTTTGTGAGCCTCAACCATTGCTGCGTGCTGGATATTCTTCTCTCCAACTGTTACATTTTGTCTGTGATTCCATTCCTTGTGCAAGTAGTGGCAATCCCTTGCCTGGCTATCCCACTCACATAAGAAACACATGTATTTTAAATATCCCTACTGCAGTCCCATTAAAAGGGCAACTACCTTCAAGTCACCACAGAGGTGCCAGCTGTACTTGTTATAGTTAATGGAAGTCAGTAGATGCTTTAAGTTATCGTATGTCTCTTTCATGTGGATGGCATGTGCTACTGGAATAGATTATTATTATTATTATTATTATTATTACAGTTGCTTATATACCGCACTATTCGGTATCAGCGCGGTTTACAGTATAACAAAATGACCAAAACACACATTCTGTTTGGTTTTACATTGAACAGGGGTACAAACTTGGATAACAGGGTTGAACTATGTACATGAAATAATAAACCTATAAGAGGGTTAAACTATATACAAAACTATATACAGATGGAAGATGGTCTCCATTGTTCAAAAGCACAGCCTTCAGACTCAGTTTCGAAGAGTCTATAAATAGTCTCCAGTCTTGTGGGTCATGTTTGATTTTTAAGGCATTCATGAGCCTTTCAATATCGGAACAGGATACCAGATTACTTTCCTTTCCGACTGCGTATAGTACACTGCTGACGTCAGATGGCTTCAGCAGCCGTCTGGCAGTAGTATTGCAGTGCATCAGAAAATGATGCAATCAACTCTGGATGATGTGTGCATGCTGGTATTATGCCATGTGATGCAATATTACATCATTCAAGGCTTATTTGGGATGTTGTTGATGTCCTACTGGATAACTTTACACGGTGATACGTCAAAAGTGAACTACATGCAATATCTTAAAAACGAGAGCCAATAAAAATTTTTTAATGTTATATTCGTGTTCAGCTCACCAAGATACTACAGATTAGGGCCTTTTAAAGTCAGTAACGATTTCAATGTTGACCAGTGTTATGTATTACAGCAATAAGATGCAGTTGTTATAATACTTACAAGGGTGTGCCAGGAAACTTGGAAGAAATGTCATGGCTGACTGACAGAAAAAGATCTGTGTTCATACTAATTCTGAAAAAAGGTGATCCAATTGATTGTGGAAATTATCGCCCAATCATTCTGATCCTATATGCCTGCAAGTGCCCACTCGAGATCATTCAGTGAATAATATAAACACACCTAGAACGAAAAGTAACTGAAGTGCAAACTGTATTCAGGAAAGGGTGAGGAAGAAGAGACATAATCACAAATGTGAGACAGAGCCTTGAAAAGACAAAAGAATATCAGAAGGATATCTACATACATTTCATTGGCTACTGAAAGGCCTTTGATTGCATAAATCATGAAAAACTCTGGGCCACATCAAGAAGCATACCAGAACACCTGATAGTTTTCATAAACTACCTTTACATTGATCAAGAAGCAACAGTTTAAATGGAATGAGGAGGAACAGAGTGGTTTAAAATTTGCAAAGGTGTATGACAAGGCTGCATACTTTCCCCCTACCTGTTCAACTTATATATAGAACAAACCATCAGAGAAGCAGGACTGTATGAAGACAACCGAGATGTGAAGAATGGTGGAAAACTCATCAACATCTTCACTATGCTGACAAAACAATGTTACTGACCGAAAGTGGAGATTATCTAAAAGATCATCTTATCACGAATATGGAACATAGTCTTAAAAATAGTCTGCACCTTAACGTGAAGAAGTCAAAGATCCTGACAACTGGCAAAATCAATAATTTTGTCCTTGATGAAGAAGAAATAGAAATAGGAGATAACTTTAACCTGCTTGGATCAATTATCAATAATGAAACAACAAGCAGTCAAAAAAATCTGACATTACATTGCTCTGAGCAGCACAGCTGTGAAAGATTTGGATAAGAGTTTCAAGTATAGAGATGTATTTCTGTGTACAAAGATTCAAAATGTCTAAGCTATGGTATTTTCAATAACATCATGTTGATATGAAAATTGGAGAGTGAAGAAGAAAGACAGGAAGACAATCAATGCCCGTGAATTAAGGGGCATGCCATGAGGGAGGAGTGGTCTAGTGGTTGGGGCAAGTTACCTCAGGCTGGAGGACCAGAGGTTTGAATCCCACTAGAGAAGAGCAACCTTGGGTTGGAAGACTGGGATTTCTAGTCCCACAGGTGCTCCTTGTGGCCTTGGGCAAGCCACTAAACCCTCAGTTGCCTCAGGTACAAAAAAACCCATACATTGTGAGCCCTTTGGGAACAAGGGAAAATATATATTTATTATTTATGTATTTATTTATTTATTTATTTATTACAGGCTCTTATATACCGCTCTATTCAGAATCAGCGCGGTTCACAATATAACAACATACCATAACAACAAACTGTTAGGTTTTACAGAGAACAAGGTCAGAGAACTTGGAATAAAACATGGGACGTCATTACTGCAACTATTTACAATAGTATTTACAAGAGTATTTACAATTATACATTACAGGATATATACAGTAGCTGAATGTACACTGCTCTGACTGGCAAAAAAATGGTATATAAACCTAATTAAATAAATACCATGTACTGTCTGAAGGAAAAAAAACAGTACTAGAGATAAAACCTTTCCTTAGAAGTTCAAATGACAAGACTTTGACTTTGGACACATCATGTGAAGAGAAAGATCATTAGAGAAAGACATCAAGGTTGAAGGTCAGCGCAAATGAGGAAGACCAGTGATGTAATGGATCAGTACAATAACAACAGCTATAGATGCCACTCTATCAAATTAGCCACTTGAGACTGAAGACATAGTTTAGAACAACTAACCACAGAGTTGCTATGAGTTGACTGCACTTACATAACATTATTTACATGTGGAGATCTACACCACATACAGATTTCAAGGGAGTGTGGTTTGGCTGTGGATAGAGAATGGTTGGGTGGGCTGAAAATCTAGACTGGAGTCCCCATTTTACAAGAGAAATGCACATGTAAACCTAAACATTTCCACCTTTGCTTTTACACCTGCCCTAGACACACACAAATGCCAGTTTGAAGGGACAGGTGCAAAGGCGATGGAACCACCAATCCCCTGAGCCCCCTGACAGAATCATTATCCACCCAAATTCCCTGAAACCTTCACTTCAGTTCAGCACCAACCCCGACACCGCAACTGCCTGCTTCAGTACAGCACCAATCCCAACAGCCCCTCCCCCAAATCTCCCAGCAGCAATCCAATAAAGTCCCTGATACCCCCCCCCCCCCCCACACACACACACCACCACCAGCCCCAGACCTGGCTATCTCCCACCCCATTCCTTATGTTGCAGCTTGACCCTAATGTTTGTTCATTGAGAGCACTGCTAGTGGTTGAGAATGCCGTTTTGAAGCTGAAATACCATTGTGTGGGAGTGAATGTGGATCATTCCTGCTACTCCTAGAGCACCAGACAGAGCCCCCAATAGATGCTGGGGATTGGGTCGAGATGAGGAGGTCAGGCCAGGTGTGGGGGGAAGAGTTGGATTTGAGGGGGTATTTGAGGATGGTATCTGGGGTCTTGCCAAATTCAAATGTGCTTTCAACCTCACAATAGTCAGGTTGTGTAGGTCATCTTTGTTCAAACTGCAGCACTTTGTTTGAGAAAGATGATTTTCAGTCAGTTATTAAGGCTTCAGCATTTCTGATTTTAGATTATTGGAACTCCATTTACCTGAGACTATGATCTAGTTCATTACAAATAGCTCAGAATGCCACTGACCAGCTTTTGACAGGTTGTAGACACTTTGACCATATCAACTTATCTTTTTTCATTGGACTGACTCCCTATATCCTTGTGTATCCAACTGAAGGTGCCAGTATTGTTTTATAAATCTCTGCATGATTTGTTCACAGTTTGTTTGAAGTCTGCTTTTATTTTGTACCACCCTAGCTGGTCCCTGTGATTTGTGGTGCAGGTTTTATTGGTGGTGCCCACTGATATACAGGATGGAGTCGGTGCAGAGGGTGGCTACTAAAATGATTAGTGGGCTTCATTATAAAGCATATGAGGACAGACTTAAGGATCTTAATATGTACACCTCAGAGGAAAGGCGGGATAGAGGTGATATGATTGAGAAGTTTAAATACCTCCTTGGCATAAATGTTCAGGGAGAGAGCCTCTTTCAATTGAAAGCAAGTTCTGCTACGAGGGGACATGGGATGAGGGTGAAGGGAGATAGATTCAGGAGTGATATGCGAAATATTTCTTTACGGAAAGAGTAGTGGATCCGTGGAATAGTCTCCCAGTGGAGGTGGTAGAGACGAGGACAGTAACTGAATTCAAAAAAGCATGGGACCAACACAGAGGATCTCTAAAGGTAAAAAGTGGACTGTTGTAGTTGTTGATATGGAAGGACAGACTAGATAGGCCTTGTGGTCTTTTTCTGTCATCATGTTTCTATGTTTCTATATACCTGTAATGAAAGTTATTTTAAGGGAATGTTCCTTTTCAGTAGCAGAGTCCAGGCTGTGGAATGCTTTGCCACTTAGTTTATAGCTGTACAATGCCTTTTACAATTCTCAGAAGAAAGTCATAACTCTTTTATTTTCTTATATAGCCCTTATGTAACACCCTATTCTCAATAGCTGCTGATGTAGAATATCTCTGCTATGATCTTAATTGGATTCATGTTATGTCCTGCTTGTAATTTCATTAGTCTTTTATGTTTAGTGTTTTTGTTCTGTCATATGTTGGATTTATAATCCACTTACACTGGGAGCAGAAAGAGGGAAGTATTAGCCAAATGTTTAGCACAATGGACTGCAAACCATGAAAACTGTGGTTGAAATCCTATTGATGCTGCATGTGGTCTTAGGCAATCATATCACCCTCAATTGCCCTAGGTACAAGCGTAAATTATAAGCCCTCAGGACAAGACAATGCTTACTTCTGCTAAATGTAATATTACTCTGCTTAATAATGTAAAATAAGCCATGGTATTAAATAAACAAAAATGGTAATTTTCCTCCCAAAATACATAATAGAAAGTCTGCAAGCAATAGAGAGACTGCCTGGATTTACTCCTGCTGTAACAGGAATATTGCAAATATATTCAGGATAGATGTCTTGGAAAAATAAATAAAAGCTATTTATCTAGATGGATGAATATCTCTTTGCGGGTGGAGTCAGAAGTGGCACAGAATCTAATAATGGGAAGCATATGTTGGCTGTGTCCCCTAAGCATTCCAAACATATTTTTGTGCTCTTCTGAATACTTTTATGACTGTTTCAAAATACACCTTTTTCAGAACAGTAAGGAAAACATGACATTTGGTTCTTACTGGAGACCCAAGTCTCTGGAGGTGAATCAAGCCCAGAGTTTTTCATTATGGCCAGCCCCGTTATTCAGGCCATTGAACTGTTGCCTGTTGGGACCTCACGTATGCACAGCATTTGTTTCTGTCTATTAAAACAAAAACCTTCACAAAAAATGCCTGTATATAAGCTCATTTCTTGCAATTACATCAAACTGAAGGGGTGGGTTGTGTCCTCCTGCCATGAGTCTTCTGAATCATCCTTTGTGTCTAGGTCTGCCATCTTGACTCCTTCAGGAAGAGGCTGTCACAGTCTTATTGTCAGATTGTGCAGTATGCAACAGGCCATGAACATTTGACAGGCCTTGACTGGGCTGTAGGGGATTTCTTTCCAAGATCAGTACAGACACCAGAAGCGGCTCTTTGGCAGGTCAAAGGTTCTCTCTATGATGGGCTAGATGCATCTGTGGGCCCTGTTGTACCACTCCTTTACATCTGTCTGGGGTGCAATGATGGGAGTCGGGAACCACTTAGAAGCTAGCCTCATTCTCTTTGTGGGTAGAGAGAAAACAGATTACAGCAAAGAGCCAGGGTTTTAGCTGTGGTGGGTAGGCACTGCAACCATGTGTTGTATTTTCTGGTTGTTGCAGTCAGGGACCACTGAGACCTCCTAGCATCTGCATGTCAAAGTGTCACAGTTGCGTGGAGCAGGAGTTACATCCATCGGTGATTTCTCTGTTCTCCAATCTCTCATAGATGCTAGAGTGGGTCAGGATGTATGATTCATGGCAGGAACCTGGAAACCTCAGAAACCCATTATTTATTTCTCCCTGGATTTTGCAGTCCACTTGCATTTTAAGTGATTGTAATACCATTCTGTTGCTGTGTATAGCCTCCCTTCCTCATGGAGGCCTGATGACCACATGTGTGCAATCAGTGATCCCCAATACAGTTGTGAATTTGACCATCTGTATCAAAGAAATGGGATATAGTTAGGTGCCTCTTCTGCATAGTCTGAGGGAAGGCTACATATTCTGAGGTAGGGGTTGAGACCAGCCTCAGACACTAGCTGGACAACATTGACTGGAAATTGCCAGTGGCAAAGAAGGTGAGGGCTAAGGTGGCTTTGAGTGGACAGGCATGGGATGACCTCTCTCTGGAGGGGAGGAATAGCCTGGTGCTTATAGTAATGGGCTGAGAACCAAGGAAGCCATGAACAAATCCCACAGTTGATCCTTGTGATCTTGGGCAAGCCAGTTAACCCTCCATAGCCTCAGGTATAAGCTTAGAGCCCGAGTGAAGGAATAGTCTTGTGGTTAGAGCAACTGCTTAGTACCCAGAAAATCAAGGGTTTGATTCCCACTGGTACTCCTTGGGAAGTTCAGTTTAACCTCCATTACTTTGGAAGAAAAGGCCTGGTAATCTACTTCTGCTAATATATTGCAAAGAAAACCCAGAGGAGTCAGCACTGACTTGATGGCACTAAAAAAAATTGTCCTCTGGGGACAGAAAAAAAACCCCTGCATTACCTAAATGTAACTCACCTTGAGTTTCTGAGAAAGGTATGAGCTAAATCCTTTTCCTTTTCTGTGCAGTGGAGCAGATGAGTTGTTCTAGCTCCTGATAGAGTTGGTGGATGGCTGCCTTATCAAAGCAGAAACTGGTGAAGTTCTGCTCATCAGTGAAGTCTAGGAATTGGGTCTCAGGCTAAAAATTTAATATGGATGCCTACTGTACTTCTTGTGGGCCTCATATAGCATGACTTATCCAAACCCTCTGTTCAGGTCACTCATGGTTCCTGTCTTCCTCCACCCACACCTACAGCACTGAACATGCACCTTACATTCACATACAAAGGCAGAGACACACACATACATGCACAGAGGCAGCTGGAAACCGCACAATGATGCAGATGGAGAAAGTAAGACTCAGACACACATAGACAGATAGGTCCAAGCAGCTGGGCAACAGGAAGACTGATACATCCTGGTCCAGGATAAACAGAGCTGAGGAAGGAGATGAAAGAGGTTTAGGGAGATGGTATATACAGGGGTCTTTGAAAGGGAGTGCAGGATAGGTTTGAGAGAGGAACAGCAAAGAATGTGAGAAAACAAAGGTTAGCCACAAACACACCAAAAATTAAATTTTTGCCAGGGACTGTTTCACAAAGTTTTCAGATTTACACAGTGGACAGAGAGAAAGTTTTCAAAAATTAATGATATGAGCAAATGATTAAATGATGAAAGTTATTGGACATAAAATATAAAAAGAATAAAATGGACATATTGTTAGCTAGCTTTATCTTTATCTTTATTTCAATCTTAATATACTGCTCAGACAGAGGTGCATCAGAGCGGTTTACAAAATAAAAAGGTTTGTACTGCTAGGAAAAAGAAGTCAGCAACGCCATAAAATAATAGGAAAGAGAGGAAAGGCATAGAAGCACCAAAGAGGCAAGTGCACTGCTCAGGGGAGAGGAAGGAGGTGCTTGATGTCAGCAGGGGGTTGGGGACAGGGGCGAGAAGGGAGGTCAAATGCGGAGCAGAAGAGGTGGGTTTTGAGTCGTGTCTTAAATGTATTGTAGGAGGGTTTGAGGCGGAGGGTGGAGGGGAGCGAGATTCCAGAGCCGGGGACCCAGGAAAAAGAAAGCTGAGGAACGGGTAGATTCAAGATGGGCCTGAGATGGGGAGGGGAGGGGAGGGATAGACGATTAGTGTGTATTGACAGGAGAGAGTGGTGCGGTGTGTGAAGGTGAATAAGGTCTGAGAGGTAAAGGGGGGGAGCTGGAGTAAATGGGCTGTATCTGGGCTAGACCAAAGGAATATTTGTAATGGGATGACAAATTTATGGGGGGGATTTTCAAAGCAATTAATGTGGTTAGCAGAGCTGTTCAGCACTTTAATCATGGTGAGCGGGATATTTAGCAGCACTAGAGCCGGCTAGCATCCTCAAGGCATTCTAGAGACAGGCAGAGGCAGCACCTGGGGATAACCCGCTAGCAGTGATATTCAGCCCTTCACCACTTATCCCATGGAGGTAAACATTAAGCGCCTGAAAGGCTTGCCTAAATTTTGCTGCCTGTGGTATAGCGTAGCATGCGGTGGCAAGAAGGCTTTTTTTTTTTTTATAAATTCTTTATTTTCGTTTTATAACAACAAAGGAAAAGGAAGACATACAGCTAAAAGACAGATACATAAAGTGTAATACATACACCAAAGTAAACCCCTGCCACCCCCCTCCCCCCTGCTTCTTCTCTAGAAAACTAATCATACCCGAAGCGGGCGTGTACTTACATTATTGTGTTACAAAACCTAACGGTGATCTGAAACATGATGAGTGCACATTATACAGGCATGTTGGAACAATGAGCAGATTGTACATAATCATTAAGCATCTGCCATTTAGACAAGCGAGAGTGAGTTTGGGCATGGGGAATAGCTCTCCGAGGTATCTGCTCATATTTACTATATAAGCAGACGAGGTTCCACCATTCATTGACAGTAAGTCGAGAGCTATCCTTCCAATTCCTCGTGATTAAGCATATGGCTATACCCAGCAGGATCTCAAGGAGGAAAGCGACCCTTCTTAGGAAGAGAGGGGACCTCCGCCACAGAGCGGAGTCCCACGATCTTCCAAGAGAGAGGTTCGTGAAGGTGTAAAATAAATTGAATACAACCCCAGACCCGCCCCCAATAAACCTGTAGTTGAGGACATTCATAAATAACATGAGCGAAGGTTCCCACAGCAGTATGGCAAGACCAACACTGGTCCCTAGCATTTGTGTTCCATTTGGCTATTTTTTCTGGGGTATAAAAGCATCTGTGTGCAAAAAAGAAGAGAGTTTGGGTAACAGAGGCAGACCGGGAAACCCGCACTACTTTGCTCCAGAAAACGCTCCATTGCACAGGGGTTAAAGTGGTTTGCAGTTTGCGCTCCCAGGCTTGTTGGGCTCTAAAAGTGGCCGTGTCTGTACCCTGACATAATATTTTATAAAAGTTAGAGGCTACCCCATGTGTACTACTAATAGAGTGAACTATCTCTAATAGCCCGTCCTCAGTAGGGGCAGAGGGCGGCATGATTCGAGCACTTTTGAGGCAGTGTTGAAGCTGCATCAATTGAAAGTAGTGTTTCGCGGGGGGGCGGAGCCTGATGTCCAGCGGGTTAGACGCTTCGCGCTGAAGCTCCCGAGGGGCCTACTCAGAATCCTGACTTAATATCTGCATAAACCTAATATTTTACACCGAACTTACCGGGGTGCCTTGGGGGGAATGGCGATCCACAAACCAGTGCGCTCGGACTTCGGGTCTCCCTCTTCTTTGCATGGAAAACGTTCCAAAACAGAGTTGTCTTCCCCACTAAAGATGGTTCCACTTCGGGTAAGCCCCGAAATGCAACAGGAGATCCTGGAGGAAATATGTGGTGTGAAGGAACTGGTACAGTCCAACGGAGAGAAGCGCTCCGAGCCATGCGAGAAGATTTCGGTATACTTCAGGACCGGCTTGAAGGTCTTTCACCGCGGCTGGACAATATGGCGGGGGTCCTCGATTCGCACGCGGTGCGCTTGGTGAACCTGGACAAGGCTGAGCGTCACATACAGAATCTTCAAAAAGAGTTAGAGGATTGCAATAATCGTGCTCGTCGCAATAATGTAAGGCTCATAGGAGTTTCAGAGGGGGCGGAAGCAGGAGATATCCGAGAATTTATGGTCAAAATTCTCCCTTCCTTGCTGAAGATTACCTTTTGCAGAGATTTGGAAATTGACCGAGCATATCGTGCTCCTACTAACATCGCACTCAATCGGACGACCCCCCGGCCCATTATCTTCCGTTTGCTGAGGTATCAGCAAGTTGAGCAAATTCTCAAAGCCGCCCGGGTGATGCAACATCTGCAGTTTGACGATCATGAAGTCTCTTTCTTCCCCGACTTGGCAAAATCCACAGCTGACCGGCGGAAGGGACTCCTTGCTTTTCGTCCTAGACTTCGACGGTTACAGGCTCGCTTTGGCCTCTTGTATTCAGCGAAGCTCAGAGTGACTCTCCATAACCAAACTAGAACCTTCGAAGATCCTGCTCTGCTAGCAACATTTTTAGATTCCAAAGAGGCAGACCAGATGCGCTAAGTCAACAATTCGGATAGACTCCGTTGGACCTGCCCGCCATTTTGAATGGCCCGGCGCGGTGCTCATTGCCTGGAATAGAGACTGCCTGGACCTTTCCTTTCTTTTATTTCTACCTCTCTTGGTCTCCTTTTCCTCCATGATGTGCACCTCGGTTGGATTCGGAGCACGCACAGCTATACCGGTTATATGCTTCAATTTAGGCCTTCTCTGGGGTTTCACCCCGCAGACATCTGGCTAGAAGACGCTCAACGATTATGTTCAAAATTTCAATGCTCTCAGTTGACTGTTTGATTCTGTATTAATCTTTGTCACATGCTCATCCGGTATCATAGATTCTACTTCTGTTTGTTTGATGTACAATAATTGTTGTATGTAAGCGCTCATATGATGATTCTTATCAGCTTAGAGAAGAAGCATAGGGGTGGGGGGTAATTGGGGTTGCTTTCTTTATTGTATGTGTGTATTTGTTTCTTTTGGTGTGTTGTTACTTTGTTTGTTGTAAAATGAAAATAAACGTTTAAAAAAAAAAGAAAGTAGTGTTTCGCTGGTAACGCAAATTCCTTTTGTAAATCAGAAAAGGTTTTCCAACGAGCTGCAGAGAAAAGCTGTTGGGGTGTCCAGATTCCCCTTGAGTACCAGGGTTTCCATGCTATCGTTCTATTTAGGACTTGAATTCTGGGGTTATTCCATAGCGGGAGTCCGTCCTGAGGACATGCGTTCGGGCCCAGTGATAGAATGAGAGTGTTAAAGGCCGCAAGAGTATCGACAATCATTGGTGGATGGCGGGTGTCTACTTGATAGGACATACCGGGGAGATGGGTCAACGGAATTGGGCTACTAAGCTCCTCTTCTATGTCAAGCCAAACTGGTCTGCTGTCTGTGGAGGCATCTAGCCATCGGGCACCTTGCTTAAGTAGGAAGGCTTGATGATATCTAAGAAAATCAGGAAATCTGGTACCCCCTCCTTCCTTTGCAGATTGTAGTTTTTGTTTAGCTATCCTTGGTGGCTTGCCCTGCCTGAGATAACGGACGAGAAGGCCCTCAATATCTTTATAAGTATGTAGCGGGAGTAAGCATGGCAGCATTTCTAAAATGTAGTTCACTTTGGGGACTATCATCATTTTCACAGTTTCTAAGCGGCCCCACCATGTAAGAGATAAGGGAGACCAACGATTTGTGAGCTCACGGACTTTGGAGACTACCTCTTTGGCATTAAAACTGATAGTGTCTTCTAAAGGAGAACAGTAATGGACCCCGAGATACTTCACCATGCGGGATTGCCAAAGGAAGGGAAAGGCCTGCATGTCAGCCTCATGTACCCAGCGGTTCAGTGGGAATGCTACAGATTTGGTCCAGTTAATTTTATAGCCCGATAATTGTGAGTATCCGTCAATCAGATCCAAGACAGCTGGAACCAAATCGAGGGATACGAAAAGCATAAGGTCATCTGCATATGCAGAGAGTTTAATCTCCCTATGACTGAAGGGGACACCTCGAATATGTGCGGACTGTCTAATAAGGAGGGCTAGGGGTTCAAGAGCTAGATCAAAGAGCATTGGTGAGAGGGGGCAACCTTGACGCGTGCCTCTTTGGAGATTAAATGGCTGAGACTTGATGGCATTTACACAAATACTGGCGATGGGTTGAGTATACATGACTTGGAGATATCGGAGGAAGCCCTCCCCAAAGCCATACCATCGGAGAACTGCAAATAAGAAGGGCCATTCTAGACGATCAAAGGCTTTTTCGGCATCCAGGGAAAGACCCACCCATGGATGATCTAGATTGGCAGCACTGGATAGCACATGGCACAAGGTCCGAGCATTGTCAGCAGTTGATCTGCCGGGTATAAAACCGCATAGGTCGGGGTGAATTAGGGTGGCCATCCTGTCAGATAGCCGGGTGGCCAAGATCGTTGCGAAGATCTTATAATCGGCATTAAGTAGGGAGATTGGACGGTAGTTGGCGGTTAGTAGCGGGTCTCTGCCTTCTTTCTCAAATACTACCACATTAGCTGCAGAAAAGGATCCCAAAGAGGATGTATCTACCGCAAGGGCAGTAAAATAGAGTTTTAAATAGGGAACTAAATCTGCACTGAACGTTCTGTAGAATTCGGTCGGGAGACCATCGGGCCCTGCGGCACGGCCCGAGGCTGTTCGTTTTAGGGCAGATTGGATCTCTGACGTAGAGAAGGGTTCATCCATCGCATCCCTATCATCTTCAGAGAGGGTCGGCCGCTGAATGCCAGAAAGCAATCGCTCGAATGTCTCTGACGAGAACTCACATTCAGATTGATATAGGCGGGTATAGAAATCCCGAAAGAGCTCTACAATGTCGGAGTCTGTGGTCACTATGCCCCCTCCCTGTGGAGCTCGAAGGGCCGCTACGCGTTTGGCTTCTTTTTGACCTTTCAAGGTGTTGGCTAAGAGTCGACCGGCTCGGTTATTTTCACGATAATATGTCCCTCGCTGAAGCTCAATACTCTTAGAAGCTGCAGTTGAGAGGATTGAATTATATTGAAAACGGAGACGCTGTAATCGAATTAATACACATGGATCAGTACGTGAAGTTAGAACTCGTTCGCCTGCTTTTATTTGTTGGTCTAGTATGAGTAGCTGCTGTTTGCGTTGTTTCCGCAGGCGGATTTGATAGCTAGTGATCGTTGCTCGAATGGCCGCTTTGAAGCCCTCCCACCAAGCCCAATTCGCAGTATCCTGGGGTAGATTAAAATGGAAGTAATCCTTTATGGCTGCTAGAATTTCTAACTGGAACTCTGGCTGAGTTAACAGGGCTCTATCAAAGAACCAGGCCCCCGAATTCCCTTGGGGTGCAGTAGTGTGTAATTGAAAGGAAATGGCAGCATGATCTGAAATATGTTGGGAGTGAATCTTTGCAGTGTCCACCTGAGGAACTAACAGTTTTGATATTAGAAAGAAGTCTATGCGAGACTGGGATTTATGAGGGGAAGAGAAGAAGGTGAAGTCAAGCTCATTGGGGTGTAGTAACCTCCATAGATCAACTAAAGCAAGATCTTTGATCAGGGAGGTAAGCGTGGTGTGACTCTTGGGGGGACCACTTGTCCTAGGCGGCTGTTTGTCAATCAGGGGATCAAGGACTAGATTGAAATCCCCCCCAATTATCAATGAAGTATTAGCAGAGGCCTGCGCAACCTGAGCAATGGTAGCAAAAAAGGCAGGGTCATCCACATTAGGAGCGTAAAGGCATATACATGTAATTTCAAGGCTACCTATCTTGAGGTGAACTCTGGACCATCTACCTTCTGTATCTGAGCTAGTCGCAATAATAGTAGCATGCAAAGATTTCCTAACCAGTATGGCAACCCCACATTTCTTAGAAACGGCTGGGGAATAGGCGGCCACCATGTAAGGTTTAATATTGAGTTTAAGAGTTTCCTTCGAATTTAAATGCGTTTCTTGGAGAAAAATCAGATCCGCAGCTTCCTGACTTAGGTAGCTTAGGATTTTCTTCCGTTTTATCGGATTATTGATTCCTTTTACGTTCAACGAGAAAATCTTACATGGTGCCATCAATCGGTAATAGACATTTTAGGTAAGGGCGCTTGAAAACATACAACATAATCAGAATCTGTGCAACAATGACATAATCACCGAGTATTCTGGCTAATACACCCCATATTGAAAAGTATGTACCAAAGTATCTTAGAGAAGAAGCAAAACCCCCAAAGAATATGGCGACCATATGTCTGCGGGAGGAGGCCCTAGAGAGGAAATAGAAAGACATGAAAAAAAAGAAAAGAAACACCAGAGTCCATAATTAACACTGTCTCTGATACTCATCGAGGCTACTGTGGGTAGATGGAGTCGGGTCACAGATATCATCAAAAGTAAGGCAACAAACTGCCCTCGCCAGACTCTTTGCTGGGCTGCGGCAGATCCAATATGGCAGGTACAGCGGATATGAGAATACTTGCAGGAATATTCTGGAAGTCAGCGCATCAAGTCGGCTTCTTTGGAATCCAAAAACTCCGCTAGTAGATCAGGGTCCTCAAATGTTCTTGTCTGATTGTGAAGCGTGACTCAGAGCTTGGCCGGGTACATCAGGCCATAGCGTGCTTGTAGTTGTTGAAGCCTCGGCCGGAATTCCAGAAAGCGCTTTCGGCGGTCGACCGTGGGTTTAGCCAAGTCGGGATAGAAGGAGATCTTGTGGCTCTCAAACTCCATATGGCCCTTTGCCCGAGAGGCACTTAGAATTTGCTCCACGTGTTGATATCTCAAAAGTCGAAAAATGATAGGCCGCGGGGTCTTCCTGTTGAGCGTTATGCTTGTGGGTACACGATGAGCGCGATCGATCTCCAAATCTTTGGTAAAGGTGATTTGGAGCAGGAAAGGGAGGATTTTGCATAAAAACTCTTTCATGTCTCCCGATTCCGCTCCCTCCGGTATGCCCACGAGTCGTATGTTGTTGCGGCGCGCTCTATTATTGCCATCTTCCACTTCTTTCTGCAAGGCCCGCACCTGACGTTCAACTTTGTCGAGTTTGGACAACCGGGCCGCATGGGAGTCCAATATGCTCTCCATTTTGTCCTGACGCGAAGAAAGCCCTTCTAGTTTGCTTTGCAGCACACCAAAATCTTCCCGCAGCGCTCGGAGTGCTTCACCGTTTGACTGCACGAGGTTTTTGACCCCTCTAATCTCTGCGAGGATTTCCTGCTGCATTTCGGGGCCCTCGCACAGGGCCAGCCCCTTCTGCGGGGACGGAGGTTCAGTTTTGGAGCGTTTGCCGTGAGAAGCCGCTGGAGATCCAAATTCCAGGCGCGTGGGTTTGGTCCCCGTCATCTCACCAATGTGCCCCGGCAAGATCAGAGTAGAAGTTCCAAGTATGTACGGTGTTAATTCAGGATTCTGAGTAGGCCTCTCGGGAGCCTCAGCGTTATGCGACCATCCCGCTGGACATCAGGCTCCGCCCCCCGGCAAGAAGGCTTTTAAAATATCAGGCACACAACAGTTCAGGGCCAAACAAAAAACACTTTTATTTCCCTTCAGTGGTCAAGCAAACACTCTCAGCTTGTTACCTTCACAAGGCTGGTTCTCAGTGTCCTTCCCCCGACCCAGAATTTAAAGCACAAAATTCAGTTCAGCATAATGTCCAGTCAGTCAATTGGGCTTCATTGTCCGTAAATATGACTCCCACCTCCTGAATCACCTACCTTACAGCCCAACTCCCCTCCCATCTGTGCTTGGAAGGAGCTTTCTGTCTCCACAGGCCTCTCTCCTCCCTTGTGCGCACATCTAGCTTCTTAATCCCTCTGTCTGAGTTATGCCTTCCCAAACTTATCTGTAAACCCTTTTAAGGTGGACTGCTGATAATCCCTTTGGAGAGGGATGGATAAATTCCTATTCATCCCATAACACTGCCATATCTAATCAGACAGGTGCTGAATATCGCAGCTGCCTGGTTAGGTGCGGTGCTATCCAGCCAACATTACCCCCATCCTTAAAGATCTCCACTGGCTCCCTATAACCCTTCGCATAAAGTATAAGTTAATCATAAACATCTTCAAAATGAAGCACAACAGTTCTGCAACCAGCCTCCATGCCCTCTTATCCCGTGATACCAGCAACAGACCTAGAAGATTATCCACCTCAAACACCCTCAATACCCCAAGAAACTTCGCTAAATCACGCAAATGTACATCACAACGAGCAATTTCTTTGGCTGCCCCTTTGATTTGGAACTCTCTCCCCCTGATTTACGTGCAATTGATGTTTTAAGTGACTTTCGTAAGCAATTAAAAACTTTACTTTTTATTGAGCACTATGGATCAACAAATGACTAAGATATCATCTATTGTATATGTTTTATAAATAATCCTCTATTTTGTTAACCCTTGTTATTTTTCCTACATTACCATATGTTGTCATGTCTATACTGTTTGTTTCCCTTGTTTATACCTTGTATTTCTTGTGACCGCTTTGATTGAAGGAAAAGGCGGTATAAAAAACTTGTTAAATAAATAAATAATATTGAATAGCCAGGTTTAAAATTCAGTGGCAGCAGCTAGACACTTTATCAGCACTAGCCACTGAATATTCCCCCCCCCCCTATATTTTCAGGTACAAATGTTAAATAATCAAGGCATTCATGGTAGATAAGCTTCATCCCTGACAGAAAAGTGTTTGGTGATATTATATCATATTACTAGAAGACAGTAGTCAATATGATAGACTAACTTGAAGTTTATTCTCTCTGTTCAGAAGAGGCCACACCCATGAGTGTGTGAGTGTGTATGTGTGTGTGTGCGTGAGTGTTGTCTTTGCCAGTCAGTGTTATTGGAATTTTAATTACGACTGCCTTCAGCATACTTAAGATGAGATTTATAGTTTCCTACATAGATTCAAAGGTATAGCAATTATGGAAGAGACAAAAATGCAAAATGAGTCTTTTTAAAGACTTCATATGACATTCTGTAAATCAGTTGTCTATGAAGAGTAATGATCTTCTTACTTGTCACCAAATTTACTTGAAACCGTATTTCACTTACTAAAGGAATGTTCTAATCAGTATTTGGACTACTAAATGCTGTTGTCCATCTTAGCAAAAGTCATGTGCTAATTGCTGGAGGCATGGCTGGCATGTTCCCAACAGTTTATCTGACACACACACCACCGTACCGAGGTAAACTCAGTATATCCAAACAAAACCTCAACCATCCAGTTGTTCTTTTCTCATTACTACTACCTTAAATGATCACTCTGAAGGCAACCCAAAGCTCCCTCAGTACCCAATACCAACGGGAGAAGGAGAAAAGACCTCAGTAACTTGGGCCGGCCCACTATCTGGCAGTTGTTCACCACCTCAAGGGGGAATTGCTTACACCACCATCACAGGTCTAAAAAACTCCACTCTTTTATAATTAAATCAAATAACAAAATTCTTATTTTATTTACTATATCTTTTGAAATAAATTAGCCACACAATCAGCAGCATTTAAATATTCCTTCAGGGATACCACAGTTTTGCTCCAACAACCTGCAATTAAACAGAAAAATAGGCCAAGAGTAGCACTCAAAATTCAGCAAGCTGCTTATATCAGCCACCTAGCTTTGGGACATCCTCTGGAGATCCACACTTAACCAAACCCTACGAAGACCTTTGTTTCGCAGACCATGCTTCATCAGGGGTTTTTCTCACATCAATACGAGAAGACTTTCCTGGTTCCAAAAGATGAATACCACCAGGAAGTTTAAATTCACGCTTCAACCAATCAAAATTGACAAACACCCACGCCAAGAAAGAAGTCAATACTAACGTCAGCCCGGGACGTGCTCTCTACAGGAACATCCTCCATTCAATAGATTTATTCAAACCAAAGGGCTCAAGTGTATTCAAGTTAAAGATCTATAGTTGCTCGTGCCTTAGTAGGGTCTCTCCCTGGTCTCCACCACATATACTGCCCCTGTAAGGTATATGGTCAAGTACCATACATTGTGAATCGCAAAACCCATGTTTATATTCTTGATAATGATTTACCATTGGCACTTCTAATTTCCATTTTGACAGACAGTATTTATGCTCTGTTAGTTGCACCTTCGGCGGATGCTTTGTTTTACCTATGTAAATTTTATCACATGGACACCACAGGACATACACAACATAACTAGAAGTATAGGAAGTGGCAAATCTTAAGCGAATTACAGTTGAACCAATCATCAGGCTGGTACCTTTCACCATCATAGCACAACATTGAAAATCCCCACATTGGACATGATGGGCTTACTGTAGATTCCACATGTTGCACTGCTGAACATAAAAAATCTCTTAAATTTTGTCCTCTCTGATAAGCTATCTGCACTGTATGTGCAGCTAAGCATACTCATAAATATGGATTTATCAGTGGTGAAGATGAAGTCTCAATGGATACCTCCTGGTCAATGTTCCCTCTAATTTTCTGTAGGCTGTGTGCGCATAAAATATCTGCTGTGCAGCTTTTGAAGGAAGGTTAAATTTTTGTGCATCACATAACAACACTCGGAGTTCTATACTTTAAAATTTGACTACACGTCAGAATACAATATGTACACCACATTGATTGCACTAGATAATATTGTAGAACTTGTGAAAACCATAAATACACAACAACTTTTAAATTTTAAGATGTCTGTGTTGTTTTCTATCAGAATCAGAACCATAATTTTTGTGCGCTCTATTATAAAGTATGTGCGCTCACTCGGCGAGGTGTGTGCACGCGCACAGCTTAGAGGGAACAGTGCTCCTGGTCCTTTGGACCTCATTTTGCTTACCTTCAAATCTTTGCTATTGTAGGAAGTGTCATTGATTGAGTGTCAATCCAATAAATATATACCTAATGGGGGTTATTCTGTGCCATGCCATGTCTAACCTCCCCGCCAGTTGTGTGGGGAAGTTAGACGGGGGCGGGGAAGGGGCAGTTTGGGGGTGGAGTCTGTGCAGGTGGTGGACAGTTGCCGGCCCTGGAAGTACAGGGACGATTCTAATGGAATAACTTCCCTGGATGTGTTTTTTTCTTGTGCCTGGGGCATGGATGGGGCAAGGGGGGGGGCCAGAAGACATTCCCCTCAGCCCGACCCTGGCCTTAGGAAGCCAGATCGGGGTTCAGGCTGCGAGGAATAAGCTTTTTTTTCTGGCAGCTGGCATCACGGCTCTTCAATGGAGCCATGGTGCCATGGCAACATGATGCCATGGTGTCACGGCTCCACTGAAGAGCCTTAACTGAGTTAGCTGGGAAGGTCCTGTACGTGCAGGCCAGGCTGGATCGCTGTCCTGGCCTGCACATACAGGACTGATCGTGATTCTGATCCCGCGGGGATAGACGTGCCCCATGGAATCAGAATCGCAATCCCCTCTGTACGTCCAGCTCAGACCAGACATACAGAGGGGATCTACGTCTGGGACAGAATGAGCCCTAATCTATCTAAGAAGGAGTAGCAAGCATTATATGATTTAAAGCATGATGCCTCAATTACTATCAAAAGGGCAGATAAAGATGGGGCAATTGTGGTAATGGACTGGATTGATTATGACGCTGAGATTCGCCAACAGCAAATATAGCCTGTTATCAACCACTTCAGGAAAAACCTACTTCATGATTGCAATCTGCATTGAAAGGTTTGATTGATGTTGCATGTGAAATGGGGTATTTAACAGAGAGAGAAAAAGGATTTTTGAATTTATACCCCCATACTCGAGTATTATAAATTTTACTGAAAATTCACAAAATTTTACCGAATCCACCAGATAGACTGATTTTGTCAAGCAACAGTTCTCTCTTAGAATGTGTGGGAAGATATTTGGATGAATTTTTATGGTACGATGTGCTGAATATTAAATCATACATACATGATACGACACACTTCTTAAGAGTCCTTGGGTATTAGGTTGGTGCAGTGGTTTGTCACATTCATTTGTCTCAAACTCCAGTCCTGGAGAGCCGCAAACCAGTCAGGTTTTCAGCGTATCCCTAATGAATATGCATGAGATATATTTGCATGCACTGCCCCCATTGTATGCAAATATATCTCATGCATATTCATTAGGGATACCCTGAAAACCTCACTGGTTTGTGGCCCTCCAGGACTGGAGTTTGAGACCCCTGGTCATTGGATGTGTACACTTTGTATACTTCAATCTCACAAAGAGAAGCACTGCAAATTATGTATAAGACTTGGAATGGGGGGACACAACAAGCGAGAGACAACTGGAGGTCTCAAGTGCTTTTATTAATAAAAACCTCTACGCATTTTGGCACAAACCTTCTTCGGGGGGGAGAGAGGCGGGGGGGTACACATCCTTAAAAAATATAATAAAACAATAAATATAAATAATAACACAATTTAAAAAAATAGCATAACTAACAACTGATTGTAAATAATCAATTAAAAGCAAAAAACACATGTTAAAAAACAATTACAAAAAAGACCCTTAAGAACATAATAAAAACAACTAAAAACAGTGAAATCAAAGTGGCAAGTATTTGAACACAGTAAGATGTCTGATGTGGTAGAATAAAATCAAGTGTAATGACTAAAACGTAAGAGAAAGAATATAATAAAGGAATGCATTCTTAAAGAAAAGGAGAGATGAGGCGGACTCAAAATATACATTGAATCTACACACAAACGGCACCCTCTGAGGGAGATGTCTTTAAAAAGACATTAATCACATTTAAAAAGACATTAATCACATCAAGGCAGTGGGTACATACAACCATGGTGCTAACGTGTTAGGGGCAAACGGAGGGTCAGAACCAGCTGCTCTTATAATCGCCAGAACTTGGTTAGGATTTTAACGCACCATTTTGCACAACTGCTGGGACATTATTATTTTGGATCACTTTATTTATGTATGATTTTCTTTTGCATGTATTCACTCACCTTAGACATATCCCTTAGGTGCGATTTGCCCCTGTTTTTTCACACCGCTGTAATGATTATATATTACTCAACGCTATTTAAAAAAAACATGTTCACATATTCTGGCTCTGACCCTCCATTTACCCCTAACAAGATAGCACCATGGTTGTATGTACCCACTGCCTTGATGTGATTAATATCTTTTTAAAGACATCTCCCTCAGAGGGATAACATTGCGATGAATGTTATCCCTTCTATTCATTTTACAGCCTCATTGCAGCCACAGTAAAGTTATTAACCCCGTGGCCAGGGTTGGGCTGCGGAGACCCCCCTGCACCCCTTCATCTTCCTTTCCGGCCCTGGATCTGTCGCCTTCCTCCATCTAGGGCTGACCCCGGAATCAGCCCAGTATGTCCAGGATCAGGTTCCCGCCCACTCTCCCACCTTTTTATGAACAATGGGGAGTATAGCAAATCAATGGGGAGAGTAGCAAATCACCTGGGCCGGATGGTATACATCCAAGGGTGTTGAAAGAACTGAAATTTGAGATTGCAGACCTGCTATCAGTAATCTGTGAACTATCATTAAAATCATCTCTAATACCTGAGGATTGGAGGATCGCCAATGTAACACCAATTTTTAAAAAGGGTTCGAGGGGTGATCCGGGAAACTACAGACCGGTGAGCCTGACATCAGTACCGGGGGGAAAAATGGTAGAAACCATCATAAAGAATAAAATTACTCAGCATATAGATAGTCATGACCTAATGGGAGACAGCCAACATGGCTTTAGACAAGGAAGATCTTGTCTTACTAATCTGTTATGTTTTTTTGAAGGAGTGAATAAACAGGTGGACAAAGGTGAGTCGGTTGATATTGTGTATCTGGACTTTCAGAAAGCCTTTGACAAGGTCCCTCATGAGAGACTTTTGGCAAAACTAAAGAGTCATGGGATAGGAGGCAGTGTACTACTGTGGATCAGGAACTGGTTAAAAGACAGAAAGCAGAGGGTAGGGCTAAATGGCCAATTTTCCCAATGGAGAAAGGTGAATAGTGGTGTACCCCAGGGATCTGTGCTGGGTCCGCTGCTTTTTGACATATTCATAAATGACCTGGAAAGTGGAATAACGAGTGAGTTTATCAAATTTGCTGATGACACAAAACTATTTAAAGTTGTTAAAACCCAGGAGGATTGTGGAAAATTGCAAGAGGATCTTGATAAATTGGAAGACTGGGCATCAAAATGGCAGATGAAATTTAATGTGGAGAAGTGCAAGGTTATGCACCTAGGGAAGAACAACCCAAACTATGGTTACACGATGCAAGGTTCCACATTAGGAACCACCACCCAAGAAAAAGATTTAGGCGTCCTTGTGGATACCATGTTAAAACCCTCGGCCCAGTGTGCAGCGGCGGCCAAGAGAGCAAATAGAATGCTAGGTATGATAAGGAAAGGAATGGAAAATAAAACAAAAGATATTATAATGCCTCTATATCGTTCCATGGTGAGACCGCACCTTGAATATTGTGTGCAATTCTGGTCGCCATATCTTAAAAAGGATATAGCAATTTTAGAAAAGGTTCAGAGAAGAGCCACCAAAATGGTAAAGGGGATGGAAGGCTACTCCTATGAAGAAAGGCTAAAAAGGTTGGGGCTCTTTAACCTGGAAAAGAGACGGCTGAGGGGAGATATGATAGAAGTCTATAAATTAATGAACGGAGTGGAACGGGTAAACGTAGATCGATTGTTTACCTTATCAGAATATAGAAAGACTAGGGGACATGCAATGAAGCTACAGGGTAAACTATTTAAGACTAATAAAAGAAAATATTTTTTCACTCAACGTGTAATCAAACTCTGGAATTTGTTACCGGAGGATGTAGTAAAGGCTGTTAGTGTAGCTGGGTTTAAAAAAGGTTTGGACAAGTTCCTGGAGGAAAGGTCCATAAACCATTATTAAGAAGGGACCCAGGATATCAATGCTTGAACCAATACAAGCATTGTGGAACCTGTGTCCCTTGGGGGAAACTGCTAGGTACGTATGACCTAGATTGGCCACTGTTGGAAACAGAATACTGGGCTTGATGGACCTTGGTCTGACCCAGTATGGCATATCTTATGTTCTTATGTTCTTATGTTCTTATGTGTGATTTGGGAGGTATGGATGTATGTGTGATGATATTTATGGATTAGGGTAGAATGTTTTATCAATTTGTAATTGTACATTGAATTGTAAAATGGTATCATGCAATTGAAATACGAGTAAGTTTATTTAATGTGAATATTTAATAAAATTATTGAAGGTGAAACAGCTGATTGAGCAAGAAACAGAAATAAAAATACCAGAAGTCTCTTAGGAAACAAGCTGTACTTAATATGCATAGACTCAGTGAAATCACTTCAAAGCCTGAACCCCATCTATAGGACTGATTCATACTAATATAGACATTTTTATCAGTACATCTAGGCATCTCTTCATGATAGGTTAAGTTTTTAATGCAATACATTTTTGATTGGAGAATTCTTTGGTTCAGTGCTATCTCTAGCAAAACAGAGAGCTGCAAGCATAGGGAAAAAATGCAGCAGGGAGGGACAAGTTTATGTTGGTGTGTTGTAACCAAGGGGGTGTATCCTTTTCACATTAAGGATCATTCAGTAACCCTTTCAGTTCTCATTAACCCTTACAGCTCTCAGCCCTGTCTGGATTCCACCTCATTCCCCCCTTTTTAAAGAATTTTTTTTTCCTTCGAATGAAGGAAGCCTAAAGCATTTTTTCTCATATTTTATTGGATCTGATTGTAGAAGGGATTTGTAGTTGCATACTGCCATGATATGGGCAGCAGTTTTCCGCTCCACCATGGTCTCAATAGTGGAGGTAATAGATCACATAATTACAGGAAGACAACAGGGCAGGATAAGACATATCAGGAAAATAAGAAGAACTCCTGCCACTAGGGTTTTAAGTCCACCTAACCAATTGAACCATCCCTCAAACCACCTGGCACCCATGGAAGGGGCAGCAATATATGTGGCCAGGTTGTGTAAATCCTGAATAGATCTCTCAATAGAGGCACTTTCATTAGTTGGATTAAAACAACACATCCCTTCAAATTCCGCACATCCATGATTTAAACGTAGGAGCAGAAAATCAATGGTCATCCTATTCTGCAGAATCGCCGTCGCAGACCAGACATTTCATGATTCATAGTAGCTAAAATGGTTGAGGTAAGATTAATGGATTTGGCCAAGGAACAAGCAATACGGCTTACTTCCATAGCATTGTGTAATGCTAATGCAGGTATTCCTACAATGGATATTGCCAGTCCCAGGGCTGTCTCATCACTATAAGGTTCTATATTGGAGTTACAGTTAGGGAACATAGGCTTTGATCGAGGATCGCGCGAGCGGAAACTAACTTTATTGGGAGTATGAGAAAAAACAGCAGTAGTAAGTCTACTGAAAGTACAAGGACCTCCAATAGCGGTCCTGGGAACGTAAGTGTAAGCAATTTTACCACATATCAAAAACCAACCTAAAGGAAGATACATTTCTAAGTGACCATAAGATACCTTTGTAATGAACTTACAAGATAGTGCAGTGTTGCATTTACAAAAATAAAGCAATCTGTGGCTCTAAGCATGGAGACAACCTGCAAGGAAAAAAAGGATTTTGTTAAAATAGGCTGAGGAAGGACGGGTAACCCCAATGAAGTAGAAAAATGTAGAAAATGTTAGCTTTGGCTGTTTGCAGTTCAAATTATTTAGTACTGTAAACTTCTGCATTTCACACAGATTAGTAGGTACAGCAATAAGGCATGTCGATAAGTAGGCTCCAGCCTGCGACGAGCTGCTGCGTATACAAAAGTCCAAAGTATTCAAAGCAGTCTTGGCAAGTAATGTTACTGTGTTTATAGTTTCTGAGGCTAACAAGGGAAAGCCCCACATAAATGCCAGAACAAAAGTCAGCATTAAGCAGGCGCATGTTGATCATGGAGTTGGTGTTTCACTGCACCTTTATTCTTATAAGATCCCTTAGCAGTATCTGAAGACTCCTCAAGCTTCAGGCGTGCATAGACTAACCGATTTCCGGTATGCAGCTAGCGCAGGGCCTTGCCGTCTGCCGATTCCCTGGTTCTCCGCAGTATGAGTCATAAGGGATCTTGAGAATGTTCATGCACCGTCCACTTTTCATCCAGATCAGGAGCAGCTTTCTTGAGACGGGTATGGTGAATCCACGGGGTAACCTCTGCGACCTTGACTGCAGTTGGTGTGGCCTTATACGGCCCCACACCAACCTTGACTGCAGTTGGTGTGGGGCTGTATAAGGACCTCTCCAGGTAGCGCACAGTGGTTCACGTTTCCATTCCTTAATCCACACGCTATCTCCCAGCTGGTGAGGGTGGAGAGGCTCTGACAAAGAGATAGGCAGTCGCTCTTGTATCCACCTGCTCAAAGACTGAAAAACAGATCCCACTGCCAATAGGTGTTGTCTCGTAAGTTCATTATTTATCTTCTCTAGGTCTCCCTTAAGGTCCTGAACAATGGGTGGTGGTCGGCCATACAGTACTTCATAATGGGAAATGCCCAGGGTCCAAGTCGGAGAGGACCGGACACGGAGAAGAACTATTGGTAAGGCCTGATCCCACTTAAAGTGAACTTCCTGACAGAGCTTGGACAACTGGAGCTTCAGGGTTCGGTTCATTCTTTCCACTTTTCCTGAACTCTATGGGCGGTAAGCAGTATGAAGTTCCCAGGTGATCTGGAGGGCTTTAGAGAGGTCCTGAAGGCACTTAGCAACAAAAGCAGGGCCATTATCTGACCCTATAGTAAGGGGTAGGCCAAATCTGGGAATAATATCTTTCAGTAAGGCCCTTGTAACTACACGGGCTGTCTTTGTTCTACAGGGATAGGCCTCAACCCATCCTGAAAACGTACACACTATCACCAGCAGATATCGATAACCTCTTACTCGGGGTAACTCAGTGAAATCAACTACAATATTCTCCATAGGGGCAGCACCAACCGCCTGTATAGAAACAGGGGGTAGAAGCCCTTGGCAGGGGTTATTCCTGGCACATTGGAGACAGCGTCGTGCTGCGGCTGCCATCAAGGCAGACAGATGTGGGACATAGAAGTACGACTGTAGAATGGTTTGCATGGAGGTCTTGCCTAAGTGGGTGGTCTCATGAAATCGCCGGACAAAAGCAGGTGCTAGGCTCTCAGGGATAATAATAGAAGAAAACCCCTTCAATGTCCAACCCCTCAAAAACTTCCCCAATACCGTGTAGTGAAAATCTTATATAATTCTTTTTTGTCGGAGCGTGCCGAGGGAGGGCTAGAACCAAAAGTCCAACCCTCTCCAGGCGGCAAACTTCTTTTATTCAATTTACAGGTTTCCAAATCCATAAAAACCCCCACCAAAAAGGGCACTTATCTGCACATCTATACTTCGGTAATATTAACGAAAGTCCCGCAGTTGCTCAAAAGTCAGAATTGATGAATAATCCTAGCTGCAGTGACGGCGTTTTTTGAGTATGGTTGCCTGATGGAGTCTACAACCTGATTGCACTTGATACAGGGTTGATCCCGAAACATGCACGTCGTGCAAACAATTCTGACTTTTGAGCAACTGCGGGACTTTCGCTAATATTACCGAAGTATAGATGTGCAGATAAGTGCCCTTTTTGGTGGGGGTTTTTATGGATTTGGAAACCTGTAAATTGAATAAAAGAAGTTTGCCGCCTGGAGGGGGTTGGACTTTTGGTTCTAGCCCTCCCTTGGCACGCTCCGACAAAAAAGAATTATATAAGATTTTCACTACACGGTATTGGGGAAGTTTTTGAGGGATTGGACATTGAAGGGGTTTTCTTCTATTATATCATTTTTCCTCTTCAAAAGGTTTCTAATTTTAACACTTGACATAGGCTCTCAGGATAACATATCGGGGTGGCTCTCCTAGTAACTGTAACCATATGTATGTAGGGTTGGTGTCTTCTGATACAGATATTGTATATATATATTTTGAGCCTTTGAAGGCAGGCAGCTACATTGTTGTCTTTTGCATGATCGATAGTATTTGTAGCTTCTGTGATTATTGCATTATATGTTTTATGAATATGTAGATGTTAAAAAATTCTGGTTTGATGTATGTATCGAGATCCAATGTCTAATGCCAGTAATAATAGATTTGTCACTTAAAACTATGATAGCAAGATTGACTTTGTATCACATCCAGCTAATACAGGAGCAATGTACTTTGTTGGACATACTTACTGGGATAAGTATAGACATGATAGTAATAAACTGGAAAAGCTATACACTTCATAGCCCATTCTTTTGGTGGAATATCATATTGCAGTATTATAAATGTGAGGCAATTCTAGTTAAAAGACCGAATAGGGTGGAAATATTTGTTAAAATATAGAACCCTGTTACTGCATATTGTATGAATAGTAATCAGTAATATGTAGTAGTGTTACCTATGGATGACCCCTTCAGCCTTGCTTGATTTTCTTTTTTTTCCATTTGTATTTTGCTGTTCTTAATAAAAATGATTGAACACAGAATATAGTCTTTTATATTGGTATTCCCGAGCAATGTGTCCCCCAGCTCATCACATACATAACAGGCCCCTCTCTCATTACATCAGGTAGATCATCTCTGCCCCAGTACCACTCAAACAGGAAAATATTAACTTGCCTGGACTGGAAGTGTAGGCCTGATACAATTCCTTTTGCCTTCTGGTCTGCTTCATGGCTTTTCTCAACCGTAGGTTGGTTGGTGCTATTGGATCCTTTAGATACTGCAGTCCTCATGGGTACTTAAGTATAGTTTATTTAAAGGATTCTTGTACATGCAGCATCTCTGAAGCTCTTGAGAATCTCTTCTGACCAAGATATGATTCCATTCAGTATCTCCCGAAAGAACATTCTGGAATTCCCATTTACCTGTCTCTTTGTTTCTTGACAACAAATGTTTTCTCTCAACCCGAGCACAAATTGGACTTTCAGCATGATGTCTACATCCCCAATTCAGGAAGCATCTCTGTTGACTATTTTTGCTAGTTATACCTATAGTTGATATGCAAATGCAGTTATGAGTGCTCCTTCAAGTTGGCGGCACTTGTGAAACTCTTGAATTCTGAAACTTAGAGGGACTTTGTCTCCAGGCACTTGCATCAGCAGTTCAAAGATTGTTTCTACCAAATCAACAGCACTTGAAGAGTGCTTCACTATGTCCTTCGCTTGACCCATCAGGTATTCCTTCACTACTTCGACTTTGTCTTCAGGGGGTACTCACAGAATCTTCAATGCTGCATTTGTCTGACTGAGCCACTCTTCTACAAACAAATCTGGCCAGGTAAAAAATCTATAAAGTCAGGGATCTTTTTCTTTCTTACTATCACTGTGGGTGAACTCAGGCTCATTCATAGTCTGTCCATTTATCATTGATCCCTCAGATTTTCCTCCAAGGCTTGCACTTGAATGGTGATCTTTTCCATTTGTCCATGATGGCTGGTACTGAACCCTACCACAGATGGTGGAATCCAGTCCTGTATCTTGACTTTGACTTGAAGAGCATATCCATCTTTCATTATCAACTGCACTATCCTGTCTGTGATGCCAGGTGTGGCCCTATAGCTGGATGAAGCGGGACTTGCAGTCTGATATCCCCTTCTTTTCACTTGTATCACCTATGGCTGAGGGGCGAACACAGCAAAAAAACCACACCATCATGAGGTTACAATCTATGCTCATGAAAAAATTCCCTGGGGGTTGATATGAGCGGCTGGCACTGAAAGGAATGGTTGAGGTGACTGCAAGGGGGAGCGAGTGTTAGTGTGTTAGGCTATGGCCTTTAATAGCCTGAAAACATATGAGAGGCCTGTAAGCTAGGCCTGAGTCCCCACCCCCACCAGAGATTAATAGTGCTGAGAAAGACCAAAGTCAGTAGAAGTTTGAGAATCCGCTTTAAACTGCTTTTGATAAGTTTGTATGAATCCTTTATTAAAATGCTGATGATAGATATGTTCCAGTGTTCTGCATTCTCACATTCTCTGAGCTTAGAAATGACCTTGTAGTAGAGATGTATCCATGTCTAGAAACTGTACCATTGTTAGAATAGCCTGGGAAGGGGGAACAGGGAGCTAGGCCCAGAGAGGGTCCCCGATTGGACGGGTGCAGGGGGCATTGGGACCAATAGAAAGTCTGCATGTATCAAACTGAAAAGAAATGTATAAAATGAATATGTTTCTGTAAGAACTTTGCTCAGTCCTTTTTGACGCTTGACTGTCTGAGCCTTGTGCACAATAAATTGGCTTGGATCTTTGAACTGACTCCTGGTATTATTTATTGCATGCTTATCAGCTGCTACATATTCTTGGAGCGTTGTGCCGGGAATGTGCGAGTAGTGGATGGTATTCAAGTGAATATACCACGTACTTTCGCCTCCAGGTTTGGTCCGGCTGGAGCCGCACCTGACTGATTGCAGGAGAGCCTCTGGCGCCACCGGTCCTCTTGTATCAGAGAGGGCTCCTCCTTGCCTCCGCAGGTTGCTGGTTCTGGCTGGCCAACACCTCCGAACCCGAGGGGAGTCCAGGATCCAACCCATGAACTGGTTTGTTATCGGTAACCGGATCCGGTGAGTAGACATTTTCTTGTTCAATAGTCAGTGAGGCCTGGGGAAAGTCTTGCATGAGCATGCGAGACTAATTTGGTATAGACATTTTCTTGTTCGATAGTCAGTGAAGCCTGGGGAAAGTCTTGCATGAGTATGTGAGACAAATTTGGTATAGACTAACTGGGAATGTCTTGCATAAGTAGGCAAAGATGAGAGAGCCTGATCATCTCTCATAAGGGCGGTCCTAGTACGCTTTGCATAAGGGCTAGTGGAGCCGAAGCCACCGACCCTTCGGGATGAGTTAGTCAGTAAAACCTTGGGCATTTTAAAAATAATTTCTTGTTGCTGGTATGACTGTCTGTGTGACTGAGAGGTCTTGAAACATATAGACCAAGTGAGAGCGGACTCCTGAGTAGCGCAGTTCCTGGCCGGGCGATCGCGCCCAGGTCGCGAAAAGGAGGAAGCGTTTGGTGTTTGTCTCCCCCATTGTTCCGTTGTTCTTACTGTTTGTTGTTTGTATCTGATTTTTGTTATCTGTTGAAACCGCGGGTTTCCCTTCTGGTTTAATGTAAGATTATTCTGTTGGGTAATTTGTGAAACAGTTTACCAATTAAGGAATATTACTAAGAAAAGAAGAAAGAAGAGGGGAACAAACAACTCAGGAGTCACTTCTAAGTACAAAGACAGCTGTCTCACTGATTTCAGCTTTTTTCCAGCACAGTGTGAGTCCCTAGCAAGCAGAGAGAGAAGGGGTGTGTCTTTCACACAGCCCATAGAAAGGAATGTTTTAGTATCCTTTAACCCTTTGAAGGCTTACTTTCAATTTTTAATCCACATTCTGCAGCTGGGTTAATTTGTGATTATTTCAGGAAAATTGTACCTGTCTTATTCAATATGTTCTAATAGTGATGTTCCTTCTGCTATGGTCATGTATTATATATCATTTGGTAGGAATATTTAGTCAGAATTTTGGATCCCGACAGTTTTGGGCTCAGCCTGGAAAGGGTTAAGATCTTATTAACCCCTTTCAATCTCCTCAACTGTTCTTGTTATATCTCAGCCCTACTTGTCTTTTATGGTCCAAACAGAAATGTTAGAGAAATTAAGGAAACTGCTTTTGTTTTTCCTTTGACCTTCGAAGTAGAGGTTAAGAACCCTGACAGGACTATGAAGCATCCCGAGCCAGTAGTTACCAGATCGCGACTTGAAAGTGATTTAAACCCTGAGTGAATGAGGAGTTAATTGTGCTTGAATTTTAATTCCTGATATATATATATATATATATATATATATTTGGTTTGACTGTGTATGCTATTGAGCAAAATTAAAAGTAAAAATGAGATTTTATATACTGTGGCAAGCACCTCATAGAGGACATACTTATTGTTTATAAAAAAAAAAACGGGAGTATATGCATTCCAGATATCCACCCACTTTATGAAAAAGTACCCGTTTCATGTCCTTTGAATATCTGATTTTTAAACTGTAAGATGTAAAGTAATTCCTTTGCATTATTCAGCTTAGTACTGACGATGTCTGGCAGTTATTTTCATGCCAAGTATTTTTACTCTAGTCATATGTAACAGATATGTGGCCGTCATGTTAGGAGCCATAGTTCTTTCTATTGGGATTGTTGTTATAACATGTTGCAAAATAATAGTTTTATATTTTAAGGACTTTATCTAAATTGTTCCTATTTAGAATGAGCACACACATCCATTATACTTATTACAACCAATCTAAGCTTATGCTTTCTGCCTACCCTTTGTTCACCGCAATAATAAGTTTTTTTAATAAGTGCACCCAGAGGAATATTGTTGCATAGTTCTGGCTCATAGTCCTCAGGAAAATGCAGCCTGACTGCCCGCCCCCTCTGTCTGTTGTCAAGTACGTCATCATGGGGGGGGTCGGAGTCCACGCAGATTCTGTTGAAATGTATGACTAGGAATTTTAGCAAGGGATTTGCTGGAGACTACGGAATTAAAATGTCTCCATCCCTATTAGGAATGCTCTGTGAAAAGGAGTGGCCAGTATTGGTCACTTCATGGCCCCGTGAGGGCACCTTTGATATTAGTATAGTTTCCCGTGTTTATCAGGTTGTACAGAAAATGTTCCCTGATCAATTCCCCTATATAGATTCCTGGTTAAGTGTTTGTGAAGGGAAAAAAAGCCCTCCTGGATAAAGCGTTGCTATTAGGAACAGCGTAGGAGATTGGTAGCAACCACAAGGGGGGGGGCCGGAAGTCTGTGAAAAAAAAAACCTGCCCATTTATTCTGCCCCAGAATCTCCAGACATTCCACTCTGTCCATCCCAGTATCTTTATAGGCTAGTTCCCTCAGCTCTGCCACCACCCCGAGCAGAGCCTGGAGCAGGGGGTGGACACCTCCCTGCAGATGTACCCCAAGTAGTTCACCAGCCACCTCCGCAGCAGGAGGACGCACACCCCCTCTTGACCGGAAGCCCCGGCTCAGTTCAGAGGGCCTGGGGAGGACCACAGTCCACCGATGACACTGCCAGCAGGGATTCATTTGCCAGATGGGGGTCACTTACTGCAGGCAGCCAAAGCCGGGGAGCAGAATTTCAACAATCCAGACCACCTTATACTTTCAGAAGTACAACAGCAAGTCAAAGGGATGGTAACCTTATGCTATTGCGTCAAGTACCTGGTATACCTATCCTGAATGAACAGGGCCAGATGGCGCCAGGACCAACCAGTCTAATCTGCCGGAGGATGTAGTAAGAGCTGTTAGTGTAGCTGGGTTTAAAAGGTTTGGACAAGTTCCTGGAGGAAAGGTCCATAAACCATTATTAAAAAGGGACCCAGGATATCAATGCTTGACCCAATACAAGCATTGTGGAACCTGTGTCTCTTGGGGATACTGCTAAGTTTGTATGACCTAGATTGGCCACTGTTGGAAACAGGATACTGGGCTTGATGGACCTTGGTCTGATCCAGTATGGCATATCTTATGTTCTTATGTTCTATGTACCCTTTTCCACTATTGAGTTATTGAACTGGAAAACGCATTCTGCATCCTATACTGAAAAGCCCTAAGAATTGACGGAGTTAAAGTCTAGTATAATGCAAACTCATCAGCCCACCTGGACTGATTGCTGCCAGCTCCTGTCCACTCTCTTTACTACCGAGGAGCGAGCGCGAATTGTGCAAGTAGCTATCCTCTGGTTAGAAGAAAATCCCGTAGGGGGTGGGGGGAAATGAATCTCCCACAAGCAGCCACCACAGCTTTCCCAAATGAAGATCCTAGATGGGATCCAAATAATAAAAGGGGGGGGGCGACGGCCCTAACTCGATTTCGCCAGGCCTTGATGCAGGGCCTGAAAAAGGGAGGCCAGAAAGCTATGAATATCGGGAAGGTATCAGAAGTTATCCAGGGTCCGAATGAGAGCCCAGCGGCCTTTCATGAGCAGTTGTCTGAAGCCTATAGATTGTATACCCCATACGATCCAGCAGCCTAGGAGAATTTGCGTATGGTAAATGTAGCCTTTGTCAGTCAGTCCCAGAGAGATATAAAACGAAAATTACAGAAAATGGATGGATTTGCGGGCATGAATACAGCACAGTTAATGGAAGTTGCTCAGAAAGTGTTTGTGAATCGTGAAAATGAATGTAACAGAGAAAGTGAACGTAAAATGAAGAAGAAAACAGATCTTCTTGCTGCCGCTTTAATTGAATGACATGGAGGAGGTTTTCTTAATCGAAGGAACAGAGGACGTGGAAGGGGTCGTGAAAATAATTGGACCCCACTGGGTGCGAATCAGTGCGCCATTGCAGAGAAGAAGGACATTGGAGAAGTGAATGCCCGCATCTTGACTCCACCCCCAGGAGGGGAGGAGGGAGTCCCTTGAGAACAGGAGGTCGATTTCTGGTCATGGAGGAATGACCCGAGCACAGTTCCTGCGAGAGAGGGAAGAAGCTATTGAGGGAGTGGCAGTTGCAATGGGCTATGACATGGATGAAGACTAGGCCAGACCGGGCTCCAAGTTCACCCTGGGTCCCCAGGAGCCTATGGTCAGTTTGAAAATAGGGGACCAATATATGGACTTTATGGTGGATACAGGAGCAGAACACTCAGTGGTGGCAAAGCCAGTAGCCCCTTTGTCTTCTCGATGCATCACCATTGTCAGAGCTACTGGAGCTAGGGCCACTAAGCCTTTCCTGCAGAACCGCATGTGTGAACTAGGGGGACAGAAAATAGCGCACCAGTTCCTGTACATGCCTGAATGCCCTATTCCACTTTTGGGCCGAGATATGCTTGCTAAACTCCTTGGCGCAGATATCTTTGCTGAAGGGGGAGAAATGCAAATGACTGTAAACTCAAAAACCTGCTGGATTGATGGTGCTGACTGTCCCCCGAGAAGAAGAATGGCGGTTCTATAATGTATCTCCAACCAAGCCAGCTAGTTCCTGTATACCCACCAACCTTTTAGCCCCGCCTGAAGTATGGGCAGAAGATAATTCACCTGGCCTAGCGAAGAACATAGCCCCTGTCATTGTCACCCTCAAGCCAGGAGCGGAACCAGTGCATGGACTTCTCAAGGAGTGCCAGTCACCTTGGAATACCCCCCTTCTCCCAGTCAAGAAACCTGGGATAGGGGATTACCGCCCAGTAGAAGATCTGAGGCGGGTAAATGATGCAGCTGAAACTATAAACCCAGTGGTACCAAATCCTTATACTTTCTTGGGACTGATCCCCGCTGAGGCTACTCATTTCACTGTCCTGGACCTGAAAGATGCCTTCTTCTGCATACGCCTAGCCCCCACCAGTCAACTTTTGTTCGCTTTTGAATGGCAAGACCCCACAACAGGAAGGCGGGGCCAACTCACCTGGACTCAATTACCCCAAGGATTCAAGAATTCACCTACTCTCTTCAGTGCTGCTTTAAATCAAGATCTCTCAAGCTACTCAGTGAACCCAGGACAAAGGGTTCTTCTTCACTATGTGGACGACCTGCTCATAGCCACAAATTCAGAAAGTGAATGTCTACAAGCCACCAGTGAACTCTTGCACCTTCTAAATGAGGCTGGATACAAAGTCTCAAGAGCCAAGGCGCAATTATGTCAAACTGAAGTTAAATATCTAGGGTTCTCTAGAGGAATTAGACACTTGGGACCGGAGCGCAAAGAAGCTGTGTGCAGTATTCCCACTCCAACCACCAGGAGGCAAGTGAGAGCCTTCTTGGGGGCTGCAGGATACTGTCGTATATGGATCCCCAATTTCGCTCTGTTGGCAAAGACATTGTATCAAGCTAGCAAAGGAATGGAGATGTCTCCATTGGAATGGGGTCCTGAACAGGATGCAGCATTTCGATCTTTAAAAGCCGCTCTGATGTCATCACCAGCTCTGGGTCTACCGGATGTCCAGAAACCTTTCCGTCTCCATGTCTATGAGTCACAAGGAAATGCTTTAGGAGTGTTGACTCAATCTCTCGGATCTTGGCAATGGCCAGTGGCCTATTTATCAAAACAGTTGGATACTGTTGCAAAAGGTTGGCCCCCTTGTTTGAGAGCTGTTGCAGCTACAGCCCTCCTAGTGAGCGAAGCAGACAAGCTCACTCTGGGACAGAATATTCAAGTTACTGTACCACATTCTGTTCTGACCCTCATGGAACACAAAGGAAGTTTCTGGCTCACAAATTCACGAATGTTGAAGTATCAGAGTATGCTGTGTGAAAACCCCCAGATACAATTGAAGGTCAGTCAAGCTCTGAATCCTGCTACGTTGCTCCCAATTGGTCCTGGCCCCCCTGATCATGACTGTTTAGAAATTATGGACACTGTATTCTCAAGTCGCCCAGATCTGACTGATGTCCCTTTGGAGGACCCTGAACGGACTTTCTTTGTGGATGGGAGCAGTCTCGTCATCAATGGGCATCGTTGTGCCGGGTATGCAGTGGTGACCCTTGATCTGGTAGTTGAATCCTCAGCTCTGGCCCCGGGGACTTCAGCACAGAAACCTGAACTGATAGCTCTCACTAGAGCACTGATAATAGGAAAAGGGCTCCTTCTAAATGTGTACACAGATTCCAAGTATGCCCTTACAACCTTCCATGCACATGGGGCCCTCTTCTCAGGAGGCAAGTCCATTAAGTATGGCCCCGGGATATTGACACTATCAGAGGCATACTGCCTACAGACCTCAGAATTTAGGAAAAGTAGAACATATGAATAAAACCCTGAAATCTCAGTTGTCTAAACTTTGTCAAGAAGTTCACCTGGAGTGGCCCCAGGTTCTTCCTATAGCCCTTTTTAGGATACGCTTAGCCCCTACTAAGTCTTTAGGAGTTTCCCCTTTTGAGATTCTGTATAGGCGACCCCCACCTATTGTACAAGGAATAAAAGGAGATATGAAACAGATTGGATCTGAAATTACTAGATAAGAACTATTGGTTTTAAGTTCTGTTTTGCAGAGTCTTCATACGTGGGTACAAGATCAGCTGCCCATCCATCTAACAGAACCCCTGCATCCTCTCAAGCCTGGAGTCTCGGTGTGGATTAAAGAGTGGAGAAAGACACTGTTGGTATCGCATTGGAAGGGACCTTATGTTGTCATCTTATCAACCCCAACTGCAGTTAAAGTTGCAGAACTCGAACCCTGGATTCATCACAGTCGAGTAAAGCCAGCAGCCATTGATAGCACTGTAGAACGGAAGGCAGCTACGAAAGTTTTAGCTATGTGGCAATATTACCCTATACCCCAACATGATGATGTGACGCAAGTATAATATGTGATTTAATTCTCACCCTTTCTCACTTGCGGGTGAGAATAATCAAAGGGGGGAATGTGGTAGGCTATGGCCTATAATAGCCTGAAAACGTATGAGAGGCCTGTAAACTAGGCCTGAGTCCCCACCCCCACCAGAGATTAATAGTGCTGAGAAAGACCAAAGTCAGTAGAAGTTTGAGAATCCACTTTAAACTGCTTTTGATAAGTTTGTATGAATCCTTTATTAAAATGCTGATGATAGATATGTTCCAGTGTTCTGCATTCTCACATTCTCTGAGCTTAGAAATGACCTTGCAGTAGAGATGTATCCATGTCTAGAAACTGTACCATTGTTAGAATAGCCTGGGAAGGGGGAACAGGGTGCTAGGCCCAGAGAGGGTCCCCGATTGGACGGGTGCAGGGGGCGTTGGGACCAGTAGAAAGTCTGCATGTATCAAACTGAAAAGAAATGTATAAAATGAATATGTTTCTGTAAGAACTTTGCTCAGTCCTTTTTTACGCTTGACTGTCTGAGCCTTGTGCACAATAAATTGGCTTGGATCTTTGAACTGACTCCTGGTATTATTTATTGCATGCTTATCAGCTGCTACATTAGTGAGAAACAAACACCAGACAGAAGTGAGGTGTTTAACAAAATTTTGTTTGTTGAGGTAAGGTACATGAATAGGAAGTAAGAATAAAAGTACCAAATTATTTAAAAAACATTTGTAAGCAATAGAAGGAAATGCAGTTCACTACAGTCAATCAGTTTGAGCAAACATTACTATTAAACTGCAATCAAATTTATATTTTGTCTAAGCCATCAATTTTCTTTTTCCCTCAGTATCCACTTTAAGTGACCCTTCCCAACGTTTTAAAGGGATTGTGCATTTGTGTGTACCTCCACTGTCACACCCCACAGTTTATATGTATACTGTCACCCTGTTCTTGTTACCCTCCCTCCCCCCCCCCCCCCCCCAGTTCACTGTGCACCTCTAATAGTGTTAACTGGGTTGAATTAAATTAGTTTTCTGGCCAGTAGTATAGTGGTAGAAGCTTAGGTTTTACTGCTGGGTGCCTCATGTGTAATCTCCACTACTTGGTGAATGTCCTGGTCTGGGGCAACTTGCGGATGTATTCCTGACTGTTCTCTTCTCTGGCTTGTCTGTCTTCCTTATGCTGGGTTAAGTTTCTTCTTTGACTTCCAGCTTTTTTTCTACTTTCTACCCTCCCATTAATTACTCTTTTTTTTGGGAGGGGGGAGGGGGACTTTCTCTTTCTGACTATAGTGAGGGTAAGGGGCTCCTTTTCTTGCTTCAGCTCAGCTCCTCCCAACTCCATGATCTTCTGTCTTCTGAAAATGGACCCTTTGATCTTCTGTCTTTCTAGTATGTGCCCTCTCTGTTCTTTTATGGTGGGCTCTGAGTCACAAGTGCTTGTCACTCATTCTGATCTTTTTCTTTGAACTTACATATATGGTTGCTGATGTCACTATTCCTCTCCTGCTGGTGCAGTCTTCTTGCTACTCTGATGTCAAGACCCTTCCTGTCCCAGGATTCCAAGGAATTTCTTTCTGTATCCAGCCATTCTGGGCAGAGGTGAAGTAGGAACTCTTTTTCTTCTGGCTTGTTATTACTACTGGAATGGGAATCTTTAACCTTCTGTTGTGTTCCTATAGGAGCTGTTCAGGGCTGGACGTCCTCTCTGCTGGACTGTCCTGACTCTGGTGATACTATAGCAGCGAAGTGCAGACAATGAATAAATCCAGGAGTCAATTACAGGGTCCAAGCCAATTTATTGTGCACAAGGCTCAGAGAGTCAAGCTTCAAAAAGGACTGAGCAAAGTTCTTACAGAGACATATTCATTTTATACATTTTTTTTCAGTTTGATACATGCAGACTTTCTATTGGTTCCAACGCCCCCTGCATTTGTCCAATCGGAGATCCCTCCTGGGCCTAGCACCCAGCTCCCTCCTCTAGGATTGTTCTAACAATGGTACAGTTTCTAGGTATGGATACAATTCTACTGCAAGGTCGTTTCTAGCTCTAGGAATGCAAGCATTAAAACATTTCTATCCTCAGAACACAAGAGAATAATGAAAGATTTATGAATTTATGAAAAACTTCTTATTAAGCAGTTTAAAGCAATTTTCTCAGACTTTCACAGATTTTTGGTTCTTTACTAAGATGGGGGTTGGAATCAAGGCCTAACTTACAGGCCTTTCATATTTGCAGGCTATTATAGGCCATAGCCTACCACATTCCTCCCTTTGATTATTCTCACCCGCAGGTGAGAGGGTGAGAATTAAATCACATATTATACTCGTGTAACAGCATCAGCTTGGGGTATAGGGTAATATTGCCACATAGCTAAAACGTTTGTAGCTGCCTTCCATTCTACAGTGTTATCAATTACTGAGGTTATCATACGTAAGCAAAGGGGTAATAGACATGGGAGCAATAAGCATACAGTTAATATGAACAATACAATAAACACAAGGGTCTTTAGACTACCTAACCATGAAAATGCTGAACCAAACCACCCATCAAGCTTCAGGCCATGCCAGGTCTGAACAGGCACATATGTTTGTTTTCGCATTTGAGTAGCTATATCTTCAACAACTTGTCCATTATTATCAATCTGCAAGCAACAGTTGGTTAAATTCAATTTTCCACATACTCCACCTTCAGCTGCTAACAAATAATCTAGAGCTAAACGATTCTGAAAAATAGCTGTACGCATTTGTGTACTCTGCTTAGCTAAAAGAGTTAGTGCTTTACTGGTTTCATTAGTTATTATTTCAACAACAGCTTATAAACGTATAATACGATTTATCATATATACAAGAGTGTGATATCCCCATGTCCCATCTTGTGTCCAAGTAGCAGGTCCGTAGTATGAAATGATTCTCTCAGGTGGCCACTCCTCATCATTCCACTTGTCCCATTGGCCTATTTTGAAGACTCTGCAAAACAGAACCTAAAGCCAATTGTTCTTGTCTAGTTATTTCAGATCCAATTTGTTTCATATCTTCTTTTATTCCCTGTACAATGGGTGGAGGTCGCCCATACAAAATCTCAAAAGGGTAAACTCCTAAAGCTTTGGTTGGAGCAGAACGTATCCTAAGAAGGGCTATAGGGAGAACCTGGAGCCACTTTAGGTGTGTTTCTTGACAAAGCTTGGACAACTGAGATTTCAGGGTTCTATTCATGCGTTCTATTTTCCCTGAACTCTGGGGTCTATAGGCAGTGTGCAACTTGCATTGTATCTGTAGAGCTTGAGCTAACTGTTGAGTCACTTGGGACACGAATGAGGGTCCATTGTCTGATCCTATAGTCAATGGTATTCCAAATCGAGGAATAATCTCATGAAACAGTATTTTAGTGACTTCTCGAGCTTTCTCAGTTCGGGTGGGACAAGCTTCTACCCACCCAGAAAAAGTGCAAACTAGAACTAACAGGTAATGATATCCATTTGCTCGTGGCATTTCAGTAAAATCCACTTGAATATCACTCATAGGGGTCACCCCTACTGACTGAACTCTTGGGGGTGGAGTGGGACCCTGCTTAGCATTATTCTTGGCACACGTCAAACATTGCTGTGCCACTGAAGCAGACAGGGGTCCTAGTAGTGAGATACAGAAATGGGGTCTTAGGGCTCTTTCCATGGCCGTTTTCCCATAATGTGTGGCCTGATGAAAAGCATGAACAAAGGCGGGTCCTAATGCTTCAGGAATTACTGTGGGACCTGGAGATGAGCTACCCTCTGGAGGTGGCAGCACTATCCAACCTTTTTCTGTTAGGACACCTCCCTCCTTCTCACAGAAGTAATCTGACTCTCTTGTAGTGTATCGGGGAGCCCATGAGCTAAGGGGCACAGGGAACAAGGCTGCCTGTACTGAAGTATCTTGGGTCACAACTCATCCAGTCGTGGCTGCTTTTCGAGCAGTGGCATCAGCAAATCTATTCCCTTGGGCAATTTCTCCTACTCCTGCCTGATGACCTCGACAGTGCATGACTGCAACTTGCTTAGGGGCCCACACAGCATCTAATAATATTAATATCTCGGGCCCATACCTAATGGACTTGCCTCCTGAGGTGATCAACACCCATTCTTTCTACAGGGCCCCGTGTGCGTGCAAAGTTGTAAAGGCATACTTGGAATCTGTGTACACATTTAATCGGAGTCCTTCTCCTAATGTCAGTGCCCTAGTGAGAGCTATCATTTCAGCCTTCTGTGCTGAAGTTCCGGGGGCCAGAGCTGAGGATTCAACTACCAGATCAAGGGTCACCACTGCATATCTGGCACAATGATGTCCATTGATGACGAGATTGCTTCCATCTACAAAGAAAGTCCGTTCAGGGTCTTCCAGAGGGACATCAGTTAAATCTTGGCGACTTGAAAACACAGTGTCCATAGTTTCTAAACAGTCATGATCAGGGGGGCCAGGACTAATTGGGAACAACATAGCAGGATTCAGAGCTTGACAGACCTTCAATTGTATCTGCGGGTTTTCACACAGCATACTCTGATACTTCAACATTCGTGAATTCGTTAGACAGAAACGTCCTTTGTGTTCCATGAGGGTCAGAACAGAATGTGGCACAGTAACTTGTAGATTCTGTCCCAGAGTGAGCTTGTCTGCTTCGCTCACTAGAAGGGCTGTCGCTGCAACAGCACTCAAACAAGGGGGCCAACCTCTTGCTACCACATCCAACTGTTTTGACAAATAGGCCACTGGCCGTTGCCAAGATCCAAGAGATTGAGTCAATAACCCTAGAGCATTTCCTTGTGACTCATGGACATAGAGATAGAAAGGTTTCTGGACATCTGGTAGACCCAGAGCTGGTGATGACATCAGAGCAGTTTTCAGAGACTGACATGCTGCATCCTGTTCGGGTCCCCACTCCAGTGGAGACTTTTTCATTCCTTTGGTAGCTTGATAGAATGGTTTTGCTAGCAGAGCAAAATTGGGGATTCATATGCGACAGTATCCTGCAGCCCCCAGGAAGGCTCTTACTTGCCTCCTGGTGGTTGGAGTGGGAATACTGCACATAGATTCTTTGCGTTCCGGTCCCAAGCGTCGAATCCCACTAGACAACTGGAATCCTAGATATTTAACTTCATTTTGACATAATTGCGCCTTGGCTTTTGAGACTTTGTATCCAGCCTCGTTCAAAAGATGCAAAAGTTCACTAGAGGCTTGTAGACATTCACTTTCTGAATTTGTGGCTATGAGCAGGTCATCCACATACTGAAGGAGAACCCTTTGTCCTGGGTTCACTGAGTAACTTGAGAGATCTCGATTCAAAGCAGCACTGAAAAGAGTAGGTGAATTCTTGAATCCTTGAGGTAATCGAGTCCAGGTGAGTTGGCCCCACCTTCCTGTTGTGGGGTCTTGCCATTCAAAAGCGAACAAAAGTTGACTGGTGGGGGCTAGGCGTATGCAGAAGAAGGCAACTTTCAGGTCCAGGATGGTGAAATGAGTAGCCTCAGCACGGATCACTCCCAAGAGAGTATAAGGATTTGGTACCACTGGGTGTATAGTTTCAACTGCATCATTTACCCACCTTAAATCTTGTACTGGACGGTAATCCCCTGTCCCAGGTTTCTTAACTGGGAGAAGGGGGGTATTCCAAGGTGACTGGCACTCCTTGAGAAGTCCATACTTCAATAGTTTCATCAGATGGCAGTGGATACCTTCAATAGCTGGTCGAGGAAGAGGATACTGCTTCACATGCACTGGTTCCGCTCCTTGCTTGAGGGCAACAATGACAGGGGCTATGTTCTTTGCTAGGCCAGGTGGATTATCTTCTGCAAATACTTCAGTCGAGGCTAAAAGGTTAGGAGGTATACAGGAACTGGCTGGCTTGGTCGGAGGTACGCTGTAGAACCGCCACTCTTCTTCTCGGGGAACAGTTAGCACCATCAATCCAGCAGGCTTTGGGTTCACAGTGATTTGCATTTCTCCCCCTTCAGCAAAGGATATTTGCACCTGAAGGTTGGCAAGCATATCTCGGCCCAAAAGTGGAATAGGGCACTCAGGCATATACAAGAACTGGTGTGTTATTTTCTGCCCCCCTAGTTCACACATGCGGTTCTGCAGGAATGGCTTGGTGGCCCTGTTCCCAGTGACCCCAATAATGGTGACAGATCGAGAGGAAAGAGGAGCCACTAGCTTTGCCACCACTGAATGTTCAGCTCCTGTATCTACCATAAAGTCCATATATTGGTCCCCTACTTTCAAACTGACCATAGGCTCCTGGGGACCCAGGGTGAACTTGGAGCCCGGTCTGGCCTAGTCTTCGTCCATTTCATCCACGTCATAGCCCATTGCAACTGCCACTCCCTCAATAGCTTCTTCCCTTTCTCGCTGGAACTGTGCTTGATCCATTCTTCCACGACTCTGAAATCGGCCTCCTGTTCTCCAGGGACTCCCTCCTCCCCTCCTGGGGGTGGAGTCAAGATGCAGGCATTCACTTCTCCAATGTCCTTCTTCTCTGCAATCGGCGCACTGATTCGCACCCAGTGGGGTCCAATTATTCTCACGACCCCTTCCACATCCTCTGCTCCTTCGATTAGGAAAACCTCCTTCACGTCGTTCAACTAAAGCGGAAGCAAGAAGATCTGCTTTCTTCTTCATCTTTCGTTCACTTTCTCTATTACGTTCATTTTCACGATTCACAAACACTTTCTGAGCAACTTCCATTAACTGTGCTGTATTCATGCCCGCAAATCCATCCAGTTTCTGTAATTTTCGTTTTATGTCTCTCTGGGACTGACTGACAAAGGCTGCATTTACCATGCGCAAATTCTCCTGAGCGGCGGGATCATATGGGGTATATAATCTATAGGCTTCAGACAACCACTCATAAAAGGCCGCTGGGCTCTCATCTGGACCCTGGATAACTTCTGATACCTTCCCGATATTCATGGCCCTCTGGCCTCCCTTCCTCAGGCCCTGCAGCAAGGCCTGGCGAAATCCCGTTAGGGCCGCCGCCCCCCTTTCATCATTTGGATCCCATCTAGGATCTTCATTTGGGAAAGCTGCGGCGGCTGCTTGTGTGAGATTGATTTCCCCCGGCTCTACAGGATTCTCTTCTTTTTTTTTCTTTTTCTTTTTTTTTTTTTTTTAAGGTTTAAAAAATTTTTTATTCAGAAAATCTCAGGCAATACAGATAATTTTCCCAACCATATCATTTAACAATATCGAATATACATTATTCCCAAAAACTAGCCCACAAAATTTGGAGCGCATTCACGTACAAAGAAAAACAAACAATCCTGTACAAGAGTGGAGAACACCATATAACCCCTTTTAACTTAGCAAGAACCAAGCAATTAAATGCATTAACAATACCTTCATCCCGACTTATGTAAAAAGGTCTCTAATTGTAAAGAATCAAAAAAAGTAAATGAATTACCCTGAAAAGACACAAGGCATTTACAAGGGTACTTAAGTAAAAGGGAAGCTCCCATTGCAAGCACCCGAGGGCGCAATGCAAGGAAAGCTTTCCTCCTCAGGATTCTCTTCTAACCAGCGGATAGCTGCTTGCACAATCCACGCTCGCTCCTCAGTAGTAAAGAGAATGGACAGGAGCTGGCGACAATTAGTCCAGGTAGGCTGATGAGTTTGCATTATACTAGACATTAACTCTGTCAATTCTTGGGGCTTCTCAGTATAGGATGCATAATGCGTTTTCCAGTTTAATAAATCAGTAGTGGAAAAAGGCACGTAGATTAGACTGGTTGGTCCTGGCACCATCTGGCCCTGATCATTTAGGATAGGTAAACCAGGCACTTGACGCAATGGTATTAGGTGCCCTGCTTTCTCCTTCTTCTTTGGGGTTACACTTCTTAAATCATACGGTTCCCGGGTATAGGCTTCCTTGGTGGGTGACCCTGAACTGGCAGGAGAGCCTCCGCTCCCAGTATCGTCGAAGGACCCTGGTCCCCCTGGTGTACTTGGGCCAGACTTGGGGCTATCACTCAGGGAAGTGGGCTTCTTTTGCTGCTGCGGCGGTAATTGCTGAGGTACCTCATCAGGTTCAGCTTCAGGTGGCGGAGCTGGTGGAACTAACTTATATGGGTAATGGGGTAAATGGGCCAGGATTTCTGGGGACTCTGAGGCGGAATACACAGGCGGCTTCCCCTCCTCAAACTTCCGGGTCCCCCTAGTGGTTGCTACTAGTATTCTACACTGTTCCTCATAGCAGCGCTTTGCCCAAGAGGGCTGCCTTTCGCAAACACCCAGCCAGGAATCTATGTAGGGGAACTGATCAGGGTGCACTTTTGTACAAGCTGATGAACACGGGAAACTATTTCTACATCAAGGGTGCCCCCATGGGGCCATGAAGTAGCTAGCACAGGCCACTCCCTATCACATAACATTCTTAATCAAGACGGAGCCATTCTTATTCTGTAGTCTCCTGAAAATCCTTTACGGACATTCTTGATCATACATTCCAACGGAGTTTGCGTGGACTCCGCCCCTCCCATAATCGTAATGGCGTACACGTAATGACGTACACAACAACAGACAGTAAGGGTAGGTAGTATGGCTGTAGGTAAGGGGTCTGTACAGCCCACAGAACACCGGGGGGACAAACACCACACGCTTCCTCCTTTTCGCGACCTGGGCGCGGTCGCCCGGCCAGGAACTGCGCTACTCAGGAGTCCGCTCTCACTCGGTCTGCATTTCAAGACCTCTCAATCACACAGGCAGTCATACTATCACAAGAAATTATTTTTCAAATGCCCAAGGTTTTTCTGATTAACTGACTATCCCAACCAAAGGGTCGTGGCTTCCGCTAACCCTTATGCGGAGCGTACTAGGACCGCCCTTATGAGAGGTGATCAAGCTCTCTCGTCTTTGCGCACTTATGCAAGACGTTCTCAGTTAGTCTATACCAAATCTGTCTCACATACTCATGCAAGACTTTTCCCTAGGCTTCACTGACTATTGAACAAGAAAATATCTACTCACTGGATCCGGTTCCCGATACTAAACCAGTTCTTGGGTTGGATCCTGGACTTCCCTCGGATTCGGAGGTGTTGGCCGGCCAGACACAGTGGTCCACCGAGGCAGGGCGGAACCCTCTCCGACACAAGAGGATCGGTGGCGCCTGGGGTTTCCCCTGCGGTCGGACAGACATGGTTCCAACCGGGCCAAACCTGGAAGCAAATTACGTGGAATATTCACTTGAATACCATTCACTATCCGCACATTCCCGGCCAACGCACCAAGAAAATGTAGCAGCGAAGTGCAGACAATGAATAAATCCAGGAGTCAATTACAGGGTCCAAGCCAATTTATTGTGCACAAGGCTCAGAGAGTCAAGCTTCAAAAAGGACTGAGCAAAGTTCTTACAGAGACATTCATTTTATACATTTCTTTTCAGTTTGATACATGCAGACTTTCTATTGGTTCCAACGTCCCCTGCATTTGTCCAATCGGAGATCCCTCCTGGGCCTAGCACCCAGCTCCCTCCTCTAGGATTGTTCTAACAATGGTACAGTTTCTAGGTATGGATACAATTCTACTGCAAGGTTGTTTCTAGCTCTAGAAATGCAAGCATTGAAACATTTCTATCCTCAGAACACAAGAGAATAATGAAAGATTTATGAATTCATGAAAAACTTCTTATTAAGCAGTTTAAAGCAATTTTCTCAGACTTTCACAGATTTTTGGTTCTTTACTAAGATGGGGGTTGGAATCAGGGCCTAACTTACAGGCCTTTCATATTTGCAGGCTATCATAGGTTCAGAAGGAACCTCAAAACCCATTTATTCCAGGCATACTACAACCCAACCTAAATACAGCACCTTACCACAACAAGTTCCCTTCTGCCCACCATAATGACACTCGGAATACACGCAGCATATTGACGACTGATATGTAATCCTGTATATATGTATATTATATCCCCCTCCCACGCACCTTTTAATCTAATGTATATTTAAAGTTGTGAAAAGTACCTAATCTCTAATCCGTGTGCTATGTAATCATTGCTCTAATCAAAATTGTATGCTTAAAAAATTCATTGTATTGTACGATACATGATGATTCTGTAAAGAAAACCGCAGCTGATCGTAGGAAGCAGCGGTATATAAGTGTTTGCTAAATAAATAAATAAAATAAAATACTCATTTCTTGCTGCTGGGGTTGCTGTCTTGCCCTGCACTGCCTGGGGCTGCTCTTGGGGACCTGCACACTCTCCCTATGTAAATTAAAACTATTTTTTGTTGTTAACACGACTTCACATTAAAGTTTAACCACCAAGCTTTAGCCCATGCTTCTAATTGTTGACCAGTCCTTCCAATTTTCATGTCATCATCAAAAAGGCAATATGTTCCTTGTAGCCCTTCAGTGACATAGCTCACATAGATACAGTACAGAATTTTTCCCAGAACTGATTCCTGAGACATTCCACCTCTCATCTTTATTTCTTCCAAGTGAATTCTGTTTACTACAACCATTCATTGTCTGTCAGTCAGTCAGTTTCTGATCCAGTTTACCAATTTGTGTTCATCCTCAGGCTGCTCAGTTTACTCACGAGCCACCTTTGAGGAAGACTATCAAAGGTTTTCTGAAATCTAAGTAAACCACATCCAGTGCATGTCCATACTCTAGGTCTTTGGTCACCCAGTCCAAGAAATCAATTAGATTTGTTTGGTATGATCTGCCTTTGGTAAAAACATGTTGCCTTTGATCTTGCAACCCATTGAATTGTAGAAAGTTCACTATCTTTTCCTTCAGTAGCGTCTCTATTACTTTTCTCACCACTGCCTGTAGTCTCTCACCTCGTTTCTGTTACCGCTTTGTAGCAACACATTCTTTGGCAGACCTCCAGAACATCTCTGAGCTACGTCAATATCCTGGGATGTACGAGGGGGTACCCCAAAAAAACAGGAATTATTTTTTTAAAGCTATTTATTTCAAATTCTTTACAAAACAACCTTATCCCCTTCAAAATACTCTCCATTACAACTGATACATTTGTCCCACCGGTGCTTCCACTGTTCGAAACATTTTTTGTAGTCATCTTTAGAAACGGCTGACAGCTCCTCCCTCGTTTTTTTCTTGACTTCTTCAGTGTTGTCAAATCGGTGTCCTTTCATGCTCCTTTTCATGCGTGGAAATAAGAAAAAGTCGCACGGAGCCAGGTCAGACGAGTAAGGTGCGTGGGGCAGCGGAACCATGCCATTTTTAGCCAAAAACTGTCTAACAGAGATGGCTGTGTGTGCAGGTGCGTTGTCGTGGTGGAAGAACCAGTCTCCTGTCTGCCACAAATCGGGTCTTTTTTGACGAACACTGTTGCACAATCTTCTTAAAACTTCCAAATAAAAGGTTTGATTGACGGTCTGACCTGGGGGAACAAACTCTGAATGAACTACCCCCTTGGCATCAAAAAAGCAAATCAGCATTGTTTTGATGTTTGATTTGACTTGACGACATTTTTTTGGATGGGGTGACGATGACGTCTTCCATTGGCTTGACTGTTGCTTTGTTTCTGGGTCGTAACCATAGCACCATGACTCATCACCTGTAATGACCTTTGACAGAAAATCTGGATCAGTTTCAAGCTGTTGTTTTTAAAACACGACATGTTTCAACTCGATGTTCCTTTTGATTGTCAGTCAGAACCCGAGGAACAAACTTGGCAGCAACCCTTTTCATTCCCAAATCTTCCATTAAAATTCGCTGAACCGAGCTCCAAGATAACCCACTAATCTCTGACAGTTGATCAATTGTCTGTCGATGGTCTGTGAGCACAAGCTCTCTAATTTTTTCAATATTTTCGTCGATTCGGGCAGTTGATGGACGCCCAGAACGAGGTTTGTCATCAATCGACATGTCGCCATTTTTAAACCGAGCAAACCACTGGTACACTTGACTTTTTCCCACAGCATCATCTTGATAAGCTGTTTTCAACATTAAAACAGTTTCAGCAGCATTTTTACCGAGTAGAAAACAAACTTTTACAGCTGCACGTTGTTCACTTAAACTTGTCATCATAAAAAAAGAAACAAGAACAAAACAGCGCTAGCAAAAACAATCACTGCAGATGAACAGAACAAGCCAGGTCGACAACACAGGCGGCACTGAACTGACAATGAGTTGCACTATACACGCTGTGACCCACTAGCTGGCCCAGAGGCTAAGGAGTGCTTAGACAGCTTGATGGGGCAATGTTTTATTGGCAGTTACGTCCCCGGGAAGGCAGTAGCAAAGCCTTCTGGTTCCCGTAGTTTGTACCTTGTACCAATAATTGTAGTTGAGGCAGAGGGTAAGGTTTAACTTGGGTTTTATTCCCCGTCCGGGGCGGATTCAAAACCATGGAACAAAAGAAATATAGACCATACGTCTGGTAACAATCAAAGGAACAATACTGGAACAAAAATAAGCTTCCTTCAGCATTAACTTAAACAGCACAAAAGTAACAGAAACAGTTCTTTCCACTCACGTGTAAACTTGCAGCTGTTTCTTCAATCAGCACTTCTTGCTGCTTTAGCATAGAGAATTTATACAATCTGACAAAGTATAAGTACAGTCCATTTCTATACCTTCTGAAATATCTTCAGGAAATTCTACTTGCATTTCTCCTTCGTCAGACAGAACTTCTGGCTCCAAAATGCCTTTTTTTTTTTTTTAATTCTTTATTTTCGTTTTATAACAACAAAGGAAAGGAAGACATACAGCTAAAAGACAGATACATACATAGAATGAGATACATACACCAAAGTAAACCCCTGCCACCCCCCTCCTCCCTGCTTCTTCTCTAGAAAACTAATCATTCCCGAAACGGGCGTGTACTGACATTATTGTGTTACAGAACCTGACGGTGATCTGAAACATGATGAGTGCACATTAAACAGACATGTCGGAGCAATGAGCAGATTGTACATAATCATTGAGCATCTGCCATTTAGACAAGCGAGAGTGAGTTTGGGTATGGGGAATAGCTCTCCGAGATATCTGCTCATATTTACTATATAGGCAGACAAGGTTCCACCATTCATTGACAGTAAGTCGAGAGCTATCCTTCCAATTCCTCGTGATTAAACATATGGCTATACCCAGCATGAAATCAAGGAGAAAGCGACCCTTCTTAGGAAGAGAGGGGACCTCCGCCACTGAGCGGAGTCCCACAATCTTCCAAGAAAGAGGCTCGTGGAGGTGTAAGATAAATTGAATACGAACCCAGACCCGCCCCCAGTAAACCTGTAGTTGAGGACATTCATAAATAACATGAGCGAGGGTTCCCACAGCAGTATGGCAAGACCAACACTGGTCCCTAGCAGTTGTGTTCCATTTGGCTATTTTTTCTGGAGTATAAAAGCATCTGTGTGCAAAAAAGAAGAGAGTTTGGGTAACTGAGGCAGATCGGGAAACCCGCACTACTTTGCTCCAGAAAACGCTCCATTGCACAGGGGTTAAAGTGGTTTGCAGTTCGCGCTCCCAGGCTTGTTGGGCTCTACAGGTAGCAGTATCTGTACCCTGACATAATAGTTTATAAAAGTTAGAGGCTACCCCATGTGTACTACTAATAGAATGAATTAGGTCTAATAGCCCGTCCTCAGTAGGGACAGAGGGCGGCAGGATTCGAGCACTTTTGAGGCAGTGTTGAAGCTGCATCAATTGAAAGTAATGTTTCACTGGTAACGCAAATTCCTTTTGTAAATCAGAAAAGGTTTTCCAACGAGCTGCAGAGAAGAGCTGTTGGGGTGTCCAGATCCCCCTAGAGTACCAGGGTTTCCATGCTATCGTTCTATTTAGGACTTGAATTCTGGGGTTATTCCACAGCGGGAGTCCGTCCTGAGGACATACGTTTGGGCCCAGTGATAGAATGAGAGTGTGAAAGGCCGCAAGAGTATCGACAATCATTGGGGGATGGCGGGTGTCTACTTGATGGGACATACCGGGGAGATGGATCAACGGAATTGGGCTACTAAGCTCCTCTTCTATGTCAAGCCAAACTGGTCTGCTGTCTGTTGAGGCATCTAGCCATCGGGCACCTTGTTTAAGTAGGAAGGCTTGATGATATCTGAGAAAATCAGGAAAGCGGGTACCCCCTAGTTCCTTCGCAGACTGTAGTTTTTGTTTAGCTATCCTTGGTGGTTTGCCCTGCCAGAGATAGCGGACGAGAAGGCCCTTAATATCTTTGTAGGTGTGTAGTGGGAGTAAGCATGGCAGCATTTCTAAAATATAGTTCACTTTGGGGACTATCATCATTTTCACAGTTTCTAGGCGACCCCACCATGTAAGGGATAAGGGAGACCAACGATTTGTGAGGTCACGGACTTTGGAGACTACCTCTTTGGCATTAAAACTAATAGTGTCTTCTAAAGGAGAACAATAATGGACCCCAAGATATTTCACCATGCGGGATTGCCAAAGGAAAGGAAAGGCCTGCATGTCAGCCTCATGTACCCAGCGGTTCAGTGGGAATGCTACAGATTTGGTCCAGTTTATTTTATAGCCCGATAATTGCGAGTATCCATCAATCAGATCCAAGACAGCTGGAACCGAATCAAGGGATACGAAGAGCATAAGGTCATCTGCATATGCAGAGAGTTTAATCTCTCTGTGACTGAAGGGGACACCTCGAATACGTGCGGACTGTCTAATAAGGAGGGCGAGGGGTTCAAGAGCTAGATCAAAGAGCATTGGTGATAGGGGGCAACCTTGACGCGTGCCTCTTTGGAGATTAAAAGGCTGAGACTTAATGGCATTTACACAAATACTGGCAACGGGTTGAGTATACATGACTTGGAGGTATCGGAGGAAGCCCTCCCCAAAGCCATACCATCGGAGAACTGCAAATAAGAAGGGCCATTCTAGGCGATCAAAGGCTTTTTCAGCATCTAGGGAAAGACCCACCCATGGGTGGTCTAAATTGGCAGCACTGGATAGCACATGGCACAAGGTCCGAGCATTGTCAGCGGTGGATCGGCCGGGTATAAAACCGCATTGGTCGGGATGGATTAAGGTGGCCATCCTGTCAGATAGCCGGGTGGCCAAGATCGTTGCGAAGATCTTATAATCGGCATTAAGTAGGGAGATTGGACAGTAATTGGCGGTTAGCAGCGGGTCTCTACCTTCTTTCTCAAATACTACCACATTAGCTGCAGAAAAGGATCCCAAAGAGGATGTATCTACCGCAAGGGCAGTAAAATAGAGTTTTAAGTAGGGGACTAAATCTGCACTGAACGTTCTGTAGAATTCGGTCGGGAGACCATCAGGCCCGGCGGCTCGACCCGAGGCTGTTCGTTTTAGGGCAGATTGGATCTCTGAAGTAGAGAAGGGTTCATCCAGCGCATCCCTATCAGCTTCAGAAAGGGTCGGCCGCAGAATACCAGAAAACAATCGCTCGAAGGTCTCTGATGAGAACTCACATTCAGATTGGTATAGACGGGTATAGAAATCCCGAAAGAGTTCTACGATATCGGAGTCTGTGGTCAGTATGCCCCCTCCCTGTGGGGCTCGAAGGGCCGCTACGCGTTTTGGCTTCTTTTTGACCTTTCAAGGCGTTGGCTAAAAGTCGACCGGCTCGGTTGCTTTCACGGTAGTATGTCCCTCGTTGAAGCTCAATACTCTTAGAAGCTGCAGTTGAGAGGATTGCATTATATTGAAAACGGAGACGCTGTAAGCGAACTAAGATGCATGGATCAGTACGTGAAGTTAGAACTCGTTCGCCTGCTTTGATTTGTTGGTCTAGTATAAGTAGCTGCTGTTTGCGTTGTTTCCGCAGGCGAATTTGATAACTAGTGATCGTTGCACGAATGGCCGCTTTGAAACCCTCCCACCAAGCCCAATTTGCAGTATCCTGGGGTAAATTACAATGGAAGTAATCCTGTATGGCTGCTCGAATTTCTAACTGGAACTCTGGCTGAGTTAATAGGGCTCTATCAAAGAACCAGGCCCCGGAATTCCCTTGGGGTGCAGTAGTGTGTAATTGAAAAGAAATAGCAGCATGATCTGAAATATGTTGGGAGTGAATCTTTGCAGTGTCCACCTGAGGAACTAACAGTTTTGATATTAGAAAGAAATCTATGCGAGACTGGGATTTATGAGGGGGAGAAGAAGGTAAAGTCAAGCTCATTGGGGTGTAGTAACCTCCATAGATCGACTAAAGCAAGATCTTTGATCACAGAGGTAAGCGTGGTGTGACTCTTGGGGGGACCACTTGTCCTAGGCGGCTGTTTGTCAATCAGGGGATCAAGAACTAAATTGAAATCCCCCCCTATTATCAATGAAGTATTAGCAGAGGCCTGCGCAACCTGAGCAATGGTAGCAAAAAAGGCAGGGTCATCCACATTAGGAGCATAAAGGCATATACATGTAACTTCAAGATTACCTATCTTGAGGTGAACTCTGGACCATCTACCTGCTGTATCTGAGCTAGTCGCAATAATAGTAGCATGCAGAGATTTCCTAACCAGTATGGCAACCCCACATTTCTTAGAAACGGCTGGGGAATAGGCGGCCACCATGTAAGGTTTAATATTGAGTTTAAGAGTTTCCTTCGAATTTAAATGCGTTTCTTGGAGGAAAATCAGGTCCGCAGCTTCTTGACTTAGATAACTTAGGATTTTCTTCCGTTTTATCGGATTATTGATTCCTTTTACGTTCAATGATAAAATCTTACATGGTGCCATCAATCGGTAATAGACATTTTAGGTAAGGGCGCTTGAAAACATACAACATAATCAGAATCTGTACAACAATGATATAATCACCGAGTCTGCTGACTAATACACCCCATATTGAAAAGTATGTACCAAAGTAACTTAGAGAAGAAGCAAAACCCCCAATGAAAATGGCGACCATATGTCTGCGGGAGGAGGCCCTAGAGAGGAAGATAGAGACAAAAAAAAAGAAAAGAAACACCAGAGTCCATAATTAACACTGTCTCTGATACTCATCGAGGCTACGATGGGTAGATGGAGTCGGGTCACAGATATCATCAAAATAAGGCAACAAACCGCCCTCGACAGACTCTTTGCTGAGCCGCGGCAAATCCAATATGGCAGGTACAGCGGACATGAGAATACTGGCAGGAATATTCTGGAAGTCAGCGCATCAAGTCGGCTTCTTTAGCATCCAAAAACTCCGCTAGTAGATCAGGGTCCTCAAATGTTCTCGTCTGATTGTGAAGCGTGACTCGGAGCTTGGCCGGGTACATCAGACCATAGCGTGCTTGTAGTTGTTGAAGCCTCGGCCGGAATTCCAGAAAGCACTTTCGGCGGTCGACCGTGGGTTTAGCCAAGTCAGGATAGAAGGAGATCTTGTGGCTCTCAAACTCCATATGGCCCTTTGCCCGAGAGGCACTGAGAATTTGCTCCACATGCTGATATCTCAAAAGTCGAAAGATGATAGGCCGCGGGGTCTTCCTGTTGAGCGTTATGTTTGTGGGTACACGATGAGCGCGATCGATCTCCAATTCTTTGGTAAAGGTGATTTGGAGCAGGGAAGGGAGGATTTTATATAAAAACTCCTTCATGTCTCCCGATTCCGCTCCCTCCGGTATGCCCACGAGTCGTAGGTTGTTGCGGCGCGCTCTATTATTGCCATCTTCCACTTCTTTCTGCAAGGCCCGCACCTGACGTTCAACTTTGTCGAGTTTGGACAGCCGGACCGCATGGGAGTCTAATACGCTCTCCATTTTGTCCTGACGCGAAGAGAGCCCCTCTAGCCTGCCTTGCAATACACCAAGATCTTCCCGCAGCGCTCGGAGTGCTTCACCGTTTGACTGCACGAGGTCCTTAACCCCTCTAATCTCTGCGAGGATTTCCTGCTGCATTTCGGGGCCCTCGCGCAAAGCCAGCCCCTTCTGCGGGGACGGGGGTTCAGTTTTGGAGCGTTTGCCGTGAGAAGCCGCTGGAGATCCAAATTCCAGGCGCGTAGGTTTGGTCCCCGCCATCTCACCAATGTGCCCCGGCAAGATCAGAGCAGAAATTCAAGTATGTCCGGTGTTAATTCAGGATTCCGAGTAGGCCTCTCGGGAGCCTCAGCGTTATGCGACCATCCCGCTGGACATCGGGCTCCGCCCCCCTCCAAAATGCCTTTTAAGTTAAACTGTCTTTGCCGAGGAGTGAACAGATTCTCCTCTTCCACTATCCTAGTGGCTTGTGGGAAATCACCGTAATGTTTGTATTTAGAATCCTGAGCTCTACATAACTCTTCATATGTGCAGAGGAAGTCTGGGTGTTCTAAATCCCTTCTACTAGGGAGAATACGTCTCTCTCTAGATCCCAATGCTTCCTGCTTTCTATGACGTGTATAGCTCTGTTCTGTTCCTCTTCTCTCACGGCGTTTTTCTAACTCCAGCCAATGTGCCTCAGGGTAAGAACTTTTCCCTTCTGCTTGCCTGGAGTTGAATTGTTTGTAGCTTGTCAGCTTAGCTGTAGGACTGCCCTTCCTTATTGCCTCACTGCAATACTCTGGAGGATACTGGGAGGATATGCATGGCTGTTCCCCACAGCTTCTTTGCAAGTTACCAACCTCTGACTCCTTGGAGCTTTTCCTTGGCTCTGTCCTCACAGCTCTCTCACGAGTTCCTTCCTGAGCTCTCTCTCGTGTTCTTTCTCCCTGCCGTGTTCTTCCACGTGTTCTCCCACTTGTTCTATCTGTTGGTGAGTGAGTCCTCAATATATTGTACTTGGTGTTAGCCTGGGCTCCGCCTCCCTGCAGGTGCTCTCTATTCTCTAATGAGCTCTGAGCTCCGTCTCTGCTCGGGCGTTCCCTAACACCTTGTGAGTGCGTTTTCCACGGTTGCTCTTGGCAACCCTTTCCCATTTGTGAAGCTGAGCTGTCATTTTCCCTGCTGTTTTGCTCACTCTCCCTTACATTTATGGGCTCTGCTGGCGTTACCTCGTGACAACGCCTAGCGGCAGAAGTGCGTACTACACAAGCTCCGCCCATGACAATGTTATTCCTGGTTTTTTTGGGTACCCCTCGTATCTCAAATGGCCCTATGGCCTTGTCCACCTTCAGTTTTGCAAATTGCTCAAAACCACTTTCTTCAGGGATTAGAATAAAAAGAGAGAATATCTATTTTTTGTTTGCCAGCCTTTCAGCATATACAGTGCCTTGTGAAAGTATTCATCCCCTTGGTGTTTGTCCTGTTTTACTGCATTACAACCTGGAATTAAAATGGAGATTTGGGGATTAGAACCATGTGATTTACACAACATATTTACCACTTTGAAGGTGCAAAATATCCTTTATTGTGACATAAACAATAATTAAGACAAAAAAAATCAAGAAATCAGGACTGTGCATAGGTATTTCTCCCCCCACCCAAAGTCAATAGTTTGTAGAGCCACCTTTTGATGAAATTACAGCTACAAGTCTCTTGGGATATGTCTCTATTAGCTTAGCACATCTAGCCACTGGGATTTTCACTCATTCCTCAAGGCAAAACTGCTCCAACTCTTTCAAGTTAGATGAGTTTTGGCGTACAGCAATTTTCAAGTCATGCCACAGATTCTCAATTGCATTGAGGTCTGGACTTTGACTAGGCCATTCCAAGACATTTAAATGTTTCCCTTTAAACCATTCCAGTGTAGCTTTAGCAGTATGTTTAGGGCCGTTGTCCTGCTGGAAGGTGAACTTTCGTCCCAGTCTCAAATCTAAGGCAAACTGAAATAGGTTTTCCTCAAGAATTGCCCTGTATTTAGTACCAAAGAATAGACAACACTACAAATATTACGTTGGGCCATAGATCACTAATACATCTAATCTCCAGGAACGAGCAGGAGTCCATCTTCACATATGGGTAACGTAGGCACTGACAGAGTCCAACACGGTAACACTCCCCAGAATCCAATAGGAAAGTATTTGGGAGCGTTCCTCCACACCTGTGTGGTTGCCTTCCCACCTTAGCTCCTCAGTCATCTTTTTTCTGCAGAGTCTTTGAGACCTCATCCCTGTCAGCTGCGTCAAGAAACTTCTGTATTTTTTTTGTGGTACCATTGAGTACTTCTCTCTTTTTGCCTTCCTGTTGCCGATTCGACTCCCCGTCGAATATGCTCCAGTTCTATTTTATTTTACTTTTTAATAGCTTTTCACTATTTTTTGTTAAGGCCTTAGGCCTACCCCTTTATCATTGCAAAACAATTTGACTTTGCCTCAGTAAATTTCCCAGAAATGGTATTGCAATGATAAAGGGGTAGGCCCATGGCCTTAACAAAAAAAAAAGTGAAAAGCTATTAAAAAGTAGACAGAGTCGACGCCCTTCAATCCTGACCAATTTTCCTTTCCCTGCCGATTAAAAACATCCCCACAGCATGATGCTGCCACCACCATGTTTCGCTGTAGGAATGGTGTTCTCAGGGTGATGGGAAGTGTTGGGTTTGCGCCACACATGCGTTTCCCATGATGGCCAAAAAGTTCAATTTTCATCTCATCCCACCAGAGAACCTTCTTTCATGCTTTTGGGGGAGTTCGCCGTATGCTGTTGTGCAAATTCTGAACATGTTAACTTATTTCTTTCTTTAAGCAATGGCTTTTTTCTGGCCACTCTTCCATACAGTCCTGCTCTGTGGAGTGTATGGCTTAAAGTGGTCCTATGGACAGATACTCCCATCTCCACTGTGGATCTTTACAGCTCCTTCAGTGTTATCCTTGGTGTCTTCAGTGTTATCCTTGGTGTCTTTGTAGCATCTCTGATTAATGCCCTCCTTGCCTAGTCTGTGAGTTTTGGTGGGTGGCCTTCTCTTGTCAGGTTTGTAGTGGTGCCATATTCTTTCCATTTTGTTATAATGGATTTAACGGTGCTCTGTGGGATATTCAGAATTGGGGATATTTTTTTTATAACCCAACCCTCATCTATACTTCTCCAAAACTTTGTCCCTCACCTGTTTAGAGTGCTCCTTGTCTTCATGTTGCTTGCTTAGTGGTGTTGCAGAGTCAGGGGCCTTTCAGAATGGGTATATTTATACAGGCAATATGTGACACTGATTGCACACAGTTGGACCCTAATCAACTAATCATGTGATTTCTGAGGTTAATTGGTTGGACTAGATCTTATTTATGGGTTTCATAGCAAAAGAGATGAATACATAAACACTCACAACCTTTCAGTTTTTACTTATTTTTTTATATATACAAGGTATTTTATTGTCATTTCACTTCATCAATTTGGACTATATTGTTAGGTCCATTACCTAACATCCAAATGCATCTTCATTTTCATTCCAGGTTGTAATGCGACAAAACAGAACAAAAACCGAGGGGATGAATACTTTCACAAGGCACTTTATCAGTGGTTCTTAACCTTTTTTGCATCAGGACGCACCTGATGGATGATGCTTGCCCTCACAAACCTTTGTTCTGTTACAGAACAATAGTCAAATGTACACATGTTCTGCATCCACAGAACTTCAGAACTAGGTGACGTTCAGAACTAGGACATTTCTCCATAGAAGTAACCATACAAAAAATGTTCTGATGCAAATGTCATTTGAGTAGCTGCAACATAACTCTTCCCACTACCAGAGACATTGTAAAGAATACAAAACCTGAAAAAACATCCCACCACTCACATATGCAACAAATGTGCCATATTATATGAGTAGCAGTACTACTTCCTTTGATTCAAATAGCTCAAACACTACCAAAGAATAGACAGCACTACAAATATAACGTTGGGCCATACAACACTAATACATCTAATCTCCAGGAACAAGCAGGAATCAGTCTTCACATATGGGTAACATTGTCACCGACAGAGTCCAGCATGAGAACATTCCCCAGCATCCAATAGGAAAGTCTTTGGGAGCGTTCCTCCACACCTGCGTGGTTGCCTTCCCACCTTAGCTCCTCAGTCATCTTTTTTCTACAGAATCATTGGGACCTCGTTCCTGTCAGCCACGTCAAGAGATTTCTGTATTTTTGTGGTACTGTTAAGTACGTCTCTCTTTTTGCCTTCCCATTGCCGATTCGACTCTCCATCGATTCTGCTCCAGTTCTGTTTTATTTTACTTTTTTATAGTTTTTATAGGTTTTTTTAAACTTTTTTTTTTGTTAGGGCCTTGGGCCTACACTTTTATCATTGCGAAACAATTTGACCTTGCCTCAATTCTTTTCTCAGAAATGGAAAAGCCCCAGAGTGGCTTTAAAAAATGCTCGAAGTGTTCCAGTACCATTTCTATCACCGACGAGCACAGCTGGTGTCTCAAGTGTTTAGGCCCAGACCATGATGTATGTTCCTGTCCCTCCTGTCACCACATGACTGCCAAAGGTAGGAAGAACCAGGATAAACAGTCTAAGCTGTTTACAACAGACTCAGCTCCTTCAGTGCACTCCTCAGGGGTGTCAACTCTCCCATACCGCTAGATCGCCACTTAGTCAAAAGGATAAGCATCGAGCTGAGTTTCCAGTACAGAAGAAGAAGAAATCAATGTCGAGATCATCAACCTCGAGGTCAGCATTGTACACCGAGCATCGACATTGTCACTGACACTCCTCTCACTCCAATGCAGATCGTCCAGTGAAGCAGTCCTGGCGGGAGGTCTCACCCACCTAAAACCACAAAGGGGCTCGGGGATACCCTCAAAATTCAATTCTTGGCAGAGCCATTACCGGCGTCAGGAGTTGTTGCCCACACTATTGTGTCCAGAGCTACTTCTCCTCCGGTACTGACGCTCAATGACCGTGTCCTAGCTCCCCCATCCATCCATGGTGACTGCCATCGAAAAGAGCATCACTGAAATACTTGCAATAGTGACACCAATGGCATTGGGGATATTGCAGTCAGCACCAGTCCCACTGACATTGGCGGCCTCGGAAGTACCTCTCAATACCCTTCCGCAGGCATCGCCTCCATCTCATCGCTCCGTGGACCAACCACTACCGAGGTCTTCAGTGCTGCCTCACTCGATACCCTCTAAGTCGAAACTCCATTCCTCTGAGTACCGGAGGTATAGAGGACCTCATAGAGATTACTTTGATTTCCTTCCGGACTCTGATTTTGCACCACAGGCCTCCAATTCCGATGCCAACATGGATGTGCCGTCAGACCCGTTGCCTTCTTATGAGTGTCAAGATTTTATTAAAGACTTGGTGGCTGCCCTGGATATATTTATGGCTATAGAAACAGAATCCAGGGCATAGGAGCTGCACATTCTACAGTATCCATTGACACCGAAGGAAGCAGCAGCCCTCCCGGAGCATAACATCTTGAGAAATTTGATGGCTAGGATGTAGGAATCTCCTATGTCAACTCCTGCAGTCACCAAGAGACTTGATACTTTTTACAGAGTCCTCCTCTAGGGTTTCAAAAACCTCAGCTCCCTCACCACTGTATGGTAGTGGAGTCTGCCATGAGAAGGATCAAAAGCCAAAAGAAACACTCATCGGTTCAATCTGGAAGAAAGGCCAAGACCCTTGATGCTTTTGGCAACTATGTTAGCCTCCAGAATAGATTCCTACTTGTTATATATGGGCATGTTCCTCAGGGCTGTCTCAAGGGATTTGGCAGAATTTACCACTTTACTTCCCCCTAACAGAAAGGCAGCTCATCAGGTTTTAGTCACACATGCCCAAAACACTTCAAAGTTTCTAACAAGGGCAAACTTTGATGCCTTTGAGGCCAACAGCAGGGCTGCTGCAGTCTGCACTGGAGCTAGAAGAAGTCTGGCTTCAGTCATCTGATCTGGAACAATGGGTCCAAGATAAGTTAATCAACGTTCCATGCAATGGGGAGAATCTTTTTGGCCAGAGATGGAGGGAAAAAGCAGGTGAGATAGAAGCGGACAACCTCACCATGAAGAGGCTTTCTAGAAAGACAGCAGATCCTTCTAAAAAGAAGACTGCCCCAAAAAATCCTTTTTCCCAAAGAAAACATTTTATTATCCACTCTATCACTCCTATTCCTCCTACTCTGCTGCTCAACAACAGAGACAGCGGGGCCAAAAACAATCCAGGAAACCCAAGGTTACCAAACCACAGCCTGCTCCTACTACTCAACTAATTCAGAGTTTTTGACTCCTTCCTAAGGAGCATGGCCAGTTCTCCCATGACTTCACCACCTCCTTCCAAGATCCTAGTCCACTTCACACATCGCTGGACAAATATCACCTCAGAACTCTGGACATTCAATGGTCTGTACCACAGTGTACTCTGATGACCGATGCATCAAAGCTAGATCGGGTGGGCTCACCTAAACAGTCTTACAACCCAGGGCCAGGGCATGCCCGTCCATTATGCACCAACAACATTCCGAATTCAGCACCAGCAGGCAGGGTGGCTTTAGAGCAGTGGTTCTCAACCTGTGGGTCGCGACCCCCACAGGGGTCGCCACAGGATTTAGCAAGGGTTGCCTCACTCCACCAAATTAAAATTTTTTTAAAAAGCACACAAGTTGCTGCCACTGTCGAGTCCGCTTCTCGGTAGTGGCAAACTTACCGACTCCAATCTTCTGCAGCCGCGGCTCCCTTCCTCTTAGGGAACCATGTCTGAGCCTGTGAAACCATTGCAGAGCCCTTCCTGTCTCTCGAGGGGTCCCATGCAGCCCTTTGGAGGCAGGACAATGCTGCACGGAGCCCGTCGAGAGATGGAAAAGCTCCGCAATGGCTTCACAGGCACAGCCGCGGTTCCCTAAGAGACAGGGAGCTGCAGCTGCAGAAGAAGGAGGCAGACATAGGGAGAGGGGAGGAAGGGCAGGGAACCTGCAACGGGGCTGACATTGACAGAGGGGGGGGCTGACATGGCGGCCGGGCGTGCGGGAGGGAGTCTGACATGGACAGATGGGGGGCTGACATGGATGGAGGGAGAAACTGAGGGGGCTGACATGAAGGGAGGGAGGGAAGGGGGCTGGCATGGACAGAGGGGGGCTGACATGGAGGAAGGGAGGGAGGGAGGGGGCTGGCATGGATGGAGGGGGGCTGACATGGACAGAGGGAGGGAGTTTGACATGGACTGAGGGGGCTGACATGGAGGAAGGGAGGGAGGGAGGGGGCTGACATGGACGGATGGATGGAGGGAGGGAGGGAGGGATGGGGGACTGACATGGACAGAGGGGGGCTGACATGGACAGAGGGAGGGAGGGAGGGGGGCTGACATGGACAGAGGGGGGCTAACAGGGAGGGAGGGAGGGAGGGGGCTGACATGGACAAAGGGGAGAGACAGGGGGACATACTGGACAGACAGGGGATAAATGCTGGACAGAGGGAAGAGACAGTGCGCGTTAGGATTATAATGGGCAGATGGGGGGGGGGATGGGACTGGTAATGGGTTGATTAGGGAAGGCTAGGACTGGGAATGGACTGATCAAGGGGGGGCTAGGACTAGTAATGGGCTGATAGGGGGGTAGGACTGGTAATGGACTGATGGGGGGCTAGCATTGGAAATGAGCTGATCGGGGAGGTTAGGACTGGAAATGGGCTGATTAGAGGAGGCTAGGACTGGTAATGGGCTGATGGGGGGGGTAGGACTGGTATTGGGCTGATGGGGGGGTAGGACTGGTAATGGGCTGATTAGGGGAGCCTAGCACTGGTAATGGGGTTGAGGGGGGACTAGTACTGGAAGTGAGCTAATTGGGGGGCTTCGACTGTTAATGGGCAGATGGTGGGGAGGGGAGGATAGAGATGCTGGCCTTGGAAGAAAACTGGGGGCTAGGGCTACAAATGGGCTGATGCGAGTGGATGGGAGAATGGGACTGGAAGGGAGTGGATGCTGAGAGGGGCTGCCATGGTATTTGTACTAGAAGGGACTGGTCAGTGGGGAAGGAGGGGGACTGGAAGGGAATGGACACCAGTGGCACTCATGGGAATGCATGTTGACATTGGAAGGTACTGGGAGTGAGGACTGGAAAGGGGCTGATACTGGGGAGGGTTACTGGGACTGGAAATAGGCTGATGGAAAGAAGTGAAGAAAATGAAAGAAGAGATAAGAAATGGCAGATGGACCATAGACCACAGAAAGAGAGCTAAGGGAAGACAGGAAAGAAGAAGCCTCAGATCGGGACCAGCATGATCAGAGAATAAATTGGTCAGACAACAAAGCTAGAAAAAATAATTTTATTTCAAATGAGTGATTTGACTACAAAATCATAATAATTTTGAAATGAAATATTGTTACTTGTTATTGTGATTAATTATTGTGGTTTAAATAAGTAAATTTTATAAATAAAAACATATTGCAAAGGCCTATAATATATTAATAATTCAACAAATGATTACAGCGACAATGTGTTAACGGTAAAGGAAGAGAGACGCATTTGATTTTATCATTGGGGGTCATCACAAGTTTACCAATGGTAAAAGGGGTAATGGTACAAAAAAGGTTGAGAACCACTGCTTTAGAGGGAGCCGGAGAGGCCATGGCTCACTTCTGACAGCTGCAGAAGTGAAGAGCGTCTTTTTTCTTCATTTCAACAGCTATACTGTAGTTTAGAATGCTGCTGCGCTGAGGTCAAAGGGAACGTCCTAATTTCTGGCCCTCAGCATGCCAGCATTCTAAACTACAGTACAGTTGCCGAAGTGAAGAAAAAAGGCGCTCTTCATTTTGGTGGCTGTCAGAGCTGAGTCAGGGCCTCTCTGGCTCCCTCTAAAGCTTTTGGACAGCCGTGATGCTCTTCGGGGGGGGGGGGGGGGGTTAAGACTGGAAATAGCTGATGGGGAGGGGGCTTGTACTGGAAATGGTCTGAGTGGGGGGGAGCTTGGACTGGAAATTGGCTGAGTGGGGGGGGAACTAGGACAGGAAATTGGCTGAGTGGGGGGGAGCTAGGACTGGAAATGGGCTGAGTGAGGGGGGCTTGGACTGGAAATGGTCTGATGGAGGAGCTAGGATAGGACTGGAAATTGGTGGGGGAGCTAGGTCTGGAAATGGGCTCATGGGGGGGGGGCTTGGATTGGAAAAGGGCTAAGTGTGAGGGGGGAGCTAGGACTGGAAATGGACTGATGGAGGGGCTAGGATAGGACTGGAAATGGATAGGGGAACTAGGACTGGAAAGAGCTGATGGGGAGCTAGGACTGGAAATGGGCTGATGGGGGGTTAGAATAGGACTGGAAAGGGCTGATGGGGGGCTAGGATTGGAAATGGGCTGATGGGGGAGGCTTGGATTGGAAATGGACTGACAGAGGGGCTAGGATAAGACTGAAAGGGCTGATGGGGGAGCTAGGACTGGAAATGGGCTGATGGAGGACTAGGATAAGACTGAATAGGGCTGATGGGGGGGGGGGGGTTAGGATAGGACTGATCTTTATCTTTATCTTTATTCAGTTTTTAATATACCGCCCACATGTGAGCATCAGAGTGGTTTACAATAAAATGCCAATTCTAGGAAAGGAAACAGAACTCCAGTAAATAAACAGGAAAGGGATAGTTATAGAAAAGAAAACACAGAGGAAGAGACCTGAAATAAAAGGGGGGTAGGAACCTTACTGGGGGGGGGGGCGGAGGGAGAGGGCGGGGAGGGAAGTCAAAAGCTAGGTGGAATAGGTGGGTCTTCAGTCTTGTTTTAAAATTGGTGAAAGAGGGCTCTAGGCGGAGAGCTGGGGGGAGTAAGTTCCAGAGCCTGGGGCTGAGGAAAAAAGAAGTCAGAGGACTGGGTAGATTCCAAGTGGGCTTGGGAGGGAGAGGGAAGGAACATGCAGTTTGAATGTATGGACCTGAATGAGCGCTGGGAGGGGTGAAGGTGGATCAGATTGCAGAGATATTGAGGTGTACCGGTATGAATTGCATTATGGACGAAGATGAGAATTTTATACTGAATGCGGAAGGCCACAGGGTGCCAATGGAGGTGAATAAGGAGAGGAGTGACATGGTCAGAGCGAGAGACGTGCATAAGAATATGGGCTGCTGTGTTTTGGACAAGCTGGAGTCTGTGCAATTAGTATTGGGGGAGGCCAGCCAGAGAGACATAACAGTAGTCCAAACGAGACATAACAAGGGAGAGAAGCAATGTGGTTAGGGAAGGGGTAGGGAGGAAAGGTTGGATAGCACGGATTTGCCTTAGGGAATGGAAAGAACGCTGGACAATGGAGGATATGTGTTCTTGGAATGTCAAGGTGGAGTCGAGGCTGACGCCTAGGTAGTGCAGGGAGGGGACAAGAGGGATGGGGAGGAGGAAACAGGGGAGCAATAGAGGGAGTGGGACCACCAAAAGTGAACCAGATAGCCATGGTTTTAGTAAGGTTGAGGTGAAGAAAATTTGAAGACATCCATGAGCCAACACAGGTGAGACATGCGTTTAGAGGACTGATATCAGGGAAGGAAGAGTTGGTATGACGGAAAAGGATGATATAATCCATGTAATAATACGTGGAGATGCCATACTACTGAACCAGAAGAGTGAGAGGGGCCAAGAAAATATTAAACAGTAGCAGGGCCAAGACAGATCCTTGAGGAACACCACAGGAAAGAGGAGTTACTGGGAAGGAGGAGGACCCGAGAGAACTGAGAAAGACCTGTTAGTGAAGAAGGAGCAAAACCAGAGGAGGACAGTGTCTGAAATCCCAACATCTTGGAGTTGACTGAGGAGGGTATAGTGATCGACCAGATCAAAGGTGGCAGACAGGTCAAGAGAGATTGCATGGGAGATAGAACCGCGATCATGTGCACTATGCAATTCGTTCAGGAGAGAAAGAAGGATAGACTCAGTGCTATGGCTGGGACAGAAACCTGATTGGCATGGATGAAGCGCTAAGGTGGCATTGAGATGGGAGGAGAGTTGGGCAAAAACTATTTTTTCTAAGAGTTTGGAGAGGAAAGGAAGGTTAGAGATAGGGTGCCAGTTGGCGGGGACAAAGGGGTCCAGGGAGATCTTTTTGAGAATAGGTCGAATCACAGCATGCTTCCAGGGGGATGGGAAAAGACTGATGTGGAGACTGGAGTTGAAAATGGACAAAATAAGCGGGACAAGTTCTAGAGAGGGCTCAGCCAGCCAGTGCGAGGGGATAGGATCAGAGTGACAGGTTGTCTTGCAAATAGTGGCAAAAGTCTTGGACAATTCTGGGAGAATGATAGGCGGGAAGGAAGACAAGAGGCGTGGAAAGGATGGACCTCTGTGGCTGGACGGAGGAGTGAGAGAATGAGGATCAGAGGGGATGGGAGAAAGAGGGGGAGGGCAGGCAGGGAACAAAAAATGGAGAGATTGAACTTTGTCGGAAAAGTGCGCGGCAAGAAGGAAGGGATCAGGCATGGGGGGAGGAGGGCCGGAGTAGGCAGAGGAATGTGCAGCAGAGAGTGATCAGAGGATGGAATAGAGTTGGTGGGAGGAATTGAAGGATGAGGAAATAAGGTTTGAGAAATAGGTTTGTTTGGCAGAGTGAAGGAGAAAGCAGTAATGATGGTGACAGTGGCGGTAATGAGCCAGGGAGTCAGGGGAGGGGTGCTTGCGCCAAAGGCGCTCAGTGTGTCAAAGATAGGAATGGTGGAGGTAGAGACCAGGATGATACCAGGTATGGTGTTGTGCACAACGTGCATGGGAAACAGGTTGGAGGGGGGCAATATTGTCTAAGACAGCTGTTAGGATCTGGTACTATGTCAGGGCCTGGAGGTCATCTGGGAGTGTAAAGAAATCGGAGGAAAAGAGGGCTTCAGAGGAGGGGAATCGCAGAAAGGTTGTAGGCCTGATGCAGAAGGCCATGGGGGAAGTGGCAGTAGGGGGCCTTGTGGGAGGTAGGGGAGGAGAAGGGAAGGGGATAGAGAAAAGGAAGCAAAAATGGTCGGACCAGGGCACAGGGAAGGTAGAAAGCAAAAAGGGAACAAAAGAGGAGTGAGCAGGGGAAATTATCAGGCCTAGGGTGTGGCCAGCAGAGTGTGTGGAAAGATGGACATGCTGTTGAAGGGAAAGGTCAGCAAGGAGTGAGAGAAAAGCGGTGTCCTGAGGCCTGATGGGACAGTCAAAGTGGACATTAAAGTCACCTAAAATTAAAACATGACAGTAGAGAAGGGAAATTTCGGATAAGGTAAGGAGAAGGGAGTCCCAGAGATAAGACTGGATAGAGGGGGGGGGGGGGCATAGAAGAGAAGCAGATAGAGGTGAGAGGAGGACCCGAGATGGAGCAGAAGGGACTCTGGATAATGGAGAGCAGGGGATGAGAGCTCTTGAATAGGAAGGGAGGAGTGATGTAAAACCGTAACTCCTCCACCATTCCTACCATGGCGAGGGGTAGAAAGGGCAGAATAACCTGGGGGGAGACAGCGGTTGAGCAGAGGCTCTTTGCCATCCTTAAGCTAGGTCTCTGTGAGAAAAAGCAGGTCAAGGGAATGCTGCAACACTAAATCATGAATGGGGATGGATTTAGACCGAAGGGAATGGCAGTTTAGCAGGGCAAAGTGCAGGAACACATGCATGGGAGGATGGGAAGGCCCCTGAGGATGGGCTTGGGCAGAGGTTAGACAAGGAATGAGATTGGAGGTGTTTCTTGTGAGGGAACCAGACAGGGCAAGGGTGGCAGGAGCTGGGCGCCAGCCCCAGTGCACAGGAATAGCGGACATAATAAATAAAAGTAGACTATACAGGGCTACCACAGAGTGTGAGAAGACCGGGACTGTGGACCTATTAGGAGGGGGGGGGGGGGTGGCAAGAAGCCAGGCAAGAGGTGGAGAAGAGGTTGGTTGCCGGATGGGAGGGCCAAGAGTTGGGCCCCAGCTCCAGGTCCTCGCCTCCCAAGGAGCCCTTCATGCTCCTTGGGCGCACAAATTTGGTGCGTGCCTGTGGCGTAGAACGCTGCACCAGACTTCAATTTAAACAAACTGGCCACCTTGAGGAAACTGTTGATTGGTGGAGAGGCAACAGAGTCAGTGGATTGGTGGAGAGGCAGTAAAGGGGAGGGTACATGAAGGGGAAGCAGAACAGCAATGAGATGGCAGCACAGCAGGCAGCAAGCAAGGAGACAAACAGCAGACACAACAGACAATGATAGCAGCAGCTATGGGGGGCTAAGATTGGAAATGGGCTGATGGAGAGGCTAGGATTGGAAATGGGCTGATGCGGGGGGGATGGGAAAATGGGACTAGAAGGGAGCGGATGCTGGGTAGGGCTGGAACTAGAAGGCAGCTAATGTTGGGGAGGACTATAATGGGATGGGGCTGGGAGAGTGAGGATGGAGAGGGGAAAAAATATTTTGTGTTGGAGGGAAGAAAAATCTACGACTGGCCGGGTATTGGGAGAGTAAGTGGAGATTAAGGATGGAGGGGTAAAATTTGAGTGGATGAAGAAGGAATAAAGAAAGAAATGGAGGAAAGAGCAGATGTAGAGAGAGAATGGAAAAAAAAAACTAGAAGAGAGAAGAAAGGACAAATGGACAGCAGACAATGGAGAGTTAGCAGAAGACACAAAGAAACCAGAAGGAAGTGACTGGAGCAATTGCAACTGAAAAATTAAATGCCCAAACATCATAAGGTAGAAAAATACATTTTTTTTTTGAATTTATTAACTGGAATATGTCAGCTCTGGGAAATGTGCATTGTTAACGTCTGCATTTTGTTTAGTACAAGAGGAAATTAATTTATAGTTTTATTTCTGCAATGTTGTTGTACATTCCAAATTTGGCTTTTGGGGTTCCCAGTTTAATTTTTATCTTCCTATTTCTAAATTGTGATCTCTTGTTCTTTGTTTGTGATGGTCTATGTTCTGCATGTGTAACCGAGCTGAGGTATTCTGTTTATGTAGTTTCTATTTGACAGTGCCACTTGTTCTATTTCCCCAGTAGGTGGTGTATTGGTATTCTCTGAGATGTATTGGTTTAATATTTGCAATGTTGCCTTTTAACAGGTAGGGTATGGTGCTTTGTGAGTCCTGGTAGTGCTGTTATGATACGGCGGGTTTGCTATGGGCAATGTTTTTAGTACTTTCTAATGTGCCTGGCAGTTGGCACTGGAGTATAGTAATGTAGAAATCTGATAGTCTTTCTTTATCCATACACACATTAAGAAGCATGTTTACTAAAAGTTAGTGCATGTTAACATTATGCAAATAGTTATGCAAATGAGGCCTCTTATACAAATTAGGCCCCACAATGAATCTCCGCACATGGCCCCGCACCCCACTTAGCCGCCCCTGCCCAGGACTTATGGACTCCGCTAGAGAATCTCCTACACATCAGTCTCCTCAAACTCAGAGCAATCTTTAGTGCCATCTGGGTCTTTTCTGCCCATCTCAGTGGCTGCTCAGTCCTTATTCAGACGGACAACCAGGTGACCATGTTTTAAATAAACAAACAGGGTAGAACGGGCTCTCGCTCCTTATGCACAGAGGCCATCTGCTTATGGAACTGGGCAATCTCTCAGGAGATTCACCTTTATGCAATGTACCTTCTGGAAACAGAGAATCCTTAGCCGACAGACTGAGTCACATCCTCTATCCACACAAGTGGAGGCTGGAACCTCAAGTAGCTCAACGCTTGTTCCTGCTTTGCTTCTCCTGTCAATGATCAACTATCTTGGTTTTGCTTGAGGATCCCTTCCCCTCTCAGGGAAAGCTCGGATGCATTTCTCTTTCATTGGGGACAGTATCTCCCCTATGCTTTCCCTCCTATCCCCCTCATAGCAAAGACACTATTCAAACTATGAGCCGACAGGGGAATGATGATCCTCATTGCCCCTTACTGGCCCAGAAAACCTTGGTTTCCTCTACTTCTTCAACTTGTTTGGAAACCTCCCCTCAAACTTGGTAACTCTCCCAACCTTCTCTCTCAGGAACAGAGGATCATCCTGCACCCCAAACTCAAGATACTTACTTGACGGCCTGGCTGCTGAGCGGATGGTCCTCTCATACCTAGGACTCCAAGAGGAGGTTTTACAGATTCTCCTACCTTCCAGAAAAGATTCCACCAGATGCTCTTATGCTTTCAAGTGGCTCAGATCCTTAAACATGTTCAGTCCCGGATCTACTTCTATACCTTTATCTTTATCTTTATTGATTCTTGATATACCGCCCACTCTGCTTATCACCCTCTGGTTTCAAGACCAACCCTGTAAGGATACATTTATGTGCCATTGCGGCCTCTTATCATATGTTGGAAAACTGGCCGATCTTGACACATCCCTTTGTGGCTAGATTCATGAGGGGTCTTCCTCTGACCAAACCACCTCTCTGACCACCACCCACACCATGGGATTTAAATGTTGTTCTTGCACAGCTCATGCACAGTGCTTTTGAACCCATGGTATCAGCCTCTTCAAAGTTCTTAACATGGAAAATCCTTTTTCTCATTGCAGTCACCTCTGCTCGTAGGGTCAGCAAACTGCAAGCCTTGGTGAACTGTACTCCATATAATACATTCCACCACGACAAGGTAGTCCTTCAGACACATCCTAGGTTCTTACTGAAAGTCGCACCTCCTTCCATCTGAACCAATCCATCTCACTACCAACATACTTTCAAAGGCCTCATAACTCCCCGGCTGAAGCAAAATTGCATACCCTCGATTGTAAGAGAGCATTGGCATTCTATCTGGACCGTACTAAAGCCCATTGCCAATCCTCTCAGTTATTTGTCTCTTTTGACCAAAGTCATGTGGGGCTACCAGTCTCTAAGAGAACAATCTCAAACTGGCTAGCAGACTGCATATCTTTTACTTACTCACAAGCTGGTCTATCTCTTCAACATCATGTCACTGCCCATAATGTCCGAGCCATGGCTACCACTGTAGCTAACCTCCGTTCTGTCTCTATTTCTGAAATCTGTCAAGCAGCAACCTAGTCTTCACTTCATACCTTCTCAGCGCACTATTGCCTGGACAAGGACTCCAGAAGTGATGCTTAATTCAGTCATTCTGTTCTATACAATCTTTTTCAAATTTAGGCAACTTGCCCTCCACCCTCTGGACTACGTCACGAGGGGTGCTCCGAATGAGCTGAGTCTGTTTGATCCTTGCTGCAACTTCTAGTTGTGCCAGGACTCTTCTCTCGCTCGACAGTCTGTGGCCAGGGAGTCCCATATGTGAAGATTTACTTCCTGCTTGTTCCTAGAGATAGCATAGTTGGTATTCACACAGGTGATCTCTGGGAACAGCAGAAATCAGTCTTCACAACCTGCCCACTTCCCCTTCAAGTTGTCCCATTTTTTTCTTTTTATTATTATTTTATTTCTGCTATTTGCCTGACTGAGTTAAGGTGGGAGGGCAACCACGCAGGTGTGGAGGTACACTCCCAAAGGCTTTCCTATTGGATGCTGGGGAGTGTTCCTGCGCCAGGCTCTGTCGGTGCCAACATCACCCATATGTGAAGACTAATTCCTGCTGTTCCCAGAGATCACTGCTATAGGTGAGTAACTATGCTTTACTGGTAAAACAGAACAAGTGGGACTACTACAGATCTCTACAGAAATTACACACTAATGCCACCACACCTTAGTCACTTGCAAAACTCCAACATGCTCTCAACAAATACAGAAAAAGGGAGCATAAATTAGAAATAAAAATACGAAGACAAAAATTGAACTGGCACTCTCAAGAAGTCAAATTCATCAGGTACTACAACAATGGAAAACTAAAAATAGAAATGCATTCTCTATTGTACTGAACAAAATACAAAAACATCCACAATGCACAGCTCCCAAAGCTAAGATATTCCAGTTAATAAATTCAAAATAAAATACTTTTTTCTACCTTTGCTGTCGGGATATTTTATTTTTCTAATCATGATGGTCCCAGTTTCTCTTTTCTGATTTCTTTGTCTGTCTTCTGCCAACTCTTTCCAGTGTTTGCTGTCCATTTCTCCTTTTTCCTCTCTCCTCCCATCTTCCTCCATTCCTTCCGTACATCTGTCGCTGACATGTTGATCATTCCACTTTCTTTCTGTCCTGTTTCTCTGTCCACTCACCTTCTACTCCACAGTCTCCTCCTTTTTAATTTTACATACCTATCAACTTTCCATCTCCCCTTTTATCTCCTCTCACTTGTGTCTCCTTGATAACCTCTCACAAGGTTCCACACGATGACCAGCATCTACCCTCCCTCTTCCTCTTCCACCCATCCTTGTAGCCTGATATTTCCACTATCTCCTCCCCCCCCCCCATCCACCCACCTTCCCTTGTAGCCTGGCATCTCCATTCTCCTCTCTCTCTTTATCTCTCTCCCCCCCCCCCCACCCTTGTAGCCCAGCATCTCCCCTCCCTCTCATTCTCTATTCCTCCTCTCCACTACCTAAACATTTACCCACCAACCCTCTCATCCATCCACCCACTCTCTCTTTCGCTGTTTCCCACTCACCCATGTAGCCTGATCTCTCCCCACTTTGTTTCCAGCCCCTCCATCCTACTGTTTGTAGTCGGTTGATATAGTGTATCTGGACTTTGAGAAAGCCTTTGACAGGGTCCCTCATCAGAGACTTTTGGCAAAACTAAAGAGTCATGGGATAGGAGGCAGTGTACTATTGTGGATCAGGAACTGGTTAAAAGATAGAAAGCAGAGTGTAGGGCTAAATGGCCAATTTTCCCAGTGGAGAAAGGTGAATAGTGGAGTACCCCAGGGATCTGTGCTGGATCTGCTGCTTTTTAACATATTCTGGAAATGGGAATAACGAATGAGGTTATCAAATTTGCAGATGACACAAAACTATTTAAAGTTGTTAAAACCCATGAGGATTGTGGCAAATTGCAAGAGGATCTTGATAAATTGGAAGACTGGGCATCCAAATGGCAGATGAAATTTAATGTGGACAAGTGCAAAGTTATGCACCTTGGAAAGAACAAACCAAATTATGGTTACATGATGCAAGGTTCCACATTAGGAACCACCACCCAGGAAAAAGATTTTGGCATGATTTTGAATAACATGTTAAAACCCTCCACCCAGTGTGCAGTGGCAGCCAAGAGAGCAAATAGAATGCTAGGTATCATAAGGAAAGGAATGGAAAATAAAACAAAGGATATTATAATGCCTCTGTATCGTTCCATGGTGCGACCGCACCTTGACTATTGTGTGCAATTCTGGTTGCCGTATCTTAAAAAGGATATAGCGTTATTAGAAAAGGTACAGTGAAGAGCCACCAAAATGTTAAGGGGATGGAAGGATACCCCTATGAAGAGAGGCTAAAAAGGTTAGGGCTCTTCAACATGGAAAAGAGACGGCTGCGGGAGATATGATAGAGGTCTATAAATTAATGAATGGAATGGAACAGGTAAACTAGAATGATTGTTTATGTCATCAGAATATAGAAAGCCTAGGGGACATGCAATGAAGCTACAGGGTCATCTATTTAAGACTAATAAGAGAAAATATTTTTTCACTCAATGTGTAATCAAACTCTGGAATTTGTTATCGGAGGATGTAGTAAGAGCTGTTATTGTAGCTGGGTTTAAAAAAGGTTTGGACAAGTTCCTGGAGGAAAGGTCCATAAACCATTCTTAAAAGGAACCTGGAATATCACTGCTTGACCCAATACATGCACTGTGGAACCTCCATCTTTTTGGGAAACTGCTAGGTACTTATGACCTAGATTGGCCACTAGATACTGGGCTTGATGGACCTTTGTCTGATTCAGTATGGCATAGCTTATGTTCTTATGTTCTCTCTCCACCCACCCACCTCTCCCCTTTCTCTCTGTCTCTCTTTCTCCCCATCTGTCAACCTATGCAGCCCTGTATCTTCTCTCTTTTTCTCTCTCTTTCCCCCCATCCACTCTTTTAGCCTGGCATCATATTTCTCTTTTCCCCCATGTAACCAGCCATCTTTCCCTCCACCCCCACATTTGTAGTCCAGTAATTCTTTGTCTTCTCTCCCCCCCCCCCAAATAGTGCAGTATCTTTCCTCTCAATCACAAGCAGCAGCAGGGGAAGGAGATGTGGCTGCACTGGCCCTGGCAATTCTTGGAACACACCTGGAATTGAAATCATAATAAGAGCCCCAGGTGCTACAACACAGAGAAGGAGCATGGCTAAATCTACATTAAACACAAATTGCTGGGGTCAGTGTGGTTGCATCTCCTGCCCCTGCTCCTGCTTGTGTCAGCTCTGCAAAATGTCTTCCGGATGTTAGCCGCATTTCCTATTGTTTTATGTGCTAGCTCCACAACACATCTCCCGAGTGCTTACTACACACCATTTGAGAACCACTGGTATATATTGAACAAACCCCCCTCTTTATCAAAAATTTATGGATGACTGATGAAATGTTTTTGTCAGACTTATTTAATCAACCATGATATTCTAGATCATGGTTTTTCAAAATCCACTCAAGTCCATTTTTTCTAATCAAGTTAAAAGATTTTTTAAATTATTATCACTTATTGGATGTCCCTTCTTAAGTCTTTAAATCTCACTGTCACATTCTTGACCATTCTTCAAGCTTAACTAGATCCCTCCTCATGTTTTCTACTCCTTCCTGGGTGTCTATTCTCAGGGGCAGCTCTATAATGAGGCCGAGTGAGGCGGTGGCCTCAGGTGGCAACTTTTTGGGGGCAGCAAAAATTGCCCCCAAAAAACCCACCTCTCTCAGCCTTCAAAAAAAAAAAAACCCGATCAGAGGAGCTGCTGCTGCTGCTGCTGAATGAAGTGCCCCGCAGCCACAGCCTCCCCAGTAGAGCCCTCCTATTTCCCTCAGCACTGGCTTTTCAGAACCGCGAAGGGAGAGTTTCCCTTTCTTGCGGCTCTGTTAGTTGAGCCTGCCAGTGCTGATGGGAAACAGGAAATGCTTGTTTCCCATCAGCACTGGTGGGCTCAACTAACAGCCCCAAAAAAGGGAAACTCTCCCTTCGTAGCTCTGAAAAGCTGGCGCTGAGGGAAATAGAAGGAGGGTTCTGCCAGGGAGGCTGCAGCCGCAGGGTACTTCATTCTGCTGCTGCCATGGTAGCAGCAGCTTCAGCTTCTGCAGCCAGGTTTTTTTTTTTCAATTTCCCTGGGGTGGGGGGGGGGCTAGGACTGGAAATGGGCTGATGGGGGGGGTTAGGACTGGTAATGGGCTATGGGGGGGCTAGGACGAGGAAGGGGCCAATGGAGGATGGAGCAGTCAGAGGAGAGGAGATATTAGTAGATCCACCTACCGATAGTATCATTAATCTTTCTAAACACACTTTGACGGAAGATGAAATATCTATTTTGAACAAAGGTTTATCCTTTATCCCTAAGAACAAGGCAGATACGTTTGAGATACAGATTGACTTATACAAATTCTTTAGGAAACTGAGGATTCAACATTTTTTCTTTGAACAACCTAAGAGTCCTTGTGACATCTCAGTTATTAGTAAGAAGTCTACCTGGGTACCTCCCCAGAAGACGGATTTAGTGCTGGAAGCCTTTGAGAAAGTGGTTTTGAAACAAGTAAGTGAAGTTACGAAAGATACACCACATTCATATCAAAATATTACACAAGGAGAAAGAAAGGCTATTGCGTCCTTACAGAAGAATAGTCAGATCATCATCAAACCCGCAGATAAGGGAGGTGCCATAGTTATATTGGATAAACAGGTCTATATAGATGAAGTGAACAGACAACTCAATGATACAAAATTTTATGAGAGACTGGATGGAGACCCTACTACTAATATTAAGAGACACATCAACAATTTAGTCACTAATGCTTTTGAGATTGGCTATATCACTAAAAAAGAAAGAGATTTCCTCATTGTCGACGCTTCAGTTATTCCCACAATTTACATTCTCCCCAAGATTCATAAATCCCTTCAAAAACATCCAGGCCATCCGATTGTCTCCTCCATTGGCTCGTGTCTCGAGCCTCTCTCTAAGTTTTTAGATTTTTTCTTACATCCCTTTATCAAAGATATGTGGTCCTATGTACGTGATTCTTCACATGTGATAGAAATTTTGTCGGCTTTTAATTTTAATGGAGAAGACATTATTTTAGTCACCTTGGATGTAGAATCCCTCTACACCAATGTCCCTCAGAAAGAAGCCTTGGATATCATTACTTACTATTTTCTCAAATGTACAGCACATCGACGAATTCCTACAACATTCCTTTTGTCACTAGCACAAATTGTACTTTTTGAGAATTTTTTTTGTTTTAGGAATTTATTTTATAAACAAATTAAGGGTGTAGCAATGGGGTCGTCGTTGGCACCCGATATTGCTAATCTATACATGTATAGTTTTGAAGAACAGTTTTTTAAAGAACATCAGTTTAAGGATAATGTCAAACTATGGATACGCTATATAGACGACATTCTTATTCTCTGGAGAGGTACGTTGGATCTCCTATCTGAATTCAATGTATGAATTAACCAATTGGACACTAATCTGCGGTTTCAGATCACATATGATTTTTATAAGATTCCATATTTAGATCTGTTAATTCGGAAGGAAACCTACGGTTTTTCTACAACACTTTACAAAAAGCCAACTGATAGAAATGGGAAGTCCACGGGCAAAGTCCCGGGGGACGCCGGTAACCTGGTGAGCGGCCCGGGTCCGGCGTCCTGCTTCGGGGCTTGGGGGGGGGCCAAGCAGAGAGGATGTGGCTGACGCATTCTGCGTCATTTAAAATCATTGGCTCCGCAAGGGAGAGGAGCGGAGCCAATGAATCAGCCTGGCACGCCCGAGGCTTTAAAGGGAGGGAGTTTGGCGGCCCCCTCCTTTCCAGCGTCGGGCGTGCAGCGGGACGGCTTGAGCAGTTGGTTCGAGGTACTTCTCGTTGGTTGGGGCAGGGCCTGGAGGCATCGCGGAGTCAAGCGTGGCGTGGGCAGATCGGTGCGGCGTCGGCAGTGCTGGAGCGTTGAGGCCCGGTGTTGGGGAGCGTGAAGTGGTGAGTCAGTTTCAGTTTCGCGATCCTGTGCACATGCGGGGGTGAGGCAGGCCGGAGGTCCGGAGCAGCAGTGTCGGGTGGTGAGCGGAGAGTGGAGGGGTTCCCCCCCCCCGCTCCTTACTTAAACAGCAAGTCACTCCTGTGTCTTATTCTCTGCAAGCCTTGCCTAAGACAGGGTTTTTTAATTGCTGGTATACAGTTTTGCAAGATGGCTCGAGGTGGAGATGGGGCTGGAGCACATGGCCAGGGCAGAGTAAGAGGAAGGGTGCGTGGGAGGGGAGCGCTGAGGCATACTGGGGCAGGGGTGAGAGGTCATGGCAGGGGGGTAGGCAGTCAAGGGTGTGGGGGGCGAAGGGTGACTGGAAGTAAGAGTCCAGCTGGTGCCAGAGGCCCTAATAGGAGCAGAGGTGATTCTCCTGCAGTCCGGGGCAGAGGATCTGCTGTCTCCCAAGTACGGGGGCACAGAGGGTGAGGGCAGCGCCAGATGGTGGACATGGGGGCTGGGGCTGGGTTGGAAGCGGGGTCTGGGGGTATTGGTGTGCACAGCGCTGTTAGAAGTGGGAGTGAGGTAAATAGGGCCGGAGAGATGGCTCAGGGTCAGTTTGAGCTGACGCAGGGGGGTTGGAGCGGGGGGGGGGGTCTGGGTGGGGGGACCGTGCTGGGGTTGGCGGACACACAGCATCTGGCCGGTGGATCCTTGTCGCCTCCCCTGGGCGGGCTGACAGGTCAAGGCAGCGGTGGGGTTTGGGCTGGACATCCAGCTTGGGCACATTGGTTGGGAGGTGGTCAGGGTTCCTCGAGAGCCGAATGGCTGGACGCGTGGCGACCGGTGTGGCCCTCTGCTGTCCCCCCCCCCCTTCTTCTCCTTTTATGTCTCCACAGGTTCCAGCGATGTTGTCGTGGGCTGCGGCTCGCGATACGGGTGACTACGAGGGAGCACGCAGACAGCAATATGCGGTACACCCGGAGGATCTGTATGAGGATAGGCTACGAACGGCGTCAGGCGTGGTTGCGTCCCGAGATGTGGACGGCCAGCGGCGGGATCCTTCAGTTGAGGTGGTGTCTGCGGCAACAGTGGCTTGTGAGTTACCGGAGACACGGGATGAAGGGTGTGAAGGGGGCAGGGGGCGAGGGAAGAGAAAACAGAAAGGAAATAAACGGCGGAGGCATTCGAGTAGGAGGCATAAGCGGGCTAGATCGTCGGGGTCATCGACGTCGTCGTCGTATTATGACTTCTCGTCTACGTCGTCGTCATTGGACAATGGTAGGCAGGAGGCAAGGAGCGGGAAAGGAGTTTCGGGGGGGGAGGGACGCAAGGAGTCCCTGCAGCGGTAGCTATATCTGAGTTGTGGGAGGGGGTTCCGAGGAAATTGCGGCAAAGAATAAAGAAGCGTCGGTATATTGATATATTCTGTCTCCTAGAAGGCAGGAAGTGTTCGGGAGAAAGTAGGAAGAAGCGTAAGGAGGACGAGAAGGCAGGACGTATTAAGAAAGTGGCGCGGAATGTGGTTAATTGGACGCGAGCCTTTTTGCATTTGGCGAGTGTTTGGGGGCAGTATTACCCGGGGCATTACGAGATGCTTTTATCGTATGCGGATTCAATTTTGGAGGCTTCACAGACGCATGAAGGCTGGTCATGGTTAAACTATGACGAAAAATTCAGGGACAAAATGGAAGGGAATCGATCGGTTTCATGGGGTATGCAGGACATTAATTTGTGGTTGACCTAGATGTCGGCCAGGCCAGGTGGGTTCGGTGGGAGCGGGGTGAAAGGTGCAGCGGGGGTTCTCCCTGGAGTGGGTCGTTCCTTTCGAGGGGTTGGGGCGGTTGGACTGCAGCGGGCAGGGGGCAGTGGAGCAGGTGATCTCTGCTGGAGGTTTAACAAGACCTCGTGCCCGTTTCCAGACTGCAAATTTCGACATGTGTGCTCCATTTGTGGGGGTGCACATCCCGCAATCAAATGCCTTAAAAAAGGGGTGTCACAGCCCCCCGCGCCTGGCGCAAAGCAGTGAAGATTTATTTGACCTGGCCCCTATGCCGATTCGACGAGAGGTTTTAAATGAGTGGCTGGCCCACTACCCTAGGCGGAAGGATAGAGAAATTTTGTATGCGGGTTTTAATTGGGGCTTTCTAATTCCCGTGTATAGGCAATTGGATGGTGCGGTGGCGCGGAATTCCCTTTCAGTTCGGCGTTTCGTGTCGGTTGTCCGGAAGAAGTTAGAAAAGGAATTGCAGTTGGGCAGAATAGCGGGCCCTTTTGAGAACCAGCCATTTGGGAGGATGGTGGTATCACCTTTGGGGATAATACCTAAAAAAGAGCCTGGGAAATTCCGGTTGATACATAATTTGTCTAGCCCAGTCGGCGAGTTGGTCAATGACTACATCCCGCGTGAATTGTGTACGGTACGATATGCATCCTTCGATAAAGCAGTAGCGTTGGTAAGGGAGGCAGGTTTACGGGCACAAATGGCGAAGGTGGATATTGAGTCGGCCTTCAGGCTGCTGCCAGTTCACCCGTCTTCCTTTTATCTATTGGGTTTTCGTTTCGAGAATGGGCTGTATTTCGATAAATGCTTGCCAATGGGCTGTTCCGTGTCCTGTGCATACTTCGAAAAATTCAGTACCTTCTTGCAGTGGGCCATTGAGCGCAGAGGGGGTAAAGCGAAGGTAGTGCACTATCTGGATGATTTTTTGTTTGTGGGGTCCGCGCATTCAGAGGAGTGCCGCGACATGCTGGAAGGTTTTGTGGAGTTGTCGAAGGAGTTGGGCGTGCCGCTAGCAAAAGACAAGACTGAGGGCCCTTCCACGAGGATTACGTTTCTCGGGGTGGAGCTAGATTCCGATTCCATGGTTGTGCGACTTCCTCCAGAGAAAGTGCAGCAATTGCGGGTGTTAGTGGCTAACGTCGTAGCAGCATCAAAATTGACATTGAAAGAAATGCAGGCATTAATCGGCTCCTTAAACTTTGCTTGTCGGGTGATTCCTATGGGCAGGGTTTTCCTGAGACGATTGGCTGCTTCTACAGTGGGGGTTCGCAGGCCGCATCATCATATTAGGGTTTCAAAGGCGATTCGGGCTGATTTGAGGGTGTGGCAGGTCTTTTTGGGGGATTATAACGGGACCTCCGTGTTGATGGAGGCTGAGTGCAGTAGTGCGGATCTGCAATTGTACACGGATGCAGCGGGTGGCATTGGGCTGGGTATTTACTTTGGGGGGTCGTGGTGTGCAGAACATTGGCCACAGGCTTGGCGCGAGGAAGGACTCACAAGTAATATAACATTTTTAGAATTGTTTCCGATCTTGGTGGCGTTAGAGTTGTGGCCCGACAGGTTGCGTAATAGACGGGTGCTGTGGTGGTGTGACAATGAAGCGGTGGTCAGTGTGGTGAATAATTACACGCCTCATTGTTTACAAGTAGCGAACTTGATGAGAGCAGTGGTCTTGACGTGCTTACGTTTGAATGTGGCACTGAGAGCTCGACATATACCGGGGCTATCTAACGAGATTGCTGATTCTCTTTCTCGTTTCAAGTGGGATCAATTTCGAAGATTGGCACCAGAAGCGGATGCGAAAGGAGTTGCGGTCCCTTGGAAGTTGTGGAGTCTTGGCCATTCGGAATGAAGGACTTGCTGCGGAGATCCGTTGCTGCTGGGACGTGGGCAGCCTATGTGCGCGGATGTGGGAAGGTGGTGACCTTTCTTGAAGGCTGCGGGTGGCAGTATGGGGCTGTTTCCGCTCAGTTGCTGGGTCAATATGTCGCTTGGGCAAAAGCGCAGGGGGTCGCCCGTTCTTCGGTGCGCAGCCACCTGGCGGGCTTCAAATTTTTTATAAAGGCGGTTGGTTGGGGCTTTCCCGTAGAAGGCTTCTTGGCCCGTAAGCTTTTGCAAGGTTGGGGCCGTGCGGCACCGGCTCTGCCGGACGCTCGGAGACCAATCACGCATGATTTGTTGGCAAAGTTATGTAATTCACTGGCAGCGGTGGCTTCGTCCAGGTATGAAGCTGTCCTATTTAGAGCCACCTTTAGTCTGGCATTTTTTGGTGCCTTTAGGATGGGGGAACTGGTGTCGAACTCGAGCAAGGTTGGGGCGGACGGGATAGTACAACGGCAGCATGTGGTTATGGAGCATTGCCGGTTGAGAGTCTTCTTGGCAAGATCTAAGACCGATCAGCAAGGGAAGGGTTTGTGGGTAAGGCTGTGTGCGATTGACGGCCTATTCACATGTCCTATGGCCGCAATGAGAGACTATTTACGAGTGCGACCGGCCGTAGCCGGAGGGTTATTTCTGCACGAGGATGGGCGGCTGCTGACGCGTTTTCAAGTGGTGGCGGTGCTGAGGTTGGCATTGAGGTTTGTGGGTGAATGCCCAGAGCAATTTTCGGTGCATTCCTTTCGTATCGGTGCGGCTACCAGTGCAGCTGCAGCAGGTCTTTCACAGCAAGATATACAGAATATTGGGAGATGGCGTTCTCTGGCTTTTCGGGGTTATGTGCGCTTATGACGGGAGGGGGAAAGGTTTATTTCATGAACTGACTATGTTTTCTTTTACAGATGATGAAAGGAAGGCGCCCATTTGCTGGATGATAGGGCACTCCTTCGTTTTCTGGGCTGGCAGGCGAGCAGCGGAGAGGCCGTTTGGGCCTAACCTGGGACTGGCTCTAGCTGCGATGTCGATTCTATGGCTAGGTGAACGAGGACTGCGGTGGACGCAGCTCTTACCTTTGCTGCGGCATCATGAGCGTGTGCGACGCCCGCCGAAATTCATCCTTTTGCATCTGGGTGGAAATGACCTCGCTGCTTGGACTTGTATGCAGCTCATCCGAGCGGCAAAGCGGGATTTGGCGATGGTGTTGCGCTTGTTCCCAGGGGTGGTGTTATTATGGTCCGACATTGTTCCAAGGCCTGTTTGCCAAGCCCAGCGGCGGTGGTCGCGGGGTCTCACAAAAATAAATCGGCAAATTGGGCGATGGATATGTGAGCAGGGCGGGGTTCAAATTTTACATCCCTGGGTGGAAGTTACTTGTGCCGGATTGTATCGGCAGGATGGTGTGCATTTATCCCCTGTGGGTGTCGATTTGCTTTTAAACGATTGGCAAGAGGCCTTGGAGAGATTGGGGGGGGCGGGAGGACAACTGGTCGCAGCTTGAATTTGGGGGGGCGGCACACTGACATGGGTGTCAACGTGCCGGTGGCGGGATCCCGGAGGTCTCCGGGGTCCGGAGCCTTTAGGACATACTTGGGTGGGGGTTGGGTGCCCCCGACCCGGATAAGCCCTGCTGGCCTTTGCTAGTCACATGGTGAGGTCGGGGAAAGGGCGGTAGCAAGTTGGCCGGTGCCAGGACACGGCCGAAGCGGAGGCAAGGTCACTTTGCTAGTTATATGGCTGGTGAGGCATTGCTCTGCTCTGGGGGATTGTTAAGAAGTTTGTTATGGTTTGGACTGTTAATTGTTTATAAATATAATAAAGCTGCGACCAGTTGGTTCTTCCACAATAAGAAGTCTATGTGTGATTTGTAAACGAGCTTGGAAAGAGGTGGGGGTGGGGGGGGGAGAATGAAGCGGGGGGAGGGGGGGGCTGTAAAAGTGGGTTGCGCAGGAGGGACAGGATGCCGGGTCCGATCTACCACGGTTATGGGAAGTCCACGGGCAAAGTCCCGGGGGACGCCGGTAACCTGGTGAGTGGCCCGGGTCCGGCGTCCTGCTTCGGGGCTCGGGGGGGGGCCAAGCAGAGAGGACGTGGCTGACGCATTCTGCGTCATTTAAAATCATTGGCTCCGCAAGGGCGAGGAGCGGAGCCAATGAATCGGCCCGGCACGCCCGAGGCTTTAAAGGGAGGGAGTTTGGCGGCCCCCTCCTTTCCAGCGTCGGGCGTGCAGCGGGACGGCTTCCCTCCCTCCCTCCCCTGGTTTAGCTATGAGAGGAGGGTGGTTTTGGGGTGTCGCAGTTGGGGGGGCAAGGCGGGATCCCAGAGGTCTCCGGGGTCCGGAGCCTTTAGGACATACTTGGGCGGGGGTTGGGTGCCCCCGACCCGGATAAGCCCTGCTGGCCTTTGCTAGTCACATGGCGAGGTCGGGGAAAGGGCGGTAGCAAGTTGGCCGGTGCCAGGACATGGCCGAAGCGGAGGCAAGGTCACTTTGCTAGTTATATGGCTGGTGAGGCATTGCTCCGCTCTGGGGGATTGTTAAGAAGTTTGTTATGGTTTGGAATGTTAATTGTTTATAAATATAATAAAGCTGCGACCAGTTGGTTCTTCCACAATAAGAAGTCTATGTGTGATTTGTAAACGAGCTTGGAAAGAGGTGGGGGTGGGGGGGGGGGAGAATGAAGCGGGGGGAGGGGGGGCTGTAAAAGTGGGTTGCGCAGGATGCCGGGGTCCGATCTACCACGGTTACCATTTTCTACATTATGACAGTTACCATAATCCCTCTTTAAAGAATAATCTTCCGATAAGTCAGTTCCTTAGAGTTAGGAGGACATGCACTCACTTACAAGATTTTGAAGAAGAAGCCTCCATTATGCGTACACGGTTCCTTTCTAAAAAATATCCCATTAAATATATAGAGTCTGCTCTTAGAAGAGCTAGAGATTCATCACGTGAATCACTTCTAAGATCAAAGGCAAAAAAGGCGGACATATGAGTAGTTTGTCCTCTTTTATATTCTCAACATTCATTTAAAATAATAAAGATACTCAAGAAGGAATGGCATCTTTTACAGACTTTGCCAGCATTTCAGGATGTGAATCTTACGATAGCACATAAGCGTAATGTCAATTTAAAGAATTTGCTAGTACCATCGGCCCTTACTGAACGGAGTTATTTATCTCAACACAAAGATCAGTTCCAATGTGGAAGATGTTGCGTTTGCCTTAATGTATTGCCTGTTAGGTACATGTTTATCCATCCGACTACACATAAGAAATTTCATATTAATGATTTTTCTAACTGTGAAACATCTAATGTCATTTATGTGATTCAATGTCCTTGTAGCCTATTATATGTTGGCAAAACTATTCGTAGCATCAAGACCAGGATTATGGAACATAAGAGTTGTATCAGAAGAGGTATTATGGACAAACCCCTTGTCACTCATTGGCACGAACATCAACATAAAATTACTGATTTAAAATTTTTTGTAATTAAAAAGGTCAAATCTAATTGGAGAGGAGGAGATGCCAACAAGACTATTTTGAGACTCGAGCAGAGATATATATTTTTAATGAATACACTTACCCCTAATGGTCTTAACTTAGATATAGACTATTCTGTTTTTCTATAGCAGCCCTGCATTATACATCGTTCTTTTAAACACACATTTATTTATTTAGTTAGTTTTTTATATATATATAGATTGTCTCCTTTTTTCTGCACATAGTATAGACAGTTTTCTGTCTTTGTTATAGTCCCAACTTTTTAATTGCATGGGCTACATATTAAGGCGTATAAGTACTTCCGTTCTCTTTTTTATATATCCATAGATGACCCATTTTCTCCTTTGTATAGAGTCGAGATATGGTTTAATCTGCGTTTTATTTCCATTGTCTTTAGCTTTACGGGCTACATATGAAGGTGTATCAACACTGTTGTATTTCGCTGCTATAATTTATTAGACAGTTTTTTGGTTCCTGCCACGATATTTTTCCATTTTTTTCTACTTTTATAATCTTTCACGATCTACGGATATTGTTTTAATTAGCCCACCTTTGTTTATTGGCTTCCTAATGTAGTCATTGGGTTTGACTATTAGCCCACTATATCGGCAATTTCTACATTGTAAACTCACTTGAATGAATTCCCGCAGTCTGCACTAGGAAGATATAACTCCGCCCCTTCTCCGCCCCCTTTGTTTCCCGCCGTGCTGGCTCTAATTTTATATGCGCATGAGCTGGAGTTCACAAACCTGGAAGACTTTTCAGAGAGCAGATGATGGAGATGTTCTTACATGTATTTCCTTCTTTGTTTTGACATTAGCGCCACGGAGGTATGGCTTTTTGATGTAAGTTTAAATTCTTTTTGCTAGACGTTTTTTACCGATTAGTGATCCTGTATGGTTAAAGAGTCTAGAATATATTTATTCATTTTTCCTGATAGTGACCTGAGAAAGTCTTACGGAGAACAGAGTTTGCTGATTTTCATTCTGCTTTCGGTTTTTACAATGCTTTTGAAGCCATGACGGTAGGCGGTTTACTATTAGATAATTGGAATCCACTTTTTTTGATCACATATGGTGTGAGTTGGGAGACTGAAGTCATCGGTCCTTTGAGATAACTGTGCAACACAGCTATACATTTTATAATTTAATGTTAAGATTAATGTCCTCACTTCTCTCCCCCCTGTTTGAAATGGTACATTTTGAAATGAGTTATTGGCAATTTTTCACAAGCAGATTAAGTCCAATTCTAATATGTGATAGTCCTTTGAGTAATAGATAGAGATATGATACTTTAGAAATTACATATCACTACCATATCCCTTGAGTCCTTTTTTCTCCCTTCGCTCCTGATGCGTTCTTCTTCTTTCTTTATAGTGATAGGATATCCTACATATTGAGTATCTCTATACTATTTTCTCTCACTTGGTTTGCAGCTTGTCGTGCTGTGAGGGCTTGTGTGCATCAGTGATGCTGAGAGCTAAACTATCGGTAGTTTAACTACTGGCAGGGTCTCCCAAGATGGACAGGTCTCAGCTGAGGTGCCAGACGAAGACAAACCACCCATCTGGGCAGCAGCAGAATGGGATAGTGTTGACGGCGGAGGATCACATTTCTGTGACAACGGCAACAACACCAAACTTAAACTGCGCGGAAGGAAGGCCCGGCAATCTACTTCTGTATCTTGCCATGAAAACCCAATGGATAGTTACAACAAAACAAATTGTGCTATGGTGCTGGAAGATGAGACTCCCAGGTCGGAAGGCACTCAACTAGCTACTGGGGAAGAGCTGAAGACTTTTCAGAGTAAAGCCAGCATTTATGATGTGGTTGGATCAAAGCCTTCGGGAAGTCTGACTGCTGATGTAGCTGCGCATGAAATGAGAGTCAGAAGCTGTAAAGATGTCTTACACATTGGAACATGGAACGTACGAAGCATGAACCAAGGGAAGTTGGAAGTGGTCAAGAATGAAATGGAACGTGTACAACTTGATCTGTTGGGTGTCAGCGAACTGAAATGGACTGGCATCGGGCACTTTGCATCAGATGATCACATGGTCTACTATGCTGGAAATGAAAGACAAAGAAGAAATGGTGTTGCATTTATAATAAAGAAGAAACTTGCAAGAACTGTAATGAAATACAATGCAGTCAGCGAACGCTTAATCTCTATTCGTCTATGAGGATTGCCTATCAACACAACTATAATTCAAGTATATGCCCCAACAACAGCTGCAGAAGAGAATGAAATTGAAGAGTTCTATGAACAAGTACAAGCTGAAATTGACAGAACATGCAAACAGGATATCCTGATAGTCATGGGTGACTGGAACGCAAAAGTTGGCAACAAAGAAGAAGGCAAAGTAGTTGGAAAATATGGACTTGGCAACAGAAATGAAGCTGGAGAAAGATTGATAGAATTCTGCAAGACCAATGATCTATTCATCTCAAACACCTTCTTTCAGCAACACAAGCAACGACTGTACACATGGACTTCACCCAATGGATTGTATAAAAATCAAATTGACTACATCTGTGGAAGTCAACGATGGAAAAGCTCTGTAACATCAACAAAGACAAAACCTGGAGCTGACTGTGGTACAGATCATCAACTACTAGTATGCAAACTCAAGCTAAAGTTGAAAAAGAGCAAACCACTCATGAATGCACCAAAATATGACCTTGAGAATATACCACTGGAATTTAAAGACTGCCTGCAAAATCGATTTGCTGCCTTAGATACAAATGACAGAGCTCCGGAAGAGTTATGGAATGACATCAAGAAGGTTGTGCTGGAAGAAAGCGAGAAGTCTCTACAAAAGATGAAAAAGCAAAAACGGCCAAAATGGATGACGGAAGAAACTCTGAAAATTGCCCAGAACGCAGAGAAGCTAAAGCCAAAGGAGAAAGAAAGACAATCGCAGAACTCAACAGAGATTTCCAACGTGCAGCAAGACAGGACAAGGAAAAGTACTACAATGACACTTGCAAGGAAATAGAAGCAGAAACTATTAGAGGAAGAACAAGATCGGCTTTCCTAAAGCTGCGAGAGTTAAAGAAAAAGTTCCAGCCTCGAATTGGAATGTTACAAGATGCTCAAGGTTCTATGTTGAATGATGCTGAGAAGATCAAGAAAAGGTGGAAGGAATATACAGAGTTTTTATATGATAAAGATCAAGTGGACCAACAGCCGTTTCAACCTATACCTTATGATCAGGAACCATTGGTGATGAAAGAAGAAGTTGAAGCAGCATTGAAAGCCTTATCAAAGAACAAAGCACCAGGCATTGATAGCATTCCCATAGAAGTATTGCAGCAATCTGATGCAGCTGTTACCGTACTTACAAGGCTCTGCCAAGAAATATGGAAGACAACATCATGGCCAACTGACTGGAAAAGATCTGTGTTTATACCAATACTAAAGAAAGGTGATCCAACTGACTGTGGAAATTATCGCACAATCGCTCTGATCCCACATGCCAGCAAGATTCTACTGAAGATTATTCAAAAGAGACTACAGCCATACCTAGAACAAGAACTACCTGAAGTGCAAGCAGGGTTCAGGAAAGGGCGAGGAACGAGAGACATCATTGCGGATGTGAGATGGATCCTTGAAAAGACTAAAGAATACCAAAAGGATATCTATTTGTGCTTTATCGACTATAGCAAGGCTTTTGACTGTGTAAACCATGAGAAACTCTGGGCCACATTAAGAAGCATGGGTATACCAGAACACCTGATCGTTCTCTTGCGCAATCTGTACATTGATCAAGAAGCAACAGTTCGAACAGAACAAGGAGAAACAGAATGGTTTAAAATAAGCAAAGGTGTAAGACAAGGCTGCATACTTTCCCCCTACCTGTTTAATTTATATGCAGAACAAATCATCAGAGAAGCAGGACTGTATGAAGACAACAGAGGTGTGAAGATTGGTGGAAGACTCATCAACAACCTTCGCTATGCTGATGATACCACATTACTGGCTGAAAGTGAAGATGATCTGAAACATTTGCTTCTCACAATCAAAGAACATAGTCTCAAAATGGGCCTGCACCTTAATGTAAAGAAGACAAAGATCATGACAACTGGCATAATCAACAGGTTCATCGTTGAAGGAGAAGAAATTGAAATCGTGAACAACTTTAACCTACTTGGATCAACTATCAATAAAGAAGCAACAAGCAGTCAAGAAATCAGACGACGCATTGCTCTTGGCAGAATGGCTATGAAAGACCTAGATAAGATTCTCAAGAGCAGAGATGTCTCTCTCCATACGAAGATTCGACTTGTTCAAGCCATGGTATTTTCAATAACATCATATGGATGTGAAAGCTGGACAGTGAAAAAGACAGATAGGAAGAAAATTGATGCCTTTGAATTATGGTGCTGGCGGCGAATACTGTGTATACCATGGACTGCCCGAAGAACAAACCAGTCGGTACTAGAAGAGATCAAACCTAAGCTTTCTTTAGAAGCTCAGATGACAAGACTTCGACTTTCATACTTCGGACACATCATGCGAAGAGAGAGATCATTAGAGAAAGACATCATGCTTGGCAAGATAGAAGGTCAACGCAAAAGAGGAAGGCCAGCAATGAGATGGATTGCTACAATAACAGCAGCTACGGGTACCAGTCTGTCAACAATGAGCCGCCTGACTGAAGACCGAACACAATTTAGGATAGCTATCCAGAGGGTCGCCATGAGTCGACTCCGACTCGACGGCACTTAACAACATACTATTTTAAGTTAATTTGTACAAATGACCGTTGTCTGTTATGCTCTTGTGCTCCATAGTAATAATTAACTCTTGTATGATATGCTTGTCTGCAATCCCTCCTTTTTACTGTTTCAATTATTGATTTTTATGTATTTAATGGACATGTTTGGTAGTTCCTTTTGTTATAGTATCTATTATTTATTATTTGATTATGAGTAGTTTTATTATTTATTGGGTTCCAGTTGCACTTATTATCCCTTTTATTGATCCCATTTGTTTTTTCTTAAGTATCTTTTTAACTATTTATGATATTTATGTTTTTATGTTTTTATTGTACTTACATATGGATTTATTACTGTCATCTGTTCTTACATATTATTTTATTATTATGCTTTTATTTCATTTTTATGTATTTATGTTTTAGTGTTTAGCCTGATCAACCCCTGACGAAGGTTCACGAAACACGGCCTGTGTCGGGTTGGCTATAGTTTGATTGAATAAAGTGTTTTTCCACCCTATCACGTTTTTGGACTGTGTGTAGGACTGGAAATGGGCTGATGGGGAGGGATTAGGACTGGTAATGGGCTATGGGGAGGCTAGGACTGGAAATGGACTGATGGGGGATTAGAACTGGAAATGGGCTGATGGAGGGTTAGAACTGGAAATGGGCTGATTGAGAGGGGGCTAGGACTGGTAATGGGCTATTGGGGTGGCTAGGACTGGAAATGGGATCATGGGGGGTTAGAACTGGAAATGTGCTGATTGGGAGGGAGCGAGGACTGGAAATGGGCTGATGGGGGGGGTTAAAACTGGAAATTGGCTGATCGGGAGGGGGCTAGGACTGATAATGTGCTATCGAGGGTGGCTAGGACTGGAAATGGGCTGATCAGGAGGGGGGCTAGGAATGGAAATGGGCTGATGGGGGATTAGAACTGGAAATGTGCTGATTGGGAGGGGGGCTAGGACTGGTAATGGGCTGATTGGTGGGGTTAGGCGTAGAAATGGGCTGATTAGAGGGGCTAGGACAGGAAATGGGCTGATTGGGGGGCTAGGACTGGAAATGGACTTATTGGGGGGAGTAGGACTGGTAATGGGCAGATGGGGGGATAGCACTGGAAATGAGCTAGGACTGGTAATGGGTTGATTGGGGGGCTAGGAATAGAGTGGTCTGATAAAGGGGATAGGACTGGAAATGGGCTATTGGGGGAGGGAAGGAGAGTGCTGCTGAAAACTAGGGGCTAGGGCTACAAATGGGCTGATGCAGGAGGATGGTAGAATAGGACTTGAAGGGAGCAGATAATGAGAGGGTCTGCCAGGGGAAGGAGGGGACAGGAAGGGAGCTGACATGGGGGAAGGAGGGGCTGGAAAGGAGCTGACACCTGGGATGTACTGAAGGGGGAATGGAAGGGAGCTGACACTTGGGGATGGGAGTGGTAGATGGTTGGGTAATGGGGAGGAGGCTGGAAGAGAGCTGACATGTGAATGGCACTGGAAGGGGGATGGACAGAGGGTAGGGTGACTGGAAGGTTGCTGACTGGGGGAGTGGCACTGAAAGTGGACATGAGCTGATATCTGGGATAGTATTTGGACTAGAAGGGGCTGGACAGTGGGGAAGGAGGGGGACTGGAAGGGAATGGACACCAGTGGCAGTCGTCGGAATGCAAGGCGGTTGACTTTGGAAGGTACTGGGAGGGAGGACTGGAAAGGGGACTGATACTGAGTAGGGTTACTGAAACTGGAAATGGGCTGATGGAAGAAAGTGAAGAAAACAAAAGAAGAGATAAGAAATGGTAGATGGACCATGGACCATGGACCATAGACCACAGAAAGAGAGCTAAGAGAAGACACCAAAGCAGAAGCCTCAGATAGGGACCAGCATGATCATAGAATAAAATGGTCAGACAACAAAGGTAGAAAAATAATTTTATTTAATTTTAGTGACTAGACTTTGTGCTATTTTTATATTTTACACAGTATTGGGGAACTGCATCTCTTATTTATCTGATGTTGCACTGCATGTGGACTCTGGCTTCTAGGGGTTTCAATTTAAATTTTGTCTACATATTTTTATTTTTACTTTAGATTGTGGTTACTTATTCTGTACTTGATGAGGGTCAATGTTGTGAGTGTGTGACTGAGATCAGGCGTTTTGTTAACATGGGGTTTGTACATAAAGATCTATACTTTACTGTAGTAATTTGACTTGTTCAGCTTTTCAAATAGGTGTATGGATGTTCCTGGGCCCACTGTAGCATTTACAGTGACTCTTTTTTTGGATGGAGTCCTTATGTGAGTTTTGGAAGTTTGTGCTGATATGGTATGGTAGGTTTGCTCTTTTTTGTAGGGTTTTGTATTAGTTCACAATATGCCTGTTACTGGAGAATAGTGTTTTTTGTTGTTGTTAGTGAGATGATCAGAATCAGATTTTTTTTTTAAATATTGAGTTCTGTGGTTGAATGTCCTGGTTCTGCTCTACACCTACTGTGGATGCAAAATATATGTTGAAAAAGAAAAAGCAAGAACCATAATGTAGTTTATAACAATAAAAAAAGAGTTATAATTTAGTTTTATAAACTATGCTGTTGGTTCTTGCTGTCTTTTAGTTCCTTGGTGTGCAAATGGGACCATACCTAGCAAGTGGTGCAGCCGCACAGGGCGGAAAGGCTTGGGGGGGGGGGGTACATTCGGCTGTCTGCTGGCAGGACAATAGCAGGCAGCCGAAATGTGCTCCACAAGCCTTTTCAAGGCACTTTAAGCAGGGCTGGTCCCTCCCTCCTCCAACGCAATGTCAGAGTAGGGAGGGACAGATCTGCTTAAAGTGCCGGTGCCGGTGCCTTTCAGATCGGGCGCATGCCCCCCCCCCTCCTCCCCATACCTCCGTTCAGCACTTCCTGCTTTTTCCCTGTTGCTGGCGCCCCCATGAAAAAAAAAGGCGGCTTCAGCAGGGAAAGAGCAGGCAGCGCTGGACGGGGATATGGGGGGAGAGGAGGGCATGCACCCGAACTGCAAGTCGCACAGGGTGCGATTGCAGCTCGATAAGGCCCTGTGTGCAAACATCTTGCATTTCCTCCATATAATCTAATCGGCTTTTTGGTTTGGTTCAGTCTCTGATTGGATTTCTGAAAAAGCCCTGCCCTCCTCTAAGGTGGGGGGGGGGGGCGCCATTTCATACTTCGCCTCAGGCAGCAGATTGCATTGAGCCGCCCCTGTCTATTCTATTGCAGATTTTTATATCATCCGCAAAGAGGCATACAAGGCAAAGTTAAGGGTTTCTTTGGTTTTTTTAAATATTTCCAACCAGAACAAAATAATTAAGCAATATATGATAGACTAATACAATAGAGATAGGCAGCAGAAAATCTAAAAGTAAAATCACAGTCGAACAGTGAAATACATAAAAAGAAGCCAGAAGTAGCTTAGCAGTTTGGACATCTGATGCTTGCAATACACAGCTCCAGGTGTGTGTGAAAGACAGAATTTCAAACCTGTTATTGCTGGTTTTTGAAGTTCGCTCTGGGGGTAATGTTACAAAAGACGGACATGGCTTGGGTGTCTGAAATGAGCGAGGTGGATGTGCAAATGTCTGGGACATAGAAAATGTGATTACAGGACCATTCAGATCTGCATGTTCCCGAAGACAGAATATTCAAGACCATATAAGCATGTTCAAGGGTATTCTGGGGTGCAGCCAGGGCATGGCAAGGATGCAGATGTAGAAGTCGCATTTCATACAGCGGCCTGGATGTGCCAGGTGCAGCAGTTAGATGTCCCGGCATACACCTGCTAAAAGAAATGAGCAGGCAGGGGACTTTGTTGTCTATGCAGTCCGTGAAGACGATTGTGCTAGGAGGAGAGTGAAGTCAAGAAAGAGAGAGAGAGGAGTCTGTTTTATTCCCTGTTTTCTATGCACCATTTGCTGTGACCCCCTGTGTCCTAAACATGCCCCACCACCATGCAGCTTCCACAGCTGCCCCATCTCCAATAGGCACCTCCACCAAACCCATTCCTCTACTCAACTGCATGCCCATGCTCCATTCCCCGCTTCCACCACTGCTTCCCCGGAGGCCCATTCCCTGTGTGGTCCCCCTACACACCCCTGTCTGTGGCCAGCTGTGAAAGTGGGAGTGAGTGTGTATTTATGTGTAGGAGTGACAGAGCTGAGGAGGTGTGTGACTGTCTTCATGGGTGCAGGTTCTGGTGTCCATGTGGCTGCGAGAGTGTGTCCATATCTGTCTGCATCCATGTCTCGCACAACAAAAATCACTGGTTCTTGGTGGTGATAGCACACGGGTACCAGTGGCTTTTGTGAGGGGGTGCATGTGGTCGACCCCATGGGTTTAGTGAAGGGTAGGATCTATGCAGTGGGGAACCACTGGTTTGCCGTAGTCCTTGAGGAGGATCTGGACAGGGATCGCAGGAGGGCACACAGAGGGCACCCTTACCAAAGGGTATACAGGCAGAGGGCCCAATAGAAGGGGCTCTCTGATGACCAGTACCTGATGTGCTACCAATTTGACCAGGCTGCCATACACCAGCTGTGCCAGAAGCTACAGCAAAACCTCAGTGCCACCACAGAGAGAGGCAATCCCATCCCTATGCATCTCAGGGTCATCAGAGCCCTAACATTTCTGGCAACTTGCAGTTTTCAGACTGTGCTGGCAGCCACGGCAGGCATCAGCCAGTAGGCAGTGTCACCGTGTATTACACAGTTCCTCGCAGTGTTCCTCTCCCGGATGGCATATTACATCATCTTTCCAAGCTCGGGACAGCAGTGCAGCATATAATATACTGGACTTCAACCAGGTTGCAGGCTTTCCTGCGGTGATGGGTGTAATAGACTGCAATATCAAAAATAAGGAGCAATAAACCACATATATTTAAAAGAACTCAAAGAGACATCAAATCCCTAGAGGGTATACTATTAACTTTCATATGAATTCCCAACCATACTTCATTAGTTATCTCCCGGACAAACAAACCTCTAATCTTAAGGCTTTTCAGTCCTCAAAACAAATAAAATATATAATTATAGGTGAAATTCAGACACCAACTTCAAGCTGACCCGTATTCATACTTCTTTGGTTTTACTTATCTTGTATCGAGGTCATACTCATGTTCATTGTTTGTAGTAGCACCCAGGCTCATGACGAAACACTATTGCCATAAAAGTCCATGTTTTTAGAGTAGTCAATGCAATGAGCTACAGTGCTGGTCTTCGCACAGACATACATACATACATACATACATACATACATATATATATATATATAATTCAAAAATCTTTTGTTTTGAGGACTTGTCCTATTCAAAGATATGTATAGGAACTATAAACAACAAATAAAAGTAGTTAAGAAAAAATATCATATGTCATTTTTGAAGCAGAGCCCTAACAAGCAAGAGCATTGTTTACTCTAGTATCTTCCTTGACCAATGGTGTTCCTAATAGTCCTCTAGTGAACATATTAGCTCAGTTTTTCTTATCTAAGGTTTCAACTCTTTATACTAGTTTTCCAGTAGTACCTGATTTCAAAATGCCACCAGATCCTGATTTTATACATCCATCAGATTGCACCTCATCGGTGCTATCTAGCTCCTGGTCTGCTTTCAACATATGCTGCTGCCACGGGTGTCATGCATCTTAGGTAAACTGGTGCCCCAGCGCGATACCCTGGTGAGACTGCACAAGTCTATGAATGTGGAGGGCAGCAGCACCGTGCATGTGGTCAAGCAACACCATGGGTAAAGAGCAGGATGTGCACATGTGGATGGGCAACTGGGGGTGGGTCACTGTGTGGCAGTTGGAAAGGGGGATGCATGGGGTGCAGCCACATCACTCTGCCACCTTCCCTGTGCCATGCTGGTGCCCCTTGTGGACAGCTGCCATCATCCCTCCCATACCTGTATGGGGCAACTGTGCCCATAGTACATTTACTACCTCCTGCCACTACATACCTATTCTAAAACATTGCTGTGGGTGTGGAAGGGACGACACAGGCATGGTGGTGGTACACATATTCAGGGTCACTGAAGGGGCACTGGGTGGTGGAAGGGCAAGAAGGGAACTCACTGAGCTGTGCTGTGGGTGTCTTGGACATCCCATGAGGAGGGGTGGAAATGCATGCATCCATGCAGATGGGTGTCGCATGACCACATCAGCCAGTGCAGGTGCCAGGTGCAATCATGCCTCACCACCAATATTACATTGCAGGAAAGTGCTACCAACCTGTTTGCTGTGAAGACCATGAGGTATCCAGATTTCCAACCTCACTCAATGCCTCTTCAGATATATTAGTGAGAAGAGGAAGGGCAAAAGTGGTATTGTCAGACTCAAGGGTGCAGGGGGGGAATATGTAGAAGCTGATAAGGATAAAGCGGAATTGCTTAACAAATATTTTTGTTCTGTGTTCACAGATGAAGAACCAGGAGCAGGACCTCAGAAAACACCCACAAATAAGAACAGAAGCGAGGGACATCTTGAACAATTTTCAGAAGACTGTGTTCGTGAGAAACTAGCTCAACTTAAAGTAGACAAAGCGATGGGACCAGATGGGATACACCCTAGAATACTGAGGGAACTTGGGGACATTCTAGCAACTACACTGACTGACCTTTTCAATGCCTCGTTGGAGTCGGGAGTGGTGCCAAAGGACTGGAGAGAGGCTCATGTGGTGCCTTTACACAAAAGCGGAAGTAAGGATGTGGTTGAAAACTACAGGCCGGTTAGTTTAACTTCAGTAGTGAGTAAATTATTGGAAACGCTGCTGAAAGAGAAAATAGTGAGGTTTCTGGAGTCCGGCGGATTACAGGATCCGAGGCAGCATGGATTCACCAGAGGCAGGTCTTGTCAGAAAAATCTGATTGATTTCTTTGACTGGGTGACCAGGGAGTTGGACCGAGGGAGAGCTCTAGATGTGGTGTATTTAGATTTCAGTAAAGCCTTTGACACTGTTCCTCACAGGTGACTTATAAACAAACTGAGCACCCTAGGGATGGACCCTAAAGTTACTGCTTGGGTTAGAAATTTGTTTGGTGGGAGGCGACAAAGAGTACAAGTAAATGGAGCTCACTCTGAGGAGAAGGATGTTACCAGTGGTGTGCCCCAGGGATCTGTCCTTGGTCCGATTCTTTTTAACATCTTTGTTAGTGATATAGCGGAAGGGCTGTCGGGTAAGGTTTGACTCTTTGCGGATGATACCAAAATCTGCAATAGAGTAGACACCCAGGAAGGTGTAGATAACATGAGGAGGGATCTAGCTAAGCTTGAAGAATGGTCTAGAATTTGGCAGCTGGGATTTAATGTTAAAAAATGTAAGGTCATGCATTTGGGCTGCAGCAATCAAAGGGAGCAATACAGTATAGGAGGTGAAGTACTTTTGTCCACTAAAGAAGAGCGGGACCTAGGCGTGGTTGTGTCTGATGATCTTAAAGTAGCTAAACAGGTAGAAAAGGCGACGGCAAAAGCTAGAAGGATGCTTGGGTGCATACGGAGAGGAATGGCTAGCAGAAAAAAGGAGGTGATAATGCCTCTGTATAAGTCTTTGGTGCGACCTCATTTGGAGTATGGTGTGCAATTCTGGAGACCGCACCTTCAAAAGGATGTGAACAGGATGGAGTCGGTGTAGAGGGTTGCTACTAAAATGATTTATGGGCTTCATTATAAAGCATATGAGGATAGACTTAAGGATCTTAATATGTACACCTTAGAGGAAAGGCGGGATAGAGGTGATATGATTGAGATGTTTAAATACCTCCATGGCATAAATATTCAGGGAGAGAGCCTCTTTCAATTGAAAGCAAGTTCTGCTACGAGGGGACATGGGATGAGGGTGAAGGGAGATAGATTCAGGAGTGATATGCGGAAATATTTCTTTACGGAAAGAGTAGTGGATCCGTGGAATAGTCTCCCAGTGGAGGTGGTAGAGATGAGGACAGTAACTGAATTCAAAAAAGCATGGGACCAACACAGAGGATCTCTAAAGGTAAAAAGTGGACTGTTGTAGTTGTTGTTATGGAAGGACAGACTAGATGGGCCTTGTGGTCTTTTTCTGTCATCATGTTTCTATGTTTCTATGTTTCATCCATTGTGCCCAGGACTCATTCCTCCAGTTCGGTAGGCACTGGTGGCCTCCCATCAAGACTATGTTCATCTGCTTTAGCCTTTGCCCTGCACTTCATTGCCCTCCAATTGTGTTTAACATCCTCCATGTCTCAATTGCAGTAATGGTGGTGTTCAGCTTTGTATAGATGTTTCACCAGAGCCGCTCTTTCTGGTAGGTGCTATAGTTAGTGCCTGCACTGCCAAAGAGTATGTGGTGTTTTCCGAAGACCTCACGGATCAGCAGCTTGACCTCTCCAGGACAGAGATTCTTCTTTCTGTTGGATGCCTTGATCTCATGCGCCATGGTGAAGGAACTATGGCATCGGGGTCAGGCTTGCATTGCAAAAGTATCCATTTGCATATATATCACCACTTTTTGGTATGTTCTGGAGGCCTGCATCTGCACACCCTGAAGATGTACGTCCCTACATCCAAAATTGACCATGTGCGTGGACATCCTCAGATGATGAACGTCTCTAGGACTGCTTCTAGAATCATCTACAAAGATGCCTCTGGAGATGGTACAGGTGTCACAGCTAGGAATCACGACACTGTGGGTATTGGAGACATGCTTTACTACAGGGTATATTTGTGCATGAATTGCATGGGCCTGTTGTGACTACCAGTGGTAGGGCAGCAGAGCAGACTTGGAGCCCCAATGCTTCCATGTGTTGCTGTAGCTATGCAACTGCTTCACTGAGGCGTGCACAGCCATAGCTTTTCACTGTTGCTATATAGGGATGTTCACTTTCTGGGATATATCAGGGGCAAGAGTGCATTAACCCAACCAGGAGCAAAGAGGAACGCCTCCACCATGCCCTCAAGCAACATGGATGTTCTTGCACTGGGAACATTTCAGTACCTGGCTATAAAATGGCCCCAGTGGACATCTCCATGCTTTGCACATCTAAGTGTCTGTTTTCAGGCGTCCAACTCATGAATACGTCTTCTAAAATACCCCCCCCCCCCCCCAAAAAAAAAAGTCTCGTATGTTGTGTACCTATTGCATCCTACCCAGTACAAGGCCATTTCATGCCGAAAATAGTCCTCTTTTATAAGTGCAGATATTTATGTGTCACAGACAATGTACTTGCATATTATCTTATTTATAAAATGGTGTGCCATGCAAAACCTCTAAGTACATGCATTGCTATGCCTATTTGTAACTCATCTAATAATTATATGATAAGCAAGAGATAAATGCAATAAATGAACTGAAAATATGCCAGTTTCGCATCTGTACTTTCCATGTAAACTATAAATCAAGATTAAAAAGCCAAAGTTACGCAGTGTTTCAGCTCACGTTCTACAAGGAAGAACTTATGGTAAACCACTAGATGTCAGTATAATCATGAAGAACAGTATTTATCAACACTCGAAAAAGGGAGGTTATGTCGAAATCCACTAAAAAGTAGTGCACTAGATTCCCTTTTTGGCTGGCCAGAACTAGAAATGTTGACATTTGGAATCCAAAGTATGAACCTAATTCTATTGAAGTGAACCAGACAGGAGCACTACACAACACTTGTGTTAGGTACAACTTTCTCTCACATTGTCAAACAAATGTGTATTATTAAAATTATTGGTTTATTTGTGGGTTGTGATACCTTTTGCAGCCCTCCCTCTTCCTCACTTTCAATACCCCAGTGAAGTCATTAGCCTTCAAGGGTCTCAAGACTGAGAAAAATAGAAGGAAACTGAAGTGCAAATAACAGATGTAAGCCTTCAGGTATGCACAAGCAGTGAGTGGAGGAGTAGTCTAGTGGTTAGTGCAGCAACCTAACACACAAGAGGTCTGGGTTTGGCTCCTACTAGCATTACTTGTGACCTTGGGCAAGTCATTTTACCCTCCATTGTCTCAAAAGAAAAGGCCTAGCAATCTACTTCTGGTCATACCTTGCCAAGAAATCCTAGGAGCTAATCAGTTACAAGGCATCAGCATTGACTTGACAGTACTTAAAAAAAAAAAGACACCAAGGAAATAAAATAAAAGCTGAACTAGTAAAGTGTGAATTAAAGAAAGTGTTTCTACTGACAGGATAAATTTTATCTGGACAGAATGTATCCAGTTAAGCAAATGCAATGTTATGGTATGGGCATTTCAGGAACAAGGCATTGATTTAGACAGATACACTAAATATCAGTGCTATCCAGCTAAATTTAACTGGATAATTTTAGTCTAGGTGGAGGCTATTCTAAAGATAACTGTGAACTATCCTATGTCAGATATAAATCACTCCTCAAAACCCACTTATTCTATCTGGTCTTCGACTTGGGTCTACAGTGACACAGGCTCCTGCCTCTTCCTTCCTTACCCTGCCCCTTTGTATATACCCTTCCATGACCGATCCTTCCCCTTCCCTCTTGTTCTGCTTTTGTATGCTCTCTGTGTTTATCTTTATTTTATTTTATTTATTTTATTTAATACACACTTATATACCGCTACTTCCAGCGATCAGCAGCGGTTTGATTTCATCTTTGGGGGTTGTCAAATCAAGACAGGGAAGAGGGGGAAAATATATACATAGATCTGAGGGTAGGTCACAGCACACTGGGTTAGTGTCTTGAGGATTGGACTACACATATTTTCATTTCACATTTATACATACATATTTACATATTTATACATATGGCGGTTTCAACAGAGTATAATTAATTGATTGCTTTGCTACGACTCTATCGAACTTGAGAGTCGTAGCTGATTGTAGTGACTTTTGAATAGGTGAGTTTTTAGCTCCTTTCGGAAAGCGGTAATGTCCTTGATTAAACGCAGCTCAAATGGGAGTTGATTCCAGATAGTTGGCGCAGAGAACGAGAAAGCTCTGCGACCACTGTTCCCTCTAAGCTGTGCACGTGTGCGCGCGCACACACCTCGCCGAGCGAGCGCACATACTTTACAACAGAGCGCACAAAAATTAGGGTTCTGATTCTGATAGAAAACAACACAGACATCTTAAAATTTAACAGTTGTTATGTATTTACGGTTTTCACAAGTTCTACAATGTTTTCTAGTGCAATCAATGTGGTGTACATACTGTATTCTGATGTGTAGTCAAATTTTATAGTATATAACTCCGAGTGTCGTTATGTGGCGCACAAAAATTTAACCTTCCTTCAAAAGCTGCACAGCTGATATTTTATGCGCACACAGCCTACAGAAAATTAGAGGGAACATTGTCTGCGACTAGTACTTGTTTTCACAGTTCTGATGTTGGTGGGGACTTGCAGGGTGCCCGAGTTGGTAGTTCTCCTGTCCCTATTTGTTGGTTGCGTGCTGATAAGTGTGGAAAGGAATGAGGGGGCAATGTTATTTATAAGTTTGAACGTGGTTACTAACATCTTGTATTGTATCCTGGCTGCAATTGGAAGCCAATGTAGCTCGATCAAAATGGGAGTAATGTGTTCAGCAATGCTTGTTCCCATGATGATCCTGGCTGTCACATTTTGGGCCATTTGAAGGATATTTAATGATTTTTTAGGCAGACCTTGTAAGATGGCATTACAGTAGTCTAGGTGTGGCATAATGAGTGCTTGTGCAACAGACCGAAAATCACAGGGTTCTATTATTTTCCTTAGAGGTTGTATCACCTTAAGTTTATGGAAGATGGCCTTGTTTGTTTTACGTAGGTGTGTATCCATTTTTAGGTTGCAGTCGAGTGTGACTCCTAGATATTTGATCTCCTTTTTCGTGTTGTACGTGTTGTTGCACAGGGTGATTGTAGGAGGGGGCTCAAAATTTGGTTTACTGGATATATACATGACTTCCGTTTTCTTGTGGTTAATTGTCATGTTGTTTCTCTGTAGCCATCTTAACATCTCGTCCAGGCAGGTTTCGAGCTGTGTATATTTAGGGTCTGAGATATCCAATTCTGTGTAAAGCATAATATCATCTGCGTAAATATGGTAGTTGATGTTATGCCTTTTGAAAATGTTACAGAGGGGTTGCATGTAAATGTTGAACAGTAGTGCCGAGAGAGCCGAACCCTGGGGTATGCCTTGAGTTTGAGAGAATGCTTCAGCTTTTTCACCATTGAATTGTACTTGTGGCCTTCTGTTCGTTATGTAGGAGGAGAACCATTTGAGGGGGGTTCCCACAATTCCTATAGATTCCAGCTTGTTAAGGAGGATCCCATGATGTACAGTGTCAAAGGCGGCAGAGATGTCAATGAAAATGAGTATAAACATTTGTTTAAACATTTGTTATCCTCTTTCCTTTCTTTTTCTGATGTTATTGGAGTTCTTTTCTCCTTTTGATTCTAACTGTACACCACTCTGCTGGCTCAAAGAGCAGTATAGTAGATGTTAATATACCATAAACCATAACTGGACATTTTTACATGGTAAATTGTTGATTTTCCCTTTCTACTTTTTTCCAATTTCTCTTGCTCTCTCCCAGTGGCGTAAGTTACAATGAGGGGCCCCCAAGCAAAAATTTCCAGAGGGCCCCCCATTTTCATGGCACCACCCACCTGTGCAGCCCCCTCCCCCCCCCCCCCCATGCAGCAGCAGTGTGCCAAACTTATTTTATAATGTTTGCTGCACTGCTCCACTCTTATAAGTTCGCCATGGGCCCGGTGACTGTTCCCCAATGGCCCGAAGTCTCTCGATGTGGATGTTATCATGAGACTTCGTCCCAGCAAGAAAGAGCCGCAGGGCCCAGGGCAGATTTACAAGAGAGGAGCAACATGACAAAAATTAAAAAGTAAATTTGCTGTCCTGCCGCCACTGTCGCTGTGTGGGCCATCTTTCTGTCCAGGCCTCCCCCCCCCCCCCCCCACACACACACACACATTACAGGGGCTCTTTGGGCAGAATTTATGCCAGTGCTCTCCCATTCTTCATTTCCCCCCCTTCCTTCTTACTATCAGGCAGAATCTGAGAGCCGCTCCCGGCAGTGGTTGTTATCCTGAGGTCCCTGCTGGTTTAGGATGGGAGAAGATTATGTCTACAGCCATGGTCACCGTTGCTTCATCATTTTCCCATGTGGCATGGCTTGGCTTCTCTACCACAATGCAATATCTGCTGGCTCTAGCCACTATTTTCCTTATAGTAACATAGTATATGATGGCAAATAAAGACCAGTATGATTTATCTGGTCTGCCCAGTAAGGTGGCTAGAGTGGTTGTAACTGCAGCTCCATGCAGGTCACCCCCTTCTATGCCTGTGTTTAGGGTTGTACCTGCTGCTCTGTGCAGGTCAGCCCCCTCTATTTATTTAAGTATAAAAAATATTTAAGTTTGCTTTGATTTTATCCTCTTGCTATAAAGGGATCCACTTTGTCTGTCCCACACCATTTTGAATTCTGTCACTGTATTTTCCCCACCACTTTCTTTGGGAGGTCATTCCATGCATCCATCACCCTTTCAATGAAAAAGTATTTCCTGATGTCACTTTTACGTTTACCACCTTGCAGCTTCATCATATGCCCTCTAGTATTACAGCTTCACCTTAAAAGTCTGTATCAATTTTCCCCTGTCCCTCCTTTCCTCTAGGGCATATATATGCAGGTCTTCAAGTCTCTTCGCATACATCTTCTGTTGCAGGCTCCAAATAATTTTGGTTGCCTTCATCTGAACCATTTCAAGTCTTTTTATATCCTTTGTGAGATATCATCTCTAAAACTGAATACAATACTCCAAGCGAGGCCTCACCAACAACTTGTACAGGAGTATTAATACCTCCTCCTTTCTGCTAGTTATTCCTCTCTGTATGCGACCCAGAATTCTTCTGGCTTTGGCTACCACCTTGTCACATTGTTTCACCATCTTGAGATCCTCAGACACTAGCACTCTGAGGTCTGTGCACATCAACATCTCTCCTCCTTTCATGTACAACTCCTTTGGATTTCTGCGTCCCAGATGCATGACTCTGCATTTCTTCACATTAAATCTTAATTGCCAAGCATTAGACCATTCTTCCAGTGTTTCTAGATTTTTCTTCATATTGTCCACTTACTCAAAAGTGCCACTTTTTTGCAAAATTTTGTGTCATCTGGAAAAAGGCAAACTTTTCCATTCAGTACTTCCATAATATCACTCACAAATGCATTGAATAGTATCGATCCCAGGACCAATCCCTGAGGCACGCCACTACGCACCATCCTTTCTTCTGAGTGAATTCTGTTTACCACAACCTTCTGTTGTCTGTCAGTCAACAAATTTCTGATCCAGTTCACCACCTTGATACCCATCCCCAGGCTGCTCAATTTATTGATAAGCCTCCTATGAGGAACAGTTTCAAAGGCTTTCCTGAAATCTAGGTAGATCACATCCATCGCATGCCCTTGATCTAATTCTCTGGTCACCCAGTCAAAACTCAATCAGATTTGTTTGGCAAGATAGTCCTTTGATAAAACCATGTTGCCTTGGAACAAGAAAGTCCACTATTCTTTCATTTAGGAGCTTCTCCATTACTTTTCCCACCACTGAGGGTAAGGCTTACTAGCCTGTAGTTTGCCACTTCTTCCCTATTACCACTTTTGTGGCGAGGTACCTCATCAGCCCTCCTCCAGTCCTGTGGAATGTCTTCCATCTCCAAAGATCTATTAAAAACATCCTTTAAAGGCCCTGCAAGAGCCTCTCTCAGCTCTTTTAGTTCAAATCATTTTTATTAATTTTTGGAAATGAGAAAATCCGGTTCACAGCCTACCATGTCGATCCTGGGGGACGTACATCCACACAGTGTTACAGGTACAACTACTAAACAGTATTATAGGAAATATTATATGATACAATCTCACAATGAAAGCAAATACACACCTGTGCATAAAATAACATGAATACACTATACAGTATACAAAAAAAGCCTGGTACTCCCAGGAAATCTAGACCCCGTATATCCAATGATTGTCATCCCCGAGTCTCTCCCTTTTCACACCCCATCCACCCCCAACCCTCCTTTCCCTCCCTTCCCTCGCCCCCCTTTCTCCCCCCCCCACCCATTTCCCACCCATTGTGTTCAATCCTCATTCATATAGGGATAGGAGGTAATCATTTGCCAAAACAAAAAGTCGGGCAAGTCTGCCTAAGCCCACCCGTATGGGGAGCAACAATTGAAGAAAACAATTAACAAAAATATAATCTCATGCGATGAGTATAAGTGTCCAAGTCCAGTCGGCTAACATGGAAGTGGGGGAAAAAAAAAAAAAACAATAGGTGCCCATAGCCACCACCAGGTCGCAATGGCTGCTATAGCTACATCCCCCCTCCCCCCACCATGTACCTAAAACCGGTCCCGTCTCATATATTCAGAATCACACTTCTTTCACTGGGGGCCAGGGACTGGATAACAGGTAGCCAGCGCACCAGGAAAGCGTCCCAGTGCTTCCCACCCTGTTGTTTGGCTGTGAGTTTCTCCAAATACAGCAGTTCCCGCAAAGCCTTTTCCCACAGAAAACACCCCTGGAGGCGTAGGGTCCAGCCATCGGGTCAAGAGAGCTTTCTTGACTAGCAAAAAAACACGCTCCAGGAGCTCTCTGTGCGACGCGGCCGGGACCCGCTCCATAATAGTCCAATCATGGAAAAGACAAACCTCACGCTGGTAAACATCTCCAGTGTCCAACCACTCCGCCAATTTAGCACATACCTGGCGCCACACCTCTCGCACTACAGGGCAATCCCAGAAGCGATGTAGGAAAGAGCCCACATGTTGGGAACACCAGGTGCAAGCAGATGTGGGGCGCAATCCAACCTGAAAGGCCCATTGTTCAGTAGCATAGGCTCTCCACAAAAATTTGTACTGCAATTCCTGTAAGTAAACCCAAAAGGACCCCTTCGGGATACGGCCGAACGCAGCGCGCAAAGAGTCTACTGTCATCTTCTCCACCCCATCCCTACGCCACTGATTCGCCAGCGCAGTGAGAGGGGGGCCAGCCCCGAGGAAGCTCAGAAGCTGATGATAACTCGGGTTCCCTCGGTCTCGTTCCACTAAGAGTTGGAGAATTTCCCGGGGTGTCCCTCTTACAGCCCTCTCTCCAGTTGACAGCCGCCCCCGCAAACTCTCTAGAAAGTGGCGGATCTGCAGATACCCATAGAATTGACGTGGGGACAGATGGAAGCGTGTAGTGAGGGCCTGATAAGTCTCAAGGCCCTCTCCCCCCGGCATAAACAAATCCCCCAGGCAGACCAAACCCTGCGCCAACCAGGAGTTCAATATATTTCGGGGAGCCATCCCAGGGGGGAACGCCGGATTACCCACCAAGGGGAGCAGAAGGGAAATCCCTGAATGCCAACCAAGTCTAGTGCTCAGCGCGCGCCATGTAGCTCTAAGGGCCCTCATGTAGGCCCCACTCCCTCCCACCTTCCCCATTAAGGGACGCTCCATGTGGAGCACGTAGAGACAATGGTATGGGGCACACAACCCATTCAGTTGAGTCAATGGGGCGCACCCCTCCCCATCGCCTAACAGGCCCCAGAGGTGGCGAACCATGTAGCGAAGGTTGTAGAGTCGTAGGGAGGGCAAACCTAAACCCCCCTCCTCCACCCCCCTCATCAAGGCTTTCAAAGGAATCCGGGCACGCCGCCCACCCCATAAGAAGCCCTGAGGAGGCTATCCAATTTCTTCCAATCCTTCGCCAAGACCCAAAGGGGCAAGAGGCGCAGGACATAGAGCCAGCGAGGAAACTCGACCATCGTGAATAAAGCCACCTTCCCCTTCAGAGACAGAGGGAGCCCTTTCCACCCAGAGAACACGGCTCTGGTTTTGTTCAGCAAGCCCGGGATGTTAGCCTGGTACAAAGAGTCAGGGCGGTCGGGAAGGCTGATTCCCAAGTATTTCAAGAAGTGTTCGGCCCAAACCAGAGGGAAGGGCCCTTCCCATGTCGGCCGCACCCGCCCGCCTACATCCAACACCATGGACTTGGAAGTATTTATTTTGAGACCTGAGAAACTACCATAATGTTCTATCAGCTGCAGGGCCCACGGTAGAGACTGTGTGGGGTGCGTAAGACATAGAAGCATATCATCTGCAAACGCGCTGATTTTGGTTTCCTCCCCTCCCATCACCACCCCCCTGACCTGCGGGTCCCGCTGTATAGCATGTAACAAAGGCTCGAGGGCTAGAACAAACAATAAGGGAGACAAAGGGCATCCCTGTCGGGTGCCCCTCTCGAGGATAAACGGTTCTGAAAAGGTACCATTAACACCCACTCGAGCCATCGGCTGAGTGTAGAGAAGCCGTAGCCAACTGATATATGCTCCAGCAAAACCCATGGTACCCAAAACATCCCATAGAAAAGCCCATGCGACTCGATCAAACGCCTTTTCGGCATCCAGGCTCACCAGCAATAGGGGCGTTTCCTGACGCAAAGAGAAATCCATCCCCAAAAGTAACTTAGCAATATTCTTGGAGGCCTCCCGACCCTGCACAAAGCCCACCTGGCGGGGATCGATAAGAGACGGCAAAATGGGATTTAACCTTTTTGCCAAAACTGAAGCCAAAAGCTTCATATCACAATTGATAAGAGAGATGGGTCTATATGAGGCTGGATCTAATAGGTCTTTTCCGGGCTTCGGGAGCACAGTTATATCCGCACAACGCATATCCCGAGGGAATTGCCCCAAACGACAGGCTTCATCATACATAACCACCATAGTTGGGGCGAGGCGTGCCGACAAAATTTTGTAGTATTCATAAGTAAACCCGTCCGGGCCTGGAGCTTTGTGGTATTCCCCCGCTTGAATCGCCCCGCTGTATTTCCCCTACCGTTAAGGGGGCATTAAGTTGTTGCACATCCAGCTCCGACAGTCGGGGAAGGGCCATGTCTCGCAAAAATCGCTTCCCGCTCTCATAGTCCCGCTCCTCTTCAGTGTACAGCTGCGCGTAGAACTTACGGAAAATTTCGGCCAACTGGAGAGGTTGGTGTTGCAATGCTCCCCTGGCATCACGAAGCACAGGTATGAACCGCGTGCCTCCCGGGGCCTTGACCAATTTAGCCAACAATCTGCCAGATCTATTACCATAGCGGAAGAACTGATGTTTATAGCATTGCATAGAATATTGAGCTCTGCGCTGTAGAAGCTCATGGAGGGCCGCCTGCGCCCCAACATATTCTAGTCGCAAGGCTTCCCCCCCTGCCCTGCCAGTCCTACGTTGCAAGTCACGAACTTTGCGTTCTAATACCAAGAGACTGCGGTCCATATGCTTGCGACGCTTTATACAATAAGCGATGATCGCTCCGCGCAGGACCGCCTTACTGGTTTCCCAAAGCAAAACAGGTGAGCAGTCCGGGGTATCATTGAAACAGAGAAATTCATCCCATTGCCCTTCGAGAAATTTCCGAAAATCCTGATCCTCCCACAAATAGGCGGGAAAGCGCCAACCCGAACGCGAGAACCCCGCACATTCCCATGTTACCCACACTAGGCCATGGTCCGAAATTACAATCGGCTCCATGCCGGCCTGTACCACTTTCGACACGGCTCCTTCACTCACCAGAATATAGTCGATACGGGACCAGGAATGATGCGCTCTGGACTGGTGTGTATATTCACGGGATCCTGGATTGAGAAGGCGCCAGATGTCTACCAAGTCCCCCATCCGACACAAATATCCCACACCCCTATTCCGCCAAGCCCTCCCATCACCAGGTACGGATTTGTCCAGGAGCGGATCATGCGGGCAATTAAAATCCCCAGCCAGAAGCAGCCTAGTTCTGTTCGCTCCCTGGACAAAGCCCAGCAGTTTACGAAAAAAGGCGTGGTCATAGATGTTAGGGGCGTAAACATTAATCAACCAAATTTCTTCATTATAAATTTTGGCATGTAGCATCAGATACCTCCCCCCGGGGTCTACCGTCATCTGTTGTACCTCAAAAGGTATGCCCCGCTTTACCAGGACCACTACCCCAGCTTTTCTAGTCCCGGAGGATGCGCCATAGGCACTTCCCACCCAGTCACGAGCCAGCTTCTGATGTTCCGCAGCGCTAAGGTGCGTCTCTTGCAACAAGGCAATATGGGTCCCCTGCCGCTTCAGGAACTGCAGTATTTTTGTGCGCTTTACTGGGGAGCCGATGCCACCCACATTCCACGAGGCAATTTTTAAGTTAGACATGCATAGCTAAATGAAGTGGACTCTGCTTCAGCATCACAAATAAAGGTCCTAGGAGTCGCCCAGCCTCGGCTCCCAGAACAGACCTTGCTGAGTGGACAAAAGACAGACCCTTTCCCCTCCTCAAAAGACCAAACATATCCCTCCCTCCCCTTTGCCTCCCTCCCCCCCCCTTCCCCGGCCTGCCTCCCCTCCACCTTCTCCCCCCCCCCATCCATCATTCTTCATGCACCCCCCAACCCCCCCCCACCCGCATTTCCACACGCATTCACCATCCCAAGTCTCCAACTCCTCCCTCCAGGCACTCTCACACTCATTTCCCCATTCACTCTCACAAGCATACACCTGACGCCCCATGAGCACTCTCCCCTACCCTCTCAATCACTTCCTAACCCTACACCGTATACACCCCACTACTTGGGGGCAAGATCACTATCTACCTTCACACGCCTCCAGGCCTCCACCCAGCAAATATTACTAAGGGCCGCATAGAACCCCTCTGCACCACCCAAATTCAAAACACCAACTGGGGGGCAAACTTCCAAACAATATACATGTTAACTCCATGTCAGACACAGTCTCACTCAATTAGTCCATCAGGATTGGTCCGCAGCCACGGCAGGAGATGTCGTCAGGGCCGCCAAAAACTTTCTGGCAGCAGGGGCTTGTTCAAAGGTGTGCGTTGCGCCCTTATGAAAAATTTTTAGAGTGGCGGGGTAGCTTAAGGCAAAACGGATTCCCCCTTGGATAAGTTCAGAACAAATGGGCGAAAACTCCTTCCGCTTGGCAGCCAGTGAAGCCGAGTAATCCTGGAACATATAAACAGGTACATTGTCCAGTTTCAGATCCCTTTTTTTTCGATATGCTTGAAGAATTAGGGTCTTCTGATGAAAATCTAGGAGACGCGCTAACACCGGTCGAGGTCTCACACGGCCCTCCTGTCTCTGCCCTAGCCGGTGCGCTCTCTCCACGCGGATCCGGCCTTGCAGATCTGTTAGGCCCAGTTCCTTCGGCAACCACGTGTCAAACAGGGAGAAGAGCTGCTCCCCCGCCCAGGACTCCGGGATTCCTATCAGCCGCAAGTTGTTGCGACGAGACCGGTTCTCCAGGTCATCCACCTTAAGAATCAGGGCGTCAATCTGTTTCTGGTGTTGCTGCTGGGTCCGCTGTGCCGTTAACTCCCCTTCTTCCAGACCGGTTACCCGCTGCTCAACCTCCTCCACTCTTTTGGTGAGCTCCCCAAAGGTATCCGTCATTTGTGCAAGCTTCTGCAATACTGCTGCAAATTTAGGCTCCAGTAACTTAGCTACCTCATAGGCAAGTTCTTCTGACCCCGACTCTACGCTCTCCTTGCTTGGAGAGTCGGGCCCCGCTAAGGGTTTCGCCGCCGCCGCCATCTTAGGGTCCCGTGCTCCAGGAGCCCTCTCCCTCCTCGTCGCAGATTTCATCCTCCGATTCTCGCTAGTGTTGTGTTTAGGGCTCCGGAGTGAGTTTCTCCTGCTCGTTGCCCTAGTAGTGCAATCTGTCTGCCCGACCGGCCCCGTATGCCGCCAATTTAGCTGCCGATTCTTAGGGAGGCCTGGGAGCTCGGCAAGGACACGTCCTCACCCGCTCATGCGCTCACGTGATCCCTCTCTCAGCTCTTTTAGTATCCTTGGATGTATCCCATCTGATCCCATGACCTTGGCCACTTTCAGTTTTGCAAGCTGCTCTAACACATCATCCTCTGTGAATGGTGTGGTATCTACTACATTCCCATTTGTATATTTGTACTCCAGGATTTTCTTTAGTAAAAACAGAAGAGAAGTATTTGATTAGCATTTTTGCTTTTTCAATGTCACTTTCCACAAATAAGTTTTCGGCACTTTTGAGTCTTGCAATTCCACCTCTGATCTTCCTTTTCTCCAGAATATAGTTTTGTCACAATGCTTCAGATCTTTAGCTAACTCTCCACAACAAGCATTATTTCCTGATGTGTAATATCCCTAAACATACAAAGACAGACAAAGTGCACCTTCAATTGACTTGTTTCTCGAACTAACTAAATAAATAAATAAAAGATCAGGGCTAAAGTGGTAGCGACATGGAAGGAAGGGACCTGTGTGATCTTAATTTCATCACCTTACCATTAAAACCTTCTTACCCTTAAGGGGGTCATTCTGATTCACATGTAGCAGAGATATACGTCGGGGTTGGACGTATATCCCCGCTAAACATTAGAGTGCAGATTCCACTCAGAGAGCTCCCCGCACATACTGCAGAGATGGGGGTAGGAGGGGTCAGGTTGGAGGAGGAGCGAGGGCTGGGAGTAGGCGGGACCCTGACCCAGGATGTACAGAGCCGATTCCAGAGTCGGCCCTGTAGTCTGGGGTCAGTGATCTAGACGGGGGACTTATTCCACCTCGGAGGTGGAATAAGTCCCCCCCGATGGTGGTGAACATTGATGTCGAGACCCCAGGACAAGGTGAGGAGAGGAGGGAGTTCCCCGCAGCCCGATTCCAGCACCAGAAAGCCCAATCAGGGGAGCGGGTGACAGTGAAAGACACAATTTGGAGCTGTGCAGGTGATCGGGACTCCTGCATGGTGCTGCGGTGCCATGGCAATGGGACCCCACTGCACCACAGCTCCATGCAGGAGCCCAGGCTGGGCTAGCCAGGCAGGATCTGGGACATCCAGCGGGCCAGAATCAGGGCACGTCCTGCCTGTCCAGGCTGGTTGCACCCAATTCTGATCACGCAGGGATGTATAGCCTCATAGGATCAGAATCGGGTGCAAATTGGGCATTGAAGTACTTCACTCCCTATGCATGACCTTGCATTTTTTTTAGCATTAAATCTTACCTGCCAAATTCTCGACCATCTTCAAGCTTCACTAGAGCCCTCTCATTAATATGCACACCTTCCAGGGTGTCTATCTTATTGCAGATTTTGGTATCATTGTCAAAAAGGCACACCTTTTCTGAAAGACCTGCAATATCACTCACAAAAATGTTAAAAGAACCAGACCAAAGGCTGATTCCTGCAGCACACTGCTGATAACATCCTTATCCGTGGAGTGAACCCCAATTACCACTATGCTTTGTGGCCTTCCACCATTGCAAGCATATGAGGCATCCTAGGTGACCCCATTCCCAGTGCTGCCCTTGCTCCAGCTCCTGCTCCTATTGCTGCTGTTGCTGCCCCTCAGTGGTGGCAATACCTTTAAGATGACACTGACGTGCCGGAGTTAACTTCCCTTCTGGTGCTGCAGTGCTGTTCATGCTTCTGCCCCCCACCCCCGGACTCCACTTTGTGTTTGCAAAATGGAATCGGAAGGGGGCAGAAACATGAACGGCACTGCAGCACCAGAGTAGAAGGCAAATCTGACACTCAGGTGCCATTTTAAACATATTGCCACCACTGCATGTCCTGCAGAGCAGCGGCAGTGGCATCAAGGATGCCCTCTGGCCATTGGTACTGTAGGTGATTGCCTATTTTGCCTAATGGTTGCACTGGCCCTGCTTCGCACTTAACCAATTTCTAATTCAGTCTGTTCAGTTCAATTATCAGTTTCCAATGTGGAACAGTATCAAAGATTTGCTGAAATCTATGTATACCACATTCAACATTCTCCCCCGATCCAATTTTCTAGTCATTCAGGCAAAGAAAGTCATCTGTAACTGTACATACTTGACAATGTAATAACTGTTGATGTTTACCCTTGTTTATCCAAGTTTCAATCCCTGTTCAAATGTGAATACATTACAGTTAGCCTGCAATGTATATGTTTTGTTTGATGTACACCGCACTGATGTTAATAGCGTGGTATAAAAGAAATGCTAAATAAAAAAAAATAAAAATAATAAAAAATCTGAGAAGACCAACCTCTAGCAAAACTATGCTCTCATATCCTGTCATCTCTTGGATGCCAGAAACCACACTATCTTCTGCTTTAGCAGGGCTTCCATTAATTTACTCACCTCAGAGGTCAGACTAAGCTGCCTGTAGTTCCACTATGCTTTTGTGGACAAGAACCACATCCACTCAACTCCAGTTTCCTGCGATCACTCCTGACTCTAAACAACGCATTGAAATGTCAGACAGCAGAACCACCAGAACTTCCCTAATGACCATACGAGGGAAAGTAAGAGCAGGAGTGGCAGAAGTGTGCAGAAAGATTCAGATTATTCCTGGGGTATGCTTATGGCCTCCTCTAATCTTTAGACTGAGAGTAGAAAGAGCTTGGTTTGAGGCTTGTTGTGCCAAGAGAGCTTGCCTGCAGCAGTGATGTTGAGAGCTATGCAATTGGTTTCATAACTACTGGCAGGGTCTCAAAAGATGGACATGTCTCAGTTGAGGTGGCAGAATAAGACAAATCATCCATCTGGGAAGCAGCAGTATGGGACGGTATTAGCAGCGGAGGATCTCAATTCTGAGACTATGGCAAAAACACTGCCATTGCCTGCATGGAATAAAGGCCTGGAAATCTACTTCTGTATCTTGCCACAAAACCCAATGGATAGTCACAACAAAACAAAACAAAACAAACTGTGATTTAGGTTGAAACATACTCAATGGGCTACTGGGGAAGAGTTGAAGACTTTTCAGATTAAAGTCAGCATTTATAATGCAGCTGGAACACAGTCTTCAAGATGTCTGACTGCTGATGTAACTATACATGAAATGAGACTCAGAATACACAAAGATGTCTTACATATTGGGACGAGGAACATGCAAAGCATAAAACAAGAGAAACTGATGATGGTCAAGAATGAAATGAAACATGTACAACTCAGTCTGTTGGGTTATCAGCAAACTGAAATGGACTGGCTTCAGGCAATTTGAATCTGCTGATCACATGGTATACTATGCTAAATGAAAGGCAAAGAAGAAATGGTGTTGCATTTATAATTAAGAAAAAACATGCAAGAGCTGTAATGAAATACATTGCAGTCAGTGAACACTTAGCCTGGTTTAGTAAACATAGCCCTAACAGTTAACCCAGGTTGTCTGTAACTAGATCCTATGTTATTCAATGGGACCTAGTTGCAGATACCCAGGTTAACCATTAGCCCGGTTTAGTAAACATACCCCTTGATTTCTATTTGTCCATCAACACACCTAATATTGAGGCATATGTACTAATACCAGATACAGAAAAGGATTAAGTTGATCAGTTCTATGAATAAGTACAAGCTGAAACTGACAGAACACAGACAAAATATCTTGATAGTCATAAGTGATTGGAATGCAAAAGTTGGGAACAAAAAAGAAAGCAAAGTGGCTGGAAAATATGGACTTGGCAACAGAAATGAAACTGAAGAAAGACTGAGAATTCTGCAAGCCCAAACGATCTATTCATCTCAAACACCTTCTTCCAGCAACACAAGTGGCATCTGTTCACATGGACTAAGCCCAGTGGATTGTACAAAAATCAAATTGACTACATCTGTGGAAGTCAACAATGGAAAAACCTTAGAAACACAGGGAGGGGGGAGAGGGATAGTTGAAGGCATTTACACAGTTTACAGGTTTGCAAACTTTGCAAATGCTGCTCAGTGGGATATTCAGCTGCACTAACATGGAGGCTGCAGCTGCATGTCCCAGTGCTAACAGTTAGCACTGGAGAATGCCAAGGTTGTTCTGGGGTCAGGGCCGGCCCGTCCATTGAGCAAGAATGTTTTTTGCACAGGGCCCCGCATTTCAGGGGGCCCCGCGCAGAAAACATTCATTAGCCCAAGTACATTAAAAAAAAAATACCGGCTGCTGCTGCTGCCGCCGTGGCAGCGGCAGAATCAAACGTCAACTCCACGGGGCCCCGACTGCCCGGCAGAACCTCCCTCGAGCATCAGCTCCCGAATCCCTCCCAAAACGCGGGCTTTCAGAGCCGCGAGAGCTTCTCTGACCTCTCGCGGCTCTGTTAATCCCGCCGGGGCTGATGGGAAATCCCGTCATGGAGAAGGCGCTTGACTTGGGAACCAGGGGTCAGTTGGCAGTTCCTCAAGAAGAGGTGGAAGTCCTGCCATCTCCTCTGGTCTCCTCGGAGCAGGTAGCGGGGCCGTATACTGGGGTAGGGCCTTCTCCTCCACTGGGATTGGGCCACCCGTGGTTCCGCCAGATTTCTTTGTGCTTATGCAGCAGGCATTTGCGTTGTTGCAGCCCGGAATGGCGTCACCTCCTCCGGCCACGAGGGGAGAGAAGCGACTCGGGACTTCGTTGCGGTCTAAGGAGGGGGCTGCCCCTGTCAAGAGAAGTAAGGAGGCGGGGGTTGAGAACTTAGCATCCCCCCCCTGGGGGGACCTAGAGGCGGGGAGACTAGGATGTAGAGGATGTCTCGGGGGACGAGTTAGAAGAGGGTGAGTTGCCTGACTCAGAACAACAGGCTAGAGTAGTCATGGTGTTTAGGCAGGAGGAACTGCCGGCGCTGATTACCGAGACTCTCAAAACGCTAAACATGCCCTCTGCAGTGCCGGCATCGAATGAAGCATTAGAGGATCCGCTGTTGCAGGCGGTGCGGACGACCCAACGGGTGTTTCCCATTCATAGAGTGTTTAGGGACATGATTCAGGAGTAGTGGGATTTGCCCGAGTTGGCCCTGAGGAGTTCTAGGGTGATAGCTCGGCTGTATCCACTGTCAGATCAAGATAGGGAGCTTTTTCGCTCTTCTAAGGTAGATGCGGTGGTGTCGGCTGTTACTAAGAAGACTACGATTCCGGTAGAGGGCGCCACGGCGCTTAAGGATGTTCAGGACAGGAAGTTAGATACGTTGTTGAAGCAGGTGTTTGATATAAGCGCCCTTTCCATGCAGGCCTCGAAAGCGGGGGGCGTGGGTGGCGAGAGGCTACCTGAGATGGTCCCAACTATTACAGAGTGATCAGCTGGGAGAGCAGGTTGATGAGGCAGCATGGCTGGAGTCGAGGACCGCCTATCTGGCAGATATCCATTATGACCTCATCTGGGGGCTTGCAAAGCATATGGCTTCCGTGGTGGCAGCTCAGCGGTATTTGTGGTTGAGAAACTGGTCAGCCGACGGTTCTTCTAAGGCTCGTCTCAACAAGCTTCCGTTTAGGGGGAAGCTTTTGTTTGGAGAGGATTTAGATAAGTTGGTTAAGGACCTCGGGGAATCCAAAGGGGGACGGTTGTCTGAGGATAAGCCTAAGCAGGGCCATCCTAGTACAGGTCCCAGGGGGTCTCAGAGAGAGTTTTGTGTGTTTCAGTCCTCTCGATTCGGACAGTCGCAGCGAGGACGGTTTCTGGTGCGAGGTCAGGGATTTCGAGGATTTCGGTGGGCGGGCAGAGGTTTTGCGTCCTTCCCGTCCTCAAACCTTAAAAAGTCACAATGAGATGAGGCGGACTCAGGTGGGGTGCATGCCTGTGGGAGGACGGTTACGGGAGTTTTACCCTGCCTGAGTCCAGATTACGTCAGATCGGTGGGTGTTAGAGGTCATTCGAGAGAGTTATGCGCTGGAGCTCCATCGGCCAGTGCTAGATTCCTTTGTCCAGTCACCTTGCAAAGCCCCGCACAAGGTCCGGGCGGCTCGGGAGATGCTGCAGCGGCTGCTGCAGCTCAGAGAAGTGGTGCCTGTCCCATCGGACCAGTGCGGGTGCAGTCGATACTCCATCTATTTCGTGGTGCCAAAGAAGGAAGGCGCATTTCGGCCGATTCTGGATTTGAAAAGAGCGAATCGGTGTCTCCGGGTGACTCATTTCCATATGGAGACGTTGCGCTCTGTGATTGCGGCGGTCAGGAAGGGAGAGTTCCTTACGTCATTAGACCTCACGGAAGCTTATCTGCATATTCCCGTTTGGCGAGAGCATCAACAGTTTCTGCGGTTTGCAGTGCCCATGGGGCATTTTCAATTCCAGGCCTTGCCCTTTGGTCTGGCGACAGCGCCAAGGACTTTCACCAAGATCATGGGGGTGGTAGCGGCAGCGGCGCTCTGCAAGGAAGGAGCGCTGGTGCATCCATATTTGGACAATTGGTTGATTCAAGCAAAGTCAAAGGTAGAGAGTGATGCAGCCACCGCCCGGGTGGTGCAGTTGTTGGAGAGCCTGGGCTGAGTGGTCAACTTTGCAAAGAGCAGGCTGGTTCCCTCGCAGTCGCTGGAATATCTGGGGGCACGGTTCGATACAGAGCAGGGAGTGGTGTTTCTTCCGGTTCAGTGAGCACAGGGATTGAGAGAACTCGTGCGGAGTTTTCTGTCCCGACCGGTGCCTAAAGCTTGGCAGTATCTGCAATTGCTTGGAACAATGGCGGCCACAATCGAGGTGGTGCTGTGGGCCAGAGCTCACATGCGGCCATTGCAGAGGGCTCTACACCAGCGGTGGTCTCATCAGGCAGACGCGCTATCTCATCGGCTGGTCTGCCCACCGGAGTGCGGCAGGAGCTTCTTTGGTGGTTAAAGCCGGAGAGTTTGGAGAAGGACATGCCTCTGGAGACCCCAACCTGGAGACTTTTGACCACGGATGCAAGTCTTTTGGATGGGGAGCACATTGCGAAGGGAAGTTAGCGCAGGGACAGTGGTCGCTGGAAGAGAAGGAGTGATCGATCAACAGATTGGAGATGAGGGCGGTGTATTTGGCCCTCCTGGAGTTCCAGTCGTGGTTGAGGCAGACGGCGGTGCGGGTGCTGTCTGACAATGCGACTACAGTAGCCTACATAAATCGACAGGGTGGCGCAGGAAGTGCGGCATTAGAGGCAGAAGTGAGTCAGCTGTTAGACTGGGCTGAGCTAAATCTGAAGAGCCTGTCAGCACAACACGTGGCTGGAGTGGACAATGTTGAAGCGGATTATCTAAGTCAGTGCAGGGTGGATCCCGGAGAGTGGGTACTTCACCCGGACGTGTTTGCTCTAGTCATACGATGCTGGGGGATGCCGCTCATGGACCTCATGGCGACCTTCGAGTCTGCAAAGGCAGCGCAATTTTACAGCAGAAGGCGAGAACGGATGTCGGAGGGTCTAGATGCGTTGACACAGAGGTGGCCGGTGGAGGGTCTCCTCTACATTTTTCCTCCTTGGGCTCTCATAGGCCGGGTGGTACAACGCATAGAGAGGCACGAGGGCCTGGTGGTTTTGGTGGCACCAGATTGGCCCAGAAGACCTTGGTATGCGGATATGGTGCGGCTGCTGGTGGACAGACCATGGAGACTTCCACAATGGGAGGACCTGTTGGTTCAGGGGCCATTACATATGCTGCAGGTGAATCGGTTCTCGCTTACGGCATGGATCTTGAAAGGGCTAGGATGAAGGCCAAGGGCTATTCCGCAGCAGTCATTTCTACATTGTTGAAGGCGCGAAGGCATACATACGGGTCTGGTGCATTTTTGAGGCCTGGTGTGCGGATCAGAGGCTGCGGCCCTTAAGGGCGTCGATTCCACAGATCCATTTGTTTTTGCAGGATGGCGTGGAGAAGGGTCTCGCAGCTAGTTCTTTGCGAGTTCAGTTGGCAGTGCTGTCTTGTTACCGTGGTAAGGTACAAGGTCAAGTGTTAGGAGCTCACGTGGATGTTCAAAGATTTTTGCGGGCCGTGTTACTCATGTGGCCGCCGCACAGGTGTTCGGTTCCGGCATGGGCTCTGAATTTGGTGTTGGACGCATTGGTCAGGGAACCGCTTGAGCCGTTAGGTAAGGCCTCTCTAAAGGATCTGACTTTGAAGACAATTTTTCTAGTAGCTATTTTCTTCACTCGCAGAATTTCAGAGTTACAGGCTTTGTCGTGTAAGGAACCGTATCTTTCCTTCTTCGATCACAAGGTGGTGTTGCATACGGTTCCTGCATTCTTCCCTAAGGTGGTTTTGGTTTTTCATGTCAACCAGGTGGTTTCGTTGCCGGTATTCTTGGGGGAGCAGAAGGAAGCGACGGAAGGTAAATTGCATCTTCTTGATGTTCGTCGGGCACTCAAGGGATACCTCAGCGGGATATCATCCTTCCGTAGGTGGGACAGGTTGTTTGTGTCATTTGGGGGTCCGCCGAAGGGGGAGGCGGTGGCAAAGTCATCCATATCCAGATGGTTGAAGGAAGCCATTGCAGCTGCATATATTTTGAAAGATAAAGTGGTACCGGAGGGTCTTCAAGCTTATTCGACTAGGGCATAAGCGGCATCTTGGGCAAAATTCAGTTTGGTGCCGGCCGCGGATATTTGTAGGGCAGCGACTTGGTCGTCATTGCATTCTTTTGCTAAGCATTATAGGCTCGATGTGCAGGTGTCTGAGAGATGTGCGTTTTGGTTCAGCAGTACTTCAGGCTGGGCTTGCAGGGCCCTTCTGTTGATATTCACTGCTCTGTTACATCCTCAAAGGTTCCGGGACTGGACTAGAGGGACGAAAAGGAAGATGTAATTAGACATACCTGCTAATTGTTGTTCCTTAAGGAACTCTAGTCCAGTCCCGAATCCCACCCGGGGCATTTTGCTGTCAGCCTGAAGTTCGTAGTGTGCAGTGAGGTATTGGGAACGTCCTCCATAAGAGCTAGGTTGGAAGGAGTGGATGGGATCCTTTCTAAGCAGTACTTTGTTTGCTCTGGGGGTACGGGATTCATCCAGAAGAGCGTATTTTACATTTTTATACTTGTAACTTAAGGGTGCGGTTTCAGACAGTTAAAAAAACAAAGAGTTTACTACGTATTTACCTACTTACTTATTTAAGTACTGAGTTAACTACTTATTTGTTGCTCTGCTGAGTCTGCTTTGTCAATAGGTACTGAAGGAGAGGGGCGGACTTTGCCTATTTATACAGGTGTCATCAAAGCGATGACGTGTTTCAGTCTCCAAAGCTGCTGGAGGAGATACTAAACTCAAAGTTTCCGGGACTGGACTAGAGTTCCTTAAGGAACAACAATTAGCAGGTAAGTCTAATTACATCTTACTACATCCTCCGGTAACAAATTGCAGAGTTTGATTACACATTGAGTGAAAAAATATTTTCTCTTATTAGTCTTAAATAGGTTACCCTGTAGCTTCATTGCATGTCCCCTAGTCTTTTTATATTCTGATGACATAAACAATCGATCTACATTGCAACTCCATTCATTAATTTATAGACCTCTATCATATCTCCCCTCAGCCAGGTTGAAGAGCCCTAACCTTTTTAGCCTCTCTTCATAGAAGTATCCTTCCATCCCTTTTGGTGGCTCTTCTCTGAATCTTTTCTAATAAAGCTATATCTTTTTAAAGATACGGCGACCAGAATTGCACACAATATTCAAGGTGCGATCGCACCATGGAACAATACAGAGGCATTATAATATCCTTTGTTTTATTTTCCATTCCTTTCCTTATGATATCTAGCATTCTATTTGCTCTCTTGGGTGCCGCTGCACACTGGGCAGAGGGTTTTAACATGTTATCCATGATGACGCCTAAATCTTTTTCCTGGGTGGTGGTTCCCAATGTGGAACCTTGCATTGTGTAACCATAGTTTGGGTTGTTCTTTCCTAGGTGCATAACTTTGCACTTGTCCACATTAAATTTCATCTGCCATTTGGATGCCCAGACTTCCAATTTATCAAGATCCTCTTGCAATTTACCACAATCCTCTTGGGTTTTAACAACTTTAAATAGTTTTGTGTCGTCTGAAAATTTGATAACCTCACTCGTTATTCCCTTTTCCAGGTCATTAATGAATATGTTAAAAAGCAGCAGGCCCAGCACAGATCACTGGGGTACTCCACTATTCACCTTTTTCCATTGGGAAAATTGGCCATTTAGCCCTACCCTCTGCTTTCTATCTTGTGACCAGTTCCTGATACACAATAGTATATCACCTCCTATCCCATGATTTTTCAGTTTTGCCAAAAGTCTCTGATGAGAGACCTTGTCAAAGGCTTTCTGAAAATCAAGATACACTATATTAACCAACTCACCTTTGTCTACCTGTTTATTCATACCTTCAAAAAAACATAACAGATTAGTAAGACAAGATCTTCCTTGTCTAAAGCCATGTTGGCTGTCTCCCATTAAGCCATGACTATCTACATGCTGAGTAATTTTGTTCTTTATGATGGTTTCTACCATTTTTCCCGGTACTGACGTCAGGCTCACTGGTTTTGTTACCTGTAGATCTTTAATCCTTTGTGATTCAATGCCCTCTCTAACATAGAGTGCAACCCCTCCACCAATTTGATCAGCTCTATCGTTACAATATAGTTTGTACCCAGGTATCACAGTATCCCACTGGTTGTCCTCCTTCCACCATGTCTCTGAGATACCATTCATATCTAACTTCTCATTCAGTGCTATATATTCTAACTCTCCCATCTTATTTTTTAGACTTCTAGGATTTGCATACAAGCATTCAAGAGACTGTATTTTATTCATATTAATCTGGTTATCAGTAGGCAGGGGTCATTTGAAATCTTTAAGCTCTGTCTGCTCTGTACTCAAGGGCATTTGGGCTACCTTTGTCTTTATTGGAAACTCTCTGCTGATGTGCCCTAACTTCATTTTTTTTTGTAGTATCCTTCAAGGATCCATTGTTCTGAACCATGTGCTCTACTACTACTACTTCTACTATTCAGCACTTGTAAAGCGCCATGCACACAGCACTGGGGGGGGGTAGCCAACATACAAGAGACAGTCCCTGCCCGTCAGAGTCAGGCTCATCGGAGCTTACAATCTAGTTAGAGCAGTACATAAGTTAGAACAGTATAGAGCAAGTATAGTTCTGCGCAAGGAAGAACATTAGTCAGTTCTGCGCATGGTACTCTTTGGTCTGTAGTTTGGCCATAATGATGGTGGGGGTTAGGGTAAGATGAGGAAGGAGTCAGGATCTGAATGCAACGGTGAAGAGGTGGGTCTTCAATCTGGATTTGAAGAGGGCCAAGGAGGATGCTTGGCGCACAGACACAGGTAGGCTGTTCCAGGCATAAGGTACAGCAAGGTGAAAGGAGCACAGTCGGGAGTTTGCGGTGCATGTGAAAGGCATTGATAGAAGTAATTTGTTAGTGGAGCGCAGATTTCGAGAGGGGATGTAGGTAGAGATAAGAGATAAGAGGTATTGAGGGGCCATGGAGTGGATGCATTTATAGGTTAGCAGGAGAAACTTGAATTGGATGTGGAATTGGATAGGGAGCCAATGAAGCGACTTGAGAAGAAGAGTAATGTGGGCATGGGGAGATTGGCAGAAGATTAGTCGAGCGGCGTGATTTTGTATAGATTGGAGGGGAAGGAGGTGGCTTGCGGGAAGACCAGCGAGGAGTAGGTTGCAGTAATTAAGGCGAAAGGAGACTAAGGAGTGGATAAGTGTCCTGGTAGTGTGTTCAGAGAGGAAGGGGCGGATTTTGCTGATGTTGTAGAGAAAGAAGCGGTAGGTCTTAGCTACAAGCTGGATATGAGCGGAAAAGGAGAGAGAGGTCTCAAAGATAACCCCTAGATTGCGGGCTGAAGGAACAGGGAGGATAGTAGATCCATCCACATGGATTGAGAGAGGGGAAAGTGGGGGGGAGGAGTTAGGTGGAAAGACAAGGAGTTCAGACTTGGCCATGTTCAATTTTAATCAGCGATGAGACATCCAGGCAGCGATGTCCAAAAGGCAGGCAGAGATCTTGGACTGGGTTGCCAGAGAAATATTAGGTATAGAGAGGTAGATTTGGGAGTCATCGGCATAGAGATGATACTGAAAGCCATGGGAGGAGATAAGCGCACCAAGGCCTTGGGTATAGAGAGAGAAGAGGAGGGGGCCTAAGACAGATCCCTGGGGTACTCCAACATGGAGTGGGGTGGGGGAGGAGGAGGAGCCACCAGAGCATACACTGAATGAGCGATGGGAGAGGTAGGAGGAGAACCAGGATAGTATGGAATCCTTGAAGCCAAGCGAGGAGAGGATGATGAGGAGAAGGTCATGGTCAACGGTGTCAAAGGCAGCAGAAAGGTCAAGAAGGATGAGGATGGAGTAGAGGCCCTTGGATTTAGCCAGGAACGGGTCATTTGTGACTTTTGTGAATGCCATTTCAGTGGAGTGTGGGGGACAGAAGCCGAATTGAAGTGGGTCCAGGAGAGCCTGGGAGTCGAGGAAGTCGAGGCAGCGATGGTGGACTGCTCGTTCTAGTAGTTTGGATATGAGGGGAAGGAGGGAGATGGGTCGATAGTTAGAAGGGCATGTGGGATCAAGTGAGGATTTCTTGAGGAGGGGTGTGACAACAGCGTGTTTGAAGTCAGTGGGGACAGTTACAGTGGAGAGTGAAAGGTTGAGGATATGAGTGATGGAGGAGACAATGGTGAGGGAGATGGAGCATAGGAGATGGGTGGGGATAGGGTCTGAAGAACAGGTGGTGGGTTTGGAGGAAGAAAGAAGGAGTGCGGTTTCCTCTTCAGAGATCGGTTGGAAGGAGAAGAGAGTGGCAGGGAGAGTATGGATGGGGGAGGAGAATTGGGGAGGAGGGGAGGTAGATGAGGGGGTAGGAAATTGGAGGGTAATTTTGAGGATTTTGTCGTGGAAGTAGTCAGCTAGGGTTTGGGCAGAGAGGGAGGGTGGGATCGGGGGCGGGGGGGGCCTTGAGGAGAGAATTGAGGGTGTTAGAGATGGCGAGGATCAGAGGCAAGGGAATTAGTCAGATGGATGTAGTAATCTTGTTTGGCAAGTGCTAAGGCTGACTGGAAGGAGCCAAGCATGAATTTGAAGTGTAGAAGGTCTTCTGGGGAGCAGGATTTGTACCAGCCTCGTTCGGCAGAACGGGCGCAGATGCATAAGTAACGGATTGTGGGTGAAAACCAAGAGTGTCAAGGGCTGAAGATAGTGTAGTATTGTATGAGGATAATGCCTCAGAGGATAAAATGGAGGAAAGAGATGGAGAAATGGTGGAGGAGAGAGTCAGGGGATCAATATTATGAAGATTTCTAAATAGGTCGGGGGAGACAGGATGAGGTTGGGATGGCGGGAGCTGAAGAGTAAATGTTAACAGGTGATGATCAGATAAGAAAAGGATTGATTTGTGGAAGTTAGAGGGAGAGGAATTGGAGACGAGTATTAGGTCAAGGCAGTGGCCGTGTAGGTTTGTGGGGGCAGTGGAGCAAAGTTGGAGGTCAAACGAGGAGGTAAGAGCGAGGAACTTTGAGGCATGGGGTCGGAGAGGTTGTCGATGTGAATGTTGATATCCCCAAGAATAAGAGTGGGGGAGGAGGGATCCATAAAGGCCGAGAGCCAGGAGTCAAAGTCGGTGAGGAAGGTTGATTTGGAGTTGTCGGGTGGGCGATAAATAACAGCTACTCGGAGAGGAAGTGGTGTGAGTAGGCGAATGGAGTGAACTTCGAAGGAGAGGGGGGAGTGTGATAGGGGTGGCAGGAGGGGTTGGAATTGGCAAGAGGGAGAGAGTAGGAAGCCAACAACACCACCGTGACCAGTAGATCGAGGTGTATGGGAGAATTGGTAGCCCCCATAGCAGAGAGAGGCAATGTATGCAATGTTGTCAGTGGGAGCCAGGTCTCGGTCAGGGCAAGAAGGTGTAGGGCATTAGAGATGAAAAGATCGTGAATAAAAGAGGTTTTTTTGATGACTGAGCATGTGTTCCATATGGTGCAAGTGAATGGGAGAGTGGAGGGGGGGAGGAGAGGGATATGGATAAGGTTGGATAAGTTGCGTGTGGATTTCTTATTAGAATAGCGTGGGGGTCTATTTCTAGGGTAGTACCGAGCTTTAGAGGGAGTGGATGGGTATGTCTGGGTCTATGTTCTCCCCGAGAGGGATATTGGGGGGGCGGGCGGGGAATGAGGGATAAATTGATGGTATCGGGTAGGTTATGTGAGGGATTATTTTTGGGGGTAGGGTTACAGTTGATATCTATGGGTGAGTGAATGTGGGATGACTGGGAGAGGGTGGAAGGAGGGAGGAGCGGGATGTGGATGAGATTAGATAGGGTACGTGAGGAACTTTCTTTAGAGTGAGAGAGAAATCGGGGGGGGGGGAGGGGGGCCAGGGTTGGGGTTGATATTACCTGATGAGAGAAGGAGAATGAGTATTAGAGAGCGAGGTAAAGTGGAGATAGTATGGTGGACGCGAGGGTGGGGTTGCCTTAGAGAGAGAGGGGGCTGGTTGAATGCAGGGGATGGTGTGAAGAAGCTCAAGAGCAGGTGCTATGGTAGGGGGCAGAATGGAAGGAGAAGTGAGGAAGGTGGAGAGGGGGGCTGGATGAGTGCGGGGGGTGGTGTGGAGAGGCTCAAGAGCAGATGCTAGGCTAGGGGGAGAGTGGAGGGAGAAGTGAGGAAGGTAGATGCTAGGCTAGGGGGAAGAGTGGAGAGAGAAGTGAGGAAGGTAGGGGGAGGGTAGGGGGAGAAGAGGGAGGGTATTGATAGGAGGGGAGGCAGTTGGGGAGGATGAGGGAGAGAAGGAGAATGAGATGTGGGCCATGGGAGTGGGCAGCAAGGTCTGAGCAACAACGGGTAGCAGTTCTAAGCGACACTGGGTAGCAGTTCTGTGCAGCAATAGGTAGCAGTTCTATGCAACAATAGGTAGCAGTTCTAAGCAACACTGGGTAGCAGTTCTGTGCAGCAACACTGTTTAGCAGTTCTATGCAACAATAGGTAGCAGTTCTATGCAACACTGGGTAGCAGTTCTGTGCAGCAATAGGTGGCAGTTTTATGCAACACTGGGTAGCAGTTTTGTGCCGCAATGGGTAGCAGTTCTGTTGGGATGCAGGCAGTGAGCAGCAGCTCTGTGCAAATACTGGGTAGCAGTTCAATGCAGGCAGTGGGCCACAGATCTAGGCAAACAATGGGTAGCAGTTCAGTGAAAACAATGGTTAGCAGCTCTATGCAGGCAGTAGGTAACAGTACTAAGCAGACAGTGGGTAGCAAGTACAATGCGGGTAATGGAAGGAAAGATCAATGTCAGCAGCGGGCAGCAAGTCAAGGAAAGTTACTTGAAGGCAAGGTGGTGTTGGCAAGATGGTTGGGGTCAGGAGGAGAAGTGTGGAGGAGCGATCGTGCCTAATCGGTTCCAGGGCCGGTTCCAGGCAGCAATGGTGATTAGGAGGAGCAGGGTTCACGGCTCACACCAGGGTGCTCCAGGGCCCACACCTAAGGGCCACGCCAAAGGGCCCTCTGGCGAGGCCCTCAGGCACGGGCCAACAGGTGCGGGCACGCCCGATGGAGCACGCTGCTTTTAAAGGGCCGCCTGCCCTTTGATCTTCGTCGGCGGCGTGCTCTGGGTCTCCCGATGGAGCACGCCG